>CM060310.1:89768521-89966021 GCA_030674185.1 Monoplex corrugatus | reverse complement strand
TAAGAACACAAGCAGCGCTGTGTTTCTCAGCAGTCAACCAGGATAGTTCTTCCAAACCCCTGTAGCAGTATGCCAATGTTTACTATCAGTTGTTCAAAATCTTCCTGGAAAAGATCATGCAGGAAAACCTCCACAACCACTATACCCCCACCTTCGTTGATGGTAGGAACGTCTGCAGCCTGTGGTTCCTTGATGGTATCAAGCGTGTGGTGACCATCACTGATAAACTGCAAGATTTCCTGATCAAATTCGTTTGACAGTGCAGGAGTGTATGAAATGGAATTAGAAAAGCAAAGTCATGGTCAACAGTTCAACCAACAGCAGTGCAGAAGTCTACAGAAATGGCCAGAAGCTGGAAGAGGTCAACAGTTTCAAGTGTCTGGAAGCTGGACAATACATTGACCAAAGATTCCAGCAACCAGAGATGAAGAAAAAAGAATTAGAATGCGTATTTGATACAACCAGACAAGACAGGCGCAAATTTTCGGCCAGCTTTGTCAAGTGTAAATGTCAGGTCACAAACGAACAAACACCAAATACAATTATTAGGAGAAGAAGATTGAAACTTCCCTGCTGTTTCATCCAGTGGGAGAGAAGGACTAAGCAGCAGGGAAGTTTCAGTCTTTTTCTCCTAATTTTTGTATTTAGTGTTTGTTCATTTGTGATCTTATGTCTACGTTTGACAAAGGCCAGTTGGCCGAAAATTTGCATCTGTCTTGTCTGGTTGTATTAAATGCTCGTTCTGATTCTCTTTTTTTCGCATTTTTTCTGGTTCCTGTTTGCTTGAACACAGGCAGTCACACTTGTTTTGGATTTCAAAGATTACAGCAATCCAGGAGAAATACACATCAGGATTATGTCTACAATAGTCACACTGAACAGAATTTTGAAAAGTAGGACCAACAGCTTCACCACCAGGTAGGCCCCTACAGACTGTACAAGTCACTCCTGTCCTATCTGTCCTCGATGTGTATGAGATGTGGACACTACTTGCTGACTCAGAAAAAAGAATTCAGGAAGTTCAGATCAAGTGTCTAAGGCAACTTCTTCTTATATCCTACCCTGAACTTAGGACCAGTAAGTAAGTATGTATAGAACAAGACCAGCACCTTGATTAACCCACACAACCATTTATGGCAGTTGTAAAGTGATGCAAGCTTCCATGGTTTAGCCACATCATCCTCTATGACTCATTGTCTAAAGCCATCTGTCAAGACATTCTGAAAGAAGGCCATCGCCATGGTCAACAGAGGAAGAGCTGGGTATCAAATATCAGAAGCTGGACCAGTTTCTGTTTCATTTTCTCAAGGTAGTGCCTCCGCAATTATACTAAAATCTATGTGCACTGAGAGCCGTGGTGCCATGTGGTGGAGAAGATAAAAAAATGATCAGTGCAAAAGCTATGAGCTTGCATGTAAGTAAGGCCTGTGCACTGGCATGGTCCTGAGGTCCTGTTTAGTGCATGGGTTTTTGTAAAATTTTTGCATCAGTCTGTTGTTGGGACAACCAAAACTAGGTAGAAAGAAACTCTAGGGAGAGCTAGACAACAGAAGGTCTTCAGAGAAGTAACCCCCTTTAGACAAGTGTTTCGGCCCTGAATTCCTTACACTCTCGGGGGGCCGGGCCACATCCAGGTCATGACTCCTGGATGCCCTTCTGCTGTTGTCTATTTTTTTTTTTTTTTTTTTTTTTTTTTTTCCCACGCCGGGGATCGAACCTGGGCGATTCTGCGCTTCAGAACTGCGGTACGCGGTTTTACCAATGTGCTAACGGGGCACACATCATCTGTAGGGAATTTAATCCTTATGAAGTTCACTTTTTTGGTTCCTCCTTGCCCAGATCCAGCTTGAGCTCCTTTCTGCTGCCTCTGCCATCGCTTTAAGGGCTCTAGTCCTCTTCTTCCCAGAAATGGCGAGTTGTTTCATGAGATCATAAGCGGAGGTGCCCACAAACCCTCTTGCCCCGACCTCTATGGCGAAGATTTTGACCCGCAGACCTGCTTTCTTCAGGGTGCTGGCAAGACCGGCGTATTTTTCGGTCTTGTAGATATGTGCTTCTTCCATTCTGCTTTCGTATAGCACAGTGAGTTCTATCAGAATCACTTGTTTCGAGGAGTCAGAGTGGAGAGCGATGTCTGGTCTCATGCCTGTCTTGCTGATGACATCTGGGTAATTTCTCCACTCTGGGAGGTCTGCTGTACACTCCCAGTCGACTGCTCCATCCAGAAGACCCTTTGGCAATGTGCTGGTTGTCATAGCCCTTTCGGGCCAGACCTGTTTCCCTCCTGCTTTGTAGAACGTTGTCATAGCAATTGGTGCGTTTGGGGTCATGGTTTTTTCGCTAACCACATCTGTGATCACTTTCAGAACTTGGTTGTGCCTCCATGTATACCTTCCTTGGGCTAGCGCTACTTTGCAAGAGCTTAGGACATGTTCCACTGTTTGTTTCTTCTGACAGAGCGGACATGCTGGGTCGTCTGCTTTCCCCCATTTCACTAAGTTTGCATTCGAGGGGAGCAGGTCATATACAGATCTGAGGAGGAAGCTTATCTTTAGAGGAGCCATGTGCCACATATCGTTCCAGCTGAGACTTCTTTGGAGTGCACTGTCCCATGTTGTCCATTGCCCCTGTTGACCTTGCTGGACTGCCTTCTGCACTCTTTTGACATCTTCTTCTTCCTTCAACTCCTGTATGATCATGTCTCTTTTTTCCTTCCCTTTGGCTTTGGACCACCACTGCATTTTTGTTGCTCCCAGTCCCTGTCTGTTGGTTTGCGTGTGTCCAATTATTTCTTTGATGCTGAGGTTTCTCTTGGCATTGTTTACAGCCTCTTGGACTTTCCACTTTCTGCCAGTTCTCAGCTTTGGATGAACTGCTCTCACGATATTGTCCTCCGATTCCTCCAGCATGCTCAACAGTCTTGCTTTTCCAACTTTGTATTCCTCCACTATGGATTTCAGAGGTAGCTTCAGCATTGCTTGACGACAGTAGAATGCAACATCAGTGAGACCAGGTGGGACACCGAGCCATTTTCTTGTGTATTTGTTGATTTTGGCTTCCATTGCTTCGACTGTGCTGGTGCAAATGTCATAGATTAGCAGTGGCCACAGCAGCTTTGGTATCAGCATGAACTGTAGACACCAGACTTTGTATTTGCCTGGCAGTCCGCAGTTATCTATTTTCTTCAGGCCTTCTTCTGCTGTTTGCTTGGTTTCACATCCCCTTTGTGTGTCTTTCAGGGAGTCATCATACCATCTTCCGAGACTTTTTACTGGCTCTTCTGTGACAGTGGGGATGGCTTGGTTGGCTACCATGAATTTGACTGAATCTGCCACTTTTCCTTTTCGCAGTGAGAGACTTCGGGATTTCTTAGGTTTGAACCTCATTCTTGAAGAGGCCACCAGCTCATCCAGCTGCTTTATGATTTGGTGTGTCTCTTCCTCATCCGTGGACAAGACTGTTGTGTCATCCATGAAAGCTTTCAGAGGAGGCATCTGGTATCCATCTCCCAGATTCACTGGACCTGAACTCTTCATTGCAGCTTTCAAGATGACTTCCATTGCCAACACGAACAGTATGGGAGAGATTGCACAGCCCATTGCAATGCCCACCTCTAGGTCTATCCAGTCCGTGGTGTATTCTTTGGTAGAGAACCGCATTGAGAACCCTTGGAAATACTTCCTCAGCATTGTTCGGATGTTTTCTGGGATGTGATACATTTCAAGAGCCAGCTGGATCATATCGTGTGGAACTGATCCATATGCATTCGCCAGATCAAGCCAAACTACGTCAATGTCTCTCTTCTCTGTTCTTGCTTTTTGGATGGCATCCCAAATCAACGTGGCATGTTCCAAGCATCCAGGCATTCCTGGTATGCCTCCCTTTTGGACTGACATATCCAGATACTTGTTTTCAGTCAGGTATTTTGTCAATCTTGCTGCCATAACAGAGAAGAAGATTTTCCCCTCGACGTTCAGAAGTGATATTGGCCTGAACTGATTGATGCTGCTGGAGTTCTGCTCCTTCGGAATGTACACTCCTTCAGCTCTCATCCATTGGTCGCTGATCTTCTGGTTCCTCCATGCTGATCGAATCATCTTGTGGAGCCACTCGAGCACTTTTGGGCATTTCTTGTAGAGCAGGTATGGTATTCCGTTTGGTCCAGGTGCTGACTTGGCTCTGGCTTTCTTTACTACGTTCTTCACTTCATCCAGTGTTGGTGGTTTGTTATTGAATTTTCCTTCTGGCGCTGCAGGCCAAACCAGATTTTGGATTTCAAGTGGTGCCTCGCGCTGAGAATCGGAATATGTTTCCCTGAGATGCTGCTCTAGGGTTTCCTTGCCCACTGTGAGAGTCCCTGATTTGGGTTGTTCAAACAGCTTTCTTGCAAAGTCAAAGGGATCTTTGAAGAAACGATCTTGAGTCTTCTTCTTTTTGCTCTTTCTTCGCCTTGCTGATTCCACTTTGCTGAGAGCATTGTGTTTGGCCTTCAGATCTTTCCAGAGTTCCAGGAGCCCTTGCTTCTCGAATTCTGAGGCAGTTTTCATTCGCTTTTTAAGCTTCCTTTTCTCCCTCCGGATGCTGTCCATCTGTTGCTGTCTTCTGGATTTCTGGGGAGGCGTTTTTGTCTTTGGCTGCTTCACTCCATAAGTGTCCCTGCAGATAGAGTATATGATGTCTCCGTATGTGTCAAGTTTGTGTTCCAGCGTACTGTTCCCTATTAGCACATTCAGCTTAAGGACAAGTTCCTCATCTAATTTCTCCCATTGTTCTTTTGCACCGGCAGGCGGCAAATTGAGTTTTCCACGTTTGGCGTTAAGAGCTTGTGCAAAATCCGCATCAGAACCGTCAGCGTGGATGTCCTTGGCACTATGGTTTAATTCCTGGCCTTGGTCATCCAACGTCTCACCTGCTATCGCAGTGCGCTGCTGCTGGTTCGTATGTGTCTTCAAACAGCCCATTTTTGTCCTGTGGATCTTCATGCCGCGTTTGGTGGTGAATCTCCTTCCACACGCACACGGAAATTCCAACTGGTCATTAATCATGGTCCGTTGTGCGTTTCCAGTCGTGATGGAGTCAGTGCCGATGGATTCATCATTCTCTCCCCCTTTCGGTGAATCCTGGGAGCATCTTTCATTTGGAAAATCGTGGCATGTTATCAAAGGCAAGGTGGGAAGCCAACCCACAAAGCCCGCAGATCTAGTCTTTCCCAGTGTCCTTCGGTCTTTCCCGAATGTCCTCCGAACTATTCCCGGAAGTCAATGGACTGACCATGTGCAGGTAGAAAGAAACTCTAGGGAGAGCTAGACAACAGAAGGTCTTCAGAGAAGTAACCCCCTTTAGACAAGTGTTTCGGCCCTGAATTCCTTACACTCTCGGGGGACCGGGCCACATCCAGGTCATGACTCCTGGATGCCCTTCTGCTGTTGTCCTGGATGCCCTTCTACATTGTAGTGAAATGTGTGCCTCCATCTGCAGTGTTACAACAGACAAACAAAAAAATGGAAAGAAATCCATCCTCGCAGTATACACAGAATTCACCATTATCTTGCACAACCACATCACAGAAATCTGCCCTCAGACAACAGGACACAACCTCCATCCAGCTGCCTGATTTATTTCCCCAATTCAGTCCCGCCCCTGATCATTTAACATGTCACACATCCAGTACACAACACAACACACAATGACAAAACACCCAAACACACACACACACACACACACACACAACACCACACAACATACACACACACACTCAACACACAACACTTACACCAACCACCCATACATACACAACACACACACACACACACACACACACACACACACACCACACACACACACACACCACAAACACACGCACACACACACACACACACACACACACACACACACACACACACACACATACATACACACACACACTACACACACACACACTACACACACACACACATACACACACACACACACACACACACACACACACACACACACACACACACACACACACCACACACACACACACACACAAACACACCACACACACACACACACACACACACACACACACACACACACACACACACACACACACACACACAATACTTACAGACATACACATCAGCAACAAAACAACAAAAAAAAACACTAAATGAGGAAACATGGAAAAACAACACCACCACAACAACAAGAAGTTACATTTTCCTCTTCATCATCCCTCCAATTTTCCAGAAGTGTCTTTTTTGTTTTTTTAAATTTTCTTTGATCTTTAATTCAGGAGAAACCCAAAAGCTTTCCAAAATCAGGAGTTTGGGCAGTATTAATTTTGAGACTGTACCAGTGGTTTTTTTTGTTTGTTTGGTGAAGGTTCTTGTTTTTCTGTTCATGGTGGATTTTCAGCCTTTTTCTCTAACTACATGTATTCCTTCTTTGAGTAAGGTGGTCAGTGGTATGGTGACTCACATTTTGTTCATGAAAGTATGATTTTACCCGAGTAGCAAGCAGCAAGGTTAGGAGAATACGCAGATATTGTTGAAACATCAATTTTTTCTCTTGCAAGACTGCACAAAATAGAATCTGCAGGAAGATGCATTGCTGTCAGAATCGTGTGCCACTCATTCCTTTGTGTGCAAAAATGTCTGTCTGTCTGTCTGTCTGTCTGTCTGTCTGTCTGTCTGTCTGTCTGTCTGTCTGTCTGTCTGTGTCTTTTTCTCTGTGTGTGTCTGTGACTTGCGTTGAGTTAGAGAGACTGTTGACTTAACCATCAAATTTTTTTTAATTACAATATTTATATAGCGCAAAATCTTGATAAAATCAAATCTAAGCGCTGAAACAGACACATACGCATGCACGCACGCACGCGCGCACACGCACGCACGCACGCACGCACACACACACACACACACACACACACACACACACACACACACACACACACACACACACACACACACACACACACACACACACACACACACACACATATGCATGGCTATAAATGGGAAGAAAGAATAAAAGCAATGGAAAATTATAGAGAGCATATTATATACAATTGTATATTACAATGTGATTCCCCTCCGAGCAAGACAGGCTGCAAAGGGGGTTGGGTGAGGTCAGGATTTTATGCAGAGGAGAAAAGATGAGTTTTGAGAGCGGACTTGAAGGAGACAAAAGTAGGTTGCTGATGGACTGAGAGAGGAAGTTTGTTCCAGGAGAGTGGACCAGAAACAGAGAAGGCTCGTGGACCATAGGTATTGAGCTTAGTGTGTGGAAAGCGAGAAGTCAGAGGATCGGAGGCAGAGCGGAGGGTACGTGAGGGAACATAGATCTCAAGTAGGCTTGACAGGTAATCGGGGGCTGCGTTATTGAGGCTTTTGTAGCACATGGTGTCTAGTTTGTACTGTATGTGCTTTGATACAGGGAGCCAGTGAAGTTGTGCCAGGAGAGGAATATGTGATCAGCTTTTTTTCTTTTTGAGTACAAGGCGTGCAGCATTGTTTTGAATGCGCTGTAGGATGTGAATGGTGGAGGCAGGAAGACCAGACAGGAGTGAATTGCAATAGTCAATGCGAGACATTATGAAGGAGAGAGTGAGTTTTGCAGTTGTCTCGACAGAGAGATACTTCCTGATCAGGCTTATACGATGGAGGTGATAGTAGCAAGATCAGGCAGTTTGAGAAAGAAAGTTGTTCATGGAGAGGGTAGAGTCAAGGCAGACACCAAGGTTTTTAGCTGAATCAGAAATTGGGACTGATGTGTTACATAATGGGAGAGAAAGAGGAGGCAGCTGAGAAAGTTTCTGACAGGTGCCAATGAGGATAGCTTCTGTCTTGTCGTCGTTAAGCTGAAGTTTATTGTATGTCATCCAGTTCTTAATGTCCAAGTAACACTCAGTGGTGTGAGTCAAGAGGCGCTGTCTATTATCAGGTGAGTCACTGTCTTGAAGTTGGGTGTCATCAGCATAGAAGTGGTGTTTTATAGAGTGGAAGTTGATGATGGTGGACAGGGGGGAGGTGTAAAGAGTGAAAAGAACAGGGCCAAGGACAGATCCTTGTGGAACACCACAGGTCAGGTATGCAGGTTGAGAGTAAGTGCCATTGATGAGAACAGTTTGTTTTCTGTTTGATAGATATGAAGTGAACCAGGAGAGAGCTGTGTCAGAGATGCCAAAGGACTTATCTGCCAGAATGGCATTTGTATTTTGTGATTTCCCATTTTGTAGGGAACCCTCAAATTTTTATGTCAAATAAATATAGTACGTTTTTCTCCTTGCAGTCTTAGAGAAGGATGACGAAGAGGATGGCACAGAACAGAGGCCTACTGAAGCACAAGATGAGTCTCCACTGTCAGCTCAGGGCCAAGCACAGGCGCAGGCTTACACACAGGCTCAGCCTCAGGATCAGGTGCAGGATCAGACTCGGGTTCAGGCTGAGGATCAGGATCAGACTCAGGCTCAGGATCAGGTTCAGGATCAGGATCAAGCTCAGGCGCAAGAAGCTCAAAAGGAGAGAGAGGGTGGTGGTGATGATGACGTTCTGTATGATCTGGTACCTAAAGCCACAATCTACAAACTGATGCGTCTGCTGCTGGAGAATGGAGCCAATGTCAATAAGCTGATTCAGTGCTTGACTGACGCGCTGTCCATAGCTGCACGTCTGCTGTTTGTTGAACGTGTCTTCATTCTGCTGTCCTATGGTGCTGATGTCAACAATCCAAGATGCCCTAAGCACCAATGCATTTTGAAGGCGGTACTGGAAGCATCCTCAGAGAAGGGTGTCCAGAGAGAGACTTTCTTCAAAACGCTTTCTCTCCTCTTGGCAGCAGGTGCCAGAATCACACTGGAATCCTTGGAAAACGAAATCAGACCGGTGTTGGATAGTCGGCCACAGCTGGGCGCTGTCAGGCATGCCGTCTTTGATCTTCTGCAGCACTATGCTGCTGCCCCAGCTCCTCTGAAAATGCTGTGTCGTCGGAGAATTAGAGGTCTCCTGCCACCAGATATTGATGCCAACATAAAGTTGATCCCACTGCCAGATGTCTTGAGGAACTTCTTGAGATTCAAAGACATTGTCCCTGAAGCACCAGGGGCTGACTGATTCTGTTCCATGAAACAATGATACTGTTCCATGAAACGTGCGTGTGTCAGAGGATTGGAGAGTGTAGAGTGCTAGCTGATTGCACTGCAGTGGACAAAATTGAATATACTTACTCCAGTCACTGGAAGACAGTTGATGCTGATTTTGTGTATCTTTTATATTTTTGTCAGGAGATTGTTTTCAATTAATTGGTCTGGAAATGAGACGGCCAAGAATAAGAGTTGTAGACATAATCAGACAGGAATTTTCTTCAGCTTGACACTGCCCTTTGGCGTTACTCAGTCCATCTGTGTTTTTAAATCTCCTCTCATTTCTGTAAGTTCTCTTTTTTGTAATCAAGCCACTGTTTATTCTGTCAAAAGTTTTGTTGAGCTCCAGAAGTGGTTGAAGGGCACTGGAAACTGCAGCATCTCTTGTGTCCCCCCTTTGTCCTTATTTTGATACGATGATGAGAGACATTCTGGATATGACTCTTATTTGGAACAGCGGGCCCAGACCTTATGTTCTATATGCATTTTATGTACACTGGTATCCCAGGGTAACATACAAGATGTCCTTAGAATACTTATTGAGTTATACAGTTTTTGTCTTTTTTTTTTTTTAAGTTATATCTACAACTCCCCCACCCCCTACCCAAAACAAGCTTCAATCCATGGAGAGGAAAGGAAAGTAGACAGTGCCATGATTCCTGGTCCTTTCTTGAACTTATTGTAACATGGTCAGAGGATGAAGATAGACTGATGGATACTAAATGAGAATGAGCTAGAGAAATTTGTTTATCTATTCATTATGCTCATTTTGCACAAGAAGAAATATAGATTTTCGTGGGTTTTTTTTTTTTTTTTCAATTATGAAGAACAGATCTGATTTTGTTGTTTGTTTGCATTCACAGCTGACTCGATTCTGCTGAGAACTGTCATGTAATATTTGTATATTATTGATTGTGTGTGTGCGTGTGTATATGTGTTTGTGTGTGTGTTTCTGATAAAAACCAGTCTGTGTCAATACTTTAAATAAAAAAAAAGTGGCGACTGGTTGAGATTGAAGTATGTATCTGTGTTTGCATATTTGACATAATATGTCAGTAGTCAAAGGTTTTCAGCTGTTTTGTAATTAATCTTTTTTAATTTCATGCAACAGCAGGGCATTTTTAGTGTGACTTTCTGTGATTTTAGCAATATTTACTATATGAAACTGTAGGTTCCATTGCATCAATTGAAATATCACAGAGTGATCCATCATGGAGGCTATTAGTGTATCCAGTGACTGTGATCTTTTTTTTTTCCATCTCCTTTTCCTTTAAACATCATTTCATTTGACCGGAGAAAGAGATGTGTGTCTGTATATGTGTGTATCTTTGTAAGAAAAATGTATGAACATGATTTTTTCAGCTCCTTATCGGTGTATTTTGGTCAAAGATGTGAACTAATTGGAAGGTAGAACACTAAGGTCAAGGTCACACAGGCCAAAATGGTGCCTAAGATTAGCGCTTTTCGTGGAAAGTGTATGAACAGCACTTTCTGGGGAACTTCAGGCAACACTTGAAATCTGTTTTTCATATTGTGACAGTCTACCATTGTCCACAGTGTACATCAACTTTTGGTTTGACTTAAGCTTTTTCAATATCACAGTGATGTTGAGAAGTACAGAATCTGAATTTTCTGTGATTTTTTTGTATTAGAAAATAGGACATCATCAGAATGGCTTGACTTTCGTGTGTTATCTGTGTAGTACAATATATGAATGACCAAACATGCAGGCAATATGTTGGCCATCATCTGAAAAGAAACATCACCAAGGGCAGCAGTTTCGAAAAGCTGGGATGTGGATAGCTGAAAAGTCTCCTTCAGTCCCAGAAGACTGGGAATTGTACCACTGGATGTCTCCAGGGTACAAGCCTGCACATAGTGATATACAGAAAACCTGTTCATATATCTATGCAAAGGATTTTCCTCTTACATGTCACCAATGTGACCCAAGTGAAAAGCTAGCACCAACACAGCTTTGAACCACTATCATAGAAATGTGCTGCTTTTCTGGTTACAAACAAAGCTGTTTCTAACTTTTTTTGAAAGAATCATTGCAGTTAGATTCCTTAGTGCTCACCTTTTTTTTTCTCCCCATTTTCTGTGCCATCTTAATCCCCTTCCTCCCCCCCTGAGGATGCTGGGGGCTCTTTCAGTATAAGTAGTATTCCCACGTTCTGGAAATTCTGTGCTAGAAATGTCCTCTTTTCTATCACTCTCTTTGTTTCTGCCTTGTTCCTTTGCTTTCTGCCATTTCTTCTTATCATTTTCTGCCTTGCTGATCCATTCACCTGTATGTGTTCAATTAAGTCTTATGTATTTTCTCGTAGGATTGATAATTGGGTACATGTATTAAGTGCATTTTTGGCTCTAGGGAAATGTAATATGCAGAAGCAATTTTAGATAATTTAGGCCCATTTATATGTTTTAGTGACCTTAGTTATGTTTAAATTTGTATTCAGGTATGTTTTTTTTTTAATTCCCTGTGTGATAAATTGGACAGAGTGGTCAGAACTATTGGCATCTTCTTAGATTATGTGCATGAATGCATTGATATCTGTACTTTATTTTTTTTCCTGTTGAAGTATTGTGCAGTTTTGAAATGGTTATATCCCTGATAGTGATGTAGCTCTACGCAGTCAGCTGGACTTTAAACAAAAACAACAACAACAATGTTATCTGAATGGCCACAGAAACTGGCTCAGTCTTTACAATGTGATGATGATGATGATGATGATGAAGAGGATGATAATCATGATGCTGTAGTGTTCCATCTAGGGTTAAAATTGCATGAGAGGGCTGTACTCTATGCTTACTATCATTATATATCCTGGCATCACTCAGAGACACAGACACCTGTGGTGTTGGTCAGAAAATTTAAGCAACACTCTCAATGATGCATATGTGAGGTGGATGAGACTCGACTGTATGGTTCCAGTCTTCCCAATGAGCCCATAGCATGTTCAACTCTGGGTAGAAGCTGGTTGGAGCCAAAAAATCCCACAATAATTTGTAAGAGAACTGATGGGGATTTGAACCTACAACCTTCCAGTCAGTAGACTGTTGTGCTAACCACTACACAACAGCGACTGGTTAAACGCTGTTAAGGTGATCCAGCTGAATGCTGCAGTACAGAAACATGCTAAGGGTCTGGCTCAGTCTCACCTGTCTCCTGTCTCACCTGTCGACATCACCAGGTTCAGTGTTGGCTGCTGCACACCCAGACACCACCATCTCCCTCCAGGCCGCTCTGTCTTGACTTTTGTGGATAGTTTCTTGAATATTTAGGCCACTGATGTTGGTTATGTTCTCAATGTATGAGATTGGAGGTCTGACTTTTTGCTACTGTTCTTCCTTGAAAGATGGTTGCCATGAGGTCCGTGTTCTTGTTGCATGACGCATGGCCAGTGTATTTTAGTGTTCTCTTGTTGATGTCTGCTAGTAGTTTTTGGTGTTATCAAGTTCTTCCCAGACACTTTCATTAGTTCTTCTATCTGTCCATTTGACAAGTAGTAGTCTCTGATAAAACCACATCTGTGCTGCCTCAGTTCTTCTGCAATCAGTCTTTCTCAGAGTCCAGGCTTTGCAACCATAAATCATGACTGGCCAGATGTTGAGTTGGACCATTTTTTGCTTTGCTATTCCAATCCTTATTTTGATGTCTTCGGAGCAGGTTCCATCATCAGTTTTTACAGAGCCAAGATATTTGAAATCCTAAACATCTGGCTCAGAAGGAAGTCAAATCATGTTTGTTTACATGTGTGGGTGAATGAGACCATTTCTCTGTGTGTGTGTGTGTGTGTGTGTGTGTGTGTGTGTGTGTGTGTGTGTGTGTGTGTGTGTGTGTGTGTGTGTGTACTCTAGACTGTGACTTGAATGTGGTTGGTTGCATGTATGATACAAGAATGTATGTCTGTCAGTGCACTGTGTGTTTTAATGCTCAGCTTGAGACTATTTTTAAATAATCATACTAACAAATTAAAATTGTAGTTCATTTTCACAGTGATGTCAGCTTGTATGAAAATAACATATATGCCGTAAACTTGGTGTCATCCTTGAAGTTTAACCCTTTGACACCCTCACCCCATCCGCCAGCACTCTGCATTGTCAGCCATGACAGCAAAGCAAGAACTTAACCCTTTCACTCCCTCGCCCTATCCACCAGTTTACTGTAGGGTGAGGGAGTGAAAGGGTTAAGTTTTTGCAGCTGGTGTATAGGTTGCAGGAGTGAAAGGGTTATACTATGAGGGCTTTTATTGGTATTTCAGTTGATGTGGGATACAACAAGGCATTTTGTGTGTGATTATGTGAGGGACTGTATGTGAATGTGTACATTCATTTTTGAGTTTGTGCATGCATGTGTGTACACGCGTGTGCATGCATTAGCGCTTCTGTGTGTGTGATCATGATGGTGACAGTTGGATATGTTTTTAAGATGCAGTATGCTATGATGAAAGTTTTCTATAGTTTACACATGGTGATGCTTTTTAATACAGCTGATGTATAAATTCTATGGCTTAAACTGTAGGCCTACTAGTTTGATTTCAACATTATTACTTGGTCAGGTATTACTCAGAATGAAGAATCATACTCTTCCTGTCATTAAATGTGTGTTTCAGTATTAGTAAATGATTACACATTGATTGCAATCATTTTCATGTGTGTTACAATAAATGGATCATTTTTACTCTCCATTATCATCAGCACATCTGTCATCACCATATATATTTTTCATATTTATGCAGTTACTGACATCATAATGGCAGAAATTAGATTTATATTCATTCTTGTATACACTTTAGTTGATCTGGCACAGTAAATTGTCATATTCATGCAATTGTTTTACATATTCAGTTGCAGAAAACAGATTCATATTCATTATTGCAAATTTACATCATTCACTGTCATTTGCAGAAACCTCTACTGAATTTCAAAGCTCAATTCCTCTGAGTTGTAACATTGCCAAATGCTCAGAATTTGAAACGACCCTTAATGTACCTGGTGTGGGACCTGAAGAGAAACTTTATGTATCCTGTATGGGATCTGAAGGGAGGAAAGTGCTGTAGAAAATGTACAAGAGTGATTCTGTTTGATGCAATATCACAAACCCAGATGTTTGGCTGTGCTAAAAAGTATTTTTCATTTGTTTTATTTTGGTTTCTCCCTCACTACCCCCACCCCTTTTTTTGATGGGTCTGCCGTTTAACCATTTGACACCCTTCACCCTGTCAGCCAGCATCCTGCATTGTCAGCCATTGACAGGAAAGCAAAAACTTAACCCTTTCCTCCCTCACCTATCCACCAGCTCCCTGCAGGAAGCTTTAATAGAGTGAGGGAGTCATAGGTTACATTTTTGCTTTGCTAGTATGGTTGATAATGCGGATTCTAATGGATATAGTGAGGGAGTCAAAGGGTTAAATTAGTTGTTGGGTAGTAAGGTGTAAGGGACCTAATGGCCAGCATTGCTAGGGAGTGCCTGTCTCCTGTTCCTCACTGCTTTTTCTTCCTCAACTCTTGACAGGATCAGGAATCTATTCTGAGGTGGGCATCTTGAAACCACATGCACCAAGTTTTTTGTAAGTCAGAGTGAAACTCATTCGTTAGATTGCAAAGCCCTCCGTGAGGTTCCAGTTTTTCGTATAATAGTACCTCCTTTGGAAATTCGTGCTGAAATGTCACTTTCTCTCACTCTCTTTTTTCTTTTTGCTTTCATCATTCTTCCTATCATTCTCCCTGCTGTCCATCACCTGTTGTGTTTGATAAGCTCGTATTTTTTGGGATGATAATTGGGTACATGATTAAGTCATTTTGCTAAAAAAAAATACAAAATAAAGTCATTTTTCTCAAAGGATATGAGATATGTAGAAGCAATTTTGGGTTAATTTAAGCCCATTTTTATACATGTTTTAGTGTCCTTAGTTATGTTTAATTTGTGCAATAATTAGACGGAGTGGTCAACGCCAGGGGCATTTCCTTAGATTATGTGCGTGAATGCAGTGATATGTGTACGTAATTTTCTTTTCCTTTTTTCCTGTTGAAGTATTGTATGTGTTTTGAATTGGTTTAGCCCTTATATGGCTCTATGCAGTCGGCTGGACTTTAAACAACAAAAAAATAACAATAAGACTGGAAAGTGGAAGCTCTCTTACCTTTGCACCACGATTGGTTTCATTTAGTGCTATGTGTACAGCTGCAGTTTTTGACAGTTGTTGGAGGACATCGTTTTTGTCAAGGGTCCCAGCCATGTGATATCTGTTTGTTTTTGTTGTTTTTTGTTTTGTTTTGTTTGTTTGGTTTTTTTGCACAGCATAGAGCTCCTGCAAGCACTGTCTATCTAAGAATGTGAATTCATACAAACTTACCTACCTAGCAGAGGGAACAGAGTTCTGTATGTATGAGCATTCTTTGTCCTGCACAAAAGGCAATTATACCCCGTTTGGAGTAAGAGAGAATTTGGAAGAAATGTGTGTGAATTATTTTGAATGCAGAAATCAGATAGAGTTAATATCTATTTATGAGGAAAAGCTTGCATACCATTCAGGTTTCTGTCATGTACTGACAGTAGTTTTTTGTTCTGACACAGAGCTTTCTTTGTGTGCATTCTGTCTGTTGTGTTAGTTATTAACATGTACTAACAGTTCAACTCTGACGTACGTGTAGAATTGCATGATGCAATTGTGAGGCTTATCAATAGCCCAAGGAATGTCTATGTCTGAAATCTCTCTTCTGAACTGGATTTCCCTTAATGGAGATTTCAAAATACATTTCCTTCTAATGTGTTCAGTAAAGTCTTACGTACTTTTTCTTAGGATTTATAACTGGGTACATGTATTAAGAGCATTTTTGGCTCTAGGGAGGTGGGATATGCGGAAGCGATTTTAGGTAATTTAGGCCCGTTTTTATATACCTTGTGGTGTTCTTAGGTGTGTTTTTAAATCCCTTGTGCGATTAATTGGACGGAGTGGTCAACACCGGGGGCATGTCCTTAGATGATGTGCTCGAATGCATTGATATAGATCTGTACTTTATTATCTTTTCATTTTCTTTTCCTGTTGAAGTTTTGTATGTTTTGAAGTGGTTATATCCCTGATATGGCTCTATGCAGTCGGCTGGGCTTTAAACAACAATAACAATAAGGAAGCTGTTCAGAAAACAAAATATTATTACAGACTCAGTTCAGAAACTTTGCAGTGAATTTGTTCAAAATGGATGTTCTTGGATATTCTCAAAAGCCTACCTGATTTTCCTGCTTGAACGTTTGGTTTCTGTAGCCAGAGTTCTTTACTTCACCATAAAGTATGTTTCCAATGTCTGTAGTGTCTTCCCCCCCCCCCCTCATTCTCCTCATCCCCCCCCCCTCGTCCCCCTCTCCCTCACCCCATCCCTGCCATCAAGGAAATCTTCTCTGTTCAGCTGTTGGTAAGGTGTTCGTGTATATATCTGCAAGGTTTTTAAACTAGTATTGAAAGAAAAAAATCATACCTGCGTTGTTCAAGGCTTTGTTAATTATGAACCGGTGCTTTTTGGTCATGAAAATCATTATGGTAAGTATGATTATTGTGATGGTGCCATATGGATTGTTAAGTTTTATTGTTCATACAGAATGCTCTCCTGTTGTAGTTTTAGTCAGGAAGATGTGATGTACACTGTTGTTGTATTGTTGATCATGACAGCTGCATGAAAATTGCTGTTGAAAGTGCTAATTGTATTAGTGCCATAAAAATTGTGCCATTAGTCGCCATAAGAGTTTCCCTTTCTCATTGATCCTAGTCATTTTGTTGCCGTTTATTCAAAGGCAGTTAATAAAAGAAAAAGAAATGTAGTGTTTTTCTGATTTATTGAGAGACATGATTGTGAGAGAAAACTGTATTTGAGGTTTGCCTACTGCAAATCACACACACGCAGACACATACGCTCACACACACACACACACACACACACACACACACACACACACACACACACACACACACACACACACACACACACACACGCACACAGACACACGCACATGCACCTCTCTCTCACACACACACAAACTCTCTCTCTCTCTCTCTCTCTTTCTCTCTCACACACACACACACACACACACATATATACACACACACATACGTACATATTCACCATGCTCATACATGCACACACACACATGCACACACACACACACGCACGCATGCACACGCATTCACCACACTCACACATGTTCTTATCTGAGGTCCTTTTAATTGCATCCATTATCTCCTCCTCATCCCAAATAAATAACACACACAAAAATGACACATTAAAGTTAAACAGGATAGTCAAGCAATTCTACCATCTTTTCTACACCTTCAAAAAAAATGGTAACAATCCACTCACAGAGAAATAAGAAATCTTTCACATTTTTCTCACAGATACGCATACCTTCAGCTGGTATGAAATAAGCTCCATTTTTCTATGAAACATAAACAAAAAAGAGGGCAAGACAAGAAGTTCAAAGCCATTCTATAAATATTCCTCCTTTTAGAACATCTCCACACACAAAGGCAACAGATAGAATTGTAAGTGGCTTTGTTTTTTCTTTGTGTGTGGTTTTTCCCGCTCTTTTACACTGCCTCTGTGTCATCACCCAACTGCCACGTATGTTACCTCTCCAACACACCACAGCACTGACTGAAACAAGGTCACCATGTCAGCAAGGTCTGAAGGGAAACAGATTCTGGGATTTTCATTAGGCTATTAACCCTCAGCAGCAATGAGAATAGAAAACGATATAAGCTCTTTCCGAAAGATCAAAAGAGGGGTTAGACAGGGATGTGTTCTGTCACCAGATTAGTTTTCACTTTACAGCGAAACCATCATGAGAAACCTAGAAGAATGCCCTGGGATAATGGTTGGAAGAAAAATGATAACATTCGTTACGCAGATGACACCATGCTAATTGCAGAAAATGAAAAAGACTTACCAAATCTTGTGAATATAATAGAAATAGAAAGCAAAAATAAAGGGCTGGAGCTAAATAACAGGAAAACTGAAGTCATGGTAATCATTAAAAAAAAAAAAAGAAAAAAAAAGAAATCCCCTCATGCAAAATAACAGCAAACCGCACAACCTTGAGACAGGTTGATAAGTTTGAATATCTGGGAACGGTCACCTCACCAGACGTCAGATGCACATCAGAAATAGCCAGCAGAATCAGCCGAGCTAAAACAGCATTTAAGAAGATGAAAGGCGTTCTTACCAACAAATGCCTATCAATTAACATCAGAAATAGAGTTCTTGGGTGTTATATAGAAGCGATACTGTTGTGAGGCGTACTTGGCAAAAGATCAGGATAGACTGGAGAGAGTACAGAAAGGGCAGCACGCTTCATAAAGCAAGACTACAAGTCCCAAAAACCAGGGTGCGTCACCAGGATGCTCCAAGAGCTTGGTCTGCCCTCTCTGCAGCAGCGAAGGACACACCAAAGGCTGGTAACACTATATAAAATAACAGAAGGTCAGGTTCCAGCCCTACCACCAGAAAAATACCTGACCCCAGTGGATAAGACCAAAAGGAAAATCAAAATGAAGACCTATGCAGACCACGTGGCAACAAACATCATCGCCAAACACGCATGTAACAACAGCCGTGGCTACAAAGTCCCCCAGACAAGAACAGAGCAGTATGGATGCTCTTTCTTCACAAGAACTGTTCAAGACTGGAACAAGCTGGAGGAGGAGGTAGTGCAGGCACGCTCCGTCGCCGCATTTTCTGCAGCACTGGGCAGAGCGGCCTCAGCTGCCTCCCATAAATAAATCAGCCCCCCCCCTCTCCAGCCCCCCCCCTCCAGCCCCACCCCCTCCCCCATCCCCCCACCCGACTAGGGAGATGCAGCGCCGCAACAGAACATCTTTGAGTTGAACTCGGGGTGTCCGTTGGGGCAGTAGTCCCCCCCCCCCCTACACCCACCCCACCCAGTCGGGCACAGCAAAGAAACTAAACATCATGTTCTAAAAACTCAAGAGAAACTGTAGTTGAAACACCACTTAAATTAGTTATTTTCACTCATAAATAAATAAATAAGAAAAATTAAGTTATTATAGTCAAAAAATAACATAAAATAAATGAGGACTACTTATTCAAATCAAGCCATGCGCTCCTACCACCCGCTGCGACGATAGCCTGAAAAGGCTCCTGCAGCGTAATTATCCAGATCCAGATATCCAGATCCGTCAACAGCAAAGTCAGAACAAAATTCAGGCAACTGAAATGTGGTTTCTAAGAGGAATGTTGAGAGTTCCGTGGACAGCAAGGAAAACAAACAAGACAGTCTTGAAGGAGGCAGACACAAGAAGATCATTGATGAATAAGATTAGGAAAAGACAGGCAACATTTACAGGATATTTTATGAGGAAAGATAAATTAAAGTACCTGGTACACACAAGGAAAGCTGGAAGGAATGAGAACACCAGGTAGACCTAGGAAGAAAATATTGGACAGACTTGCAGTGTGGCTGAAGACAGAGAGGGTTAGGAGACGTATTTACAGCGACAAGGGATAGATTCGTATGGATGGCCATGATCGTCAACACGATGCGGCAGGGCGCATGATGATGATGATGATCTCTTCTGCTAGAAGTGTTATATGCTTCCTTTCACCGAAAATGTTCAACAAGTTCCTGCTTCCAATAATTTTTCTGAATGATGTATTTCTCACATCTTTTTATGTCATTTGTATACCACACACCTAAGATTTCATAGATTTCGACATTCCAGTGAATATTCAGATATAGTATGTATATCTCATGTTTGATCCCTTTAAATTTCCTAACCAAACTGATTGTGTTTTGTTAACATTCATAAAAAAAAAAAGCGCTTCCAGATTTTAAAACGATGTGTACAGATTTCTCAACAACAAAAACGGTTAGCAGTATCTCCATTATTCATTCTTATTTTGTGTTCTTTGTCATTCATTGCAATGCCTTATATCTGCAATATTAAAATCTCATCTTTTCCCAACTAGTTCCTCTGATCTCTCTCAACGACAGGCAATGTTCAACGCGGAACATTATGGTAGTCCAACATGGTGACATGGCGCACAGATGACTGCCATCTCTTTGGGTGAACGAATTAATGAAGAGACACAGCAATCAGTACTGCTGGAAACTGAACTGAAATGATGTATGTTCAATAAATATTCAAGACTCAAACGCCAGTTCAGTAACATTTTCTGAAAAAAACCGTAAATTTCGAGAAAAAAAACGTAAATTTCGAGTGATTCAGACCTGAATGACGTATTTGCTTTCTTAACTCCTTTTGAAATACACAATTCTGGTAGCAAACCCGAATTTTATTACATGTAAAGTTTTGTATTTGTAAACACAAATGTAAAGACATAACCACACAAATAAATTTGTTCTGGAAATATCTGAAAAAGAAAAAAAATGTTGCTATATTGTACAGAAGAAGATGAAAAGCATTCTGACCAAAAAAATCTGTTAACATCAGGAAGAGAGTTCTTGAATGTTATATAGAACCAATAGTGTTGTGAGGCGTGGACAGTCAACAAGCAAAGCCAGAACAAGACTGAGGCAGCCGAGATGTGGTTTCTAAGAAGAATGTTGAGAGTTCCGTGGACAGCAAAGAAAACAAACGAGACTGTCTTGATGGAGGCAGACACAAGAAGATCATTCATAAGGATGATTAGGAAAAGACAGGCAACATTTGTAGGTCATTTTATGAGGAAGGGGGAATTGGAGCACCTGGTCACAACGGGAAAGCTGGAGAGGAAGAGAGCATCGGGTAGACCCAGGGAGAAGATACTAGACGGACTTGCAGAGTGGCTGATGACAAAGAGGGTGGAGGAGATGCTCGGGGCAACAAGAAATATAGACAGATGGAAATCCATGATCGCCAACGCCATGCGGCAAGGCACCTGATGATGATGATGATGATTGTTCAGTCATATTTCAGGCTGAATCGTATTTCTATAAACCAGTCGTTGAAGTCACATAACTGTTTCACACAGTTAATGTTGTAGGCTATGTATGTCATCTTTCTTTTGTAACTGTTTCATACAGTTGATGTATGTATGTACTGTTTGTGTTTCACACAGTTGATGTTGTAGGCTATGTATGTCATCTTTCTTTTGTAACTGTTTCACACAGTTGATGTATGTATGTACTGCTTGTGTTTCACACAGTTGATGTTGTAGGCTATGTATGTCATCTTTCTTTTGTAACTGTTTCACACAGTTGATGTATGTATGTACTGCTTGTGTTTCACACAGTTGATGTTGTAGGCTATGTATGTCATCTTTCTTTTGTAACTGTTTCATACAGCTGATGTATGTATTGTTTGTGTTTCACACAGTTGATGTTGTAGGCTATGTATGTCATCTTTCTTTTGTAACTGTTTCACACAGTTGATGTATGTATGTACTGCTTGTGTTTCACACAGTTGATGTTGTAGGCTATGTATGTCATCTTTCTTTTGTAACTGTTTCACACAGTTGATGTATGTATGTACTGCTTGTGTTTCACACAGTTGATGTTGTAGGCTATGTATGTCATCTTTCTTTTGTAACTGTTTCACACAGTTGATGTATGTATGTACTGCTTGTGTTTCACACAGTTGATGTTGTAGGCTATGTATGTCATCTTTCTTTTGTAACTGTTTCATACAGCTGATGTATGTATTGTTTGTGTTTCACACAGCTGATGTATGTACTGTTTGTGTTTCACACAGCTGATGTATGTACTGTTTGTGTTTCACACAGCTGATGTATGTACTGTTTGTGTTTCACACAGCTGATGTATGTATGTATTGTTTGTGTTTCACACAACTGATGTATGTACTGTTTGTGTTTCACACAGCTGATGTATGTATGCATTGTTTGTGTTTCACACAATTGATGTATGTACTGTTTGTGTTTCACACAGTTGATGTATGTATGTATTGTTTGTGTTTCACACAGCTGATGTATGTATGTATTGTTTGTGTTTCACACAACTGATGTATGTACTGTTTGTGTTTCACACAGTTGATGTATGTATTGTTTGTGTTTCACACAGCTGATGTATGTATGTACTGTTTGTGTTTCACACAGCGGATGTATGTACTGTTTGTGTTTCACACAGTTGATGTATGTATGTATTGTTTGTGTTTCACACAGCTGATGTATGTATGTACTGTTTGTGTTTCACACAGCGGATGTATGTACTGTTTGTGTTTCACACAGTTGATGTATGTATGTATTGTTTGTGTTTCACACAATTGATGTATGTACTGTTTGTGTTTCACACAGCTGATGTATGTATTGTTTGTGTTTCACACAGCTGATGTATGTATGTATTGTTTGTGTTTCACACAGTTGATGTATGTATGTATTGTTGTGTTTCACACAGTTGATGTATGTATGTATTGTTTGTGTTTCACACAGCTGATGTATGTATGTATTGTTTGTGTTTCACACAGCTGATGTATGTATGTATTGTTTGTGTTTCACACAGCTGATGTATGTATGTATTGTTTGTGTTTCACACAGCTGATGTATGTATTGTTTGTGTTTCACACAGCTGATGTATGTATGTATGTTTGTGTTTCACACAGCTGATGTATGTATTGTTTGTGTTTCACACAGCTGATGTATGTATTGTTTGTGTTTCACACAGCTGATGTATGTATGTTTGTGTTTCACACAGCTGATGTATGTATCTGTTTGTGTTTCACACAGCTGATGTATGTATGTATTGTTTGTGTTTCACACAGCTGATGTATGTATGTTTGTGTGTTTCACACAGCTGATGTATGTATGTATGTTTGTGTTTCACACAGTGATGTATGTATGTATGTTTGTGTTTCACACAGCTTGTATGTATGTATTGTTTGTGTTTCACACAGCTGATGTATGTATGTTTGTTTGTGTTTCACACAGTGATGTATGTATGTATTGTTTGTGTTTCACACAGCTGATGTATGTATGTATTGTTTGTGTTTCACACAGCTGATGTATGTATTGTTTGGTTTCACACAGTGATGTATGTATGATTTGTGTTCACACAGTTGATGTATGTATGTTTGTTTGTGTTTCACACAGCTGATGTATGTATGTATTGTTTGTGTTTCACACAGTGATGTGTATGTATTGTTTGTGTTTCACACAGCTGATGTATGTATGTATGTTTGTGTTTCACACAGCTGATGTATGTATGTATTGTTTGTGTTTCACACAGCTGATGTATGTATTGTTTGTGTTTCACACAGCTGATGTATGTATTGTTTGTGTTTCACACAGCTGAGATGTATGTATTGTTTGTGTTTCACACAGTTGATGTATGTATGTATTGTTTGTGTTTCACACAGCTGATGTATGTATGTATTGTTTGTGTTTCACACAGCTGATGTATGTACTGTTTGTGTTTCACACAAGCTGATGTATGTATTATGTTTGTGTTTCACACAGCTGATGTATGTATTGTTTGTGTTTCACACAGTGATGTATGTATGTATGTTTGTGTTTTCACACAACTGATGTATGTATTGTTTGTGTTTCACACAGCTGATGTATGTATGTATGTTTGTGTTTCACACAGCTGATGTATTGTATTGTTTGTGTTTCACACAGCTGATGTATGTATTGTTTGTGTTTCACACAGCTGATGTATGTATTGTTTGTGTTTCACACAGTTGATGTATGTATGTATTGTTTGTGTTTCACACAGTTGATTGTATGTATTGTTTGTGTTTCACACAGACTGTATGTATGTATTGTTTGTGTTTCACACAGCTGATGTATGTATGTATTGTTTGTGTTTCACACAGCTGATGTATGTATGTATTGTTTGTGTTTCACACAGCTGATGTATGTATTGTTTGTGTTTCACACAGCTTGATGTATGTAGTGTAACATGATGTTTGTGTGTTTCACACAGCTGATGTATGTATGTTTTGTTGTTTTAACACAGCTGATGTATGTATGTATTGTTTGTGTTTCACACAGTTGATGTATGTATGTATTGTTTGTGTTTCACACAGCTGATGTATGTATGTATTGTTTGTGTTTCACACAGCTGATGTATGTATTGTTTGTGTTTTACACAGCTGATGTATGTATTGTTTGTGTTTCACACAGCTGATGTATGTATTGTTTGTGTTTCACACAGTTGATGTATGTATGTATTGTTTGTGTTTCACACAGTTGATGTATGTATGTATTGTTTGTGTTTTACACAGCTGATGTATGTATGTATTGTTTGTGTTTCACACAGCTGATGTATGTATTGTGTTATCATAACTGTTTTACATAGTTGATATATGTATTGTGTTATCATAACTGTTTTACACTGTCGATATATGTATTGTGTTATCATAACTGTTTTACACAGTCGATATATGTATTGTGTTATCATAACTGTTTTACACAGTCGATATATGTATTGTGTTATCATAACTGTTTTACACAGTCGATATATGTATTGTGTTATCATAACTGTTTTACACAGTCGATATATGTATTGTGTTATCATAACTGTTTTACACAGTCGATATATGTATTGTGTTATCATAACTGTTTTACACAGTCGATATATGTATTGTGTTATCATAACTGTTTTACACAGTCGATATATGTATCTTGTTATCCTAACTGTTTTACACAGTTCAGTACGTACGTAACTTTTGTTGTTGTAGTTTACACAGTCAGCACAGGTATGAAGTCTTTGTCATCCTGAGATATTGGAGTCATTTCAAGAGGGATTCACCACGCTCGGACAATTCCATATGCGCTCCACCCAAATCTGCGAACAATTGTGACAGATTTCCTGAGCCTGCACAAAACGCTATAAGCTGGCAAGGTCTTGGAACGGGGAATGGGGAGAAGGGACCTATCAAACACTAAGGTGACACCACCAGAACCAGAACGATGGAAACATTAAGATGGGCAGCGAACAGGCCAGATTTTAATTTCAAACTATTTTACACAGTCGATGAATGTTTATACTCTTTGTTATCATTTAACTGTTTTGTACAATTGTTGTCCGTATGTCATCTTTGTTGGAATAACTGTTTCACGATCGATGTATATGAATGCATTCTTTTTTTATTATAACTATTTCACACAGTCAATGTCCATATGTCATTTTGATTGTCATAACTGCTTTACACTGTCGACGTCTATTTGTCATTGTTGTTATCCAAACGTTGTATACAGCCAATATATGTGTGTCATCTTTATCTTACTTGTTTTGCACAGTCGATGTATATTTGTAGTCATTGTTATCATAACTGTTTTACAATGTTGATTTGCGTATGGAGTCTTTGATTATTGCCTTGCCTTTTCTGTGCTTTTGGTTTTGAACATGTTCATTATATGGGATTGACCATGTTGTAGCATGACACAGTTGATCGTGTTCATGTATGTTTATGTGCTCATGTTTGGTTGACTGTTTGATTCTTTTCTTTTCCCTTACAAAACACACAATTTATCCAAATCAGAAAGACTGGGGAAAAATGTTCATTTAACCCATCAGAATGTAGTCAAGCAGGAATAAAGTCCAGTTTTCTGATTGAAAACTTGACATTAACTTTTTGACTCACGCACTTTATCCACCAACTGCAAAAAAAATTGACTCTTTGACTCCTTCACCTTATCACTAGCTTCCTGCAGGAAGCTGGTGGATAGGGTGAAAGAATCGAAGGGTTAGACTTTTACTTTGCTAACATGGTTGGCAATGTAGGAAGCTGGTGGACAGGGTGCTGGAGTCAAAGGGGTAAATAATTTGGCCGTCACACCTATCTAGTTACAGTAGCCTGTTTGTTTAAAAGAAGTCAAATTCTAGACAGTCGTGCAACTAGTAGATGGAATCATTCATCTCTCTTATATAAAATATATGTTTGAGGAGATGAGAACATGTTCGGTCACAGTACCAACAATCCAGTCACTCCAAATGTTCAAAGCAAAATTCCTCTGATCTCTCTCAACGACAGGCAATGTTCAACGCGGAACATTATGGTAGTCCAACATGGTGACATGGCGCACAGATGACTGCCATCTCTTTGGGTGAACGAATTAATGAAGAGACACAGCAATCAGTACTGCTGGAAACTGAACTGAAATGATGTATGTTCAATAAATATTCAAGACTCAAACGCCAGTTCAGTAACATTTTCTGAAAAAACCGTAAATTTCGAGAAAAAAACGTAAATTTCGAGTGATTCAGACCTGAATGACGTATTTGCTTTCTTAACTCCTTTTGAAATACACAATTCTGGTAGCAAACCCCGAATTTTATTACATGTAAAGTTTTGTATTTGTAAACACAAATGTAAAGACATAACCACACAAATAAATTTGTTCTGGAAATATCTGAAAAAGAAAAAAAATGTTGCTATATTGTACAGAAGAAGATGAAAAGCATTCTGACCAAAAAAATCTGTTAACATCAGGAAGAGAGTTCTTGAATGTTATATAGAACCAATAGTGTTGTGAGGCGTGGACAGTCAACAAGCAAAGCCAGAACAAGACTGAGGCAGCCGAGATGTGGTTTCTAAGAAGAATGTTGAGAGTTCCGTGGACAGCAAAGAAAACAAACGAGACTGTCTTGATGGAGGCAGACACAAGAAGATCATTCATAAGGATGATTAGGAAAAGACAGGCAACATTTGTAGGTCATTTTATGAGGAAGGGGGAATTGGAGCACCTGGTCACAACGGGAAAGCTGGAGAGGAAGAGAGCATCGGGTAGACCCAGGGAGAAGATACTAGACGGACTTGCAGAGTGGCTGATGACAAAGAGGGTGGAGGAGATGCTCGGGGCAACAAGAAATATAGACAGATGGAAATCCATGATCGCCAACGCCATGCGGCAAGGCACCTGATGATGATGATGATGATTGTTCAGTCATATTTCAGGCTGAATCGTATTTCTATAAACCAGTCGTTGAAGTCACATAACTGTTTCACACAGTTAATGTTGTAGGCTATGTATGTCATCTTTCTTTTGTAACTGTTTCATACAGTTGATGTATGTATGTACTGTTTGTGTTTCACACAGTTGATGTTGTAGGCTATGTATGTCATCTTTCTTTTGTAACTGTTTCACACAGTTGATGTATGTATGTACTGCTTGTGTTTCACACAGTTGATGTTGTAGGCTATGTATGTCATCTTTCTTTTGTAACTGTTTCACACAGTTGATGTATGTATGTACTGCTTGTGTTTCACACAGTTGATGTTGTAGGCTATGTATGTCATCTTTCTTTTGTAACTGTTTCATACAGCTGATGTATGTATTGTTTGTGTTTCACACAGTTGATGTTGTAGGCTATGTATGTCATCTTTCTTTTGTAACTGTTTCACACAGTTGATGTATGTATGTACTGCTTGTGTTTCACACAGTTGATGTTGTAGGCTATGTATGTCATCTTTCTTTTGTAACTGTTTCACACAGTTGATGTATGTATGTACTGCTTGTGTTTCACACAGTTGATGTTGTAGGCTATGTATGTCATCTTTCTTTTGTAACTGTTTCACACAGTTGATGTATGTATGTACTGCTTGTGTTTCACACAGTTGATGTTGTAGGCTATGTATGTCATCTTTCTTTTGTAACTGTTTCATACAGCTGATGTATGTATTGTTTGTGTTTCACACAGCTGATGTATGTACTGTTTGTGTTTCACACAGCTGATGTATGTACTGTTTGTGTTTCACACAGCTGATGTATGTACTGTTTGTGTTTCACACAGCTGATGTATGTATGTATTGTTTGTGTTTCACACAACTGATGTATGTACTGTTTGTGTTTCACACAGCTGATGTATGTATGCATTGTTTGTGTTTCACACAATTGATGTATGTACTGTTTGTGTTTCACACAGTTGATGTATGTATGTATTGTTTGTGTTTCACACAGCTGATGTATGTATGTATTGTTTGTGTTTCACACAACTGATGTATGTACTGTTTGTGTTTCACACAGTTGATGTATGTATTGTTTGTGTTTCACACAGCTGATGTATGTATGTACTGTTTGTGTTTCACACAGCGGATGTATGTACTGTTTGTGTTTCACACAGTTGATGTATGTATGTATTGTTTGTGTTTCACACAGCTGATGTATGTATGTACTGTTTGTGTTTCACACAGCGGATGTATGTACTGTTTGTGTTTCACACAGTTGATGTATGTATGTATTGTTTGTGTTTCACACAATTGATGTATGTACTGTTTGTGTTTCACACAGCTGATGTATGTATTGTTTGTGTTTCACACAGCTGATGTATGTATGTATTGTTTGTGTTTCACACAGTTGATGTATGTATGTATTGTTGTGTTTCACACAGTTGATGTATGTATGTATTGTTTGTGTTTCACACAGCTGATGTATGTATGTATTGTTTGTGTTTCACACAGCTGATGTATGTATGTATTGTTTGTGTTTCACACAGCTGATGTAGTAGTATTGTTGGTTCAAAGCTATGTAGTTGTTTGTGTTTCACACAGCTGATGTATGTGATTGTTTGTGTTTCACACAGCTGATGTATGTATTGTTTGTGTTTCACACAGCTGATGTATGTATTGTTTGTGTTTCACACAGCTGATGTATGTATGTTTGTGTTTCACACAGTATGTTTTTGTTTGTGTTTCACACAGTGATGTAGTATGTATTGTTTGTGTTTCACACATTGATGTATGTATGTATTGTTTGTGTTTCACACAGTTGATGTATGTATGTATTGTTTGTGTTTCACACAGTTGATGTATGTATGTATTGTTTGTGTTTCACACAGTTGATGTATGTACTGTTTGTGTTTCACACAGCTGATGTATGTATGTACTGTTTGTGTTTCAAAACAGCTGATGTATGTACTGTTTGTGTTTCACACAGCTGATGTATGTATGTATTGTTTGTGTTTCACACAGCTGATGTATGTACTGTTTGTGTTTCACACAGCTGATGTATGTATGTACTGTTTGTGTTTCACACAGCTGATGTATGTATGTATGTTTGTGTTTCACACAGCTGATGTATGTACTGTTTGTGTTTCACACAGCTGATGTATGTATGTACTGTTTGTGTTTCACACAGCTGATGTAGTATGTACTGTTTGTGTTTCACACAGCTGATGTATGTATTAGTTTGTGTTTCACACAGCTGATGTATGTATGTTTGTTTGTGTTTCACACAGCTGATGTATGTATGTATTGTTTGTGTTTCACACAGCTGATGTATGTATGTATTGTTTGTGTTTCACACAGCTGATGTATGTAATTGTTTGTGTTTCACACAGTTGATGTATGTATGTATTGTTTGTGTTTCACACAGTTGATGTATGTATGTTTGTTTGTGTTTCACACAGCTGATGTATGTATGTATTGTTTGTGTTTCACACAGTTGATGTATGTATGTATTGTTTGTGTTTCACACAGCTGATGTATGTATGTATTGTTTGTGTTTCACACAGCTGATGTATGTATGTATTGTTTGTGTTTCACACAGCTGATGTATGTATTGTTTGTGTTTCACACAGCTGATGTATGTATTGTTTGTGTTTCACACAGCTGATGTATGTATTGTTTGTGTTTCACACAGTTGATGTATGTATGTATTGTTTGTGTTTCACACAAGCTGATGTATGTATGTATTGTTTGTGTTTCACACAGCTGATGTATGTACTGTTTGTGTTTCACACAACTGATGTATGTATTGTTTGTGTTTCACACAGCTGATGTATGTATTGTTTGTGTTTCACACAGTTGATGTATGTATGTATTGTTTGTGTTTCACACAACTGATGTATGTATTGTTTGTGTTTCACACAGCTGATGTATGTATGTATTGTTTGTGTTTCACACAGCTGATGTATGTATTGTTTGTGTTTCACACAACTGATGTATGTATTGTTTGTGTTTCACACAGCTGATGTATGTATTGTTTGTGTTTCACACAGTTGATGTATGTATGTATTGTTTGTGTTTCACACAGTTGATGTATGTATGTATTGTTTGTGTTTCACACAACTGATGTATGTATTGTTTGTGTTTCACACAGCTGATGTATGTATGTATTGTTTGTGTTTCACACAGCTGATGTATGTATGTATTGTTTGTGTTTCACACAGCTGATGTATGTATATGTTTGTGTTTCACACAGCTGATGTATGTATTGTTTGTGTTTCACACAGCTGATGTATGTATTGTTTGTGTTTCACACAGCTGATGTATGTATTGTTTGTGTTTTACACAGCTGATGTATGTATGTATTGTTTGTGTTTTCACACAGTTGATGTATGTATGTATTGTTTGTGTTTCACACAGCTGATGTATGTATGTATTGTTTGTGTTTCACACAGCTGATGTATGTATTGTTTGTGTTTTACACAGCTGATGTATGTATTGTTTGTGTTTCACACAGCTGATGTATGTATTGTTTGTGTTTCACACAGTTGATGTATGTATGTATTGTTTGTGTTTCACACAGTTGATGTATGTATGTATTGTTTGTGTTTTCACACAGCTGATGTATGTATGTATTGTTTGTGTTTCACACAGCTGATGTATGTATTGTGTTATCATAACTGTTTTACATAGTTGATATATGTATTGTGTTATCATAACTGTTTTACACTGTCGATATATGTATTGTGTTATCATAACTGTTTTACACAGTCGATATATGTATTGTGTTATCATAACTGTTTTACACAGTCGATATATGTAATTAGTGGTTATCATAACTGTTTTACACAGTCGATATATGTATTGTGTTATCATAACTGTTTTACACAGTCGATATATGTATTGTGTTATCATAACTGTTTTACACAGTCGATATATGTATTGTGTTATCATAACTGTTTTACACAGTCGATATATGTATTGTGTTATCATAACTGTTTTACACAGTCGATATATGTATCTTGTTATCCTAACTGTTTTACACAGTTCAGTACGTACGTAACTTTTGTTGTTGTAGTTTACACAGTCAGCACAGGTATGAAGTCTTTGTCATCCTGAGATATTGGAGTCATTTCAAGAGGGATTCACCACGCTCGGACAATTCCATATGCGCTCCACCCAAATCTGCGAACAATTGTGACAGATTTCCTGAGCCTGCACAAAACGCTATAAGCTGGCAAGGTCTTGGAACGGGGAATGGGGAGAAGGGACCTATCAAACACTAAGGTGACACCACCAGAACCAGAACGATGGAAACATTAAGATGGGCAGCGAACAGGCCAGATTTTAATTTCAAACTATTTTACACAGTCGATGAATGTTTATACTCTTTGTTATCATTTAACTGTTTTGTACAATTGTTGTCCGTATGTCATCTTTGTTGGAATAACTGTTTCACGATCGATGTATATGAATGCATTCTTTTTTTATTATAACTATTTCACACAGTCAATGTCCATATGTCATTTTGATTGTCATAACTGCTTTACACTGTCGACGTCTATTTGTCATTGTTGTTATCCAAACGTTGTATACAGCCAATATATGTGTGTCATCTTTATCTTACTTGTTTTGCACAGTCGATGTATATTTGTAGTCATTGTTATCATAACTGTTTTACAATGTTGATTTGCGTATGGAGTCTTTGATTATTGCCTTGCCTTTTCTGTGCTTTTGGTTTTGAACATGTTCATTATATGGGATTGACCATGTTGTAGCATGACACAGTTGATCGTGTTCATGTATGTTTATGTGCTCATGTTTGGTTGACTGTTTGATTCTTTTCTTTTCCCTTACAAAACACACAATTTATCCAAATCAGAAAGACTGGGGAAAAATGTTCATTTAACCCATCAGAATGTAGTCAAGCAGGAATAAAGTCCAGTTTTCTGATTGAAAACTTGACATTAACTTTTTGACTCACGCACTTTATCCACCAACTGCAAAAAAAATTGACTCTTTGACTCCTTCACCTTATCACTAGCTTCCTGCAGGAAGCTGGTGGATAGGGTGAAAGAATCGAAGGGTTAGACTTTTACTTTGCTAACATGGTTGGCAATGTAGGAAGCTGGTGGACAGGGTGCTGGAGTCAAAGGGGTAAATAATTTGGCCGTCACACCTATCTAGTTACAGTAGCCTGTTTGTTTAAAAGAAGTCAAATTCTAGACAGTCGTGCAACTAGTAGATGGAATCATTCATCTCTCTTATATAAAATATATGTTTGAGGAGATGAGAACATGTTCGGTCACAGTACCAACAATCCAGTCACTCCAAATGTTCAAAGCAAAATTCCTCTGATCTCTCTCAACGACAGGCAATGTTCAACGCGGAACATTATGGTAGTCCAACATGGTGACATGGCGCACAGATGACTGCCATCTCTTTGGGTGAACGAATTAATGAAGAGACACAGCAATCAGTACTGCTGGAAACTGAACTGAAATGATGTATGTTCAATAAATATTCAAGACTCAAACGCCAGTTCAGTAACATTTTCTGAAAAAACCGTAAATTTCGAGAAAAAAACGTAAATTTCGAGTGATTCAGACCTGAATGACGTATTTGCTTTCTTAACTCCTTTTGAAATACACAATTCTGGTAGCAAACCCCGAATTTTATTACATGTAAAGTTTTGTATTTGTAAACACAAATGTAAAGACATAACCACACAAATAAATTTGTTCTGGAAATATCTGAAAAAGAAAAAAAATGTTGCTATATTGTACAGAAGAAGATGAAAAGCATTCTGACCAAAAAAATCTGTTAACATCAGGAAGAGAGTTCTTGAATGTTATATAGAACCAATAGTGTTGTGAGGCGTGGACAGTCAACAAGCAAAGCCAGAACAAGACTGAGGCAGCCGAGATGTGGTTTCTAAGAAGAATGTTGAGAGTTCCGTGGACAGCAAAGAAAACAAACGAGACTGTCTTGATGGAGGCAGACACAAGAAGATCATTCATAAGGATGATTAGGAAAAGACAGGCAACATTTGTAGGTCATTTTATGAGGAAGGGGGAATTGGAGCACCTGGTCACAACGGGAAAGCTGGAGAGGAAGAGAGCATCGGGTAGACCCAGGGAGAAGATACTAGACGGACTTGCAGAGTGGCTGATGACAAAGAGGGTGGAGGAGATGCTCGGGGCAACAAGAAATATAGACAGATGGAAATCCATGATCGCCAACGCCATGCGGCAAGGCACCTGATGATGATGATGATGATTGTTCAGTCATATTTCAGGCTGAATCGTATTTCTATAAACCAGTCGTTGAAGTCACATAACTGTTTCACACAGTTAATGTTGTAGGCTATGTATGTCATCTTTCTTTTGTAACTGTTTCATACAGTTGATGTATGTATGTACTGTTTGTGTTTCACACAGTTGATGTTGTAGGCTATGTATGTCATCTTTCTTTTGTAACTGTTTCACACAGTTGATGTATGTATGTACTGCTTGTGTTTCACACAGTTGATGTTGTAGGCTATGTATGTCATCTTTCTTTTGTAACTGTTTCACACAGTTGATGTATGTATGTACTGCTTGTGTTTCACACAGTTGATGTTGTAGGCTATGTATGTCATCTTTCTTTTGTAACTGTTTCACACAGTTGATGTATGTATGTACTGCTTGTGTTTCACACAGTTGATGTTGTAGGCTATGTATGTCATCTTTCTTTTGTAACTGTTTCATACAGCTGATGTATGTATTGTTTGTGTTTCACACAGCTGATGTATGTACTGTTTGTGTTTCACACAGCTGATGTATGTACTGTTTGTGTTTCACACAGCTGATGTATGTACTGTTTGTGTTTCACACAGCTGATGTATGTATGTATTGTTTGTGTTTCACACAACTGATGTATGTACTGTTTGTGTTTCACACAGCTGATGTATGTATGCATTGTTTGTGTTTCACACAATTGATGTATGTACTGTTTGTGTTTCACACAGTTGATGTATGTATGTATTGTTTGTGTTTCACACAGCTGATGTATGTATGTATTGTTTGTGTTTCACACAACTGATGTATGTACTGTTTGTGTTTCACACAGTTGATGTATGTATGTATTGTTTGTGTTTCACACAGCTGATGTATGTACTGTTTGTGTTTCACACAGCGGATGTATGTACTGTTTGTGTTTCACACAGTTGATGTATGTATGTATTGTTTGTGTTTCACACAATTGATGTATGTACTGTTTGTGTTTCACACAGCTGATGTATGTATTGTTTGTGTTTCACACAGCTGATGTATGTATGTATTGTTTGTGTTTCACACAGTTGATGTATGTATGTATTGTTGTGTTTCACACAGTTGATGTATGTATGTATTGTTTGTGTTTCACACAGCTGATGTATGTATGTATTGTTTGTGTTTCACACAGCTGATGTATGTATGTATTGTTTGTGTTTCACACAGCTGATGTATGTATGTATTGTTTGTGTTTCACACAGCTGATGTATGTATTGTTTGTGTTTCACACAGCTGATGTATGTATTGTTTGTGTTTCACACAGTTGATGTATGTATGTATTGTTTGTGTTTCACACAGTTGATGTATGTATGTATTGTTTGTGTTTCACACAGTTGATGTATGTATGTACTGTTTGTGTTTCACACAGCTGATGTATGTATGTATTGTTTGTGTTTCACACAGTTGATGTATGTATGTATTGTTTGTGTTTCACACAGTTGATGTATGTATGTATTGTTTGTGTTTCACACAGTTGATGTATGTATGTTTGTTTGTGTTTCACACAGTTGATGTATGTATGTATTGTTTGTGTTTCACACAGTTGATGTATGTATGTATTGTTTGTGTTTCACACAGTTGATGTATGTATGTATGTTTGTGTTTCACACAGCTGATGTATGTATGTATTGTTTGTGTTTCACACAGTTGATGTATGTATGTATTGTTTGTGTTTCACACAGCTGATGTATGTATGTATTGTTTGTGTTTCACACAGCTGATGTATGTATGTATTGTTTGTGTTTCACACAGCTTGATGTATGTATGTATTGTTTGTGTTTCACACAGCTGATGTATTGTATGTTGTGTTTCACACAGCTGATGTATGTATGTATTGTTTGTGTTTCACACAGTTGATGTATGTATGTATTGTTTGTGTTTCACACAGCTGATGTATGTATGTATTGTTTGTTTTCACACAGTGATGTATGTATGTTTGTGTTTCACACAGCTGATGTATGTATTGTTTGTGTTTCACACAGCTGATGTATGTATTGTTTGTGTTTCACACAGTTGATGTATGTATGTATTGTTTGTGTTTCACACAGTTGATGTATGTATGTATTGTTTGTGTTTCACACAACTGTATGTATGTATTGTTTGTGTTTCACACAGCTGATGTATGTATTGTTTGTGTTTCACACAGCTGATGTATGTATGTATTGTTTGTGTTTCACACAGCTGATGTATGTATGTATTGTTTGTGTTTCACACAACTGATGTATTATGTACTGTTTGTGTTTCACACAGCTGATGTATGTATTGTTTGTGTTTCACACAGCTGATGTATGTATTGTTTGTGTTTCACACAGCTGATGTATGTATATGTTTGTGTTTCACACAACGATGTATGTATGTATTGTTTGTGTTTCACACAGCTGATGTATGTATTATTGTTTGTGTTTCACACAGCTGATGTATGTATGTATTGTTTGTGTTTCACACAGCTGATGTATGTATGTATGTTTGTGTTTCACACACTGATGTATGTATTGTTTGTGTTTCACACAGCTGATGTATGTAATTGTTTGTGTTTCACACAGCTGATGTATGTATTGTTTGTGTTTCACACAGCTGATGTATGTATTGTTTGTGTTTCACACAGCTGTATGTATGTATTGTTTGTGTTTCACACAGCTGATGTATGTATGTATTGTTTGTGTTTCACACAGGCTGATGTATGTATTTGTGTTATCACACTGATTTTATAATAGTTGTTAAAGTATGTATGTGTTATCATGAACTGTTTTACACAGTCGATATATGTATTGTGTTATCATAACTGTTTTACACAGTCGATATATGTATGTGTTTATCATAACTGTTTTACACAGTCGATATATGTATTGTGTTATCATAACTGTTTTACACAGTCGATATATGTATTGTGTTATCATAACTGTTTTACACAGTCGATATATGTATTGTGTTATCATAACTGTTTTACACAGTCGATATATGTATTGTGTTATCATAACTGTTTTACACAGTCGATATATGTATTGTGTTATCATAACTGTTTTACACAGTCGATATATGTATTGTGTTATCATAACTGTTTTACACAGTCGATATATGTATCTTGTTATCATAACTGTTTTACACAGTTCAGTACGTACGTAACTTTTGTTGTTGTAGTTTACACAGTCAGCACAGGTATGAAGTCTTTGTCATCCTGAGATATTGGAGTCATTTCAAGAGGGATTCACCACGCTCGGACAATTCCATATGCGCTCCACCCAAATCTGCGAACAATTGTGACAGATTTCCTGAGCCTGCACAAAACGCTATAAGCTGGCAAGGTCTTGGAACGGGGAATGGGGAGAAGGGACCTATCAAACACTAAGGTGACACCACCAGAACCAGAACGATGGAAACATTAAGATGGGCAGCGAACAGGCCAGATTTTAATTTCAAACTATTTTACACAGTCGATGAATGTTTATACTCTTTGTTATCATTTAACTGTTTTGTACAATTGTTGTCCGTATGTCATCTTTGTTGGAATAACTGTTTCACGATCGATGTATATGAATGCATTCTTTTTTTATTATAACTATTTCACACAGTCAATGTCCATATGTCATTTTGATTGTCATAACTGCTTTACACTGTCGACGTCTATTTGTCATTGTTGTTATCCAAACGTTGTATACAGCCAATATATGTGTGTCATCTTTATCTTACTTGTTTTGCACAGTCGATGTATATTTGTAGTCATTGTTATCATAACTGTTTTACAATGTTGATTTGCGTATGGAGTCTTTGATTATTGCCTTGCCTTTTCTGTGCTTTTGGTTTTGAACATGTTCATTATATGGGATTGACCATGTTGTAGCATGACACAGTTGATCGTGTTCATGTATGTTTATGTGCTCATGTTTGGTTGACTGTTTGATTCTTTTCTTTTCCCTTACAAAACACACAATTTATCCAAATCAGAAAGACTGGGGAAAAATGTTCATTTAACCCATCAGAATGTAGTCAAGCAGGAATAAAGTCCAGTTTTCTGATTGAAAACTTGACATTAACTTTTTGACTCACGCACTTTATCCACCAACTGCAAAAAAAATTGACTCTTTGACTCCTTCACCTTATCACTAGCTTCCTGCAGGAAGCTGGTGGATAGGGTGAAAGAATCGAAGGGTTAGACTTTTACTTTGCTAACATGGTTGGCAATGTAGGAAGCTGGTGGACAGGGTGCTGGAGTCAAAGGGGTAAATAATTTGGCCGTCACACCTATCTAGTTACAGTAGCTGTTTGTTTAAAAGAAGTCAAATTCTAGACAGTCGTGCAACTAGTAGATGGAATCATTCATCTCTCTTATATAAAATATATGTTTGAGGAGATGAGAACATGTTCGGTCACAGTACCAACAATCCAGTCACTCCAAATGTTCAAAGGAAAATGCATGCAATGCAAGCATTTATTGGAACCAGAAGAACAAGTAAACCAAAGTGAACGCGTATTAAACACAACAAGACAAGACAAGCGGAAATTTTCGGCCAACCGACCTTTGTCAAGCGCGAATGAACGGTCACAAACAGACCACAAACAACACCAAACAACGGATAATAAGAAGAGGACTAAAAACTTCCCTGCCGCCTCGTCCAGTGGATAAAAAGGGACCAAATGAAATGCCCATGTGTTCATGAGCAGTAGTAAGAAGTGGGGAGAGCATTTCTTGGTTGACTCTTGAATGTTATTGCCTACACAAGGGAAACAGGAAAAAAATATGTAAGTCCACCAGCCAGAAACTTTGTCCTTTCACGTATGTATTTCGATCGTTATTTGTCGTTGTTTTTTTTTTAGATTAATTTAGTAAAGAAAATAAACGAATAGATAATTGAATGAAACGATAAACCTCAAAGACAAGTGAAGAAATGCAGCAAACAAAGTCACAAGTTATGCGACCAGTACGCTTCTTTTTGTACTATTTTGTTTTGCGTGTTTGTTTGTTTGTTTGTTTGTTTGTTTGTGTTGGTTGGTTGGTTGGTTGGTTGGTTGGTTGGTTGGTTGGTTGGTTGTGGTTGGTTGGTTGGTTGGTTGGTTACATCTCCTTAGATTATGTGCTCGATGCATTGATTTGTGTATTTAATTTTCGTTTCCTTTCCTGTTGAAATATTGTGTACGTTTTGAAACGATTATAGCCCTCATATGGCTGTACGCAGTCGGCTTTGAATAAGAAATAACAGTAACAGCAATGTTTTATAGATCTGTTTGCTGGGAAAAACTCTCTGTGTGTGAGTATGCGTGCTTGTTCGTGTGTGTGTTAGTTTTAGGGCGACATTTTTCAGTATATGCCATGAAACGTCGCGCCTCAAAAAAGAAGGGACTTTACTCTTTCGTCTTAAGCACACAAGATTGGCGTCCCTTAGTTTGACAACAAAGAAGGCAGACGATCGCCTTGTGTAAGTAGCCATTTATTGCTTTATTTGAGACTTATGTAAGCTTCGTGTTTACATTTTCTGAAAGCCACATTTTGGCCCATATCCTTTGAACAATGCAACTGAATGCAATACGTGTTATTATATTGGGCATCAGAACAACGCACTGAATGCACAAGCTGTGACAAAGTAATTTCTCAATTCTTCATTTCTTGCATTGTTCATTTGTTGTTACTGTAGTCAGTAATGTAGGCTGGCCGGCTGGGAGTGGGACAAACATCACAGTTCACGGCTCACCAACTGATCAAAGCTTAGGTTAGATATAGAACTAAACGTTAGTGTTTGCTACTGCCTCTGGCATTGATGACCGAGTCAGGATCATCATGAAAACTCGGGATGAATTTTTACCGTATGATCAGTTGTATTGATCAGACTAGTCGACGCGTCAGCACCTAGATCTAATTCAGTAGGCCTAATTCATGGTGATGGTTGTGCTTTATTCCGACTTTCATTATTTGTGTTGGTGGGTAAAAATGTCGGGATAATGATTTTTTTCAAGAGTTTCACTGTCATTTTCAGTTTCACTGGTGCTGGGGGTGGTTTCAGTTTAGTTTCAGTTTAGTGCATAGACCCTCCATCGGAAGTTCCAGAGCTATTTTGGATGCACAGTGGTGAGTAAGGATAATAATAGCCGGGTTGGTCGAAGAAAGTAGGCTTAGGTTTCGTTTTCTGTCCATTTTATCCAAATCTTGTGAACTTTGTTTTGACCAGCTGCTGTGGGGGTAGAAGAGATGGGATATGGCCCATCCACCCAGGGAAATGCACTTTACTGCAACTAGTACAAGTGACTTTTAACAAAAGAAAAAGAAAAAAACCTTGATCACCAGTATAAATCGCATGGTCTTACTCTAGAAACTGTCAACACCAAATGCTTGCTTGGGTGTAACTATCACTAGTATCAGTAAGGACATGAAATAGTGTGATACATCAACAATGTGTGCATGAAAGCCAGCAAGATCTTTCACTTCTGAAACAGAAGCCTAAGTATCGCCTCCAAGAAGATGAAGGGAATGGACTAACAAGACCTTGGTTTGCCCTCCCCCTCCCCCACTCCCTGGAGTATGCATGTACTGTCTGGGACTCACACGCCCAGCAGCTCAGTAATCAAATTGAGGCTGTATGTGCTGTGCAGCACGTTTCATCATGCAATGATATTAAAGAACCTCCAGTACTTTCACCATGATCAAGGACCTTAAGTAGACCTGTCTCCAAGGCCAACAAAAAACAACTCGCTTGGCCATGCTTTACAGGATACATAATAACCTCATTGCCACTGAAGCTAACTCCACCACCTACTGCCTCGCCTATGGCGAGGTCACAAACAGAAATTGTCACACTGATCACACAATACCAGAAATTCTCATTCCAACACATCAAAGACTGGAACAACCAACCCAACAGGTCATTGAGGCCAAAGTGCATTAGTCAGAAAAGCTCTTTTTTATTTTTGATGTGCTTTAGACTCGCTTTGAGTGACAAATTGATCAAGATGACATTTGCAGTCAATAAATAGGAAGAAGAAGTCTTGATTTTGTTTTGCTTTGTTGAGTTTTTAAGAAATTTAAAACCAAATTGACAAAGTCAGTTTGACCAAATGTGGGCCTGTCTTGTTCAATCACTGATTTAAGGTACCAGTACTGGTTAGACGGAGGGTTTATTTTTGTTTATTTTTGTTGTGAACCTTCTATTAGTTCTAATCACTCTAATGTCATGAAGTTTTGACATAAAGTAGAGAAATGGCAATACTGTTGACAGAAAATTAAGAAAGTGTCATACAAGGCACACAACTGGTATGAAAATTAAATAATGGGGAAAAAAAAAGCGAAATATCATACCGTAAAACTTAGGTGTGTTTTATCTTGGTTTTGTTCTATGATGAAGTTAGAAGGGTCAACGGTTTTATCAGGCTCGGATTATTTAAAATGGAGAGTTTTCGGGCTAAAAAATGCTCATACAAAACTTCATAACTCAACTGTGAATCGAGATATAGACAAACTATAGAACAAAACTAAGATATGCATGCAAAGATATTGCATACCAAATTTCAAGGCTGTATCTTGAAAATTGAAGAAAATATGATGTAAAAACTGACGAAAACGTTGAATTTTGGACAACTTTCGGACCCCAAAAACATGGTTTGACAGACATATTTACATACTATGCCGACTTATGTTTTGATATGAAATAGAAATATAACCTATATCCTTCTAACACTCCATTTATTCCCTCAGTATCACTGTCACTACTGTCAGACTCGATCTGATTGATGCATTCATTGTTCTTTTTCACAGAATCATGCACGTTTTTCAGTTTCACTTTGAGTGGGTGTGGCACTGGTCGGAGGGTGGTGGTGGTCTGTGCACTCCTAATCCAAAACAACGTTCGATTCTTTGTCTGGTTCAGCTTTGACACTACACAAATCATCCACCACATTGTCCGTCGCTTCTGAGTCCATTGTTGGCCTTTTAGTCCACTTATTTCCATGAAAAGTCCTTTTTCGAGCCCTCTTCCCACATCTATTTGGATCACAAGACATCATGGCCAAAAACACAAACAAAAACTTGAAAAAAAAAAGGGTCAGTACACACGCTGAGGGTCAGCACATGGAGGCAGACATTTTGCACAAGGGAAATAACTCAAGCTGCAAGGAAGAAGTAAAAAGTAAAAGCAAGCTCAAAACACATGTTTTAGACCGTAAGTTTGGCAGATTTCAGCCCCTACCCCCTACTTTGAACGTAAATATCTCCGGAATGAGGTGCCTTAGACCAAAAAATAAACTGCACAATGAATTTCAATGTTTTATGTATGCATACATATCAGTTACATTTCAAATTGAGCAAATTCGATTCTTGGAACCTTTGTAATTCTAGGTAGTACTGGTACCTTAAGCGCACACTGTTGTTCATATATTTCTGTTTTTTGTTCATTTCAGTACTGGCGCTTGACAGTCCCTTGGCTTTGATTTTAGCTAGTGCAGTTGTATTCCATTTCTCTATGTCCTGTCAGTGCTGTAGTTGAACAGACTTGTAGAACTGTCTACTTGGTTATACTGTAGGTGACAGTGCTCCTTTCAAGTAAGGGGGGAGGTCTTAGTGAGAGTTGTAGTGGCATTTTTTTCAGGCCAAGCCAATTTTGATGCCATCAATTAGATTCAAAAGCTGTTTTGTCATTGGTTAGTGTTTGTATAAAAAAGTAGCTGAAATTTATTATTCAGTCAGGAAATGTCAGTGCTGGCTGTAGGGTTAAACATACGCCTGACTCCAGTCTTCAGTTGTGATGTGGGAATCTTACTTTTTTGTAGTTTAAAGTTTAACCATGTATGATTTTCTGCATTTAGTCATGTGCTTGCATTGCACTGATTTCTTGGAAGAAGTTAGAATAAATGGAAACAAAATCCAAATATATTATCGAGTCAAAAGTGGCATGGGCTCATTTTGTATATATATCTAGGCTTACACTTAAGTTACAGTAGTGTTTTTGTGTGTGCATAGCTGCCAACCCTCCCGAATTTTTCGGGAATGTCCCGAAATGTGTGAGCTGCCCGGAAAATCCGGTAAATCGATGAAAATTCCCGAATTTTAAATTTTCGATTTTGATATTTTATCCGGTTAGCTCTGTTTTCGTCAGAATGCGGTAAAAAGACAGCTGCGTGAAAGCAAAACTTCCGTCACACATGCGCGTGCGCAGAGGGCCATGTAAACAGCTCCTGCGCGCCAGCTTTCTTGCACAATGGCTTCGAAGAAGACAGACGCGAAAGCTGTAAAAGCGAAAGCAAAAGTGAAGTTTTCGAAACATTATGCGGAAACGTACGACTTCATCACAGCCTCGGACAAAGGAGACACCTTTGCTTTCTGTAAATCGTGCCGATGCGACATAAACATCGGTCATGGTGGCAAGAAAGACATCGACCTGCATGCCTCCTCAGTGAAGCACCGAAACTATCGGCAGAGTACAGCAGTGCAACAGACTCTGAACCTTTTACACAAGAGATTTAGACTAGCAGAATTTGAAGGAAAGCTTACAATACATGCTTTGTTACATTTTTCAGTTTGAAATGCATGGAAATACCAGTTTAGCATCTTCATTTGATAGAAAATCTTCAGCTTCTGGGGGCGTTGCCCCTGGACCCCACCGGAGGCCTTCCGCGGCCCCCGGACCCCCGCCTCTTGTCAGGAATTTTTTTTCAGGAAAGTTGGCAGCTATGTGTGTGTGTGTGTGTGTGTGTAAATATATATATATATGTATGTGTATATATGTATGTATGTATGTATATGCTTATTTGCAATTAAGACATTGTGAACAGTGATTAAGGCAAGTATCTGTAAAAAGTCAGAAGTAAAAGAATTTAAAATGATAGCAAATATTTGTACAGAATCAGAAGTAAAACATTTAAAAATGTCCCTAACCATAAATAAGAAGTAAAAAAAAAAAAAAATGGTGGCAAGTATTTGTAGAAAACCAGAAATAAAACATTTAAAAATGTCCCTAATCCTAACCCTAAACGAAAACAACTGCATTTGCTTGTCAATAGTATGCATGTATAAAAAAAAAACCCATTGTACTTTAATTCAATCCATTCTTACATGCAGGTCACCCAGTAAAAAGGACAGAAACGAAGGCAACATCTGAACAGCTGATGGAAAACTTGTGTCAAGCCATTGCCTCCGGCAACAGCAGTGCCTATGACCTTGAGCTGCTGTTCGTCAGTAGTGATCCTGGCCATTGTAATCTCATCAATGAGGTGTGTCGCAACGGTTTGACGCCACTGTGTCTTGCCTGCAAGCTAAATCGGGCAGATCTAGTGCCCCTGCTACTACACCGAGGGGCCAGAACAGATGTGCCGTCAGTCTATCTGAAGAAGTATCCACTGCATTATGCCAGCGACCATAGTGATGGCAACCTGGACATGATTAATATGTTCCTGGCCTATGGTGCTGAGGTAAACAATACCAGAGTGTGTGTAATTCTTGTGGAGAGAGTGTGTGTGTTTTTGAGTGTACAAGTGGTATATTCGTGACTTTGTCATTGTGTGCATGTTGATGTTTATTGTGATCAGCCATTCTGTAGGGGTTAAAGGATAGAAAAATGCTCTGTGTGTGTGTGTGTGTGTGTGAATATTTTTTTCAACTACAAACATTTTTATATTCAAACAATGTGATTTTTAAAAAACTGTGTGTTTGTACATGTATGCATAAAAAATTATGTGTGTATGAACAAGTGTTGAACTAGAAGCGTTGCAATGTATCCAGTTTTATGTGATTATTTTGCCATGGAATTACATACTGGATTATGCCATCACAAATTATTTATTTACGGTCTTGCAGATAATACTGCAGCCTACAAAAATCTATTCATTGTTTTGCCAAGATTGTTTAAAAGATTGTTTAAAATGAGACATGTAAACAAAAAATGTCTGTTTCAGCCCAACATTCAGGACGAGGATGGCAACACAGCCATGCATCTGGCATGCACAGAGTCCAACGTTTCTGTTGTCAAGCGGCTGTTGGAGGCAGGAGGTGATGTCAAGCTTACCGATATTGATGATGAAACCCCCCTTGTGAGAGCCTGCTTTGCAAAAAGCGTGGAACTTGTTGACCTTTTGTTGAAGGCAGGTAGTGACCCCAACTATCCTGAGGGTCGCCCTCTAGAAATTGTGGTTCGAGCACCTTCCCTGGAAAGTCTGAAGCTTCTGATTGCAGCTGGAGCGGAGGTGACCAGCAACACTTACCTGAGTTTTGCCAGTGAGCATAATTACCTGGATATGATGAAGGTGAGACAATTACACTAACATTGTAACAGTTCTGCTGTTTTTAATTGTACTATGTCACGTATGTATACTTGGCAGTTGCCAGTGAGCATGACTATCTGGTTATGAAACAGGTGATAAAATGACACCAGCCTTATAAGTTATAGATGTCATGCTGTTTTGAATTACATTGTATTGTGTATACCTGCATTTAGTTAGTGACCATTATTGCATAATTATCTGGTTTGCATAGAGTTGGAGCTCCTGTCTTCCAATCCAAGCCGGACTCTGGGGTACATTTTATCAGTTAACATTTTGACTCGTGCACCCTATCCACCAACTGCAAAAACTTAACCTTTTGATTCCCTCACCCTATCCACCAGCTTCCTGCAGGATGGTGAAGGAATCGAAAGGTTAAGTTTTTGCTTTGCTAGCATGGTTGGCAATGCAGGATGCTGGTGGACAGGGTGCGGGAGTCAAAGGGTTAAAGTATGCCACCTCCAGGTGCGGCCTGTCCTCTTCATGTTGATGTCTACCTCCTCCAGGTCATGGCATCATGTGGTCAGTCTGTCTCCAGTGTCTTCAAAAATCAAGTATAAGCTGCTATTTTTTTTGTTTTTTGTTGTTTTTTTTCACTGCTACAGTTCTTTATTACTGATTCTGTCTGGCTGGCAAATCTGAAAAATTTTTCTGAGGCAAGTGTTGATGGAAGTCTGGATTCTCTTCATGGTGGTGACAAGAGGTTTTCTAGGTCTCAACTCCATGAAATAAAATGGTCTTCATCATGGTAATGAAGATCCTGATCTTGATATTGGTTGTCAGATCAGTGGATCCTTTTTTCCTCAGCTGGTGTGTGTGTGTGTGCGTGCATTCATTTGGAATAGGTCGTTAAGTTTTGTAAATCGAGGATACCACACAAACACAGTCCTAGGTTTCATTATGAGTCATATTTGGTTTTGTTTTTCATTAGAGGGATGTGTGTGCATGCTTCCATGTGCATGTGTATATGTGTTTGTGTTTTACATAGAATAATGTGAAATGATACATCACAACAGGTTCTACACAACTATGGGGTGGACGTGAACAGCACAGGACGACTGGGACTAACGGCACTGCACCATGCCTGTATCTCCCAGGAGGCTACATATGATGCCGTGCGACTGCTGTTGCTCTGGGGATCAAATCCTAACTTGATCACCAACACTGGTGACACTGCACTCCATTTTGCCTGTCAGGTATAATCATATAAGACACAAATATTGTATGTAAGATAGCATTCACCAAACATGATTGATAGAAAATCGTAAATACAGCAAACACAAACAGTGGGTGCATATCGATATCGGATCTTCTATAAGATATAGACAATAAATGAGAGATACATTCATAAGACGCAGATTCAGATTCAGATTCATGTGCTGTACTGTATGTCAGCCTTAGGCCACAGTACAATATAGGTGTTAGGACACGGAGCATTCACATGACATGAAGATAGAGAGACAAAAGATTGTACTCCCTCTACCATGATGATACTACATTATAGTAAAATGTACCCTATAACCCATAGGTCATAGAAGATATGATAGTGACATTGGCTTTTTTCTGGGCCAGCAATGTGATGGTGGTGCCCATCTCCTGCCCTTGCTGTTTCACCTTCCCCAACCCTGAGGAGGTCAAGTTCCCATTTACAGCTAGGTGGATTGGTGGCCAAATGCAGATAGTGTTTTTTTTAGAGCCATACTCTGAATACATGCAGTCAATTTCATCTTTTTTTTTTTTAAGTCATGCTCTGAACACATGCTGTCAGTTTCCTTTTTTTTGTTTTGTTTTTTTGTTGTTTTTTGTTTGTTTTTTGAGCCATACTCTAAACACACGCAGTCTGATTGGCAGACAGCTTTTCCTCTTTGATAACCAGGTACATAGAGGGTCAGACTATTAACAGTGATGATGTATAGGAAAACAATATATAATGCAGCAGTTCAGTTTCCCTGCTATAGTTCAGTTTATGTTCTCTTCATAGTCTGTTGTTTAATCATTTGTGTGTGTATGCGCGTGCATGTGTGCGTGTGTGCATGTGTGTGTGTGTATTTTGGAAAATTCAGATAGAGAATCGGAGCCATTTTGACTTTTGATCATACTTATTTTTATGATGGGTTTCTGCTGTGTTCTGGGATTCTTGATTATTGATATTGTTTGTTCACATTTTGACTTTTTTTTTTTAGGTGGGAGGGAGAGGAGGATTTTGTTGTTCTTGTTTTTCAAGTAGAAGAGTTGATTTGCTTTGATTCACAATTGGCATCTGTGTATATCTGTATGTCTGAGAAAGAAAATGTATCATGGAGAATTATATGTAGGAGTTCAGACCAGAAGTGCAAAGTCACTTGTGCTTGAATTTGAATGGGCATGATCTGTTATCAGGTCACAGCAACATGAATGTGTTAAAGGTTACATGGACTGTTCACAGGCTTTTAACAAAAATTTCGGTCATAGGTTTGATCTGTCAGGAACTTAAGATATACCTCTTCATTTATTTTGATATGTTTTCAATTCAAGGTACAAGGTACACAAATTATGTTTTAAGATACAGGACATTGTAGATTTGTATGATAATTTGAATATCTTTCATTTGCTATTAAATGATGGTTTTTGTCTTTATCATTCATCTATGACTGTTGATTAGGTTTGGATGTTACGGTGCTTTTCATGTTGATAAAGATCTCCCTTTGTTTCTAACGTTTTGTTTTTTTTGCTGTCTGCCACCAGACTTTTGCATTGGACAAAGTACGCCTTCTTCTGATGTATGGCGCTGATGTCAATCAAATTGATGGAACTCACACATCTCCTCTTATTGCCGCCCTAACCACACGCCGCCAACCACAAGGAGACACCTCCTACCTGACCTTGATCCGACTTTTATTAGCGGCAGGGGCAAGGTTGTCCTCAGCTGTGCTAGAGCGAATCAAAGTCCTTATTGTCTACCTGCAGAGCTCAGCTACAGACAAGGAAGAACTGTTCCAGCTGCTCACGAAACACACTTCAGAGCCACTGTCACTGCAGCGTCTTTGTCGCGCTGCCATTCGCCAGGAGTTGCAGGGAAACGTGGACCAGAGTGCACTGCATTTACCTCTCCCTAAATCCATCATTGCTTTTGTACAGTTCAGTGATGTTCCTGGGTGTGCTTATCGGCACTGAGATCTGTGGGAGTTGGGGGGTGTTTGGGTGGAGTTGTGCTTTTTTGGGTGTGATTGTTGTGTTTTACTGAAATTACTGTGTGATTTCTCTTCAACTAGAGAAAACTGAAGCTGAAGCATTTTTATGTGCTCATTTTCTTGAAGCAAAAATATTGATGACAACAGTTAGACAAAATAAGTAAGCATTACAATATAAACGATCACGTAAACAGTCAAACAAGCAAACTAACACCACACGCAACTGGACAGAAGGATAAATTTAGTGGGCAAGAAAACATATCAACAAACAAATGAACAAACCAAAACCATTATACCACATTCTTATGCATTGTATGCAGCACACATTTGCAGCGGTTAGGATATGTGTTACAGAACTTGCAAACTGAAACTTGAACTAGCTTTGAAATAAACAAGAAAGATTGTTTCTTTTCCTGTACTTTCAAAAACTTTATCTGACAGTTGTATTGCCATATTTGCTTTAGTTATTTTGTTTGTTTGGTTTTGTCTTATGTTGTCTGTGACTTCTATGTACTGTTCTGTATTTATGGTCGGTGCATTGGAGTGTCTGACATTCAAGTCAATTTTATTGTATTTTTAAAAAAAATATATAGTAGACATCATTCTCACATTGAGAAATAAGTCAATCAATCAATAAAATTTGATAGAGAAAGTATATTTGACATTCAAAATATAAACGTTTGCAACATTCAACATCAGAGAATCAAAAGCTGTGCAAAGAAAACACAAAGACTCCCTACCAACCAAGGTGGAACCACTCGACACCACCAGTGAACCACCACCTTGGGAGAGAAGACAGGAGCGCATTACCATCTGCACCTCAGTCCCCTACCTCGGCCACAAGGATGAACACAGTGATGTCAGCAAGAGGTCCTTGACACTAGCCATGATGGAGGAAAGGTACCCCAAAGCAGCGTGGATACATGCCTTCACAGACGGGTCTGCCACGGACGCTACCAAAAGAGGCGGAGCTGGCGTGAACATCCAACTCCCCGATGGACGGCAGTTGACGAAGGCAGCACCTACGGGAATGCACTGCAGCAACTACCGAGCGGAAGTGGAGGCCCTGACTCTTGCTGCCGATACCATCAAGCAGATCACAGACGAACTAACACCTGTCGTCTTTCTGACTGATGCCAGATCTGTTCTTGAGGCCCTGCAGAACAACAAACAGCCCCGTCTGCAGGAAGCTCTACAAGACATCAAGAGCCCAAGAACAGTACTGCAGTGGGTGCCAGCACACTGCGGCATTGCTGGCAATGATGCAGCAGATAGAGCAGCAAAGGAGGGTGCCAGCCAAGAGCAGGAAGACAACCCTGTGACCCTTGCAGAGATGACCACCATCATCAGGTCCCTGCACAACCAGCCACAGGCGGAGGACAGTTACCACCAGCTGTCCAGGCAACAGCAAGTCACCATATTCCGTCTACGAACTGGACATAACCGGTTAAATCACCACATGTCCAGAAAGCTCCGCCTTGTACCCTCTCCACTCTGCTCCTGTGGACTGGCAGAGCAGACAGCCGAGCACATATTGCAGGACTGCCCTGGTCTACGGAAGCTGAGGGACGAGATCTGGCCAGAGCCTGCCGGACTCCTGGAGAAGCTGCATGGCTGTGTGGAGGCGTTGCTGAAGACTGCCGATTTCGTCATGAGATCTGGTCTCCACGTTTGACGGCGTTAGACAACAACAACAACATTCAACATTAAGACCATTTGTATATATATTATTATTCCAAAGTGCATAATTATCATACTAAAACAAACACATGTGGCAACTTTCACTTTGAAGAATGCACACACACACATGCAAACATGCACACACACACATGAATGCATGCACTTACTCATACTCAAAAACATGCATGCATGACGCACGCACTCACTCACTCACTTTACACTCACAAACAAGCATGAAATTGTGTGTGTACGAGTTAACATGAGTAAACACTCAAGCAGGCATGCAGGCATTCTCTTTTTAAGTCTGGTTGCTTTTATTTGTATTCATGAATGGAATGATTTTGGAATAAAGCTGGATTTTGTGTGCAGTTTAAAGAATGGAAACATCGACTAGATGGTCGCAGTTGTATAAATAGTTTGCTGGATGCGACTTGTACCAGACACAGTCTTACTTGCAGGGCCACTTTACATTCATACAAACCGCTCATGCTTTTCTGTCTCCCACCAGTAATCTTTCCACTTACATTCACAGTTTTATGTAAAACATTTTTACATTTCACGTTCAATCCACTTACGGACATACAAATGAAAAGGTGTTGATATACTCTTAGAAACAGGAATGAATGATTTGTAGGATATCACTAACATAAAAAGATCTCAATTTATACATCTTTGTATTTTTTGTTGATACGGTAAGTATTGGGTTTGAAATTCAGTTTGTTATCCAAGACTGTACCAAGCACACACTTGACTTTTATATGTTTGGAATTACTGGAGAAGGGTTTCTAAAATAATGAGGTGTTCTCTTTTTGTGGAAATGTTGAGGTCAGATAATTTTCATCACACCAAGATGTAAGCCAACTCCCAAAGTATTGTCAAAGTTGGATCAATCTGTGATTTCAGTGTCGTAAGAATATTTCATCAGTAAAGTGTCTCTGCGATCCATAGTATGTAGGATGAACAGATCAGGGCACAGGACAGTACCTTGCGGAGAACTGGTGGAAATAAACCAAACAGCTGTTTTATATTGCACAATTTGATTAGTCAAGAAATCGGTGATCTGCATTATGAGTGTGCCTGGGATGTTTGTGTACTGTCTAGTGAGAATGTATTGTTGTATTGTCTTGTATGTGTGTGTGTTCTTACTTAGACTACATTTTACCCCAGTGGGCTTTTTCAGTATAAATAATATCCCTATCTTGTGGAAATTCTGTGCTAGAAATTTCCTCTTTTCTGTCACTCTCTTTGTTTTTTTCTTGTATAAATAATATCCCTACCTTGTGGAAATTCTGTGCTAGAAATTTCCTCTTTTCTGTCACTGTCTGTGGTTTTTTTTTCCGCCTTTGCTTTCTGTCATTTCTTCCTATCATTTTCTGCCTTGCAGGTCCATTCACCTGCATGTGTTCAATAAAGTCTTACGTGCTTTCTCTTAGGATTGATAATTGGGTACATGTATTAAGTGCATTTTTGGCTCTAGGGAAATGAAATGTGCAGAAGCAGTTTTAGGTAATTTAGGCCTGTTTTTATGGATGTTTTAGTGTCCTTAGTTATGTTTGAATTTGTATTCAGGTATGTTTTTTAAATCCCCTGTGCGATAAATTGGATGGAGTGGTCAGTGCCAGGGGCATCTCCTTAGATTATGTGTGTGAATGCATTGATATGTGTACTTAATTTTCTTTTCTTTATTTATTTTTTTCCTGTTGAAGTATTGTGTGTGTACGGAAATGGTTATAGCCCTGATATGGCTCTAAGCAGTCGGCTGGGCTTTAAACAAAGATAACAGTAACAGACTAATATTTATGGAGAACACATCTGGATGGACAATAGGCTACATGTGCTAAATTTTATGCTGAGTTAGACACAGACTTGATTGGCAAGCAGTAGATCTACTTCTATACCAACTGGACTCTTTTAGTTAAAAAATTATGCATATGAAAAGTCTGCGAGGCTTTGCATGGTTATGTCTGTTGTAAATTGGGCGAGAGGATTGTCAGGCAAGATGGTCATTCTTTACTAATATTTGTACTGTTTGAGTGATGGACAGATAATATAATGAACCATGACATTTTTTAAGTGTATATAACAGAGAAATTTGGCCTGTTTTAATAACTCCTTGATGGTTAAAATGCATGAATCCAGTTTGGTAACAAATTGTTCATGAATAGCTGAGAAGCCTGTGCTAATATTTTTTCATGTGTTTTGTTTTTAAGTTATAATAACCTAACTTTTCAAACATTTTTCACATTTTGGTAGATATGTACTATGGCTAGATCTTGTAGAATATACTAGGTATTTATTATGTAATTTCAAAACTGATAACTTTTAATAGATCCATTTTTTTGTTAATAAACAGATAGATGTGTATACATGTATGTGCAGATTCACACAGACATACAATGCTGTATATATCATAAACATAAAGGCGACAGAAGAGGGGTATCCAGGAGTCATGACCTGGATGCACCCGGCCCCCTTAGAATGTCAGGAGTTAAGGGCTGAAACACTTGCTTGACAGGGGTTTCTCCTCTGAGGACCTTCTGCTGTCCCCAGAGTTTCTTACTACTGTATCTTATATATATAGACAATAAAACATCACAGTCTGTATTATTCTTTTCTCTTTTGGACCACAGAATAATGCCTCATGCTCTTATGTTGTTGTTGTTATTGTTGTTTTTGTATAATTATTGGCATAATTAAGTTGAGGTAAGTTTGTGTGTGTGGGTGTTGTTTGGGGTTGTTTTTTTTTGGGTGGGGGTATTTTTTTTCATTATGATACAAACTGAAATATTTGTTTTGGGGTGTCAAGGTCTTTATGCCCTACTGTGATTGTAACTATCATGTGCAAGCTTAAACTAAAGTACATTTTGAGGTTTCCAGGTCTTTTCTTTGTGTGTGTGTGTGTGTGTATGTGTGTGTGTGTGTGTGTGTGTGTGTGTGTGTGTGTGTGTGTGTGTGAGAGAGAGATCTGCTGCACTACTTCATTGGCATTATATTCACACCACAGATTTTTTTCTGTCCTATCGCCTGTGCTGCTTCAGTGGCATTGCTTCTGTGCATTTCATCCCGGCTCTTCAGCACAGCACCATAAACAATTTCATTCAAAGTGCCAATATCTGCAAGTCCAGAGGAACAGCAATGTCAAACAACTGAAAGACCATCTATCTACCAAAGGAGACTGTGTTGCTGCCATGTCGCTTTGGTCAAGTTTAATCATGCCCTTTCAACCCTTTGACTTTTGCAAAAACATAACTCTTTGATTCTCTCACCTTATCCACCAGCTTTCTGCAGGAAGCTGGTGGACATTGTGAGGGCATCAAAGGGTTAAGGTTTTGCTTTGTTAGCGTGGTTGACAATGCAAGAAGCTGATGGATGGGGTGCAGGAGTCAAAGGGTTAATGAAGCGTAGTTTAGATACCATCTTCAAAGCGCTGTGTGACAGTAACTGCTCAGCTACAGCTTTCAATACTGAGTCTATCACATGAACATTTTACATAACCAGTAGTCATGACTTTATTAAGCAGTTTAACAAGTTTTAAGTTAAACAGTTTACACTGATTTGCAGTCATTTGTCCACACAATCACTGTTGCCTCTCAATAACAACCTTGTTCACATACAAAAATTTGTAGTTTTAAGCAAATATGAATTTCATTTCAGGACAGGCCACAAAAAACACTTCAATTACAAAAAAATGATTTTGGCTGGGGGCCTTCATCCCTCCTCCCTCTGTCTGGTCCACTCACCAGGGCACTGCTCTTGGACCCTTTCAGGGGACATAGGCAGCCCATAGACTCCAGCCTTTCAGTTTTTTGTCAGTTATCCCAGGATTCACCCATGTAAACTGAGGTCACTTTAAGAGAAGGACTGAAGAGCTTCCATGTCTTGAGATATGATTGATGAGAATGTGGCTTTGGAGTTTCATATAAAGGTTTCAGACAGCATGTCACTGCAGCACTCTGGCTTCTGTCAGTGATAAACTATCTTCAAGTAATCCAAGCCAAGAGATACAAAAACATGCAGGGTTGGTCAAGAAACTGAGCAGTTTTAAAGATGCATCAAATTACTGAGCAATGTTAAAGATGTATCTATGAAATGCATAATGCTTGACTGCTGTCTTCCTGGCAACGTCCATAGCATAGGTAGGCTTTGAAGTATATGCCAGTTGGGACCCATAAATTCCAGTTATGTTTTTATGCTGATAGGGATTTTAACTCACAACGTTCCTGTGACAACTTGTGCTTACCACTACAGCACAACTACTGGTTGGGATTCCAGTTGTTTTAGTTTAAATGTTATCACCTAAGATGTTAAATATGTGTGTGTTTGTGTACGCGAGGAAGCATGTGTGTGTTTGTGTCCGTATTTTGTTTTTAATGTTTTGAGTATGTTTATGCTCACGCATGTACGTATACATATTTTTGGTTTGTGTGTGCAAGCATATTTTGCGTGGATGTGTGCATGTGTGTTGAGTTAAAGAGTAGCAGGGGATTTATTCATTACTTTTGTACTTCTAAAGGCTTCCCCCACCCCCACCCCATAATCGTTGCATGACAAATTAACATATGGAAATAGATATTTTATTATGATTAATTTGTATTGCTGCTTTAACATTTTGTGTCTAATCTCTTTTCATCATAGCAGTTAGGATTGACATGTACCTGCCTCTGCCTCCATGCTTTGAGAAGCGCTTTTATCAGGGCTTTTCCCCCCTGTGGGGATGCCAGGGGCTCTTTCAGTATAAATAGTATCCCCACCTTCTGGAAATTCTGTGCTAGAAATTTCCTCTTTTCTGTCACTCTTTGTTTCTGCCTTCTTCCTTTGCCTTCTGTCATTTCTTCCTATCATTTTCTGCTTGCTGGTCTATTCACCTGTATGTGTTTGATAGTCTTACATATTTTCTGTTAGGATTGATAATTGGGTACATGTATTAACTGCAGTTTTGGCTCTAGGGCATTGAGATATGTGAAAGCAATTTTAGGTAATTTGGGCCTGTTTTTACATATGCTTTAGTCTAGTCTCCTTACTCATGTTTAAATTTTGTAATCAGATATGTTTTTTAAATCCCCGATAAATTGGACAAAGTGTTCAGTGCCAGGGGCATCTCCTTAGATTATATGCGTGAATGCATTGATATGTGTGCTGAATTGTCTTTTTTCTTCCTGTTGACGTACATGTTTTGAAACGATTATAGCCCTGATATATATGCTGGGTTTTAAACCAAAAAAAATCAATAACAATATTCAGGGCTTTTGTCAGATGGAGTGCTGTCAGTAGTCATTATTATTATTACTATAAATGGATACATGCTTATTGTATTCTGGCTGTGTTAAAGTATTTCAGCGGTGTGCTTAAACTGTGGATGTTGTCTGCTGACTTAGAATACTCATTAAACTTATCATGGCTCAACCAAGATAAAAGTGAAATGCAATATTAAAATGTTCAAAAGTGAAAGACGGCTTTTATTGTATGTGGTTTATGGTATGTTTGTATGTGTGCATATGCATTTGTGTGTTTACATACCACTGTCTGTGTGTGCACAGTGTGCATATATTTTAAGTGTGTGTTGTATGAATGCATGAAATGACTTGGAAGGTGTTTTTAATTGACTCGCGCCTTAGAGCACATGACATAATGGAGTAACAAATCATAGGTGCACAGACACATACAAAGTGACACATACAAACATACCCACGAGTATGTACTCACTCACACATGCACACACACACACACATCACAGTGTCGAGCAACAATGCATAAGTGCACACACACACAAACACATACATACACACACACACACACATGACAGTATAAAGCAATGTCACATACAGACACACACCCACAGTCACATACACACACTCACACGCACACACTCACAGAGACACACATATGTACACATACACTTCTCGTTAATCTAAATCATTCTCTCTTCAAAATAAGAAAAAAAAATTGCAACAAATTTTATTTATCATTATTACGTGTGCTTGTGATGTGCATGCATATGTGTGTGTGTGTTCAGGCAATTACATACATGTATTCTTGCCCTTAAACACTCCTGTAGAAGACCACTGACTGACTGAAATGTTGATCTAATAGAAAGTGTGATAGCCCATCTAATTGAAAGTACATAGAGTATTTGTTGTTCTTTTTATTTCTTTTCCCGTTTATTTGTTTATTTCATTAAATCTTTTTTTTTCTTTTATTTCTTTTCTTCCACTGTTTATTTTGATATATCTTTTTTTTGTAGTCTCAACTTTAGCATCTCCTTGGTGGCATTAATCCCATGCAGTTCATTCCAGCTCCTCAACACAACAGCAACTCCAGGTTCAGTCATAGCACCAGTGCAAGAAAAACAAAAGCCACAGATGATAAGTTGCTATGGGGTCACCTTCTGGAGGAGGCCCTGGATGGTGGCTAGATCACTTCCACACAGTTCTGTTCTGATCAAGCTTATTACAGACACTGCCTAGTAAGCCTCCTACTAATGGTGATTGCTCAGTCACAGCCAAGATGAACTAGAGACCTCAATAAGGAGACCACCAGCACGTTCTCCATTGACAGCCCCCAATGAACCGTCACCCATCGGTATCATCGAATTTGATGATAGCTGCCGCAGCAGATGTCACAACAAGTATCCTCCATTTACACTGGTCTTGACTTTTCTGTGCTACTTTGCAGACCTTCAAGCAACTGATGTTGGTGATGTTGTTCATATAGGAGGTGTGTGGTCTGCCAGGATTTCTTTTGGCCTCAACTTTTCCTTAGGTAATTGTTGTCATCAGGATTGTGTTGGTATTACAGATTGCATGGCTATGTATTTCATTTTTCTTTTGTTGATTTCAGCCAGCAGTTGACGTTGCATTATGAGTTCATTCAAAATGCTTTCATTTGTTCTTTTATCGATCCATTTGACTCTAAGAACCACTGATGTCAAAAACCTCAAATTGAGTTTACGTGAGACTTGGAAACGGTAGAGGAAACCGACACTTAGGTCACCATCAGATAGGGCATGAAGGGCTACAGAATCAGGAACAGGTTTTACGGTGGTACTATAATTGATGATTTCATCATAATAAAGATGTTGAACATTGTGCTATGGATTCCATCTAGTATTGAGACTGTGTTACAGGGCTGCACTCTGCACTAACAAGTGTAATATATCCTGGCATCAAGCATGTCTAAGAAATGCAGACACCAGCAGACAGATGCAGTAATCAAGTAGGTAAATATCGGTGCTGAAGGTGATGAGTTCATTTCTGCCTGGTGGCTGGGAAAGCAGAGAGAAAGGTTTTTACAAGCACAATACAAGTTAACTGTTTATTAGTTGATGAAATATATAATAGAGGCCTGATCTCTTATTGACACTAATTCGATCATCATCATCAAATCGAAACGAAGAAAGGAAACAAAAAATTGAAAGGAGAAAGGTGAGTGAAAAAGTCGCACTCAGCAAATGGGAATGATCATCAAACATAGGATCCGTCTTAAGAAGGGCAACAGTTACACAGCATAATCCTATCATCATCATCATAAATGAATTTATCTTTTAATGTTGCAAAGTATATCTCCTACCCTTTCTGTTCCCATCCACTGTGCAAAACTGTCTAATATTTTCTCCCCGAGTCTACCTGGTGCTTTTTTCCCCTATAGATTTCCTGTGGTGACTAGGTGCTCAATTTTTCTTGCCTCATAGAATGTTCTGTAAATGTTGCTTGTCTTTTCCTTATCTTCTTCATTAATGTTCTTTTCCTGTTTGCTTCTTGCAAAACTATCTCATTTGTTTTCTCTGCGGTCCGTGGAACTCTTAACATTTTCTTATAAACCACATGTTTCTTATAAGCCAATGTTATTCTGACTTTGCTTGTTGATTGGCCAGGCTTTGCATCCCTACAGCAGAATTAGTTCTACGTAATACTGAAGAACTTCCTTCCTTATGTTAATTCATAAGCATTTGTTATTAAGAATGCTTTTCATTTTCTTGAATGCTGTTTCAGCATGGCCATTTCTGCTGGATATTTCTAATGTGCATCTGCTGCCTGGTGAGATGACTTCTCCCATATATTTAAACGTAACAACTTGTCTCAATTTTGTGCCATTTTCTGTTATTTTATATGAAGGAATTTTTTTTTTTAATTTCTTTTCTTTTTACAGTTTCTACGTCCTATTTCTATTACATTCACAAGATTTTGTAAGTCTTTTTAATTTTTCTGCAATTAGAACGGTGTCATCTGCATAACGGCAGACGAAACAAACTTTTCGGCTCTTGTCGTGTGGTGTCGGGATATGGGGTGTGGTTGCCCGGGGATTGGCGTGCGTTGGTGCTCCGGGTCCCATTCGCGCCCTCGTGGCGTTTCTTTACTAGGCCTACGGAAGGATGCTATAAAGGGAGAACACTCTATCGATTGTTGCCAGCGGCAGACGAAACAAGCTTTCTAGGAAGGTGGCGCGAATCTGGGAGAAATGACATACCCCATCGGCTGGACTGAAAGCTGTTGATTGATTTCATCCAAAGATTTGGTTTGATACTTGTTACTGATTGAACTAAAGCATTAATCATTAATGGGGTAAAAGTGTTATGGCATTACGCCATTGATCTGAATAGGCCTAGATCTAGTCGGTAAGCTTCCAGTTTACACTGTGCGCCAAATCGCGGTAATCGCCGTGGCGTGATATGTGTGATGTTTCATTTTTATTTTGTCCTTCCTCTTCTTCAGTGTTGAGGGCCCACAATCAAACTTGATTATTCTGGCGCCTATAACTGTTTGGAGTTTATTCAAGAGTTCTCAAGTAATTCCATTCAACCTGACATCTTTTATCTGGTCTACTCCTTGACTCAGTGACTGGCTTGTTCCAGTGCAGAACTGACTTCTCAGTCTTAGACTAGTTACTGAGTTAGTCTACCGTCACTAGTGTCAGTCCATCCGATCCATGGCCTTCGCGAAATAAAATTTCTTCGCGAAGGCCACCGCGGTCAGTCTCATCAGTGTGTGGTGTGGTTGTGCGTCACTGTTCAGTGTGTAGGCCTACTACAGTCGGCTTATTTATTATCATTATCTTTTATGTGATTTCCTAAAGTCTTTCAGTTTCACTAGTTTCATCCCCCGTCGACGCCCATCTTTAGGTTATTCATTGTGTGATTTTGTTCAGTCTTTTAGCGCCTATTGGCGCTAAACGTAAATGGGCGAATGTTAGCCTAGTGTGCAACTCTTATTTTGATAATTTTCACCACGCGCATCTTTCCCGTGTTATGGTTGTTAAATTAAATACAGCTCCCACCATATAATGATATGTACACAATACACAGTTGATAAGTTTTGTGAGTAGATGAATACATTGTCAACCTAAAACCTTGATTGAAAGAGTGAGGGTAGGATTAGTGTTATGACCAGTCAGTGTGTTTAGTGTTGAGGGAGGTAGGCCCTCGGCAAGATCTTGTCATTAAATTTTGTGCATAGAATTGAACAACAGACTGCCAGTGCAAAGGCCTTGAAAGGATGATGCTTAATGGTAGGATTAGTGTTATGTCCAGTCAGTGATGTAGTGTTGACGGAAGTATGCAGAACAGTAATCTGAGTATACACATATAATTTCCTCTACCAACATATTACACCACCTCGGATGGATATCTCTACAAAGCTGACGTAAGATCGCAAGGCTCACCCTGATGTACAAAATTATTAACAACGTGGTCCAGGTGGATTTTGGCAAAATACACAAATCCCAGAAATCAAAGTTGAGAGCACCAAAGGAGAGGGACAGAAGAGCACACTCAAGGCAGCTTGCTAGACTTCAGTGTTCACGGGATTACAGAATGTATTTGTTCCTCCCGCGAACCATCCCTGAGTGGAATGAATCTGACTGAAGCTGTGTGGAGCCGCGTCTCCTGGCGTGTTCACGTCGGGAGCTCGCATACTCCACCAGTAGTAGTAGAAGTAGGCGTACCCTCCCGTGTGATAGTGTCAGAATAATCAACGTGTTGATTGTGGACACTAAACAACAAGAACAAGAACCTATATCCAGCATTGATTGAGCTAGATGATTGGCACTGAAAGGCTTGCTTTATTCAGGAAACTAATGTAGGAAATCTTCTGCATAATGAGACCCCAGGCTTACAAGGTAAACCTCATGCAGAAATCAAACTATTCCTTGAGGAAATAAGCTACAACTCCAAAGCTATTAACTTAATACATACGCTGATCACTCAGTCACCAAGAACAAATCTAGATGGCACTTCACTGCCAAACAGAATGGAAGCACCACATATTGAAGAAAATGTTGCATATAAGTTATAACATCACAACCTCCATACTGTTGATGGAAACTGATTCAGTCGCACATGCTTTTAAATGTTTACTAGACAAGATAAAACACAGTCAAGCCTTCTGATTTGGTGAATCTGCTTTAGAAAGTGGAATAGGAACCCTGGAGTAGCATGAAACAATGAACAACATCAGTCTACAAAAGCACCAAAAACAAACTTGCATCTATTACATCCAGCTGGATGACTACATCATCATTCTCTCTGATTCTGTCAAGAACCACTCCAGTCTACCACCTCTCTCCCTTATGTCTTCAATATTATGGAATATGTTGTTTTCTAAGCCTGCATGTATTTTCAGTCATATATTGAATACTTCTATAAAGGTGTGTTTCTTTTCTTTTTGTATTGTTTCAGATAGTGAATTGAATTTCTTACTGATCCAGGATGTCTAAACTTGACAAAATGAGCATTATGGGTATCCGGAGTTTTGGTCCGGAGGACAGTGACAGACAAGTGATTCACTTTTACTCTCCACTGACGCTTATTCTTGGGCCCAATGGAACCGGCAAAACGGTAACTACACAGAATGTTTGGATTTCTGTGTTTAAATTAAATTAATAAAAAGCTGCCTTTTAAAGATTTTTGTTTATACTGGTTTGGTTTACAAATATTACAGCATAATGCTGACTACTACAGTATAATGATTACTACTAGTACACACACACACACACACACACACACACACACACACACACACACACATAGTGTGTGGGATTGCTTGGATCTTTTTCCTTTCCATCCATTTAATTTTGGCTTGATCTAACAGTTTCTTTGTTTTTTGCTTCTTCTGTTCATCATATTCTGTTAACTGGATCAATCCTTTAAATTTTCCTTCTCCAGTTTCATGATGTGTTGATTTCTGATCATCAAATTGTAGACATCAGATTATTTTTGGAATTTGTTGCAGACCATCATAGAATGCCTCAAGTACATTACTACTGGTGACCTCCCACCCAATTCCAAGGGTGGAGCTTTTGTACATGATCCAAAGGTTAGTGATTTGTCATTTCTTCATGGTTGCCACCCTAATTAATCTTAAAGAAAAAAGCACACACAAACCAAAAAATCTGTGGTGAGTGTGATTTCAGATGTCTTTATTAATCCCTGATGGGATGCAAGATCCTAGCTTCCTTCATCTGTCACGAAAGCAGAACATTTTGAGACATCTGAGAAGTTGTTCAGGGATTGAATTAAGTGCACCCAGTGCACATACAATCAACTTTTTAGATGATATGATTGAAAAGGAAAATGGGAAAAAATATCTTTCTCAAGAATACCTCACTGTTTATGTGTTAAAGACCTCTCAGAATGCTCTTCATCCCACCTCCTCATCTGTCCCTCTCTTTTTTCTGTTGCTTGCTCATCTCACCCCTCTCTGTCTTTCAGAAATACCTTTCTGTTTTTGATCTTGTCCTGAAACATGGATTTGAATCTCACTTGAAAAAAAAATTGTGGAAGTCATGTCCACTCAGCTTTGAACAGACACTGTTATGCATGTCAAATTGATTGGCTTTCACTGATGATATAACTGAACGGCAGCAGTGATCAATGTCGTTTGAAACTTTATTTCAAATCAGTCTAGTTTTGTGATTACCAAACAAGCCAGATAAGAGAATTTTGTGATTACCAAACAAGCCAAATAAGAGTAACATTGAAATGTAACGAACTTTATTTCAATTTGTAGCAGGTAGTGAACTTTGTGCAGGGTAGGGGAAGATGAAGTTGCAAGGGAGAGGAGATGGGCACTACCGTCATAATCCTGGGCCAAGAAAAATTGGAGTTTCTAACACCTCACTCGTCTACAACCTCAGTGTTATGGGAAACCTTTCACTGAAATACTGAAAACCTCTTTCAAGAACCCCCGATTTTCTTGTTTCTGTCACTCACCACTTTTACTTTCACCTACTTCTTTCTGACTTGTGCTACAGTGTGTACTCACTTCGTCAGTAACAGTGACTTTATGGTCAGGTGGCACATGAGGTCACGGTCAGGGGTCAAGTTCGTCTTCAGCTGAAAGATATCACCGGAAAAGTCTTGCAGGTCCAGAGAGCCATGGAGGCTACACAGAAGGTATGCAATGGTCGCTTTACCAACCATTCAGTCAACTGAGCTTGAAAAAGACTTGATGCAAATGTTGTGTTTTACTCATAATTTTTCACAATATTATGTGTATGGCTGCCTAATATATGCAGCTCTGTTTTGTTTGTGATGTGTATCTGTGTGTGTTATTTTTTGTTGTTGTTCTTTTTAGGTGCGACATTTAGATTACATTGATGTGTTCGTGAGACCTTGTACATTGTAACCCCTTGACTGCCGGAAAAATAGCTATTTTTGAACTCCTGTCTGCCAGAGCAAAATTTTGATTTTTATGGTATGTTTACTAAAGTGTACATTGCTCATTCATTTACTGACAGATGTCTGAAATTTTTGGCATGTTTTTTCCTTATATCCCTGTCTATGAAGTGATATATAACTATAATTTGGTTTTGTTTGTAATTAGTATGGGGAAATTTTTTTTTTTTTTTCCCCAAAAATGACAGTTTCGGAAGATAAACACACATATTACGGAACATAAAACCAATGAAAACAGTACAAAACTTAGTTTTATTGAACACTGAATATCAAAGGAAAGTGCCTGGTACTCAATGTACTCCAAGTAGATAAAATTGATGTGGTAATCCATGAACAAAAAGGGGTAACATAGTCCAAGCCTTCGTGCAAGAGACCAGACAAAAGAGGATGATGCTGGTTGGTGTCAGTTTCATCTTCATCAAAATCATTGTCATCTTCTCCCAAAAAGTCCTCGTCATCACAGTCTTGGTCATTTAGGACTTCATCTAAAACTTCCAATACGGAAAACCGTTGGAAAACTGGTCGACCAGACGAGCTGCCTGAAGTGTCCGCCATCTTGGATATGCTAATCGGTTTCTCCGAAAGTCTTAGAAATTCCTAGAAAAACTACGGTGACTAGCCAATCATTGGCCAACAATCAAAGGGCTACAACCCTGATTTTACCTTCCTAGATAACAGTGAAACAGTTTGTAGTGTTATTTCCCTTATAGTTTTGCCAGGCGAAGCCGACGAAAAATGAACGTGAATTTCACGTTAGGCCCTGCTACTACCAAAACCACAACGTGACAGTTACGTTCTAGGCAGTCAGGGGGTTAAATGCTGAATTTTGATGTGTTTGTGAGACCTCATACATTCTTAATGCTGTATATATTTAGTTATATTTCAGTGCCATGCATTTTCTTAACATGTATTAATTAGCTTTGATTAGAAGTAATTTTATGCATATTTAGAAAATCTGAATATCTGATCTTATATTGTGAAAAGGTCATGATTACACAAAGAGGGTTTTACAGAGGAGGTCTTGGTTATGCAAGAAAATGTTTAAACTAAATTAAAGCCAGTAATAGGACATGGAAAATGCTTTTTTGATTAAGGGAGAGGTTTCTTGTTCTGTTAGTTTTTTTGTTTTTGTTTTGTTTGGTTTGGTTTTTGTGTGTGTGTGTGTGTGTTTTTTTTGCTCAATGGAGTTGCATTGAAAGGGGCTCAATTTTTCCTTTAGATCACTTAGTTTTGATCAACATTTACCCTTTGGCTCCCGCACCAAGTCCACCAGCATCCTGCATTTCCAACCATGCCAGCAAAACGAAAACATAACCATTTGATTCCCTCACCCAATCTACCAGCTTCCTCCAGGAAGCTGGTGGATAGGGTGAGAGATTCAAAGGGTTAAGTTTTTGCAGTTGGTGTGTAGAGTGGGAATCAGAGGGTTAAAGAATTACCAAACTGGACCACAAATACCACAGACATAAAACAAACATCACTGAAAAATAGAACAAATGAACATTTTGAAAACTATACCTTAAGTGAATATTCATGATAGCTTTCTTGTTATGAATAATCCAAAAAGTATGCATAGGCTGAAAAACAAAACGTTCCCTGGCTCATTGTAATTAACTTCCTTAATATGTTCAGTCCGTTTATACAGGTTCAGTTCCATGTCTGTACAGTTTTTCTGCTCCACTGAGAATACTGGTTATGTTAAAAAGTCAAAAACAGCAGCAAATTAAAAAAAAACAAACATGAAACTTTCACCTGAAAGTTGCCATGTAGAAACACATGTCGTGGGAACTTGCAGTTGGTCAGTTTAAGGACTCCTGCACCCTGTCCACCAGCATCTGCATTGTCAACCATGCTAGCAAAACAAAAACTTAAACACTTTGACACCCTCACCCTATCCACCAGCTTCCTGTGAGGAAATTAAAGGGTTAAGTTTTGGAGTTGGTGGATAGGGTGTTGGAGTCGAAGGGTTAAACACAATAAAGTGATCTCTCACCTGCAAGTTGTACTGATTGGCGCCATCATAATATATTTTCGGCATCCACATGAGGAATGAGCAGTCTTTCTTTTTTATTTTCTCCTGGAATGGATTCAACATTGTATTCTGATGTAACATTTGATAATAGAAATGATGTTGTATAGGTTAAGTTTTTGCAGTTGGTGGGTAGGATTGAGAAATCAAAGGGTTCATTTTTCTTTTTTTCTCTTGTAGGGCTGTCATTAAAACCAAACATAACATGATCAGGAGCACCAGGACCAGGGAAATGGTGGGGCCAGGGTCAGTCTGTCATCATATTCATCAACAAAATATTAAATCATTGGGTCATCTGACCTGAACGCAACCCTACTAGCTGGCTTATCAAGCATAAAACACAAGAATAGTTGCATTTAAGGCAAGAGACAGACCAAGAAAGACATGGGTTGCAGGTGAGAAAGAGACAGGGACATTACATGGCATCTGTCCTCATCAAACCTTTCAGTTTGCTGCAGATCACGAATTCTTGCAGCAACTGTCATGGTACAGGTTGAAAGATGAAAAGAGAAAAAAAATCTTTTATTCTTTGTTTCAATTTGAAGGTTTTTCTTTTTGTTGGAAAGGATGGATTGCCTGTATCACATGTTCATCTTATTTATTTGCTTTTCTCCATTGCAGGCAAAAAAGATAGAAACCCGGACGCTGGACGCTGTCATCACTCGTCTAAACCATGATGGGGAGAAAGTCAGTGTGAGCAGCAAATGTGCCGACTTTGATCGTGAGGTAAAATGTCTGTCTCTCCGTATGGCTCCTGCCCTTTTGCATTGACTGGTTTTGGTTTGGTTTGGTTTGGTTTGGTTTTGTTATGTTATCGTTCAATTTCTTTGTCTTTTTTCTTTTGTCTCTTTTCTTCATGTGTGTGTTTGTTTTTGGATTTTAGTTTATGTAAAACCAGTGTCACATAAACATATTCAAATTTCTAATGCATTTCAATAATTTCTTTGTTTCAGCTATGAAATATACAGAATCTCACTCTAAATTTTGAATTTCTCTAATGCTCTTCTGATAGCATTTCAGCTATAAAGTGTACAGCATGTCACTCTTTAATTTTGAATTTTATGTGGGGAATTTACAGATGGTGACGGCTCTGGGTGTGTCCAAAGCAGTATTGGACAATGTGATTTTCTGTCACCAAGAGGACTCTTGCTGGCCGCTGAGTGAAGGTAAAGCACTCAAAGACAAGTTCGACTCCATCTTCGCCTCCACCCGATATACCAAAGTCCTTGAGACCATTCGCAAACTGAAACAAGGGCAGGTAATAACTACATTTGGTGTTTTAACTTACCCTTACCTGTGACTGGTAGAAACATTTCCATGTCAAATGTCAGTTTATTTAGGTTCGTGAGTCTTTATTCCAATGGTCATTAACCCATTCCTTAAGTTTTCCGCCAGGAGCTTAAAACAGCAAGTTTTTCCGTGTCACTATGCTGAAACTTGTTTGCTTTGAATGCAGTCTTTACTACTTCTTTCCCTTTGATTCTGACTTGTTTGCTTTTAATGCAGCCTTTACTACTTCTTTCCCTTTGATTCTGACTTGTTTGCTTTGAATGCAGCCTTTACTACTTCTTTCCCTTTGATTCTGACTTGTTTGCTTTGAATGCAGCCTTTACTACTTCTTTCCCTTTGATTCTGACTTGTTTGCTTTGAATGCAGCCTTTACTACTTCTTTCCCTTTGATTCTGACATACTACTTCTTTCCCTTTGATTCTGACTTGTTTGCTTTGAATGCAGCCTTTACTACTTCTTTCCCTTTGATTCTGACTTGTTTGCTTTGAATGCAGCCTTTACTACTTCTTTCCCTTTGATTCTGACTTGTTTGCTTTTAATGCAGCCTTTACTCAGTGGGTGGAATTCGTCGCGGAAACGCGATTTTTCGCGTAAATCAAAATCGAAAATCGCGTTAAAAAATATTTTCCGCGTAAAAAAAAAATCGACAAGCATACGTTCAGTTCGGCGATTTTTGAATCTGTGGGGTCTAGAAGCAGACGACAGAACTGAACTCTCTATTGGCGAAGTCAAAGCTGGCGCTCGCGATGCATTGTGGGACAAAATGGTGACCAGGAGTATTGTGAATCGCAACGAAAGTTTCGACGATTCTAAATCAAGAAATCCGTGGAATGTCATTGACCAAAAGAACACCAAGATGGAGATGGAAACCTTTTCAGCCATCCAGACCATCAAGTATTCCCTGCGGGTGGCCAGGAAAACCTCCACAGAATACTTTCTGAAGAAAGATCCCATGAGAGACCCTGTAGATGGCAGGCTGACTCGCAACATGAGAAGCGCATGGAGGCAAAATGAGGACAGAAAGACCAAGAACAGGGAAGCCGATGAGAGGAAAAGGGAAAGTCTAGGTGTGGCTGCAAAGAAGAGCTCTTCCAAGCGCAAAGCAGTAGATGCTCTGGAGTCTGAAGCGAAAAAAGCAAGAGAGGAGCACTCGGGGATGATCTCTGAGGTAGATGTTCAAGACAAGGGCTCCACACAAGATAAGGGGTTGCCGCTAGAGGACCCTACACAAAAGGGCTCCAAACAAGGCAATATGACACTGGAGGACACACCCTATATAGGAGTGGAAATTACAACAGTCGCCCAAACTCCTAAGACACAAGCTCCACTGAGGACTTATTTTACCCCTCTTGGCACTAAGAGGTCTTCTCACTAGCTTTGGTGAGTGCAAATTTAAGATAGGATTATATAAAAAATACTGTGAATTTTAGTGTGCTAGAATCCTCCAATTTGTCTCCAGAATGCCCCAGAATGCATAGATTTTAGTCTCGGTTTTCAAAATTTTCCGGGGGGGCATGCCCCCGGACCCCCCTAGATTTTCCTCTTTTTTTTCCTTTGCCAATTCCACTCTCTGTTTACTACTTCTTTCCCTTTGATTCTGACTTGTTTGCTTTTAATGCAGCCTTTACTACTTCTTTCCCTTTGATTCTGACTTGTTTGCTTTGAATGCAGCCTTTACTACTTCTTTCCCTTTGATTCTGACTTGTTTGCTTTTAATGCAGCCTTTACTACTTCTTTCCCTTTGATTCTGACATACTACTTCTTTCCCTTTGATTCTGACATGTTTGCTTTTAATGCAGTCTTTACTACTTCTTTCCCTTTGATTCTATGTCTGTTTTTAAATAGAATGTTAATACAACTCCTTGCAGTAATGCTGTTCTATTGTTGTTGTTATTGTTAAGGGTTGACATGTATTTATTTTCATGTGTGTGCTTTTGTAAAGCAAATAATGTTAAGGGTTGACATGTATTTATTTTCATGTGTGTGCTTTTGTAAAGCAAATAATGTTAAGGGTTGACATATATTTATTTTCATGTGTGTGTTTTTGTAAAGCAAATAACCATTGGCATATATGTCAATATATCATAATGCATGTTGTAACATGTTTCATAGTTTATGTGTTCTTTTATTTTAAGCTTATAGTTAGTATTAAGAGGAGCGAGGACAGGTTGTAAGACGGATCCATTGGGACCTGATGCTACTATTCTTGAGTAATTAAATTTTCCAAAGTCTGTATTCTACAAAGCTGTTAACCTCATGTTCAGATTATTGTATGTTTTCAGAAAAAAATATGGATGTGTGTGTGTATGTGTGTGTGTGTGTGTGTGTGTGTGTGTGTGTATATGTCCGACCAGAATGTTGACGCAAACCTGAAACAATTGCTCGCAATGTACCAAAATAGAGCTTGCCTAACTCTGATGTGAAACAATTGTGTCTTCATCCTTTCTATCATGGATTTGTGTAGTTCAGTGTGAAGCTAATCAAAATTGCACTTGAAAACAAAGCAGGCACCTCCGCAAAGTGTACGTGATCGATTCAAAACTTCTTAAGTGTGGACACAAGATGAGGAGAAATTCTTTATAATAATAATAATAATTACAATATTTATATAGCGCAAAATCTTGATAAAAATCAAATCTAAGCGCTGAAACAGACACACACACACGCACGCGCACGCGCACACGCACACACACACACACACACAAACACACAACACACACACACACACACACACACACACACACACACACACACACACACACACACACACACACACACACACGGCTATAAATGGGGAGAAAGAATAAAAGCAAGAATAAAAGCAATGGAAAATTATAGAGAGCATAGCATGTACAATTATATATTATAACCATGTGATTCCCCTCCGAGCGGAGACAGGCTGCAGAGGGTGGGGGGGGGGGGGGGGGGGTTGAGTGAGGTTAGGATTTTATACAGAGGAGAAAAGGTGAGTTTTGAGAGCGGACTTGAAGGAGACAAAAGTAGGTTGCTGATGGACTGAGAGAGGAAGTTTGTTCCAGGAGAGTGGACCAGAAACAGAGAAGGCTCGTGGACCATAGGTATTGAGCTTAGTGCGTGGAAAGCGAAAAGTCAGAGGATCGGAGGCAGAGCGGAGGGTACGTGAGGGAACATAGATCTCAAGTAGGCTTGACAGGTAATCGGGGGCTGCGTTATTGAGGCTTTTGTAGCACATGGTGTCTAGTTTGTACTGTATGCGCTTTGATACAGGGAGCCAGTGAAGTTGTGCCAGGAGAGGAGATATGTGGTCAGCTTTTTTCTTTTTGAGTACAAGGCGTACAGCATTGTTTTGAATGCGCTGTAGGATGTGAATGGTGGAGGCAGGAAGACCAGACAGGAGTGAATTGCAATAGTCAATGCGAGACATTATGAAGGAGAGAACGAGTTTTGCAGTTGTTTCCACAGAGAGATACTTCCTGATCAGCCTTATACGATGGAGATGATAGTAGCAAGATCTGGCAGTTTGAGAAACAAAGTTGTTCATGGACAGGGTAGAGTCAATGCAGACACCAAGGTTTTTAGCTGAATCAGAAATTGGGACTGATGTGTTACATAATGGGAGAGAAAGAGGAGGCAGCTGAGAAAGTTTCTGACGTGTGCCAATGAGGATAGCTTCTGTCTTGTCATTAAGCTGAAGTTTGTTGAACGTCATCCAGTTCTTAATGTCCGAGTAACACTCAGTGGTGCGAGTCAACAGGCGCTCTATATTATCAGGTGAGTCACTGTCTTGAAGTTGGGTGTCATCAGCATAGAAGTGGTGTTTTATAGAGTGGGAGTTGATGATAGTGGACAGGGGGGAGTTGTAGAGAGTGAAAAGAACAGGGCCAAGGACAGATCCTTGGCACACGAAACAGCAACAAACAGAATCCCTCTGGATCAAAAAAGCAGAAACTAACACAGAAGCATTAGGAGGATTTCTGCATGGAAGTATATATTCATGGGTGCAACTTTTTCCGTTTGACGACAGAATCCGTTTTTTCTAGAGTCAGAAACGGAAAATCCGTTTTTTGAAAAAGCTTCAGTGTCTGGGGCATAGCCCCCCAGACCCCCCATATGGGGCACTGCCAGCCCCTGGACCCCTTTCAGTTTTTTTGTACTTTTTCTAAGTTGCACCCTTGTATATTGCATTGTTGGCTTACCTGTCATTATCCACTATGCATGGCACTCGCCGTTCTTTTTTGCATAGATATGCGCTGAGCTGATCTCATGTCATTTACTGCGCTTGCTTTTGCCTTAGTGTCACTCTGAAATGTTAATGGGACTCGGCAGGTCTGTGTGTATGTGTCTCCGTGTCTGTGTTACTTAAAGTTTTCTCTGTCCGTTCATGTATTTTCTTTATGTGCGTTTACTTTTGATCTGACAATTCTTTTTATTGGGTTGATACAGGAAACTACTGTCAAGCTGTTCAAAGAGGAGATCAAGTATCTGAAACAACACAAGGACAAAGTAACCCAGGTTGGTGTCATTTACTGTGTAGATGTATACATAGATCCCACAGCTGATGGGGTGCTTACATACCTAAATCCCAGAGTGGAATGTTTACGTACACAGATTCTTGAAACCAGAAAAAAACACGAAGAAAAGAACCAGAGCGCGTATTTAATACAACTAGACAAGACAGGTGCAAATTTTCGGCCAGCTGGTCCTTTGTCGAGCATAGACATAAGATCACAAACAAACACCAAATACAAAAATTAGGAGAAAAAGACTGAAACTTCCTTGCTGCTTCGTCCTTCTCTCCCACTGGACGAAGCAGCATGGAAATGTAAGTCTTTTTCTCATAATTTTTGTATTTGGTGTTTGTTCATTTGTGATCTCACATCTACGCTTGACAAAGGCCAGTTGGCCGAAAATTTGTGCCTGTCTTGTCTGGTTGTATTAGATATGCGTTCTGATTCTTTTTTTTTTCATGTTTTTTGTAGTTCCAGTTTGCTTGAACGCATGCAGTCACACTTGTTTTGGATTACAGATCCCAGAGTTGAATACATTATGCACAAATTGTTTACTCATTGTAATATTAACATTATCTATATGGTTTGTAAAGAAGTCAGTAGACCTTTACCAGCATCTGGAAAGTTTGAGACTGGTGAGGTGAGGAAAGTTTGTGGTTTTTATCATTTAGATATGAATTGGTGGAAATCCTTGAATTTTGCTTGTGACTGAGGAATGTACTGGTTCAGGATTTGATGTTATATTGGTTATTTTTTAGATGAAAGTAAGGGATTTTCACTCAGTAGGCCACACTCATTCGTCAGATTAACCCTTTGACTCTTGCACCCCATTCACCAGCTGCAGAAACTTAACTCTGACTTCCCCATCCTATCCACCAGCTTCCTGCAGAAATCAGGTGGATAAGGTGACGGAGTCAAAGGGTTAACCCCTTAACTGCTCAGTATAATAGCACTTTCGAATAACTGCTTGCCAGGGTAAAATTTAGTTTTTTAGGTAGGTTCAATAAAATGGTTACTGCTTATTTATTTCTTGACAGATCTCTCAGATTTTTTGCATGTTTTGTTGTTATGCATTGGTCTACAATGTCCTGTCAAAATAACTTGATTATGTTGATAATTAGTATAGCAGAAACTGACATAACTACAAAAAATTACCAAAAATAACAGCTTTCGAGTATACACAATTACACTGTGCCACACAAAATGAGTCAGAACATTGGAAAAGTGGTTTTACTATTTATTCAACATCAGCACTAACACATGACAGTCATATAAATCCCAAGGAATGTTGCTCTTGATCATAATCTGCTCATAATTGGGAGTACTATTTTTTAGGAAAAAAGGGGCATAATCATGCTTTTTGCAGTATGTTCACTAACATGTACATTACTCATCCACTTATTGAGTTATTTGTTAGATTTTTTGGGGACTTCTTCCTTATACCCTTGTTTACAATTTCACATCATTCTAATTTGATTTTGTTGGTAATGATGATGGTTCACACTAATAACATGCGATAAATCAGTTTTTGTTTTGTTTTCAATTTGAGAGTTTTAGAACAATTCAGCACATAAAAGCCCACTGAACAAAGCAAAATACCTTTTGGTGTTTGCTCAGCAATATTACAAACACCTGGGATTCAAACTGATGTCAATAAATGTCCCTCTGTGTAACAATCTGTATGTTACTGGGGGTACCCCAATTCTACTGGAAAGGGGCATAATTTTACTATTTGGGGTAGGTTCAGTACCGCAATCACTGCTTATTCATTTGTTGACATATGACTTAGATTTTATGGCTTCTCTTTCATTTTACCCCAAGTTATAATGCTATATAACAATAGTGTAATTTTGTTAGCCATTGGGAAGATGGCCAGGGATATAACGGATGGTGGTTTTACAGAAAATAAAAGTTTCTAAAAACATACACATGTTACAACACATAAAACCTGTAAAACACTGACAAAAACTTCTGTTAGTGTTTACTCAACATCACTGTAAGTACACAGTATGGTCCAAATTGTTATAGTATAATATTATACATATTGGTAAATGTTCAAAATGACAACTATGGGAAAAAAAAGTCTGAAGAAAAAAATAAACAATTGTCTGTTCAAAAAGAAAGACCCTCCCCCCACATACACACACACTTGGTATCCATTTGTTATCACACAAAACACTGTGGGAACTGTGTTAGTGTTTCTGAACATATTGTACTCACATTACTGCCATACTGTTCTATAGGAATCCAGCACTTGCGCTTGGACATAATCCTCAGGTTGTCTACATTCGTTACTTCATAACTTTGGGGGATGGTGTTCATTTTTTTGTCTGTCCAAATTGTGGTTCAAAGAAACACACAAGGGGATTCATTCTATACTCCACTTGGTCTTCTTTCACTGATGGCACTCAGTCTTGTCACAGCGTTCACAAAACGGTGAACACACACACAGGTGAGGAAAAAAAAATGCACTGTAGAATGGAAAACTAAGAACACAAAAACAAAAGCACAAAAAAGCAGAAGAAAATGAAATATATATAACTGAGGGGAAAAAAAAAACTAACACAGAACACCCTACTGCCAATACACAAACTTGGTGTGGTAGTCCTTGAAACATTGGCCTAAGCACAATCCAGGCTTGGATGGGCAGGAGGGGCAGTGGTAGCGGGATTCCTTCCGCACTTTTATCTTTTTTGTGCAGACCCGACATGGCTTGGTGGGGTTAGATTTGTTTGGTGTCGGTGGCAGTGGAAACAAAAAGTGGTGTGCACCCACCCTCACCTCGTCATCTGTTTTTCCCTCTTCCACAGCTGGCACCTGATCTGGCCAAATCCAAGAGGTGATGACACTCTCCAAAAAACTTAGGAAAGTGTTACAGGAGTCATCACCTCTTGACTTTTGCAAGATGAATGCATTGCAGGCTGCAACCTGCAGAAAATGGAAAAACAGTTTTTTTGTCCATTTCATCGACTTACGGGAGCAGTCATATGGGTGAAGCAGCTGATCTTGTTTGTCGACTCCACCCATATTCCTGTTGTAATTTGATGAAACGGACGGACGCATGTTGACACCCCGTCGTCCCCGGTGTGGAATGGGTGCCTCAGTGTGGCCATGCACAGAGGACAGCAGGTGCACCACTTTTGTGCTGTGGTACTTTGTGGCGACGATCTTGTTGTCACCACAAAGAGCAGCTGATGATCCGGGTCCAGCTTCACACCACGTAGCTCCTCTGGAATACCCCGGTTCTCCCGGACGGTGCCGCAGGCCAAGGTGTTCCTTTCCAGGAGGTAGAGGTACAGCCGCAGACTACTGTACCAGTTGTCCGTGTAGACATGGTAGCCTTTTTCCAGGAGAGGGGCTACCAAGTACAGCACCATCTTCTCGCTGGCCGAGAGAGTTGGGTTGTCTGCATTCACGGACTCTAGGACAGGCTGCACCTCATTGATGGGGTCCTCCTTTCCAGCATACACCTTGAAGCGGTAGCAGTAGCCACCACTTCCCTTGACACCGCCGTCAGACTCACAGCACAGGTAGATTTTGATGCCAAACCGGGCACGTTTCAACGGTATGTATTGACGAAATATCAGTCTACCCTTCCAAAGAAGTAGACTTTCATCAACACATACCGCTTGCCGGGGCTCATACACCTCCTGGAACTTCTCATGCAGATGATCCAGAATAGGACGGATCTTATAGAGCCGGTCATACGCTGGATCACCTGGCGCTGGCATGGCTGCATTGTTGTTGAAGTGCAGAAACTGAAGAAGAATCTGAAATACAGAGTAAACTTTCAAGATAAGTAAGCAGACCCACAACTGGGCACACACACACACACACACACACACACACACACACACACACACACACACACACACACACACACACACACACACACACACACACACACACACAGCCTACACACACACAGCCTACACACACACACACTACACAAGCACACACTGACAGTATCACACACACTTGAATATATAAAACACCACACTGGTATAAAAAAGTGCTTTTGTCTTTTACAAAATGAACAAACTTGCATGGAAAACTTGCACACAGAAAATAAATAATGCTTATGCACACACATGCGCGCGCGCGCACACACACACACACACACACACACACACACACACACACACACAACACACACACACACACACACACACACACACACATTCACACACACACACACACATTCACACAAGCACACACTGACAGTATCACACACACATGAATATAAAAACACCACACTGGTGTACCAAAAAAGTGCTTTTGTGTTTTACAAAATCAGCAAACTTGTATGGAAAACTTGCAAACAGAAATAAATAATGCGTATGTACACATGTGCACTCACACACACACACGCACACGCACATGCATGCACACACACACACACACACACACACACACACACACACACACACACACACACACACACACACACACACACACACACACACACACACACACACACACACACACACAGCCTACACATACACACACACACACACACACACACACACACACACATTTACACAAGCACACACTGACAGTATCACACACACTTGAATATATAAAAATACCACACACACACACACACACACACACACACACACACACACACACACACACACACACACACACACACACACACACACACACACACACACACACAAAATGAATAGTGGAGGGATGAAGAATCAAGTAGTGAAAAAAAGAAAAGAAAAAAAAAAAATAGAGCTACTTGCCTGGAACCGGTTTCTTGTCATGATGGAGCTGAAGACTGGAATTCTGTACAGCACCTTCTTAGACCAGTACAGTTCAATTGAAGGTAGCCGCACAATGCCCATCAGCAGAACCAGGCCCAGAAACTTCCTCATTTCTGCACCATCCACTTTCTCCCACTTGTTGGCCCTGGAAAACTGTGGAAGATTGGGGTGTGCCTCGAGAAACTGGTCAGCATACAGGTTTGTCTGAATGACGAGATGGTTGACTAGGTCAGAAAAAAATAATTCTAAATAGTCAACCGGCCTAAAATTAGCACAGCTGACCTTCAACCCCGGATTTCCAGTGAAAACTACACCAGGGTTGGGGTGCTGTGCATCAGCTTCTCGCCATTCTGTAACTAGCTAATGCTGACCACGCCTCACGCCACGCCCCCTGCCGCTTCCACGGGACCCTCGCCGTCGTCCAGACCCCCTACCACGTCCACGACCCCGTCCCCTCCTGACAGGAGGGGGTGCAGTGCTTGTTGATGGGAGAGGATCCCCCATTCCCTCTTCTTCACCCTCGCTAGCACTGGTTTCCTCGCTCGGCTCACTGCTTTCACTGGGAGCGAACGAAGGATCCACGTCATCACCAGCACCTATCTCCGATAAAAGTGGATGGTGCTGGTTCCCATCCGTCTCCTCCTCATCACTGATGTCAGGATCCAATCCTCCCAGGTCTTCTTCTCCACTGTCTTGATCGTTGAATATCTCATCCAACACATCAAGCGCAGTGTACCGCTTGAAAACAGGTCGAGCCGACGATGTGCTGGGTCTCGCTGCCATCTTGAATTCGCTAATCACTCTAACCTCTCAACTCGCGATTTGCATATCCTGTGGTCAGTTACTGGTGACGTGAAGGATATGGGGCTCTTCACTGACATCAGCAACAGAGTTGGAAACATTTTACGCAGTCATCTCTTGTGTAGATTTGCTCGCATTCCGTGATGAGTTTACTACAAGTGGCACTCGTATACGGGCGTGGTGAATTTCGGTTTTTACTACGAGCGTTACTCGTTCCAAGCAGAGAAGAGGTTAAGTGTTTGCTTTTCAAACATGGTTGCCAATGCAGGATGCTGATGGACAGGGTGTGGGAGTCAAAGGGTTAAGGGATATTGTGCATAGGAATATTTCATGCTTGGTAGTAGTAGTGAACCGCTGTGGACACTGAATCTCTAGACCTTGATAAGCTTTTGACAGTGTGGGTATTATTCTTTGTTATGTGATGGCAAACTGAGGTAGTGTGGTTATTATTCTTTGTTATGTGATGATAAACTGAGGTAGTGTGGTTATTATTCTTTGTTATATGATGGCAAACTGAGGTCGTGTGTATGCTGATTTTTAAATTGAAAGGATTCACAGCAACGCAGGAGTTATCTTTAGCAAAGCTCTCTTTTCAAATCTGCTGCATGCACTCAAGGGGTGGAAGGAAAAAAGGGTGGCGTAGTATAATACAGAAGATGAAAAGCGTTCTTAACGACAAACGCCTATCAATTAAAAAGCATTCTTACCAACAAATGTGTATCAAGTAACATCAGGAAGAGAGTTTTTGAATGTTATATAGAACCGATACTGTTGTGCGGTTGTGAGGCTTGGACAGTCAACATGCAAAGTCAGAACGGAATTGAGGCAGCTGAAATGTGGTTTCTAAGAAGAATGTTGAGAGTTCCATGGACAGCAAAGAAAAACAAACGAGACAGCCTCGAAAGAAAACAAACGAGACAGTCTTGAAGGAGGCAGATGTAAGATCATTAATAAAGAAGACAAGGAAAAGACAAGCAACATTTATAGGCCATTTTATGAGGAAAAATGGTCACAATAGGAAAGCTGGATGGAAGGAGAACACCAGGTAGACCCAGGCAGAAAAAATTGGACGGACTTGCAGGGTGGCTGAGGGCAGAGAGGGTGGTAGATCTACTTGCAGCGACAGGGGATAGAATCGTGTGGAAGACCATGATCACCAACGCCATTTGGGAGGGCGCATGGTAATGATGATGATAGTACTGTGGTGACATGCTTGCTTCTGGCAGAGCAGCCTGGAAAATTTATGTTCTGAAAATTATTAATCCAATCCGGTGCTAATCCTTACAGCCATAGTATCACACACCTCAACTACTGATATTGTCCTAAACAGCTGGAAGGAGACTTAGCTGAGCAGGAAGCCAAGTATGAAGCCTCGAAAGACATCGTCAGCAAGCTTGAGGTGAAGCTTCAGCCAATCAGAGAGCGCCTTGCAGACATTGGGCAGCGCTACGAAGAGGTGCACAAGGTGCAGACCAACATTGGTGAGTTTGATGTGTGCCATTACGAGTAGCATCTGACAGTTGGCTGATGCCTTGAGAATTGTAGAGGTGAATGGGTTATAACATGTATTAATCTGAAATCTTGTGCATGAATGGTTAGAAATGTCCTTCGTTTGTGCTTTTAGGTTGGTAAAAAAAAACCCATAGGTCTCATCCTACAGGGAAAAAGCCCATTGTATCTATGGTCCTCAATTGTATTTTTGAAATAAAATAGGGGAAAAGTGCACATTGGCAGTGTATAACATTGAGAAATAAAGCATTTTTGTCATTTTATAGGATTCCGAGATATGCAGAGATATATTTGAGGGGTTTGGAGTTTTAAGGAATAGTAGAAAAAGTAAATTATATTTGTGTTGATGCTGTCTATGCATCTCCCTCGCTTTTTTCTGTGGCTGTAGATAGACAGTTGCAAAGACAGCAACCACATCCATGTCTCACTTTTGTTTCTCTTTCTTCTTTTTCTCTCTGTATTTCTCATCTCTCCATCATATTGCCACCTTACCTCTTTTTTCTTCTGCAGCTGTCTTTTTCTTTCAAATCCATTTCCATCTCTTCCCCCCCCCCCCCCCCCCCCCCCCTGTGAATATGCAGAAATGTTTATGATATGTAACAGTAACAGATGGAATGTTACAGAAAAGCTGAAGAGTCGCAAAGGACAGATGGAAACCACCATCAAAGATCTGCAGGACAACATCCAGAATGAGTTCCAAGGTGAGTATCAGGTCTGTGCCAAGTGATTGGCAGCTGCTGGTGTCGTATGGCATTCATTTTGTTTCATTTGAACCGCAGTAGAATATTGTCTGGACTAGAAAAATAATTTGGACAAATATAACGTCTCAGTTTTTTGTAAACCTCTGCCTCCCTCCTCTGCCTCCTTCCCACAATCGCCAAAATCCCCCACTTTCTTTTACAATAAATTCATATATGAATTAATACACAAAAATACACAGAATGGGCACAAGTTTTTACAGTGAAAATCATATACAGAGACAGTCATTTACTGAGTGGCCAAGTTGTTCCTTATGTGGCACATGGATTAGGTAACAGAAATAAAAGTAAGACTCAAAAAGAGTCGGTGGGGGGGGGGGGGGGGGGAGTCTTGGGCAGAATTTCCAGAAGGGGGTACCAGCTCTTTATACTAAAAGATAAAGGTGTCCCCATAGGAGTGAGGGGGTGGGAGGCTGTGTACACATTTCAGAAGAAAATGATTGTTACAGGACCCACTGAAGAGCTACAGAAGCTGCTGTCTGAGTTTGCTGACAAAGTTCAGGACCATCAGGACAACTTGAGTCAGGTGAGTAGGTCAGGACAGCAAGTAGAGGCAGGGTGGGGGGACGTAGAGAAGGGAAAGATTAGCACATGTGGCCATGAACCATTCAGCATCAGCTGTTTAAGCTTTAAAGCCATGTTTGCTGCTTACATGTTTAGTTCTTACGTGTGTGTATGTACAGGCATGCACACATATATATTCATGTGACTGCAAAAATGCTCGCCAACACACAAATATGCAGGCAGGAGTGCATGTATGCATGCTTGTATGCACGCTCACACACACACACCAATTTTCATATTAGTATTTCCTGCCTTTTGTCTGAAAATACTTTTTAAATGCATTCTCTCTCTCTCTCTCTGTCTCTCTCTCATACTTTTTTAAATGCATTCTCTCTGTGTGTGTCTCTCTCTTGCGCTCATTTGCTCTCTCTTTCTCTCTCACTTGCTTTCTTTCTCTCTCTCATTTGCTCTCTCTCTCTGTCTCTCCCCCTCCCTCCCTCCCTTCCCTCCTCCTCCCATTCCTGCTCTCTTTCTCCTCCTTCACACACACACACATACACACAATTTTTTTTATTGAGGCATAAAATAGTAGTATCACAGATGTTCCAAAGTTTGCTTTCTCATCAGATCAAGAATATAGCATTGTATTTTGTGTTGAATATTTATGATACGACAGTTTGACTAATACTCAGTGTATATTGATGACTGCAGTTTGAGCAGCGCAGTAAAGATCTGTCGGCCAGACAAGACACGCTGACAAAGGAAAAGTCTAAACTGCTGCTGGAAGTCGGCAAACTGGAACAGGAAGCAGAGGTAATTTTCTTTTGATTCCTTAGGTGATGAGATAAAGGGTAAAAATAGTTCTGGATCTTTGGGGATGCTGGGGGCTCTTTCAGTCATCATCATCATCATCATCAAGTGCCTTGCCACATGGCGTTGGCAATCATGGCTTTCCATTTGTTTCTGTCCCTTGTTGCTGTAAGTGTAAGCACCTCTTTCAGTATAAATAGTATCCCACCTTTTGGAAATTCTGTGCTAGAAATTTCCTCTTTTCTGTCACTCTCTTTGTTTCTGCCTTGTTCCTTTGTTTTCTGTCATTTCTTCCTACCATTTTCTGCCAAGTTGTCCATTCACCTGTATGGGTTCAATAAAGTATTCCATTCACCAGTATGTGTTCGATAAAGTATTTTCCATTCACCTGTATGTGTTCCTTAAAGTATTTACCATTCACCTGTATGTGTTCAATAAAGTATTTTCCATTCACCTGTATGTGTTCGATAAAGTATTTTCCATTCACCAGTATGTGTTCAATAAAGTATTTTCCATTCACCAGTATGTGTTCAATAAAGTATTTTCCATTCACCAGTATGTGTTCAATAAAGTATTTTCCATTCACCTGTATGTGTTCCATAAAGTATTAAGTACTTTCTCTTAGGATTGGTAATTGGATACATGTATGACGTGCATTTTTGACTAGGGAAATGTGGTATGTGGAAGCAGTTTAGGTAATTTAGGCCTGTTTTTATATGTTTTAGTGTCCTTAGGTATGTGTGTATTTATATTCAGATGTTTTTTAAATCCACTGGTGATAAATTGGACAGAGTGGTCAAGGCCAGGGTCATCTCCTTAGATTATGTAGATTATGTGCGCGAATGCGGTGATATGTGAACTTAATTTTCTTTTCCTTTTTTTTTCTTCCCCCTGTTGAAGTTTTGTGTATGTTTTGAAATGGTTATAACCCTGATATGGTTCCCCACAGTAGGCTGGGCTTTGAACGAAATAACAATGATAATTTTGTCACCTTTTTCCCTTACAACTTCAGGGTAATGGGACAGTCTTCACACACATACCTAACAGGATTAAAAACAGTGACATCCAAAGTAATTTTCTCAGTTAAAAGGGGAGAAGTCAAACAGTTTGACATCGTTAACATTTTACATCAGCTCACATTGGTGTGATGTGGGTGAAGCAACACAAATGTCTGAGATGTCAGAACATTTGTTTTTGTTTTTGTTTTGTTTTTCATTCAAGGTTTGGATACTAGGTTTTGTGATAATTTAGTGACTGAAAACTTGCCAGTTATTCATTGAGACCAGATTATGCGTATACTTGTAGCCTACTGCTTGAATTGGAAGTATGTAAATTTGTTGTTGTTGTTGTTGTTGTTTTAAAGAAAGCAGTACAGTGTGACGGTTTGTTCATATTCATTTGTGACCATGTAGTCAAGAGAAGAAATGTATTCAATGCTTTCGATCTTTTTGTGTAGACACACGAGGACAACATACGTCAGAGGGATGCTAAAATTCGAAGACTGGCTTCAGAGTATGAGTTTCAAGGTGTGTGTTGCAGTGTGGATTGTGGCAGTTTTGTATTGTATTGCATAGTAGGTATTTCATGTGGCACTCAGGTTGTTTAAGTAGAGATGGCATCACAATTTTGTTGGCATTGGATTTTTCATTTATATTTTCTACAGCCCTATAAAACAGCAGAAAGTGGAAAGTCCAAGAGGCTGTAAACAATGCCAAGAGAAACCTCAGCATCAAAGAAATAATTGGACACACGCAAACCAACAGACAGGGACTGGGAGCAACAAAAATGCAGTGGTGGTCCAAAGCCAAAGGGAAGGAAAAAAGAGACATGATCATACAGGAGTTGAAGAAGAAGATGTCAAAAGAGTGCAGAAGGCAGTCCAGCAAGGTCAACAGGGGCAATGGACAACATGGGACAGTGCACTCCAAAGAAGTCTCAGCTGGAACGATATGTGGCACATGGCTCCTCTAAGGATAAGCTTCCTCCTCAGATCTGTATATGACCTGCTCCCCTCGAATGCAAACTTAGTGAAATGGGGGAAATCAGACGACCCAGCATGTCCGCTCTGTCAGAAGAAACAAACAGTGGAACATGTCCTAAGCTCTTGCAAAGTAGCGCTAGCCCAAGGAAGGTATACATGGAGGCACAACCAAGTTCTGAAAGTGATCACAGATGTGGTTAGCGAAAAAACCATGACCCCAAACGCACCAATTACTATGACAACGTTCTACAAAGCAGGAGGGAAACAGGTCTGGCCCGAAAGTGCTATGACAACCAGCACATTGCCAAAGGGTCTTCTGGATGGAGCAGTCGACTGGGAGTGTACAGCAGACCTCCCAGAGTGGAGAAATTACCCAGATGTCATCAGCAAGACAGGCATGAGACCAGACATCGCTCTCCACTCTGACTCCTCGAAACAAGTGATTCTGATAGAACTCACTGTGCCATACGAAAGCAGAATGGAAGAAGCACATATCTACAAGACCGAAAAATACGCCGGTCTTGCCAGCACCCTGAAGAAAGCAGGTCTGCGGGTCAAAATCTTCGCCATAGAGGTCGGGGCAAGAGGGTTTGTGGGCACCTCCGCTTATGATCTCATGAAACAACTCGCCATTTCTGGGAAGAAGAGGACTAGAGCCCTTAAAGCGATGGCAGAGGCAGCAGAAAGGAGCTCAAGCTGGATCTGGGCAAGGAGGAACGAAAAAAGTGAACTTCATAAGGATTAAATTCCCTACAGATGATGTGTGCCCCGTTAGCACATTGGTAAAACCGCGTACCGCAGTTCTGAAGCGCAGAATCGCCCAGGTTCGATCCCCGGCGTGGGAAAAAAAAAAAAAATAGACAACAGCAGAAGGGCATCCAGGAGTCATGACCTGGATGTGGCCCGGCCCCCCGAGAGTGTAAGGAATTCAGGGCCGAAACACTTGTCTAAAGGGGGTTACTTCTCTGAAGACCTTCTGTTGTCTAGCTCTCCCTAGAGTTTCTTTCTACCAGTAGCAATAATCATTAAGGAAATGTCGGTTTGGAGGGTGAAATAGATAGGGGGCGCAGGTTTTCAGTTGAAATTTAAAAGTGAAATTCTCTTGGTGTTTTATCCCTTTGGCTCCCACACCCTGTCCACTAGCATCCTGCTTTGTCAACCATGCTGGCAAAGCAAAAACTTAACCCTTTGACTCCCTAACCCTATTCACCAGCTTCCTGTAGGAAGCTGGTGGATGGGGTGAGGGAGTCATCATCATCATCATCAGGTGCCCTGCTGCATGGCGTTGGCGACCATGGACTTCCAACCATCTCTATCTCTCGTTGCCCCCAGCATCTCCCCCACCCTCCTCATCCCCAGCCACTCTGCAAGTCCGTCCAGCATTCTCTCCCTGGGTCTACCTGGTGCTCTCTATCCCTCCAGCTTTCCTGTTGTGACCAGGTGCTCCAAATCCCCCTTCCTCATAAAATCACTGCCTTAAAAATGGCCTATAAATGTTGCTTGTCTTTTCCTAATCTTCCTTATGAGTGATCTACTTGTGTCTGTCTGTATAGAATAGCAACGGCAAGTTTGAAAAATGGCTTCTAGCCAATAGCTTTTACCGTTGGAAAATAAAGCATCATTGTCATTGTCATTGTCTCCATCAAGACTGTCTCGTTTGTTTTCTTTGCTGTCCATGGAACTCTCAACATTCTTCTGAGAAACCACATCTTGGCTGCCTCAATCTTGCTCTGGCTTTGCTTGCTGTCCACGCCTCGCATCCGTACAACAGTATTGGTTCTATATAACATCCAAGGACTCTTTCTGATGTTAATTGATAGGCATTTGTTGGTAAGAATGCTTGTCATCTTCTTGAATGCTGTTTTGGCTTGGCCGATTCTGCCAGTTATTTCCGATGTGCATCTGCCGTCTGATGAAATGACCTTTCCCAGGTATTTGAACTTATTAACCTGTGTCAAGGTTGTGCCATTTACTGTTATTTTGCTTGAGGGGATTTCATGTTTTTTTTACTGATCATCATGACTTCAGTCTTCCTGCTGTTTAGTTCCAACCCCTGACCTTTGCTTTCTATTTCTAGTATATTCACAAGGTTTTGTAGGTCCCTTTCATTTCTGCAATTAACTCGGTGTCATCTGCGTACCGAATGTTGTTTATCATTTTCCCTCCAACCTTTAATCCAGGGTCTTCTTCTAGGTTTCTCATGATGTTTTCACTATATAGTGAAAACAGATCTGGTGACAAAACACAACCCTGTCTGTCTCCTCTTTTAATGTTTTGGAAAGGGCTTATATTGTTTTCTATTCTCATTGGAGCTGTTTGTTCCCAGTACATATTCCTGATTATTCGTAGATCTTTTCCATCAACACTGAGTCTCTCCAGTTGGTTGATCAATGTGAGGGAGTCAAAGTGTTGAAGTTTTGCAGCCGGTGGATAGGGTGCGGGAGTCCAAGGGTTAATGGAAGAGTTTGGAAGCAGTTTTCTTCTTGAAATCAACAATAAATGTTAAAATTTTAAGAAGATAACATGATCCAACAATAAAAGGCTTTTGAACCTATACCCTGTGATGGGATGAGACCTGGAATGCTCACACACGCATGCACTTCCTTACTTGCTCACACATATTCTCACTCCTTTGTCAGTCACTTGCTCTTTCTCACTCGTCTTCTCACTCGTCATTTCTGCAAGGAGTTAGTTGTTAGGATGTTAGACTCCAGTCAAAAAACCTGAATTCGACCTGCCTGTGTAGCTCCTGGTGGGTAAATGGGGGAGATTTTTCCAATGAGCTTGGTCAGCATGTGTGCAGATCTGCTGTGCTTGAGCTGCTTTTGTGTCTATGTGCATGTGGAATATTTTTCCCATGGAGATGCCAGGGGCTCTTTCAGTCTCAGAAGTATTTCCACTTTCTGGACATTCTGTGCTAGAAATTTCATCTTTTTTGTCACTCTGTTTCTGCCTTGCTCGTTTGTTTTCTGTTATTTCTTGCTATTATTTTCTGTATTACTGGTCCATTCACCTGTATGTGTTTTATAATGCCTTATGTACTTTCTCAAAAGATGGATAATTGGGTACAAGTATTGATTGCATTTTTAGCTGCAAGGAAATATGATGTGTAGAAGCAGTTTTGGTAACATAGGTCTGTTTATATATATATATGTTTTAGTGTCCTTAATATATGTTTGTATTTATATTGTTTGATTTTTTAAATTCTCTGGTGATAAATTTGAAGGAGTGGTCAAAGCTAGGGACATATCCTTAGATTATCTGCATGAATGCATTGATATATGTGCTTAATTTTCTTTTCCAATTTTTTTTCCTCCAGTGAGGTACGGTGTACATTCTGAGATGGTTATAGCCCTGATATGGGTCTGCGCTGTTAGCTGGGCTTTAAACAACAATAACACCAATAACATGCAGAATATCAAATAGGTATGCTGAAGATCCTGTAAGCATGTTAGTGTTTGGTAGCTAATGGAATGAAGAACATATTCAGCATGCTTATTGGTAGCTATTCATATGCATATCCCTGAAAACTGAGTAGTAAGGTGAAAAAAACCAAAAAGGCCCTACATGTAAAACTCATTTGTGTATGCAATATTCATGTACAAGTCACTTGTGTATTTGTTAGTGCATAGAGGGGACAGGCGCCGCACTATGGTGTAGCCGCGGGAAAAGTTGAGGTCTCTGCCACCTCATTCCCCTACCACCCCTGGATTATGGAACTATCTAGGTAGGACCTCAGTACCTGGCCAGCTCATGGGTTTATATGCAGGCTTAAGGCGTGTCCCGTGATCATTTTGGATTTTCTCCATCACATGGTAGCTGTGATGTTAGTACTCATGGAATTCATTCCGAGCGCGGAGATGTCATCTTGAGATATTGAAATTGAAATTGAAATTAGTGCATATGGGAGTTGCAGCCTAAGACTGCAGAAGTTCATCCAGATCATAAGCTATAACAAATGTATTTGGGTGTGTTTAGGTTTTGACAGTGGGGCAATCACTGAAGAGAAGGTTCGCGCTTTCCTGGTGAACATCAAGCAGAAACAGGAAAACATGACAAAGGAACTGCAAAAAGTCAAGGTCAGTCATTGTTTGAGTTGCTTAATCTTGTTGGAGATATTTATCCTCATACTGCAAGGTGATGGTTTGGGTCGTTGGTTAGTGTGTTGGTCTGTTTGTTGTCTTAATTTTACTCTTGTGTGTTGGTCTGTTGTCTTTGTTTTGCCTTGTGTGTTGGTCTGTTGTCTTAATTTTACTTTGTGTGTTTGTCTGTTGTCTTAATTTTACTTTGTGTGTTGGTCTGTTTGTTGTCTTAATTTTACTTTGTGTGTTGGTCTGTTGTCTTTGTTTTGCCTTGTGTGTTGGTCTGTTGTCTTAATTTTACTTTGTGTGTTGGTCTGTTGTCTTAATTTTACTTTGTGTGTTGGTCTGTTTGTTGTCTTAATTTTACTCTTGTGTGTTGGTCTGTTGTCTTTGTTTTGCCTTGTGTGTTGGTCTGTTGTCTTTGTTTTGCCTTGTGTGTTGGTCTGTTGTCTTACTTTTACTTTGTGTGTTGGTCTGTTGTCTTTGTTTTGCCTTGTGTGTTGGTCTGTTGTCTTAATTTTACTTTGTGTGTTGGTCTGTTTGTTGTCTTAATTTTACTCTTGTGTGTTGGTCTGTTTGTTGTCTTAATTTTACTCTTGTGTGTTGGTCTGTTGTCTTTGTTTTGCCTTGTGTGTTGGTCTGTTGTCTTAATTTTACTTTGTGTGTTGGTCTGTTGTCTTAATTTTACTTTGTGTGTTGGTCTGTTTGTTGTCTTAATTTTACTTTGTGTGTTGGTCTGTTGTCTTTGTTTTGCCTTGTGTGTTGGTCTGTTGTCTTTCTTTCGCCTTGTGTGTTGGTCTGTTCTCTTTGTTTTGCCTTGTGTGTTGGTCTTTTGTCTTAATTTTACTTTGTGTTTTGGTCTGTTGTCTTTGTTTTGCCTTGTGTGTTGGTCTATTTTGCTTTGTGTGTTGGTCTGTTGTCTTTGTTTTGCTTTGTGTGTTGGTCTGTTGTCTTTCTTTTGCCTTGTGTGTTGGTCTGTTTGTTGTCTGATTTTACTTTGTGTTTTGGGCTGTTGTCTTTGTTTTGCCTTGTGTGTTGGTCTGTTCTCTTTCTTTTGCTTTGTGTGTTGGTTTTTTGTATTAATTTTGCTTTGTGTGTTGGTCTGTTGTCTTTCTTTTGCTTTCTGTGTTGGTCTGTTGTCTTAATTTTGCTTTGTGTGTTGGTCTGTTTTAATTTTGCCTTGAGTGTTGGTCTGTTGTCTTTGTTTTGCTTTCTGTGTTGGTCTTGTCTTTTGCTTTGTGTGTTAGTCTGTTGTCTTTTGCTTTGTGTGTTGGTCTGTTGTCTTTGTTTTGCTTTGTGTGTTGGTCTATTGTCTTTTGCTTTGTGTGTTGGTCTGTTGTCTTTCTTTTGCCTTGTGTTGGTCTGTTGTCTTTCTTTTGCCTTGTGTGTTGGTCTGTTGTCTTTGTTTTGCCTTGTGTGTTGGTCTGTTGTCTTTGTTTTGCTTTGTGTGTTGGTCTGTTTTTTTGTTTTGCTTTGTGTGTTGGTCTGTTTTTTTGTTTTGCTTTGTGTGTTGGTCTGTTGTCTTGGTTTTACCTAGTGTGTTGGTCTGTTGTCTTTGTTTTGCTTTGTGTGTTGGTCTGTTGTTGTTTTTTGCTTTGTGTGTTGGTCTGTTGTCTTGGTTTTACCTTGTGTGTTGGTCTGTTTTTTTGTTTTGCTTTGTGTGTTGGTCTGTTTTTTTGTTTTGCTTTGTGTGTTGGTCTGTTTTTTTGTTTTGCTTTGTGTGTTGGTCTGTTGTCTTGGTTTTACCTTGTGTGTTGGTCTATTGTCTTTGTTTTGCGTGTTGGTCTGTTGTCTGTTTTGCTTTGTGTTTTGGTCTGTTGTCTTTGTTTTGCTTTGTGTGTTGGTCTGTTGTCTTTGTTTTGCCTTGTGTGTTGGTCTATTATCTTTCTTTTGCCTTGTGTGTTGGTCTGTTTTTGTTTTGCTTTGTGTGTTGGTCTGTTGTCTTTGTTTTGCTTTGTGTGTTGGTGTTGTCTTTGTTTTGCCTTGTGTGTTGGTCTGTTTTTTTGTTTTGCTTTGTGTGTTGGTCTGTTGTCTTGGTTTTACCTTGTGTGTTGTCTTTGTTTTGCTTTGTGTGTTGGTGTTGTCTTTGTTTTGCTTTGTGTGTTGTCTTTGTTTTGCTTGTGTGTTGGTCTGTTTTTTTGTTTTGCTTTGTGTGTTGGTCTGTTTTGGTTTTACCTTGTGTGTTGGTCTGTTGTCTTTGTTTTGCTTTGCGTTTTGGTCTGTTGTCTTTGTTTTGCTTTGTGTGTTGTCTTTGTTTTGCCTTGTGTGTTGGTCTGTTATCTTTCTTTTGCCTTGTGTGTTGGTCTGTTGTCTTTGTTTTGCTTTGTGTGTTGGTCTGTTGTCTTTGTTTTGCCTTGTGTGTTGGTGTTGTCTTTGTTTTGCCTTGTGTGTTGGTCTGTTGTCTTTGTTTTGCCTTGTGTGTTGGTCTTTGTTTTGCTTTGTGTGTTGGTCTGTTATCTTTGTTTTGCCTTGTGTGTTGGTGTTGTCTTTGTTTTGCCTTGTGTGTTGGTGTTGTCTTTGTTTTGCCTTGTGTGTTGGTCTGTTGTCTGTTTTGCCTTGTGTGTTGGTCTGTTGTCTTTGTTTTGCCTTGTGTGTTGGTCTGTTGTCTTTGTTTTGCCTTGTGTGTTGGTCTGTTGTCTTTGTTTTGCCTTGTGTGTTGGTCTGTTGTATTATTTTTGCATTGTTTATGTTCTTTATTTGATTTATACACAATCATCAAGTAAACACACATGGATACATGATGGACTGTCTCATCAGTCTGACATTGATACATACATGTTAAGCTTATGATTGATAGGTTGATACAGATGTGTTAAGGTTATATGACTGGTTGATACATATGTGTTATCATATGATAGGTTGATAAGTGTGTAATTGTAAAGATTATATATGTTGATACATATGTGTTAAGATTATCATGTGATAGGTTGATACACACATGTTAAAATTATCATGATAGGTTGATACATATATGTTAAGCTTATCATATGATAGGTTGATACATATGTGTTAAGGTTATCATATGATAGGTTGATACATATGTGTTAAGGTTATCATATGATAGGTTGATACATATGTGTTAAGGTTATCATATGATAGGTTGATACATATTATCATGATAGGTTGATACATATGTGTTAAGGTTATCATATGATAGGTTGATACATATGTGTTAAGGTTATCATATGATAGGTTGATACATATTATCATGATAGGTTGATACATATGTGTTAAGGTTATCATAAGACAGGTTGATACATATGTGTTAAGGTTATCATAAGACAGGTTGATACATATGTGTTAAGGTTATCATAAGACAGGTTGATACATATGTGTTAAGGTTATCATAAGACAGGTTGATACATATTATCATGATAGGTTGATACATATGTGTTAAGGTTATCATATGATAGGTTGATACATATGTGTTAAGGTTATCATATGATAGGTTGATATATATGTGTTAAGGTTATCATAAGACAGGTTGATACATATGTGTTAAGGTTATCATGATAGGTTGATACATGCATGTTGCGATGTCATATGATAGGTTGATACATATGTGTTAAGGTTATCATATGATAGGTTGATACATATGTGTTAAGGTTATCATATGATAGGTTGATACATATGTGTTAAGGTTATCATATGATAGGTTGATACATATGTGACTGGTTCTTGCGAACGGGGTCACAAGTCGCAACGTGTGAACTGAGATATGGGCCTGAAAAGGTGGTGAGGGTCGATCTGGGTGATTTGAGATTTTTGTTCCTACACATTGTCTGACCGTTAATCTATCAATTATGACAAAGAGTAAAGTGAAATTTGGGCTGAAAGAGTGTTAAAATAACATTTTAAAGTGATAACCCATCGAGAATGTGCAGATTTTTTCCGTGAAAATGCGTGTGTTTGAGCTTTAATTTGGGCCATGAAACCGTACAGGGCCTCAGCATATCGCATACCGTTGGAATCAGCTCGCGAAATAGCTAGTATGTAGCGCAGAACCACTTTATCTATCACTTCACTAAGTTTGATGAAGATAGAATACTGGTTGCTAAGGAAAAAGCAGAGAATTTTGTTGTCCTTCTTTAACTCTGCTTTTCTCAAAATGGCTGTCCCATCACCCACTCCCTTTAAATTACTGTAACTCACTCAATTTTCCAGTTAGACAGTTGAATTATACATCATTGGAAAGAGCATTTTTTCTGCTTTTCGGTGATATAAATATCTCTATACCCCCCAAAATTAAGTTGTGACCCCATTCGTGAGAACAGGTCACATATGTGTTAAGGTTATCATATGATAGGTTGATACATATGTGTTAAGGTTATCATATGATAGGTTGATACATATGTGTTAAGGTTATCATATGATAGGTTGATACATATGTGTTAAGGTTATCATATGATAGGTTGATACATATGTGTTAAGATTATCATATGATAGGTTGATACATATGTGTTAAGATTATCATATGATAGGTTGATACATATGTGTTAAGATTATCATATGATAGGTTGATACATATGTGTTAAGATTATCATATGATAGGTTGATACATATGTGTTAAGGTTATCATATGATAGGTTGATACATATGTGTTAAGGTTATCATATGATAGGTTGATACATATGTGTTAAGATTATCATATGATAGGTTGATACATATGTGTTAAGGTTATCATATGATAGGTTGATACATATGTGTTAAGATTATCATATGATAGGTTGATACATATGTGTTAAGATTATCATATGATAGGTTGATACATGTGTTAAGGTTATCATGATAGGTTGATACATATGTGTTAAGGTTATCATATGATAGGTTGATACATGTGTTAAGGTTATCATATGATAGGTTGATACATGCATGTTAAGATGTCATATGATAGGTTGATACATATGTGTTAAGGTTATCATATGATAGGTTGATACATATGTGTTAAGGTTATCATATGATAGGTTGATACATGTGTTAAGGTTATCATATGATAGGTTGATACATTACATGTAGCAATGCCGTGCGAACCGAAACGCGACGTCAAATTTGTGGTACCAAAAACTGGGGAAAACCGGGGCCGGCCGCAAAACTGGGGGGGTCTTCGGTTCAATCAAGTATTACTGCCTCTTTAATCGGTGTTTCATTCTTATTTTTTGTCTTATGTGAATAAGAAATGAATAAAGATTTGAATGATTGCCTTTTTATATATTTAGAGCGAAAATGGAATTAGTTATTTGATGAGAAAGTCGAAAATCCGCGCTTCGGGCGCAATCGCGGATATGGTATGCGTTTAGAATCGAAGTTTGTTCGGGATGCTTCACTATTTCGGTCGGTACGGCTATATTTGTGAACCAATCACATTGTAATTTTGCAGCCAATGAGAATTAATGTAACAGAATGATATATCCCGACGACACCTGTGTGTGCCAGTTTCGAACAGAGATCGACGCTTCCAAAGTTTTGCTTTTTTTCATCGGAAAAGTTTGCAGGCAAGTCGCCATTTTTGGAACTTGTCGTCGGCGGGATTCGATTTTACATGCTTTTTTCTATATGCATGTGTAATATGAAATCAATTTGATTTAAAATACGGCCGTACGCCAACTTTTTACATGAGGATCTGTACCAGATCAACGTCGGAATGTGCCGACGCCAGTAGCCTGAGTAGGCCTACAACGCGAAACAGAACGCTGTGCAAGTTTCAGCTCGGCAAGTTTTGCGCTGTCAAAGACTAGATCTAGATCTAGCAATCAACAGATCAAGTTCTGTTTTATCTGTAACATTGTATTTTTCAAGAAAAGGACTACTGCGTTTGAACTCGATTCGGAGTTGTTAGCCGAAGCTTGATTTGTCAACCATTTCCTTCCCGAGGTCATGCTAATTCGCATGTCGCTGTGTAGACTTGCTCACCCCATGACGGGCGAGCTTACTACTAAAAATGCTATGTGATCGACGGGCTTCCCGGGGCCGTGGAAAATGGGTTTGCCCAAACAGAGGGGTAACCCGCGTCCTCCAACTCTCTCTCTCTCTCACTCAAATTTTAAATGAATGAATAAACAGATCTAAATAAAAAAAATTTCAAATCAACAAACAATTCTGTGCAAATCAATGTACTTTCCTTGACATGAATCTCTCTCTCTCTCTCTCAGAGAACAAAAAATGAATAAATAACAAAAAATGAATAAATAAGTAAATAGGCCCCAGTACATTCATATCCAAGTCATTGTTAACAGGCATGATCCTCTCTCTTTCTCTCTCTCTCTCTCTGACAACACACACACACACACTAATACACATAGAGATTTAGAATGTCACAAAACAAAATCTTCTGTTCATTGTTTATTGTTATAATATTCTTTATTTAGGTTTTGAAACTGAATAGAAGGCTGTGAGTTGTATTATTTGTAAAGTAGGCCATCCATTAGCTTACGTAGTTGTTTCAATTTGTAGTCAGTATCTGGAAAGGATATGCCTATTGTCATTAATTTGTTTTAACGGGAAGATTGCATCTTATTTAGTAGTAGCCTATTATTGATTCGTATTAAAGGGCAAGAGTACACTGGAAACACTTAGCAGGATTGCTCTGCTTTGATGGATTTTTACCAGTAATATGCTAAAAATCAAAGTCGCGAGTTTGGGCTTAATGTTAAAGTAATATTGATGTGGAGACTATGCATTATGGTTTCCTTTCCTTTCCAGTCTCTCAATGAATAGTATATATTATGCAGAAATTCATATATTTCTCTATTGTAGGACTAGGAGTTAAGTGACCTGTTCCTGAATGGCGAGCGGTCCCATATCCTCCCAGAAGTTTTCTTTGGACGCTGGCTGTGCTAAGTGTTCGTGGGATTTGACTCATCCACAGTCAGTCAGTCAGTTTTCTAAACACTGATGAATAAAATAAAAATCAAATGTACTGTGCAAAAATCTTGTCTGATATGTTTTCCTCTGTGTGTGTGTATGTGTTGTATGTGTATGTGTGTGTGTTTAGTTTTTAGTAGAATATTGATCAGATGATATTTTTGGATAGCCTGCAGCATAAAAGCATGCAGTAATTTTTAATATTTCAACTATTTAAGTGATTCCAGAAGTCATTGATTCTCAGATTTCCTTTTATATGTACAGAAACTGATGAAATATTACAAATTATTCATAAGACTACTGAAGTAGCGAGTCGTGACTTTTTTGGTTTAATTTGCAGTAATAAGACACTTGAACGATGAGCAAAATGATTTTATATCTATCTCATGAAATGATTATATATCCTTGTTTTGTTTCTAGCTTCATTTTTGTCTGTTATTAATACAATATGGGCAATTATTAATGAAAAACAGATAAAACATGCCAAATATCACATGTTTCCTGTAATAAGACAAAAATGGCTCGTCGCAGAGTTACGATAATGGTTTCATTCAATTCGGCATACAAAAATACATCAACGATCAAAATTTTATGACATTTGGTCCTGTCTGTCTCTCACAATTACAAAATGAATGTCATTTCCAGCAAAATCAGCATACCATGCCATTTGATGGGTTTGTTCTGTGAGAGCTGGTCCTTCTTTGTCCCACTAAGACGTGGTACCAAAATTTAAGAAATTTTTGACGCTTCAAATTCGAATATCTCGTGAACTAATAGTCCGATCTGAAAAATTTAAACTGCTTTTTACTCAGAACAACAATATCTTCAAAACCATATAAATCTTTTAACTCAAAACCCAATTTCAATTTTTCATGCGGCATTGCTATTACATGTGTTAAGGTTATCATGATAGGTTGATACATGCATGTTAAGATGTCATATGATAGGTTGATACATATGTGTTAAGGTTATCATATGATAGGTTGATACATTACATGTGTTAAGATTATCATGATAGGTTGATACATGCATGTTAAGATGTCATATGATAGGTTGATACATGTGTTAAGATTATCATGATAGGTTGATACATGCATGTTAAGATGTCATATGATAGGTTGATACATATGTGTTAAGATTATCATGTATGTTGATACATATGTGTTCAAGATTATCATATATGTTGATACATAATTATGTGTTAAGCTTGTATGATAGATTGATACATACATGTGAAGATTATCACGATTGGTTGATACATGTGTGTGTGCTTATCGACGACAGGTTGATACATGTGTGTCAAGCTTATATAATAGGTTGATACATGTGTTAAGATTATCATATATTATTGATAGTTTCATGTAAGGATGTATGGACAATTTAGGTCCTGCTTATCACTTTGACACCCTCACCCTATCTGCCAGCATCCTGCATTGTCATCCATGATAGCAAAGCAAACATTTAATCTTTTCACTCCCTCACTTTATGTACAAGCCTCCTGTAGGAAGCTGGTAGATAGGGTAAGGAAGTGAGAGGGTTAAGTTTTGGCAGCTTACAGACAGGTGACGGGAGTGAAAGGGTTATCAGTATGATTCTGTGTAATCACATGATTTGCATTGTGTATGCTGAACTTGTATTTCCTTCCTGTATTTTTGTCAGCCCTTATTGTCGTGGAGTCCACAATAATGAAAATTTCATCTTTAACTTGTTCACTGCCTGCAAGACAGGTATACCAGTCCTACTGTGTGTGCAGTCACAGCACCCACAGGACGGGTATACCTGTTTTGGGACTTCCTAAATTTTTGTTCAGGCCAAAATAGAAAAAAACGTTAGAAATGTTGACCAGTCCTGTAGACAAAAAATGAATGAACATGATTGTGGTCATAGTTTAGTAAAAAAAAAAACGTTAGAAATGTTGACCAGTCCAGTAGACAAAAAATGAATGAACATGATTGTGGTCATAGTTTAGTAAAAAAAAAAACGTTAGAAATGTTGACCAGTCCAGTAGACAAAAAATGAATAAACATGATTGTGGTCATAGTTTAGTAAATGATGCTGTCCGTGACATGAAATGTTATTACCTGGCAAATCAGAGAACTACTTGAGACAGTAGTTTGGTAAAAGTTACCCATGACATGAAAATTGATATCCTGTTAACTGGCGAATCAGAGAACTACTTGGACAGATGACCTAATGCTGAGCCAAGCTCACAAAAACAAAAAAGAACAGAGAAAAACCTTTGCTGTTTTCTGCTCTGCAGAAGACAAGCTTTGGACTTTTAACGATCCTTTGATGAAAAGGACTACAAATCTGAAGATAGGTTAGATATGGATGAGGATGTCTCAAACACTGTGAGAACAGCTGATGCAGATATTCAGCAAATAATTTGAAGTGCTTTGGGAGGGGAAAAATGACATAATTAGAAGTGGAGTACGACGGAAAGCTCGTGCAGTTTCTTTTTCAGAAAAACATAATATGGATTGTATACTTTTCAGGAAAAATGTAGCTTTCACAGTGTGTTGTTAATTTACGCCCATTTTCACAGATATTCCTTGACAGAGACCCAGATGGAGAAGGCCTATTCCCTTTGGCAGTGAACATGTTGAAAATAAAACAGTGACTGTGGCTGCATATGGAAATTAACGCTCTTATAGATCTGTCCTTTCTTCTGGTTTCAGTGGCATGGAGGATTGTAAATAGTTGGCATGTTAAATTAAATCATGACTTGGTGATTGTGGTGCAGGGGGACTTTGAAGGAAGGGAGAGCAGTGTGCAGCAGAAGATTGACACAGCCAGAGACAGGAAGACACAGCTGGAACAGACACAGTTCTATAAGAAAGAACAGATGGTGAGATGATTTTTGGGAGTGTGTGTGTGTGTGTGTGTGTGCGCGCGCGCGTGCATGCTTGCATGAATCTTAATCAGAACCAGCTTTATTGTCATTAAAATGAACATGGGTCATAAGGCATTATTAGAAAAAAAGTGTAGTAATTATAAACAAAAATAACAAAACAAAATTGAACAAATTGAGGTGCGTGTGATGATTATGATGATGGCATTGATTAATATAAACAAAAAGTAACAAAACAATAATGATAAATCAAGGAATGTGCATTATGATTATGATGATGGCATTGATGATGATGATGATGATGATGCATCTGCTGACAACAATAATAAACTGGATAATGACTTAAAGACAAAAACATAATAAAGTAAAAATCCATCAGCTGAAACAGAAGATGAGCGTTGATGGAGGTAATGGTGTTGACAATGATATTGAGTCATATGGTGGTTATTTTAAGAAAGGACTATCCAACTTAAAGAAGATGGAGCCCATCAGTTAGAACAAAAGTTGATTGATTGATGATGATGATGAAAATGGATGATGTGACTGGTTTTGATTTCAGGACAAAAACAAGGTAGAGATTCGTCAGATCAAACAGAAGCTGAGTCATATGGAAGCCTCTGCGGGTCGTCTGGACCATCTGACCCAGGAACTGAAAAATGCTGTAAGTATGTACATAGGTAAATGCCTATCAGTTAACATCAGGAAGAGAGTTCTTGAATGTTATGTAGAACTGATAATGTTATACGGTTGTGAGGTATATTATATGGAACGTCAAACACGCGAGGCCAGAACAAGACGAGGCAGCCACCCTGCAAATCTGTCCAATATTTTCTAACTGGGTCTCACCGGGGTGTTTCTCTTTCCCTCCAGCTTTCCTGTTGTGACAGGTGCTGTAGTTCCCCTTTCCTCATAAAATGGCCTATAAATGTTGCTTGTCTTTTCCTAATTTCTTTATCAATGATCTTCTTGTGTCTGCCTCCATCAAGGCTGTCTTGCTTGTTTTCTTTGCTGTCCATGGAACTCCCAATATTCTTGTAGAAGCCACATCTTGGCTGCCTCAATCTTGTTCTGGCTTTGTGTGTTGACTGTCCACACCTCACAACCGTATAATATTATCGGTTCTATATAACATTCAAGAACTCTCTTCCTGATGTTAATTGATAGGCATTTGTTGGTAAGAATGCTTTTCATCTTCTTGAATGCTGTTTTGGCTTGGCTGATTCTGCTGACTATTTCTGATGTGCATCTTGCTGTCTGGTGAGATGACAGTTCCCAGATATTTGAACTAACCAACCTGTCTCAAAGTTGTGCCATTTGCTGTTATTTTGCATGAGGGGAATTCATGTGGTTTTTTTTTGTTTTTGTTTTTTTACTGATTACCGTGACTTTAGTCTTGCTAATTAGCTCCAACCCTTTATTTTTGCTTTCGATTATATTCACAAGGTTTTGTAGGTCCCTTTCATTTTTTGCAAGTAGCCTGGTGTCATCTGCTTATTGAATGTTATTTATCATTTTTCCTCCAACCTTTAATCCAGGACATTCTTCTAGGTTTCTCATGATGGTTTTGCTGTAAACTGAAAACAAATCTGGTGACAGAACATAACCTTGCCTGTCTGCTTTTTTGATATTTTGGAAAGAGTTATATCATTGTCTATTCTCATTGCTGCTGTTTGTTCCCAATATGTATTTCAGATTATTCATAGATCTTTTCCATCAATATTGAGTGTTTAGATGGTTGATCAATTCTTCATGTCTTGCTCGATCGAAAGCCTTGGTATAATCAATAAAGCATAAATATAAATCCTTATTCAACTCGATTGTGCTTTGAAATGGTTATAGCCCTGATATGGCTCTACGCAGTCGGCTGGGCTTTATACAACAACAAAAATAAAACAAGATTTGCCTTTGTTTATATCTTACATTTACATTTTCTTGACATTGTGTGACTGCATATGAGTTGTCAGATCCTGTTGTTTCTAATGACCAAACAGACATCACCTCATTTCAGATTAAGATTCTTATTCCAAGACAACTTTGCTGTTTTTGAACAGATGCATAATTTCTTCATATCTGGTTATGAATATGCGTATAACTTGTGTGTATCATGCATAAACAACCTTGTTCATTTAACACCCTTTTCTGTCAAAACCACAGGAGCGTGAGCTGAGTGTTGCAGAAACAACGGTCAACCTTGATGAACTGAAAAAGGAAATCACTCAACTGGACAAAGAGCGACGTGAGCTGGACACCAAGATGAATGGACTAAAGTATTATAATTTTACATTTTTAAGTCTGTGATTGTTGTTTGTTGTGTTTTTTGTTCCAAGAAATGTTTCGTCATGCTTGTCACGTTTAAGGGATGCTGCTGTGTTTCATGTTTCAGAAGCGATCTGTTTTAAGTGGGTATGCCTGCTGGATGTTTTCATGTTTCCATAAGCGATCTGTTTTAAGTGGGTATGCTGCTGGATGTTTTCATGTTTCATAAGCGATCTGTTTTAAGTGGGCATGCTGTGGATGTTTTCATGTTTCCATAAGCAGTCTGTTTTAAGTGGTATGCCTGCTGGGTGTTTTCATGTTTCCATAAGCGATCTGTTTAAGTGGGTATGCTGCTGGATGTTTTCATGTTTCCATAAGCAATCTGTTTTAAGTGGGTATGCTGCTGGATGTTTTCATGTTTCCATAGCAGTCTGTTTAAGTGGTATGCGTGCTGGATGTTTTCATGTTTCCATAAGCAGTCTGTTTTAAGTGGGTATGCTGTGGAGTTTTCATGTTTCCATAAGCAGTCTGTTTTAAGTGGGTATGCGTGCTGGATGTTTTCATGTTTCCATAAGCAATCTGTTTTAAGTGGGTATGCTTGCTGGGTATTTTCATGTTTCCATAAGCAACAGAACATTTCATACGGCTTACAAGATCTTAAATATGCATGTTTGATGTTCTTTGTATGTACATGAAGGAGGTTCAGGTATTTGGATCTCTGTATGTATTGTTACCTTGGCAATTGAAAAAAATCTTCAGTTTCCCAGGAAGGATCAAGCCCAAACCATCCAGATGGAAGCCTAGTGTTCTGCTGAACTATCATGTCTGTCTTTTTAAAAAAAAATTTTTTTTTACGGATTATCGCACTCAAGGGGGTTACCTTTGTGCTGATCTTGTTTTTTCATCCCATTTTCTGTGCCACCTTAATGGCCTCAGAAGCTGGCACAATTTTTTACAATGCGATGATGATGATGAGGATGATAATCATATCACTTCCACAAGTTCTGTCTGGGATTGAGACTGTATGACAGGGCTGTACTTTACGCTTACTATGGGAATATGTCCTGGCGTCAACCAGGCCCAAGAGATACAGACACCTGTGGTGCTGGTTAGAAGATTTGAGCAACACCCACAATAACGCATGAAGTGGATGAGACTCAGCTGTGTGACCCCCAGTCTTCCCTATGAGCCCATAGCGCGCCCAACTCTGGGTGGGAGCCGGTTAGAGCAAAAAAAATCCCACAATGAGTTTTGAAAGGACTGATGGGTATTTGAACCCGCAACCTTCCAGTCAGTAGTCCATTGCACTAACCACTACACCACAGTGACTGGTGTCTTTATGTATGTTTGCTTCCTTCTTCCTCCCTGCCTGCCCGTGTCCTGTTTCTCTTTCTGTCTTTCTCTCTTCCTCCTGTCTGTCTACCCCCCAGTCCCTTTCTCTGTCTTTCTCTTTTTACCTAGACATGAATTGTCTGCTTCTGAGCAAACATGAATTGTCTCTTCTGAGCAAAGCCACATCTCACAAGGTCAGTTGTGTGGTCTAGATGAAGAATGTGGTGGTCAAAAGATTGCTACCTCACAGTTATTCTTCCTGCAAGCCGTGCACTTAATTCATTTGTTTCTGAACTGTGGAATAAAACTGCAGTGTGCACTGTATAGGCTTTGGTTCTATCTGGAATGGGCAGTAAGCCTTGTCATGTTTTGCCATGTTGACAGTTCAGAGATGAATCGACTTCACTTGCAGTCTAGTGCACGCACCCAGTTGGACATGTTGAAGAAAGACAAGACAGGCAAGGAGGACAACATTCGTAGAATGTGAGTATGTGGGGGGTGTCTGAGTAGGGTTGAATGAGTTGAGAATTTGTACATGTAGTTTGGGTAGGGTGAGTTGAAAATTTGTAGTTTGAACGTAACTTGAATTTGCATGGAAAATTGTGAATGTGCACAGGAACTGTTAATTTTATTGATGTCGGGTTAACTCTCTGCCTGCCGCACCTCATCCACCAGCTGCAAAAACTTAACTTTTGACTCCATCGCCTATCCACCAGCTTCCTGCAGGTAGTTGGTGGATAGGGTGAGGGAGTCAAAGGGTTAAGTTTTTGCTTTGCGATCATTGATGATGATGCAGGAAGCTGGTGGATAGGGTGAGGGAGTCAAAGGGTCATGTAGATACCTGTATAGTCACATATGCAACAAACAAAAATCTTTGATATGTTGAGATGTAAACACTTTATGTATTTTTCGTACTTTTTTGCTTACGAAATGTGGCTTTTCCCCTCAGCTTTGATCCCTGCGTTCTATTGGCCATATGTGTCTTCTGTGCACAAATTACAATTTTTTTTTAAGTTGACAGTTCACCTTATGCATGCTGGGTTAACTCAATAGAGCTGTGCCGTATACGGCTGTACGTCACCTTTCACACTGCGTGGAGCTGTGCCGTACACAGGTTTACGTCAGAGTTTCAACTTTTTTGGTGGCCGTAATAAAGGAAAAAGGGAAGTAAATCTTGCACTAGAGTTATCTTGTCTTTCATTTCACAGTTCCTTCCCTTAGACCGTGTTGTAAGCTGTATTTTTGCTTTAGTAGCAGTTTTTCGATGCTATATGCGGTTCTTTGTTTTCGTCTGACTGTCAAGATGGCGTCAAGAAGCACCCGCTGATTTGCACGCAAATTCACTGTTCTTGATTACACCAAGTAGATAGGAGGTGGTGTTTGTGTTTTTATACATAAACTGTACATTCTTGTGTAAATATTCCTGTGGATAATTGTTTTCATTAGTGAAAAAAACAGCATATGGTGTAAATATATGGACTCGGCAAGAGGATATTTACCCCCTTATGGTCACCTGTTTCCTTCACCCTTTCTATCAAGATGAACAGAATACCAGTTTTGAGGCGAGTAATGTCTGTATGTGAACGTTTCAATGTTTCCGAAACTTTTCCTTTTGTGTGTGACATTTGTTGTTAATTTCCAATATTTTTTTTTAAAAATCACCCAAAATACTGCGATTTCTGGGGTTGTCGCCGTGTGAAATGTTGCGGCTTGAATGAGTTAATACTTTTAAAATAAACTTGCAGTAATTTTTTTTGTCATTTTCCCATGGATATCCGCTTTCTGAATGTTTGCATTTTTCTGCTCCAACATTATTTCATCTCATCATATTTGGTTTCTTTCCAGTTTTCAGTCTTCAGTTTTCAACTTTCAGGGTGCCTTATGGGCTGTTATGTCCTATTGGTGTTCTGATTAGGATTGTTTATAAAAACTGGGAGTATGTGTTTTACTGCAGCATCTTGTAGGCAGAAAAACAGTGTATCTACAGCAGAAGTAGTCTTGATCCTCAAAGTATGCATATGTAATGAAGTGACTGGCAGTGGAGAGTGATAAAATAACTGACAATGTGATAAAATACTGACTGTGATAAAATAACTGACAATGTGATAAATAACTGACAATGTGATAAAAAAACTGACAATGTGATAAATAACTGACAATGTGATAAATACTGACAATGTGATAAAATAACTGACAATGTGATAAAATACTGACAATTGATAAAATACTGACTGTGATAAATACTGACAATGTGATAATTACTGACAATGTGATAAAATAACTGACAATGTGATAAAATAACTGACAATGTGATAAAATACTGACAATGTGATAAAATACTGACAATGTGATAAATACTGACAATGTGATAAATACTGACAATGTGATAAATACTGACAATGTGATAAAATACTGACAATGTGATAAAATAACTGACAATGTGATAAAATAACTGACAATGTGATAAAATACTGACAATGTGATAAAATAACTGACAATGTGATAAAATAATGACAATGTATAAATACTGACAATGTGATAAAATACTGACAGTGTGATAAAATAAACAATATGATAAAATAACTGACAATGTGATAAATACTGACATGTGAAAAAAATAACAATGTGATAAAATAACTGACAATGTGATAAAATACTGACAATGTGATAAAATAACTGACAATGTGATAAAATAACTGACAATGTGATAAAAATAAACTGACATTGTGATAAATACTGACAATGTGATAAAATAACTGACAATGTGATAAAATAACTGACAATATGATAAATACTGACAGTGTGATAAAATACTGACAATGTGATAAAATAACTGACAATGTGATAATACTGACAATGTGATAATTACTGACAATGTGATAAAATACTGACAATGTGATAATTACTGACAATGTGATAATTACTGACAATGTGATAAAATACTGACATGTGTGATAAATACTGACAATGTGATAATACTGACAATGTGATAAAATACTGACATGTGTATAAAATACTGACAATGTGATAAAATAACTGACAATGTGATAAAATACTGACAATGTGATAAAATACTGACAATGTGATAAAATACTGACATGTGATAAAATACTGACAATGTGATAAAATAATGACAATGTGATAAAATACTGACAATGTGATAAAATAACTGACAATGTGATAAAATAACTGACTGTGATAAAATACTGACAATGTGATAAAATATGACAATGTGATAAAATACTGACAATGTGATAAAATAACTGACAATGTGATAAAATAACTGACAATGTGATAAAATAACTGACAATGTGATAAAATAACTGACAATGTGATAAAATAACTGACAATGTGATAAATAACTGACAATGTGATAAATATACATGGACAATTGATGATAAAATAACTGACAATGTGATAAAATAACTGACAATGTGATAAAGTACTGACAATGTGATAAAATAACTGACAATGTGATAAAATAAGACATGTGAAAATAACTGACAATGTGATAAAATAACTGACAATGTGATAAAATAACTGACAATGTGATAAAATACTGACAATGTGATAAATAACTGACAATGTGATAAATACTGACAATGTGATAAAATAACTGACAATGTGATAAAATACTGACAATGTGATAAAATACTGACAATGTGATAAAATAACTGACAATGTGATAAAATACAATGTGATAAAATACTGACAATGTGATAAAATACTGACAATGTGATAAAATAACTGACAATGTGATAAAATACAATGTGATAAAATAACTGACAATGTGATAAAATACTGACAATGTGATAAAATAACTGACAATGTGATAAAATACTGACAATGTGATAAAAAAACTGACAATGTGATAAAATACTGACAATGTGATAAAATAACTGACAATGTGATAAAATACTGACAATGTGATAAAATAACTGACAATGTGATAAAATAACTGACAATGTGATAAAATAACTGACAATGTGATAAAATACTGACAATGTGATAAAATAACTGACAATGTGATAAAATACTGACAATGTGATAAAATAACTGACAGTGTGATAAAATACTGACAATGTGATAAAATACTGACAATGTGATAAATACTGACAGGATAAATACTGACAATGTGATAAAATACTGACAATGTGATAAAATAACTGACAATGTGATAAAATACTGACAGTGTGATAAAATACTGACAATATGATAAAATACTGACAATGGAGACGCTATCATAATGAATGAGTAATGTTGTGTTACAGCAAAGCGAAGCATGAGGATTCTCTAACACACCTGCTGGGTAGTGTTCCTACCACCAACATCCGGGGACGTCTTAACGACTACATCAGGTGAGACGTCTACCTCTTTCACCTGTTCTTTTCGTGTGTATGTACAAAAATCAGATGAACACCGTGGTACTTTGGCACAGAGACTCAAGAAGTCTTCCAGATCTTTATTGATGGGTACATTAGCCAAGTGGACTTGCCAGGTCTGAGTTCCATCCTTGTCTGGTAGTACCTGGTGAGTAAGGGGTGGAGATTTTCCCTGTCTCCCAAATCAACGTATGTACAGACTTACGAGTGTATGTATTCCTTTCCTGTGTTACAGAACATCAAATACATGCATTAAAGAACATGTAAACCATGTCAGTATTTGGTGACGTACAGAAATAAAAAATAACCCGCATGCACACAGTAGATAAAAAATAACCTGCATGCACACAATAGATAAAAAATCACCAGTATGTACACAATAAATCAAAAATAACCAGTATGTACACAATAGAAAATAACCAGCATGCATTCAATCATTCAGAAATAACCAGCATGCATACAGTCAAAGATAACCAGCATGCACACAATAAAAAATAATCAGCATGCACACAATCAAAAATAACCAGCATGCATACAATAAATCAAAAATAACTGGCATGCACACAATAAATCAATAACCACCATGCACACAATAAGTCAAAAATAACCACCATGCACACAATAAATCAAAAATAACCACCATGCACACAATAAATAAAAAATAACCAACATGCACACAAATAAAAAATAATCACCATGCACACAATAAGTCAAAAATAACCACCATGCACACAAGTCAAAAATAACCACCATGCACACAATAAGTCAAAAATAACCACCATGCACACAAGTCAAAAATAACCACCATGCACACAATAAATCAATAAGCAGCCTGCACACAATAAGTCAAAAATAACCACCATGCACACAATAAATCAAAAATAACTGGCATGCACACAATAAATCAAAAATAACCACCATGCACACAATAAATAAAAAATAACTGGCATGCACACAATAAATCAAAAATAACCACCATGCACACAATAATCAAAAATAACCACCATGCACACAATAAATCAAAAATAACCACCATGCACACATATCAAAAATAACCACCATGCACACAATAAATCAAAAATAACCACCATGCACACAATAAATCAAAAATAACCACCATGCACACAATAAATCAAAAATAACCACCATGCACACAATCAGTCAAAAATAACCAACATGCACACAATCAGTCAAAAATAACCACCATGCACACAATAAATTAAAAATAACCAGCATGCACACAATAAATCAAAAATAACCACCATGCACACAATCAGTCAAAAATAACCACCATGCACACAATAAGTCAAAAATAACCACCATGCACACAATAAATCAAAAATAACCAGCATGCACACAATAAATCAAAAATAACCACCATGCACACAATATATGAAAAAGAACCAGCATGCACGCAATCTCAAAAACCCTCAAGGATCTTTACCAATAAATTTTCACAGAACCCATTTGAAGAATGTGAAAAAGTCACCTTTAACAAATGAATATTTGCAGATAAGCCTAAAGAATTGCATGCTGTCATTTTGAATATAGAAAACAGTAAAATCGACACCTTAGTTTGGTATCTATCCCATAAATCTTGAGATATTTTTTACTTTGTCTTGCCTGTAGGTCTGTGACTTTTGTGTCTGACCTGTAGATATGTGAGTGTTTGATTGGTGTCTGACCTGTAGATATGTGAGTGTTTGATTGGTGTCTGACCTGTAGGTCTGTGTATCTGTGTTCTGACTGTAGATTGTGCAGTGTTTATTGTTGTTGACTGTAGATATGGTCTGTGACTTAGTGTCTGGCCTGTAGGTCTGTGTATCTGTTTTGACTTAGTGTCTGTATCTGTTCTGTAGATCTGTGACTTAGTGTCTGGCCTGTAGGTCTGTGTATCTGTTTTGACTTTGTGTCTGTTTCTGTTCTGTAGATCTGTGACTTAGTGTCTGGCCTGTAGGTCTGTGTATCTGTTTTGACTTTGTGTCTGTTTCTGTTCTGTAGATCTGTGACTTAGTGTCTAACCTGTAGGTCTGTGTATCTGTTTTGAATTTGTGTGTTCTGTAGATCTGTGACTTAGTGTCTAGCCTGTAGGTCTGTGTATCTGTTTTGACTTTGTGTCTGTTTCTGTTCTGTAGATCTGTGACTTAGTGTCTAACCTGTAGGTCTGTGTATCTGTTTTGAATTTGTGTGTGTTCTGTAGATCTGTGACTTAGTGTCTAGCCTGTAGGTCTGTGTATCTGTTTTGACTTTGTGTCTGTTTCTGTTCTGTAGATCTGTGACTTAGTGTCTGGCCTATAGGTCTGTGTATCTGTTTTGACTTTGTGTCTGTTCTGTAGATCTGTGACTTAGTGTCCAACCTGTAGGTCTGTGTATCTGTTTTGACTTTGTGTCTGTTCTGTAGATCTGTGACTTAGTGTCGGGTCTGCAGGTCTGTGTATCTGTTTTGACTTTGTGTCTGTTCTGTAGATCTGTGACTTAGTGTCTTGCCTGCAGGTCTGTGTACCTGTTTTGACTTTGTGTCTGTTCTGTAGATCTGTGACTTAGTGTCTGGCCTGCAGGTCTGTGTATCTGTTTTGACTTTGTGTGTGTTCTGTAGATCTGTGACTTAGTGTCTTAGCCTGTAGGGTGTTTGAGTCTGTTTTTTACTTGAAGTCTCTCGCCTGTAGGTCTGATCTTTTTTGTTCTCCTTTCAGTCGCCAGTCAGAGTCAACAAGAAAATGCTCGGGAGAATTGCAGAAAGCCAAGAACCAGATGTCACAAAAAGAAGCTGAGAAAAACTTGATCATGTAAGTTTGGTAAACTCTTTCTTCCCTTCACCCAGGAATGACAGTATTAACCCTATCGAATTTGCACTGCTAGATGTAAAGCTAGCTCCTAGTATTCGCATTCGAATGTTGCACAGCGTCAGTACAAAGTCTTTCAGTAGTGAATGGAAAGTTCCTAGCATCCCAGAATGCTTGTACTATTTTTAGAATATTCAACGCGAGACTGACCAAGATTCTAACCACACGCGCGATAAGACAGCAAGGCCAGTAGTGATGGAAATTCCCCACACATGTGCCGGAAAAGGTCGGGCGATCTGAAGCGCTACGAACGGATCGGCACATTCTTCCGCAGGGCAGTTACCGGCTTTGTGAACACAAGGGTTAAACTATCTGCATAATTTTGTCAGTGATGATTGTCTCACTTTTACTGACGCCATTGGCCACTATATGCATATACAGTACATTTCATAAACTCCCATTTTTACTGATGCCAGTGGCCACTATATGCATATACAGTACATTTCATAAACTCCCATTTTTACTGATGCCAGTGGCCACTATATGCATGTACAGTACATTTCATAAACTCCCATTTTTACTGATGCCAGTGGCCACTATATGCATGTACAGTACATTTCATAAACTGTCACTTTTACTGATGCCAGTGGCCACTATATGCATGTACAGTACATTTCATAAACTGTCATTTTTACTGACGCCAGTGGCCACTATATGCATGTACAGTACATTTCATAAACTCCCATTTTTACTGATGCCAGTGGCCACTATATGCGTATACAGTACATTTCAGAGCTACAAAACCCTCTGCATCACTCCAATGTGCCAGGCCTAAGGTTGTCATACTGAGACACAATGTGAACAGTGTTCCATCAAGTCAGTTACCGGTCTCTTTGTTCTGTTTCTCAGGATGTATATTTGATTTTATGGTATAGTGTAATTGGAGATACTGTTAGACTGGCATATGCTTTTGTTTTTCTTTTTTGTCTTATTTTCTTTTTTATTTGTTACTGGTTAATCTCTCTTGTGTCATGAAGTATGTGTGTGTGTATATGTATGTATGTATAATTAATATGTATGTATTCTTTTTGACAATGCCGGCACTGGCAGATTGGGGTTGGTGCCAATGAATTGTTGCACTGATAGTGCTGTGTACCAGGTGTTTTGAGAGTCTAACGAAATTTCGGCTGTAGTCAATGCTTGCTGGTTTTTTTTGTTTTTGTGTGTGTGTAAATCGGTTAACTAATTTGTGATGCCTGTGTTAGGGTGTATGTGTATGTCTGTCCCTTCATGTGTGAAAAACAGTAGAAGGGAAAGACAAGAGTTTGGTATGTGTTCTGGTCTATTAAATGCTCAAACAATATTCAATACAACATGTGTTTTTTTAAAGGTAAGTTTTACAGAAATAAAGAAACAAGTCTACTTTAAATTTAAAGTTCAACACAAACTGCCCTGTGAGGATGGTTGTCCAAATTGTAATGCTTACTGTGTAATTGTTTTTTAATGCACAGACCTGTAGCATAGTTCTTTATGAGAATGTGAGTATTGTTGATGTTTGTGTGCAGCAAACAGATCAAAGAAAAGGAGGAACAAGCCAGAGGTAGGTTGTGTGGTTAGACTTTGAATCCATGCTTTCGTTTTGTTTGTGTGTGTGTGTTTTAACCATAATCAATGTTTTTAGATAATTTTTGTGTGTGAAATGACTAGTTTTGTGCCCTTTTTTATGGAGAATTTAAAGAGACTTCTCTCTGCGGGGATGCCAGGGGCTCTTTTAGTATAAATAATAACCCAACCTTCTGGAAAGTCTGTGTAGAAATTTCTTCTTTTCTGTCACTCTCTTTGTTTCTGCCTTGTTCCTTTGCTTTTTGTCATTTCTTCCTATCAATTTCTGCCTTGCTGGTCCATTCAGCTGTATGTGTTCAGTAAAGTCTTACGTACTTTCTCTTAGGATTGAGAATTGGGTACATGTATTAAGTGCATTTTTGGCTTTAGGGAAGTGAGATATGGGGAATCAATTTTCAGTAATTTATGCCTGTTTTTATATATGTTTTGGTGTCCTTAGTTATGTTTAAGTTTGTTTTCAGGTATGTTTTTTAAATCCCTTTTGCAATAAATTGGATGGAGTGATCAACACCAGGGGCATCTCCGTAGATTATTTGTGCAAATGCATTGATATGTGTACTTAATTTTCTTTTCCTTTTTTTTCCTGTTGGAGTATTGTGAATGTTTTAAAACACTTAAAGCCCTGACATGGCGCTACACAGTCAGCTGGGCTTTAAACGAAAATAACAGTAACAAACAATAACATTCTTTTTCTGCATCTGAGCATGGTCATACCCCAGATGGTCAGTTTATCCATGTGAAACATTTTTGTATTGGCTCGGATGCATGTATACACACTGTTGTGGTTAGTTGGCCTACACTGTACAGTCCACATACCTTGACCTCTGTGTGTTAGGAAAACGAAAACTGAGTGCAAGAATTGCTTGAAAAAATAAAAGATGAGTGGATTGGTATGGCAGATGAGAAAATGAATGGTGATAGAAAGAACAGAAACAGGCTTAAAAACTTTTTGCAGAGGCATAATAATCCTTTGACTCCTGCATCCTATCCACCAACTGCAAAAATTTAACTTTTATTTCCTCACCCTATCCACCAACTTCCTGACTCTCTCACCCTATCCACCAGCTTCCTGACTCTCACCCTATCCACCAGCTTCCTGACTCTCTCACCCTATCCACCAACTTCCTGACTCACCCTATCCACCAACTTCCTGACTCTCTCACCCTATCCACCAACTTCCTGACTCTCTCACCCTATCCACCAATTTCCCACTGGGTAAGAAGCTGATGGATAGGTTGAGGGAGTCAGAGTTTTTCTTTGCTAGCATGGTTGATGATACAAAATGATGATGGACAGCATGTGGAAGTCAAAGGGTTTGTGCAGGTTAAACTGAACTGCACTCAGCCATGCTTATGCAGTCATGTTTGATGTTTGTATTGATGCCTGGTGATTGTGTGCAGGTCTGGAAGAGAGAATTTCTGATGTGTGTGGCAGTCAGAATTTTGAGGAGGGTTTTCAGGCTGTGCAGCAAAAGCTTTCAGAGACACAAGAGTAAGATTCATATCTTTTCTTTTACTGACGCCAGTGGCCACTGTATGTGTGCATACGCAGTACATTTCATAGCTACAAAACCCTTTGCATCACTTCAGTGTGCCAGGCCTCTGGTTGTCGCATTGAGGCACACGTGAACAGCGTTCCACTGAGTCAGTTACCAGTCTCTTTGATTTCTCTGGATGAATATTTGATTTTATGGTATAATTGGAGATGCTATTAGACTGGCACTTTGTGCACACTTCTGTTAGCACATACACTGCACATACATTGTAGATGCACATGTTAATATACACAAGTATATGTGCATACATGTATAATGTGTTGAGTAGTGCTGAGAAGGCAGTTATCTACTCATGAAAGTGTTGTAACTATCAAAATGCTGGTTCCTGTTAATGCTGTTTCTTTTTTTGTGTGTGGTTTTTATTGTAATTTTTAATGTCTATTTTCGTTCATATTACTAAATGACTTTTGCTTCGAAAATTGAAAAAGCAGTAAATAATTATCTATTTTTTTCTTCAGACAGTGGTGTTGTGATGTTGGTTGTCCTAATAGTGACGGTTATGGTGTTGCAGTCAGCGTGGCTCCTTGCTAGGGGCGGAACACTTCTTCAAGAAGTACGCTCGTGAGCTGCAGAAAGACAGCCCCGCCTGCCCTCTCTGTCACCGCGAGTTTGATACCGACCAGGAAGTGCGAGAACTTGTGCTGGAGGCAAGTTTGACAGAACTTTTATTGAAATATTTTTCATTTACTGTGAAGAAAACAACCATATAAAACTGTAAAAAAATTTTGGTTCATTCATTTATGCATTTTTCAGCATATAGTCCTGATTTTGAAATAAAAAAAAACTACATAAAACTAAAAAATTTTGTTCATTCATTTATGTATTTTTCAAGCATATAGTCCTGATTTTGTAATCCCACCTCGTCCCCCCATCCTTACACACTCACACGTTGCAGGTGTTATGTGGCTGCACAGTCAGCATGGTGGGTTACCCTTGTGAGGTTTGTCATTGAGTATGTAAGGCTGATTGGATCTGGGACAAACCGCAGCAAGTCGCATTTCAGAAAATCAAGCAGCAACTAACCTCAGCGCCTATCCTAGCTCACTACAGTCCCAACAAAAAGACGAAAATTTCAGCTCTTTCGTCAAGCCAATATTCTACGCATCCAGGTCCTTGATTCCAACGGAGCAGCGGTATGCGCAGGTGGAGAAGGAGGCACTTGCTGTTACCTGGGCGTGTGAAAAGTTTTCAAGCTACATCACAGGCTTAAAGGAACTGACTATCGAGACAGACCACAAGCCACTACTAGCACTACTGAAGACAAAGAGCTTAGATGAGCTCTCACCCAGAATCCAGCGATTCAGGATGAAACTGATGAGGTACAACTACAACATCATCTACACCAGGGGAAAAAAACCCTGTGACAGCTGACGCTCTCTCCCGAGCTCCAAGACAGAACGCCGAAGAAGAGGGGAAGGGTCTAGAAGAAGTCGAGCTACATGTTCACATGTTGATGCAGAACTTTCCAGCAATGACAGGAAGTCTAGACGATATCAAGCAGCAACAGCAGATAGATGATCTGTATCAGAAGCTGTAGAATGCATACAGGGTCAGTCTGAAGGCAGATGCGAAGCCGTATGCAGTCGCGATCCCAAGACGCCTCGCTCTTCCACTCCATACCAAGGTCAAAGTCGAACTTGAGAAGATGGAAAAGCAAGATATCATTCAAGCAGTAACGCAGCCCACAGAATGGTGTGCGCCGATAGTGGTTGTGCCAAAACCCAACGATAAAGTAAGACTTTGTGTGGACTACACAAGGCTAAATGAGTCAGTCAGAAGAGAGAACTTTCCATTGCCCTCAAGTGACGAACTTTTAGCACAGCTAGATGAAGCTCAAATTTTCACGAATATCATATTTACACGAATATCATGTTTACACAAATATCTTGTCATTGAGTATGTAAGGCTGCATTATAAATTACAGTCTCAATAGCAAACCTCACAACCCTGTCATGTAGGCTGTTACACACCTTTTCCTGGGGTGCTTGTGTAGTGTTTTTGTGTTTTCATAATATTTAAGGTTGCCATAGACTGCAGTGATGAGACAAATGACTTGAGAAACAACCAAAAGGCATGAAATGGAATTTCTTTATTACTGGGAGATCTTGTGTGTGCAGATGATCTGGCACTCACAAATGCTTACAGGAGAAAACATCCTGTCTCAATATTTTCGCACAACAAGTTGGCCTAAAGATCAGCCAGGGGAAAACAGATGATGACATTGAACTCCCAAACCCCTCATCAATCCAAGTAGACGGATAGACCTACCCATGACACAATATTTCACTTCGCTCACAAACATGATGGAGGAACAGGCAGTGACATCAAGATCTGTCTTTGCAAAACCAGAAACACCTTATTAAAACTTCAGAATGTGGAACAGTGTGTGAAGGGAACCCCCCCCCCCCTTGTACAGCAACAACACCAAGGTGTGGTTGTTCCAGAGCTGCGTCCTATCCACCTTTCTCTAAGGCTTGCTATGCTGGAGGATGACGGAAAGTGACCTTACTATGCTTATCAACCTTTCACATAAAGAACCTCTAAAAAATCATGCGGTATTTCTGGCCCAGCACTATCTCCAGCCAACAACTATGTGCCGAATACAGTCAAGAAAAGTTGGGCATTGTCGTGTTTGGCTAGAATTCAATAACAAGACTGTTACTATGGAAATAGTTAGTGGCATTCTGGGAAGAAATGGAGCAAGACTCTGGAACCGTTGTATGACTGCTGCTTAGCGTGAAAGAGTTTAGGGGCGCTCAGTGGAATCAGATCAATATAGAATAAAGCCAGGACAACCACAGAACACTACAGGCACTGTCATGTTAGGGTGATGGAGATGGATTGAGGGCAGGAGAACGTGTGATGGAGATGGATTGAGGGCAGGAGAACGTCACCCTGTCTGCCTTTCACTGGACATCAGAAGGAAGATCTAAGAGAGAAAGGCCCAAAAACGGCTAGTGATGAACAACAGGGGATTTTAAGGCCCAGAAAAACATATGGTGTGTGTGTGGTGTATGCGTACACATGTGTGTTTGTGCACGCACAGGCATGCATTTGTCACTGTGTGTCACTGTGTGTTTATATGTAAGTGAAGAGTTACATGATTGTAAGTTGCAGTGTAATGCTGTATCAGTGAAAGGTGTGTTGTTCATCATTGTCTTATTTTTGCTGTTATTATATATATATATATATATATATATTATATATATATATATATATATACAAACGCTATTGTAGTGTATTAGGCTATAGAGAGAGTGTTATTGAAGTATGCAGTTCTTCTTCTTACCATCATTGTGTGTGTGTTTGTGCATGGTTGCAGTTGGAGAACAAGCTGCGCATGGTGCCCACCAAGTTGCGCAAAGCAGAGGAAGAGCTGACAGGACACCAGCAACGCTATGAAGACATTGTGCAACTGCGACCCATTAAAGAAAATGTCAGTGGATTATGTGTTTATATCATTTTCTTTGAATACTTTGCACGCAGGCATGTGTGGTGGTCTGTTCCTGCGGTTTTCTGCAGTCATATTTTCCCCTTCTTTCTTGTTCTCTCTCTCTCTCTCTGCCTGTCTCTCTCTCTCTCTCTCTCTCTCTCTCTCTCTCTCTCTCTCTCTCTCTCTCTCTCTCTCTCTCTCTCTCTCTCTCTCTCTCTCTCATCCTATTTCCCTTCCCACCCCATTGACTATTGTATTGTGGCCTAAAGCCAATGTACATTAAAAAAAATCTTGAGTTCTCTCTCTCTCTTTTTCTCTCAGCTAGATCTATGGAGCTGTTCATTTTGACAAAATTGAACAGATTCATTGTGCAAGCTCTTGTAAAATTCAGATGATTGACATTTCAGACATTGCAGTACATTCATAACGATACAAATGCCTTGATGTTTAACATGTGAGGTATCATTTATGTTAATCACTCATTGGAGGTGAAATACATGTGTTGTTGGGTTGGTTGGGTTATGTTGTGCTGCGTTGGCCTGGTTTAAATGAAATGTGAAATGATTTATTACCGTTTTAAAATATGATGAAATCAAATATTTTTCATTGTCATAGCTTTTATTTTCATCTAGAAATGAAGATTATATAAATTATGCAGAAGTTTGCAAAAATATAGGCATTCCAATTTTCTCAGATGAGTGTGTGTGTGTGCATTGTTTTGTCCTCACTGTACAGGAGGGATTCAATTACACTTGTTCCATTGTTGGTGGTCATGTATGTTTTCATGTTTCCATAAGCCAGCAGACGACTGACATGACTTGCACAATATTTATTGACCGGCTTGGAACGATAGTCTTGGTCATGGTTTTACCATCCAAACATGATGAGCCACAATCATGGCTTCATTCGTATCTCCTGCTGAATACAGTTTGATCTATAAAATGAATACAAATTGACCGTTCAGAAGGCTTCTTTTGCATGGCCTCATGATCTATAAAATGAATACAAATTGACCGTTCAGAAGGCTGCTTTTGCGTGGCCTCATGATCTATAAAATGAATGCAAATTGACCGTTTAGAAGGCTGCTTTTGCATGGCCTCATGATCTATAAAATGAATACAAATTGACCGTTTAGAAGGCTGCTTTTGCGTGGCCTCATGATCTATAAAATGAATACAAATTGACCGTTCAGAAGGCTGCTTTTGCATGGCCTCATGATCTACAAAATGAATACAAATTGACCGTTCAGAAGGCTTCTTTTGCGTGGCCTCATGATCTATAAAATGAATACAAATTGACCGTTCAGAAGGCTTCTTTTGCATGGCCTCATGATCTATAAAATGAATACAAATTGACCGTTCAGAAGGCTTCTTTTGCATGGCCTCATGATCTATAAAATGAATACAAATTGACCGTTCAGAAGGCTTCTTTTGCATGGCCTCATGATCTATAAAATGAATACAAATTGACCGTTTAGAAGGCTTCTTTTGCATGGCCTCATGATCTATAAAATGAATACAAATTGACCGTTCAGAAGGCTGCTTTTGCGTGGCCTCATGATCTATAAAATGAATGCAAATTGACCGTTTAGAAGGCTGCTTTTGCATGGCCTCATGATCTATAAAATGAATACAAATTGACCGTTCAGAAGGCTGCTTTTGCATGGCCTCATGATCTATAAAATGAATACAAATTGACCGTTTAGAAGGCTGCTTTTGCGTGGCCTCATGATCTATAAAATGAATACAAATTGACCGTTCAGAAGGCTGCTTTTGCATGGCCTCATGATCTATAAAATGAATACAAATTGACCGTTTAGAAGGCTTCTTTTGCGTGGCCTCATGATCTATAAAATGAATACAAATTGACCGTTCAGAAGGCTGCTTTTGCGTGGCCTCATGATCTATAAAATGAATGCAAATTGACCGTTTAGAAGGCTGCTTTTGCATGGCCTCATGATCTATAAAATGAATACAAATTGACCGTTCAGAAGGCTGCTTTTGCATGGCCTCATGATCTATAAAATGAATACAAATTGACCGATTCAGAAGGCTTCTTTTGCATGGCCTCATGATCTATAAAATGAATACAAATTGACCGATCAGAAGGCTTCTTTTGCATGGCCTCATGATCTATAAAATGAATACAAATTGACCGATAGAAGGCTGCTTTTGCAGGCCTCATGATCTATAAAATGAATACAAATTGACCGATTCAGAAGGCTGCTTTTGCATGGCCTCATGATCTATAAAATGAATACAAATTGACCGTTCAGAAGGCTGCTTTTGCATGGCCTCATGATCTATAAAATGAATACAAATTGACCGATCAGAAGGCTTCTTTTGCATGGCCTCATGATCTATAAAATGAATACAAATTGACCGATCAGAAGGCTTCTTTTGCATGGCCTCAGCCTTCTTCCTTTCACAGTCGCCATTTTGCTGTTCTTCGATTGATTCTGCAAATTTTGCACAAAAGTGAGATTGGAACAGTCCATGAGGTTAACAAGTTGGGACTCTTGTTGACAGTGATTCTGGCGATGATTATGAGGTAAATATGGCTTTGTTTTTGGTTTAAATGAACACGAGAGCTTCATGCACATGATGAAGAGTATTTTTAGCATATCAGTTAATGAGGGAATGTGGGTTGTCATTCAGTTTGGTTTTACATTGTACTTCTCATCGCATGTGCGCGATATGTTTATGATTCTAACACACTGTAATTTCACTTTCTTCTGCAAACAGGCATTTATTTACTTTTTTTGTGCAGTTTAGGATTTCTCCTTTCTAATATATGTATACTTTCTGGGAAATGTTTACACGAGAGCAGCAAAAATTAAAAACAGTACCCGTTGACAAGTTGACTCCTTAAGTTTATGCCATTGTGTTTCAGTACACTTTTAATAAGTGTCGTGCCAAGGGGGTTCAGGCATAAAACAGGTCTTGATATGTTTGCCTGAGATGTTACTGTTTGTGTGTTGAAGTATTCGTTCACTTAATTGGTAGTTTTTGTTTGTTTGTGAGTGGCATGGTTTGTCAAATGTGTTCATACATCAGACTTGTAAGAAGATCTGGTGTTCGATCCTGCCTGGTACCTTCTGCTTGGTGGGTAAATGGTGGAGAATTTTGTAATCTCCCAGGTCAGCATGTATGGAGATCTGTTACTGCGTGTACCCCTTTGTGTGTATACAACAACAAACATCAGGTATGCACGTTAAAGATCCTGTAAGTCTTGTCAGTCTGGTGGCTTATGGATGGAATCATGGAAACATTCTCACTGAAAATAGGAGTATGCAGTCTGCAACAATTAATCGCCTGCACAGTGTGGACAAAACTGTGCATTCATGCATCTGAGAAACATCAGAATGCTTTAAAAAAAAAAAGTATACAACATTTTTCTAAGATGAATTTTTCTGAATGGTTTCAGCTGGCTGCAATTCAGGATCGAGACTTGCCGAACCTCAAGAAACGTCTCCAGAAAATTACTGAAGAGATACAGCAACTTAAGGATAATATTGAAGAAGTGAGGGTTTTATGGCATTTGTTGTGTATATCTCTATAGGGGTGTTTCTGCATTTGTGTGCATATCATTAGTTGTGATAATGTAATATGTTGTGTATATCAATATGTTGTGCAAATTTTTGATTGATCGTGTGCGAATGTTATCCAGCGTGTGTGTATATGTGTGTGTGTGTGTGTGTGAGAGAGGGAGGGAGAGAGATGTATGCTGTAATAGGCGTTATGTACAGGGCATGTGGGTGCATGAATAGGTGGATATGTTTTTCATTGATACTTTAATGATGCAGTTTAAGTGTTTCTCTGTAAATTAAGTGTATTTGCACAGAATATGTACAAGAACAAGTTCATGTGATCACTATAATTATGTGCTTTTGATTGCAGTATGTTGTTTGTGTGTATATGTGCTTGCCTAATTCATGTGTGCTTGTGTGTATTTATGTCCATGTTTTTTACCTGTGGGGATGCTGGGGGCTCATTCAGTATAAATAGTATCCCCACCCTCTTGAAATTCTGTGCTAGAAATTTCCACTTTTCTGTCACTCTTTTTGTTTCTTTCTCCCTCCTTTGCTTTCTGTCATTTCTTTCTATCATTTTCTTCCTGTATGTGTTCGATTAAGTCTTGTGTACTGTTTCTTAGGATTGATAATTGGGTACATGTGTTAAATGCATTTTTGGTTCTAGGGAGATGAGATGTGTGGAAGCAATTTTAGGTAATTTATGCCTGTTTTTATACATGTTTTGGTGTCCTTAGGTATGCTCAAATTTGTATTCAGGTGTGTTTTTTCAAATCCCCTGTGTGATAAATTGGATGGAATGGTCAACACTATGGGCACGTCCTTAGATTATGTGTGCAATGCATTGATATGTGTACTTTATTTTTTTTCTCTCTTTTTTTTTTTTTTCCCGTTGAAGTTTTGTATGTTTTGCGGCAGTTGTAGCCCTGATATGGCTGTGCGCATTTGGCTGGGCTTTAAACAACAACAACAACATCATTGTCCATGTTTGTGCATGTATCAGAAAGCAGAGGATCTGTCCATGAAAGAGAATGATGAAAGCATGGCCAAAGACATGCAGCCTGACATCGTCCTCATGGATCGCTACCAGGGTGAACTGCGGGAACTTGACAAAAAGATTGCTGCACAGTCAGTGATGCTGTCAGGGGGAGGTAAGTCACAGACCCAAAAGGGGCACGACAGTCTAGTGGTTAGGATGTCCCACTTAAGTCAGGAGCTCTTGAGTCTGACTCTGTCTGAGTAGCAGCTGTAGGGGAAAAGGTGGAAGTATCCTGATCTCCCGAGTCAGCATTCATGTAGACATACCAGTGCATGATCCTCTTCAATGTGTATATACATACAGAACACCAAAAGGTCCTGTAAGCCATGTTGGTGTTTTTGGTGGCTTATGGAAACATAAAAATTTTCAGCATGCACACTCAACGAAGACAATGTGCAGACTGTGCAGTAATATAGTGCCTGCACATTATGGACAAAAAAATATGCATACACACATCTGAGAAAATGTGCTCAGAATGTGAGGGGAAAAGAAAAATGGTTCAGGCAAGTAAATCACAGTTTAAGATTATTTCCTGACCTTGTCATTATTAAAGACTAAGAAATTTGCGCCTGCAAGGTTCAGTTTACTGACCTGCCCCAAGTAACCCACAAACATGAAATATCTTTTGATGTCAGGAGTAGGCCTACTAGGTTATGCTTTTTGCATGCTATCAGTTTTACATCTCTTTCTCCATGCTTGAACACTGTTGCCAGACATGAAATTTTTACTTTGGAATTTGTGTGAATAATGAATGGAAGACAAATAAAAAAAAAAAACTGTATCCCTTCAGTAATTGTTTATGCAATTATTTAAGCCCAGAGAAACCAATTTGATTCATCGAAATGAGACACTAGAGCATTGTTTCAGCATAGCTTTGCTGATCTGGTTTGTGTTGTTTGAGCTATGCTCTTGTTTGGCTTTTCAGTGCAGAGTGGGTTAACATGTTAGAAGTTATTGATGTAAGATATGATGATATATAGTGATAATGACTGACACTGACAAAAAAGGATAGTAAGCAGTGCATTGTTCATAATAGAAAAGTCTGAACATTAGTTTCATCAGTGTCTAAGAATGTAAGCCGATCCTGGATCAGCCAGATTTAAATTAATGATGTTCACATAGACTGGATTCTGCCATAGTCAAAGATGTTCACATAGCTGATTCTGCCATAGTCAAGGATGTCACATAGACTGGATTCTTCCATAGTCAAGATGTTCACATAGACTGGATTCTGCCATAATCAAAGATGTTCACATAGACTGGATTCTGCCATAATCAAAGATGTTCACATAGACTGGATTCTGCCATAGTCAAAAATGTTCACATAGACTGGATTCTGCCATAGTCAAAGATGTTCACATAGACTGGATTCTGCCATAGTCAAGATGTTCACATAGACTGGATTCTGCCATAGTCAAGATGTTCACATAGACTGGATTCTGCCATAGTCAAAGATGTTCACATAGACTGGATTCTGCCATAGTCAAGATGTTCACATAGACTGGATTCTGCCATAGTCAAGATGTTCACATAGGCTGGATTCTGCCATAGTCAAGATGTTCACATAGACTGGATTCTGCCATAGTCAAAGATGTTACATAGACTGGATTTGCCATAGTCAAGATGTTCACATAGACTGGATTTCTGCCATAGTCAAGATGTTCACATAGACTGGATTCTGCCATAGTCAAAGATGTTCACATAGACTGGATTCTGCCATAGTCAAAGATGTTCACATAGACTGGATTCTGCCATAGTCAAAGATGTTCACATAGACTGGATTCTGCCATAGTCAAAGATGTTCACATAGACTGGATTCTGCCATAGTCAAAGATGTTCACATAGACTGGATTCTGCCATAGTCAAAGATGTTCACATAGACTGGATTCTGCCATAGTCAAAGATGTTCACATAGACTGGATTCTGCCATAGTCAAAGATGTTCACATAGACTGGATTCTGCCATAGTCAAAGATGTTCACATAGACTGGATTCTGCCATAGTCAAAGATGTTCACATAGACTGGATTCTGCCATATCAAAGATGTTCACATAGCTGGATTCTGCCATAGTCAAAGATGTTTCACATAGACTGGATTCTGCCATAGATCAAAGATGTTTCACATAGACTGGATTCTGCCATAGTGAAATGAAAGATGTTTACATAGACTGGATTCTGCCATAGTGAAATGAAAGATGTTTACATAGACTGGATTCTGCCATAGTGAAATGAAAGATGTTTACATAGACTGGATTCTGCCATAGTGAAATGAAAGATGTTTACATAGACTGGATTCTGCCATAGTGAAATGAAAGATGTTTACATAGGCTGGATTCTGCCATAGTGAAATGAAAGATGTTTACATAGGGCTGGATTCTGCCATAGTGAAATGAAAGATGTTTACATAGGCTGGATTCTGCCATAGTGAAATGAAAGATGTTTACATAGGCTGGATTCTGCCATAGTGTGAAAGATGTTTACATAGGCTGGATTCTGCCATAGTGAAATGAAAGATGTTTACATAGGCTGGATTCTGCCATAGAGTGAAAGACTGATAGAAGATGTTTACATAGCTGATTCTGCCATATGAATGAAAGATGTTACATAGACTGCTGCACATTTCCTCTGTGACATCCATTTATTTGACAAAGATTTACAGTTGATAACAATTCATGACTTTACAGTTAGTAACATCTGACACTCCATGTTTTAATGGGAAGGTTCTTGTTCCAGACACTGAGCGGACCCTGGAAGTGGTCATCAACGAGAAAGAGGACATCCAGATGAAATTGTGAGTTTCTTCTTTTGTCGGATGCTAAACTACCTTTTGTTGTCTGTTTGTATGAGGTCAGTGTCACAGTGTGACATTGGTTCCTTTCTGGATTACATGGCTGTAGTCAGCTATGTAGAAAAACGGGAAACTGTACACACATCTGATAATGATTTTTAACAAAATATTGGGTTCCCTTAAGGCCAGTCTAACATGATTTCTGTTGTGTCCAAGCACATATTTATTCAAAACTTAAAGTTTGTTTTGTAGAAAAAAAAATCATGGGAGTCATTTATGAAACCGGCATGAAAATTGCCTGATTTTTGATAGATTTCTTTTTCTCGTTCGTTTTCTGAGGAAAACATTTTACCTGATCAAAAATGCCGGAATTACCGAAACTGATTTATTCTGAAATGGCTTCTCCAACCTTAAATGGCAGGAGTCGCTACATTGCATAGCATATGCATAAATGGCATCATGATGTTTTCTTTTGCACTGGTCCTCAAAGTAAAGATATGGCATCGATTGTCAACAGAGGAGATAAATTTAATGAAGACAGTGAAGCATATCAATGGAGTTGGGATAGAGTATCTAGGTGGGAGGAGGAAGAACAGGTTGAAGAATGGATTAGAAAAAGGAGTGTGGCTTGGTACACAAGATTTTTACTGTCAGACAGGTATTGTTTATTAACCGTTTGACTCTGCACCCTCTTCATTTGCATCCTGCATTGTCAGCTGTGCTAGCAAAGAAAAACTTGCAGGAAGCTGGTGGACAGGGTGAGGGAATCAAAGAGTTAAGCTTTGAATGAAAGGGTTGTTTTGTCCTGTTGTGATTTTTGAGTGAAATGGTTATGGTTTTGTCCTGTTGTGATTGTTTCTTATCATCACTTTTCATAAAAATAATCCTGATTCTGACTGCCACAAATGTGTGTTTTTAGGCTGTCAGATTGCACAGGTTTTGACATATTCTTGGGGAGCATGCCCCCAGACCCACCTACATTTTCAGAATTCTTCATCCTTATCAATTCTTTTGCCTGGTGAAAAAAGGACAAGATCTCATGTCACTGGGAGTCCAATGCTTTCCAAAATTACGCAAGTAAAGTCATGTACAGATTTTTTTGAAGCTGAGAGTATAAATGACATGATTTTTTATCCTGAATCAAACTAGATCAGTCAATTTCAGGAGCAGTATGCTGCTTGGCTTTCATGTTTATTTGTCTTTTGTGTGTGTAAGTGGATACAATGACAATGAGTGTACCTTCCTGTGGTTTGAGTCTTCATTGGGATACAAGACTGATCCTGGGGGCAAATGTTCTGTGGGGGCCGCACGGGAAAGAGTTCTGTGATCTTGGATTCTGTTTCCACTGGTCCCTGTTCTGTGATGTTAAAATATATTGTGCAGTGCACTCTCCATCTTAGTCTGTTTTCTAACCCCCATGGGGATGCCTGGGATTCTTTCAGTGTAAATAGTATCCCCACCTTCTGGAAATTGTATGCTAGAAAGTTCACCTCTTCTGTCGCTCTCTTTGTGTCTTTCTTCCTCCTTTGCTTTCTGTCATTTCTTTCTGTTATTTTCTGCCTTGCTATTCCATTCTCTTGTGTGTGTTCCATAAAGTCTTACATACTTTCTCTCAGGATTGATAATTGGTTACACATATTAAGTGCATTTTTAGCTCTAGGGAGGTGAGATATGCGGAAGCAATTTTAGGTAATCTAGGCCTGTTTTTATGTATGTTTTAGTGTCCTTAGATTTGTTTAAATTTGTGTTCAGGTATATTGTTTAAATCCCCTGTGCAATAAATTAGATGGATTGGTCAATGCCAGGGACATCTCCTTATACAGGGTGTTCCAAAAGTCTTGGGCACATTTTAACATTGATTACCCCAAAAACCCTGAAGAATACAACAATGCATGTTACATATTCCGAAAGCTGGCTGTTTTGAGTTTTCTGTTGACTGTTCAAAGATGCTCAATGTGAGCACCGTTGGTCACTCGGCACACATCAAGGCGATAGTCAAATTCTTGCCAAACGCGTTCCAGCAGTGCGTTGTTGATTGTTCCAACAGCGTCCGTTATTCGGGTTTTCAATTCATCCACATACAAAACCATCATTATCGTCCCAAATAAAATTCATGGATTCAGCTTTAAAATGATACCAGTTTTATCTTACTACCGCTTATAGTTCAGCAGATATGAGGACTTGAAATGTGCCAAGACTTCTGAAACACCCTGTATAATGTGCGCGAATCCATTGACATGTGTACTTAAGTTTTATTTCCCCTTTGTTGAAGTACTTGTGTGTGTGTGTGTGTGTGTGTGTGTGTGTGTGTGTGCGTGTGTCGTCGTGTCGTGTGTGTGTGTGTGTGTGTGTGTGTGTGTGCGTGTGCGTGTGTCGTGTGTCGTGTGTCGTGTGTGTGTGTGTGTGTGTGTGTGTGTGTGTGTCGTGTGTGTGTGTGTGTGTGTGTGTGTGTTGAACTGATTATAGCCCCGATATGGCTCTATGCAGTCGGCTGGGCTTTAAACAACAGTAAGAATAATATGTCTGCTTTTTAGTTGGTTATGTCAACACCACAGGTGATAAAATTGGCCATCAGTGTAGTGATCATGGTGTCCTTGCTGTAACTGTACAGAAGTTTTTTTTGGATGTAGTTGTCTTCCATATGGATGGTGTATCCTGTCCGAGTGATAATATCCACATACTGTTAAGCTCGTCCAATTTTTATGACTCAAGTCTTACAAAGACACACATAATGTGATATGCATGAAATGTAGATCTCATTAGATTTGTCATGTTGAATGAATAAGCTTAATTATGTTACCATATTATTATCAAGACTTAAAACGTTCCGCGTCTGGGCAGAATTCCGCGATTTCGGTTTGTCCAAAAAAAAAAAAACCGAAAGGAGCAAGGCATTCGTGATCAGCTTGCAAGCGTTCATAGCAACGGCGCGCAAGTTATGGCCCCTGATTTTTCTTGGAAAAAGTTTCCGGTCGGACTTCTTGGAAAAAACAAAATGGCGGAGCGCGCAGACGTAATAATTATGTGTTTACAGAAAGCGCGAAATGGCATAGATTTACACTTGGTTTTTAAAAAATGTTCCCGGGGGAGCATGACCCCGGACCCCCCTAGTTTCAGTGTTTTTTTTCCTCCTCCTGTATGCTTGAGTTGTTCAAGGTTGTGTAGGGTCTGGGTATGTTCACAAGATGGATTCTTCTCTTGCTTTATTGTAGGGTGGGTTTTTTTGTTGTTGCTGTGCCTTCATTTTGTGTTTTGTCATTGCCTGTTGTTAACAAATTCAGTGTTTAAGAACATTTTGTTACTGTACAATGCAAAAAGTATCTTTTTGACGTGTACTGCATCCACTATACAAATGGAATAACGTGTTGTTTGAAGTCAGTCATTTTGGTCAGTATCAGTTGGTCTTGATAAGTATTTATTGTCAGATTGCCCTGAACTCCACAATTCATTTGCTTATCACACACTTCGGTCAGGTTGTTCTGACCAAAGTGTAAACAGATTTTTTTATTTTTTTTATTAACCTGATAAATGAGTGTGAATTATGATTTTCAATATTCTGCACTGCCATGGCTGGACTGATACTGAGTAGTTACTTTAATTCTCTAATCCTTGATACAGATGTTCCACAGTTGGTTGCTGCTTCTTTTTTCTGTGTCTGGTCCATACAGCTAGAACAACTTTCTCCTGTCTGTCTGACAGTCACATACTTTCTTCAAGTCTAACTGGAAGACATCCTGTTTTGTTCAGCAGTGATTTCCCTTTCTGAGTGTCCACTTTTATCGTTTTTCCTCTTGTCCTTCTTCTACTTTGTGTTTTTGTACCATTGAGTTTTGGTACTTGGTGGATGCTTTGGTGACTGATGAGAATATGTGTTTTGATTTGATTTATATATCAAAACTTGGCATCATAATGTTATCATTATTGATATTATTATCAGCATTATGTTTGACTTATTGACTAAGATGCCAGTTTGGCAAGTAATGGCTGTAAATCCAGCCAGGGGGTAAATGAACAGAGAAGTGGATTTAATACAAATGATATATTTCACTGTGAAATAATTACCTCAGGGAGACAGTGAGCCGCAAGCTGGAACACAAACGACAGAAGTCATCGGACCATTCTGACCGTCTGCAGACACTGAGAACTCAAGTGAACCGGCTGCAGGCAGAGAAACTGGAGATAGACGCAGAACTGCAGCAGAGGACAAAACTGGAGGAAACACAGGCACAGCTGATGAGTGACAACACGGAGTACCAGGCAGACATCAAGGTGACCTAACTCACTCTTCAGTGTAAAGTGTGATTTGTTAGTGTGCATTTGATAACTTTTTTTTTTTTTCGTAAGTTGATATTAGTCTCAGCAGATCTTGAGACTAAATTTAGATAAGCTGCTTTGTAAATTAATTTGGAGCAAGATACAGATTGAAAAGTGGAGTGGTAGCATGACAAGGCTGCATTTTCCTAGCCATTCTGACACCCTTTAGTTGCGAGCCAGCATTGCCTGCGAGTGCTGTTTTTAGCCAGGCAGGGTCAACCAAAGTCTTATCTCTGAAGCGCATCTTTGTGCTCAAGCAGCTGACGGGTGTGGGGAGTGGAAGGGAAGGGAAAAGATGCGCGCTATTAATAGCCATCAGGGCAGAGCCAACTAAAGTATCTCGGATTTGTGCGCTGTGGCATGGTGTATCTCCAGACCAGCAAGCAGAAAGTGCCAGAAAGTTTAGAATTAAATACCTGATTTGGCAAGTTCCCCCACTGTACCTTGAGTGATGGTATTGGGGGCTAGTGAGCTTAATCCTTTGACTCCCGCACCCTATCCACCAACTGCAAAAACTTAACCCGCAGGAAGCTGGTGGATAGGGTGAGAGAGTCTAAGGGTTAAGTTTTTGCTTCGTTAGCATGGTTGACTTTGCAGATTGCTGGTGGGCAGGGTGTGGGAGTCGAAGGGTTAAGTTTTTGCTTCGTTAGCATGGTTGACAGTGTAGGATGCTGGTGGACAGTGTGCAGAGTCGAAGAGTTAATCTCTTGTACAAGATGGCAGGAATCAAAGAGTTAATCTCTTGGACAAGATGGCAGGAATCAAAGAGTTAATCTCTTGGACAAGATGACTGAGTCCCAATGTGCTTCACGTAATCATTTTACGAAACAAAAGGCAGATCCTTGAAGTTGAATGTGAATTAATAGTTTTCAGGATGACCAGAAGGAACATTCAATGTGAACATTTGATGGCTAGTCTGTTTGCTGAGAAATTTAGTTTAAAAAAAGCAAACAAGAGGAATATTTTTCTATCATGTATTTGAGCATGGGTTTGTGGATGGCTGTATCAGATGTGCAGCTTGGACTGCGCTGTCATTGTGAATGTTCTGTTTTTTTGTTGCAGGCAGCTCAGGAACAGCTGCGTCCCCTGGAGGTGAGATGGGCGAGGTTGGGAAGGTGGTAGTTTTTCTTTTGCTGTTGGTTTTTGATTTTGCTGTATTTTGTTTTAATCTATTTAGACTTTTTCACTGTTTGGAGAGCGAAGTAAATTACTTCCCTCGTCTTACTACATTGAAATAATGGATTAGGATTAGCTTTGTTGTAAAGTTGATATGTATAAATAAGTAATATACTATTGAGCATCCTGTGATGATGCAACAGAGTCACTCTTTTAACTGAAACTTGATACATATAAATAAATAATGTACAACTCAGCATCCTGTGATAATGCCGCATAATCAGTCTTGTAACTGAAAATTGATAACATGTAAATAAATAATGTACTGTACAGCATCCTGTTATAATGCCACAGAATCATTCTTATAACTAAAAATTGATACGTATAAATAAATAATGTGCTATTCAGCATCCTGTGATAACGTCGCAGATTCACTCTTGTAACTGAAAGTTAGTACATATAAATAAATAATGTACTACTCAGCATCCTGTGATAATGTCACAGAATCAGTTCTGTTGCTGAAAGTTAGTACATATAAATAAATAATGTACTATTCAGCATCCTGTGATGATGCCAGATTCATTTTTGTAACTGAAAGTTGATACATAAATGTGAATGTACTATTCAGCGTCCTGTGATAATGCCACAGATTCACTCTTGTAACTGAAAGTTGATACATATAAATTATTATTATTATTATTATTATGAACATTTAGTACGCCTAATCAAATTAATGCCCTAGGCGTTTACAATGGCAAAACATATAACCAGAATCACAAGCACACACACCCACAGAAGCACCCACACACACACAAACACACACACACACACACAAACACACACACAGCATGACATGCAAATACAATGACACATTGACACTAAGACACTATAATGTCACCATTACATTACATGGGGGGAAGGGGGCAGAGATTACCAGTTTTGGGAAACAGGTAAGTTTTGAGGGAGCGTTTGAATGTGGACAGAGAGGGTGAGTATCTAAGAGAGCGAGGTAACTGATTCCAGATGGTTGAAGCTTGATAGGAAAAAGAACGCTGCCCAAACCTTTTAGTGCGGACTATGGGGATACTATAGAGACGGGTATCAGATGAGGACCGCAAAGCTCGAGATGGCGTGTAGAGATGTAACAGATGGGTGAGATACTCAGGACAGGAAGACTCAATAGATTTGAAGCAGAGGCAGGCAATCTTGTAGGATATTCTTTGCTGAACAGGGAGCCAGTGGAGAGAACAGAGCAATGGCGTAACATGGTTAAATTTTGAAGAGCGGAAGATGAGACGGGCAGCATGATTTTGAACTTTCTGAAGTTTGTTAATGAGATGAGAGGGGGAACCAGAAAAAGAGCATTACAGTAATCGAGACGGGATAGAACAAATGCACAGACAAGAGCCTTTGTCGTGTCTTCTGAGAGGAGGTGGCGGATAGAAGCAATTCGGCGGAGTTCAAGAAAACAGGTCCGACAGACGTTGCTCACATGCTGGCGGAAGGACAGGGTTTGATCAAGAGTTACACCAAGGTTACGGGCAAAATGGGGAGAGAGGATAGATGAGTCAACAAGTGTGACAGAGGTTGGAAGAGAGGGGTGATTTTGGAGTTTGGGTGGGGTGATCAAGATCAATTCGGATTTCTCTTCATTTAATTTCAGTTTGTTTTCAGTCATCCAATCCTTCAGGTCAGCTACACAAGATTGGGTTTTCTGGATCATGATGGGAAGGTCAGGGAGAGGCCCAGAGACATACAGCTGATTGTCATCCGAGAAAGAATGATGCTGAAGCAGGTGTTCTTGGACAATAGAGGAGACAGGGTAGGTGTAGAGAATGAAAAGTAGGGGGCCCAGAACAGATCCTTGTGGCACTCCGTAAGTCAGACAGGAAGGATTAGAAGAAAGACCATTGACAGAAACTACTTGCAGACGATTGGTGATGTAAGAATGAAACCAGTTCAAGACAGTATCATGGAGCCCAAAAGAGTGATGTAGACGGGAGAGAAGGATAGAGTGGTCAATAGTGTCAAAGGCAGCAGATAGGTCCAAGAGAGTCAAAAGTGATACGTTGTTAGAGTCGAGAGTAGTCAGTAAGTCGTTGCAGATTTTGAGAAGAGCAGTTTCGGTACTATGTCCAGAACGGTAAGCAGACTGAAGGGAATAGACAAGGTTATTGGAATGAAGGTGGTTTAACAGCTGGTCAAGAACAACTTTCTCTAAGACCTTGGAAAGAAAAGGAAGATTTGACACAGGTCTATAGTTTTTCAAATTCTCAGGGTCAAGAGTCGTCTTTTTTAGAAGAGGTCTTACAATTGCTGACTTGAAAGAAGAAGGAAAGGAGCCAGTTGAGAGGGAATGGTTAATGATATTGGTGATGTGAGGGAGAAGAGTATCGAGACAATGGGTGAGAAAAGAAGCTGGCAATGGGTCGAGTTCACAGGTTTTAATGCCAGATTTCATGATGATTTTCTTAACAAAGTCCTCAGAAACGGGTTGGAAGAAAGTAAGGGGGATTCCAGAGAAAGGGGGTTCAGGAAATGTAGCATGAGTGTTCGTCGTGGAATCGAGAGAAAGCCTGAGGTTAGCAATCTTGTTGAAAAAATAGTCAGAGAAAGCCTGTGGAAGATCAGAAGGTGGCAGGTGAGATGGAAGAGGAGAAGAGCCAGTTTTGCCAAGAAGAGCATTAGTTATATTATACAGTTGTTTGGAAGTGGAACAGGCAAGAATTTTAGCATTGTAATAGGCTGATTTAGAGGCATCTACGAGGCTATTAACAATTTTGTTGGCAGTTTGAAAAATTTGCTTATGAACAGTCAGACTAGACTTGAGCCACTGTCTCTCGGCTCTGCGCCTTTCACACTTGGCCGCTTGCAGCTGAGGCCCAATGGAGGAGAACCAAGGTGATGGTGGCCTCTTGGAAACAAGACGGCCACAGGCAGGAGCGAACCGATCCAGGAGCCCAAGGAGAAGGGAGTTGAGGTCATCAGGTGTGGTTGGCGGGGAAGCAGATAAGAGAGACTGAAGGTCAGCCTCAAAGACAGTCATGTCCACTGCAGAAAGGTGTCTGGCTTGAATGTACGTTTTGCGGGGTGGAGGGCGGGAAAAATGAAGATCAGCAACAAGGCAGACATGGTCAGATGGGAGGGTGTGGTCGATGATGATGGAACTCACCATGGTCTGGTCAGTCCTGTGGATTATATTATCCAATGTGTGCCCACGAATGTGAGTGGGAGCGTGGACGCACTGAACCAGGCCGTAGCAGTCCAGGAAATCGATGACTTTGGAGGTGGTGGGTTCGGAGGGGCGATCAAAATGAATGTTAAAGTCGCCAGCGATGATGTAGGAACCATGGAGGGAGTTACAGTAGGACAGCAGATCCGGGAATTCGTCAGTGAAGTTGGAGTCAGTGAGACGGTTCTTAGAGTTTGGAGGAGGATGATACAAACACAGAAGGTGGAAAGTGTGGTGGGGGAAGGTGAGGGTAAGTTGTGCCAGTTCGAAAGAAGTGTGGGTGAAAGGGAAGGAGGATTTGGTGGAGAGGAAAAGGGAGAGTGGATCAGCAACAACAAAAGCAATGCCACCACCACGGGACTGGCGGGGGAAGGAGAGGGTGTGGTGGCCAGGGGGAGCGATGTCACGGCACTTAGCCTCGTCACCTTCAGCACGAAACCAAGTTTCCACCACAGCAAAGACATCGACGTTGTTGTCGTGGATGAAGTAGGACAGAGCAGAGCGTTTTTCTGTGCCAGTCCCAAGCGCTTGGGCGTTGAAGACAGACAGACGAAATGAAGCAGATCGGCGGGAGAAGCAATTTACAGGAGAGCCAGTGTTGATGCGAGTGAGGTTGGCAGTGTAATGGTAGACGGTAGAACTTCGTTGTTTTTGATCATTTCTTCTGTTAGATACGATCACGGTAATGTTGTGTTGTTTACGTCTGCCGCCACGACGTGAGCGCCTGCGTGGTAACGAGTAACCAATGCCAAGTTGGCGAAGTCGAGAGGTCAGGTCAGGGGTCAAGGGCACTGCACCGATAGATACCAGCTGTTGGCGTGTGTAGCAAAGCGACTCACACTGACCCGATAACACTGCTTCACGTTGTCTGCCACTCACAAAGCATGCCGGCTGCACGTGCGTATTGGCGAGAGGGAGGGGATATGGCGGTTGATTCAACTGTAAAACTGCCAGTCTTATCGAAAAGAAAATGTAAAATACAGTCAATCTCACAAACATAGCAGCACCACAGCACCACGGAAACATCGTCCAGTCCATCACGAACCACCACAACAAAAACTAACAGCAAACACTGTACACAGACAAAGAATCCAACAAAAAACGCAGGAGCAGAATGCACTCAGCCTGCAAGGCGTGTGACCCTGTCTGTAAAAGATGATAAATAAATAATGTACTATTCAGCGTCCTGTGATAATGCCAAATAATCACTCTTGTAACTGAAAGTTGATACATACGAATAAATAATGTACTATTCAGCATCTTGTGATGTGGCCAGTCTCTTTTTAACTGAAAGTTGATACATGAATATAAATAATGTATTATTCAGCATCCTGTGATAATGCCACAGATTCACTCTTGTTACTGAAAGTTGATACATATGAATAAATAATGTACTATTGAGCATCCTGTGATGATACCAGAATCATTTTGTAACTAAAAGTTGATACATAAATATAAATGTACTATTCAGCATCCTATGATAATGCCACATAATCACTCTTTTTAACTGGATATATTTGACACAACACACGAACATGCAGTGAATCATTGTAGGTTGAACAGCAGCCAGCATGATGTAGAATCCAGCAAGACTTTGTATAACAGTTTGAAAAAGAACTGTGTTAGATCAGCTTGTGGGGAGGGATATGGGATTTTTGTTTTGGCAGGTTAATCTGTAAATGTATGTCAGAAAGTGGAAAAATTTCTACAGTAAAAACTTTTGCACTTAGGTTTGGTTTTCAATAGAATGTACATTTAGTATTACAAGATATGATTGTGTGAATATAGTTAAAGATTTACATTGCGTGAATATGGTTAAAGATTTACATCATGTAAGAGAGTATGTTTTACATTTGACTGTTATATTTACAGTTATTTTGTTTTCCATTGCAGGAGGAGATTAATCGTTACCGTATTGAGAAAGAGGAGGTGACGAGGGAGAAGGAGGAGGCAGTCGAGCAAGGCAAAAATGCTGTATGTGATTGTTATGGTGTTGATATTAAGTATGATACGGAGTATTGTGATTGTTGTGGTGTTTGTAGTTAATGTGATATGGAATCGTGGTGTTTACAGTAAATGTGATATGGAATATTAATGTATCAATGTTAATAGTGATTGCAACATTGAATATTAACTTCTGTCTAAATTGGTAAAAGGTAATTTGCACCCAGTTGGTAAAATGTAATTTGCACCCAGTTGGTAAAACGTAATGTGCACCGAGTTGGTGCACTGAGTTGGTAAAATGTGATTTGCACTACCGTGTGTATAAAACATGGATACTCTTTAGCTTTAGCTTGTTAATCTAACATAAAATGCAAATAAATGGTTTGATAATACGTAGGCCTGTATTTGCAATAGCAGACTGGCTGATACTGTCCATAGAGCCATGACTCAAGACATGATGTCTCAGATTCAGTCCTAGCCTACAGCAAAAAAAACTGGCGTGTTCACTGAGCATTGTAACACTATCAGACTTGAGTGAAGCTATCTCCTGGTCTTAGCTCTACAGCAAACCTAGGATTTTCTGCTAGTGTCTATTCCTGATAAGCTTGGAATTTAGTTGAGAGTCATATTGGAAATTCCCGATAACTGGGGAATGCAGGCTCAGAGGGCTAATGTCACAATCATTTTTGTGGTGTTAGCTTGGTGTTTCAGGGACTCCCTTTTTTAGTATTTCGGAAGAGGATAAAAAACGAGTCAGACCCATGTGCCTTATGGCTGCGCATGCTGAAGATCTCACGGCAGTTGAAAATTGTGAAGAGCAGGGCATTGCTCAGCTGCCTTGGTAAAAAACATTGGAGAGAGAGGTTGATTTCCCAGGTCATACCCCCCTGAAGACCAATTAGCCCTCTTGCCTTTCTGAAGTCTTGGTTGTAAAAATGTAAATATGAACATGAATTTGAAGCGAGGGAAAGGGGATGGGTGCCACCCTCGTGGTGTGGCCCCAGGAGAAGTTGAGATCTCTACCACGTCACTCCTCTACGACCCCAGGGTTATGGAATTATATAGGTAGGACCTCAGGACCTGACCAGCTCATGGGTTTATGTGCAGGCTTAAGGCTTGTGCCGTGATCATTCTGGATCTTCTCCATCACGTGGCATCTGTGACGTTAGTGCATATGGACATGGGTGCAACTCCTCCGGCTACAGACCGGAATCCGGTTTTTGAAAAACGGTCGAGCGGACAGATCCGGTTTTTGAAAATTTGACAAGGAAAAAAAAAAAAAAAAGCCGATTAAAATCCTTCGATACAGTGAGCATCTCGCTTCTGCTCCGAGTGTTCGTAAGCAAAGCGATTGCGATTGGGAAAAAAATGCCGATTAAAATCCTTCGATACAGTGAGCAACTCCGCTTCCGCTCGGAGTGTTCGTAAGCAAAGTGATTGGAGCTCTCCTGTGTTGGAGGTACAGAAGATCCGAAGCAGGTGACTGGAATTAGCAGGCGACTTTTCGTTCGACGTTTGAGTATGCATTATCTCACGGAAGCAGATTTTTCACGTCTTGCGAAGGTGGAGGATGGTGTGAAAATAAAAGTGATGGTGGGAGTGGTTGAAGCAGAAAGACGAGCAGGACAAAGAGTACGGAGAGTTAGTTGTCAGGAAACTTGACTTACAGGAACTGTTTTGCGCAGTTTGCTCTAAGCAAATCAAGTATGAAGTAGCCTAGCAGGCAAGTGGAAGAAAAAACTTAAAGGAACATGCGATCATCCCAGCCACAATGGAAATTGTGATGGTTAGTTACGTTTTCATGCTATTTCTGCACAGGCCACTTCTGCACAACCATGTTCCAGCATCTACACAGTGCCAAATGGTGGCAAAACTGCCATGAAGGTATTCACAAGAATTAGACAGTTTTGAAGAAATCTAGAATGGAATTAACCATCTTCCACTTTTTTTAAACAATAATTCTGAACTGTTACTGATGTTGATTATTATAAGAACAAAGGCTATATCATGTTGGCCTGGAAACACTTATGATGACTATAGGCTAATCTTCAAATGATTTCTGTCCTTCAACTTAGAGGATTGTCAGTACTGTGTTATGGTCAGTTTGGTACCTGGTTATAAACCAAGTGATAGTTTGGCAGATAAACTGTGAAGGGGTTGGAGCAAAGAGTTGATATTAGTGGACTGTTCTGATTCTTAAGACTGACTTGCAGAATTATTCAGCTGTTGCTTCTTCCAGATTTTTCTTTCATGATTAACTAGTAATCTTCATGGTTAGTAACTGGTGGTAACACTGCTATTCTTACCTGTAAGTCAGAAGATTGTCAATTTTTGTATCATTGTTCATTGCTCAGTATTAAAAGCAGAGACCCCTAATTCATCATAAAAAGGCTAATTTTCTTTCAGCTTCAGGGGCGTTTGCCCCTGACCCCAAAAGGGACTCTGCCACTGTAACCCACCAGGGCCTGGGGGCCTGGACCCCTGCCTTTCAGGTTTTTTCTTTTTCAGGAGTTGCACCATGTATGGATTCATTCCAAGTGCAGGAGACATATCTTGAGATATTAACTAGAACTGAAACTTCGGGGACTCATTATCCCTTGTACCACATTTTAAGACCCAGCCAGCGTGGAGTTATGAATCTGATAATTCATTACTGGGAGATTTGGTTGGAGGACAATATAAATGAGTTATGATTCCCTCTTGAACAAACTCAGACTCAGTGTGTTTACAGTTGTAGGGATAATGCATACGGAGGGGAATGATCATATAAGTGGGGAAAACATGGTATCACAATACACGTGAAAGATGTAAATCACACACAATGAAGTCACAGATATTCTGCAAAGCCTGTGACACGATGAGAGATACGACTCAAAACAAATTTTTCATGTGAAGAGGAATGTTCTACTTGAAATAAAATGCATTTATTCATTTTGATGGGCATTTGATAGCTTGCTCCATATTATCATTTATGGCACATAATAGGTTTCAGATTTGATACAAAAATTTAATTATCAAACTGCGTCTTTCAGATTAAAGCTGTGAGGAGCAAGAGCCATGCCGTACAGGATATCAACAAAAAAATCAGGCGTAAGTAATCCGTTTTCTTTCTTGTAGTTTTCTTCCCAGCCCAATGACTGGCATAGAGGTAAAAGCTCACACCTTCCAGTTGGCTGTATAGGTTGAAATCTGGCTCAAGAAGATCTGTATATGTGGCCTCCAATCCACCCAGCTTGGAGCGGGCGCCTGATCTGGTTTGGGAAGTTAATTACTTAGACTAGATGAGCGTGGCTCCCTTAATGCTAGCCCTGGAAAAAGTTGTCTGCCCCTCTGACCTGTGGGTATGAGGACAGTTTTGTTCTCTTACTGTCTTACTTGTCCTAAGGCAGGGCACTGAAGATTGAAATCAACCTTTTGACTTCCATACCCTGTCCGTCAGCATCCTGCATTGTCAACCATGCTAGACAAGCAGAAAAAAAATCAACTCTTTGACTCCCTCAGCTTATTCACCAGCTTCGTGCAGGTGAGGGAGTCAGATGGTTTAAGTTTTTACAGTTGCTGGACAGAATGCGGGATCCTTAGATTACGTGTGCACATGCATTGATGTATGCACTCAATTCTCTTTTCCGGCTTTTTTTTTTTCCCCCTACCAGATGTTATGTGCGTTTTGAAGAGGTTATAGCAGTGATAAAGCTCTGCGGTAGGCTGGTCTTTAATTAAACAATGAAAATAAGAATTGTTTGCAGGGCTGCCTATCATCCTGGAGGGTCTGCTTGAGAATAGCCAGTCACAACTGTAATGTAAGAACAGGAGGAGAAGAAAGATTATTGTTATTATTATTACTTACATCATCATCATTGTGATTATTTGTTAACACAGCTACAACCAGTCAGGCAAGCAGGCCCAACTGGAGAAGAGTCGATCTCGACAGCAGGAGATAGGGCAGCAGCAGGCGAAGATGAAGGAGGAACTGGAAGGAGTGACTGCTAACATTAACAAAATGAGGAAAATCCTGGCCACACAACAGGTCTGATTTGTTTCTTGTTTTATTTTGATTCTTCTCTTTCCAGGCATCTCTCTGTCTTTGTTCACTTTCCATTCTGTCTTTGTCCACCTCCCATTAATGTCTCTGGTGTACCTTGTGTATCTTTTCAGCAAGGGTCTATCAACCATGAAAAGAGGTCACTGATGATGCTCCCTTTTTCTGTCTCTGGTGTATCTTGTGTACATTTTCAGCAAGAATTTATCAACCATGAAAAGGGCTCACTTATGAATTTCATCATAATTTGCATGTTTCAAAAATATATTAGCTTAGCTGTTTCTTTTGGACAGAGAAAAATTCAAGTTATAACTGCAGGTTCTGGATAATTTTGACTCATCACAATAATGATATTAATAAATAGCATATATACAAGGTGTGTTTGGCATGAATAGTGTGGCGGTCATGTAATTCTGGCAGGTTACAGGACCAATAACCAGTAGGTAATGTCTTTGTAGGAAAGAGTTTGTTATAGGGGGATAGTAGATGACTGATCACTTAAACCTTTGACTCCCGCACCCTGTCTATCAGCATCCTGCATTGTCAACCAGGCTAACAAAGCAAAAACTTCTGATTCCCTCACCCTATCCACCAGCTTCCTGGGTTCAGTTTTTGCAGTTGGTGGATGGGCTGTGGGAGTCGAAGGATTAAGCTGTTTGCATGACATCAAGACCATTGCAATGACATACTTCCATACCTTTGATTGGTCACTGCACAGATTCGTGAGCGAGAACTGCAGGACAATCTTCAGTTGCGCACCCAGCAGGAAGACGTGCACAAGTTGGAACAGCAGATGCAAGAGCTGAAAAAACAGTTGGGTGGCCTTGACCCTAAAAACCTTGAGCGAGAGCGACTGAAACTTCTGAAGGAAGATGACGAACTGAACAAAGAGGTGAGCATCCAGTAATGGTATGGAACAGATAGATATGGAATGTTGGCTGACTTACCTAGGGGGTGTTAAGGGCTCTCTTGGTACTGAAAATTTTATTATCACCTTCTGCCATGGAATTCGGTATCATTCTCCTTGTGTTTCTCATTTTTCTTTTCTTTCTGTCACCTTGTCTTTTTCTGTGCTTTGCCTGTTCAATTTTTGTGTGTCATTTTTGAATGCAATATGTCATGAAAGAGAATTTTCAGAAAGGCTTAATCCTATCATGTGCATCTAGTAGGTTGATTGCTTGTTAGTGTGCTATTTTTTTTTCTTCTTCTCTCACTTTGATTTTTTTTTTTTTTTTTTTTACTTTGCAGTGTCATCTGTGGTCTCTTTTTTCTTTTTCTTTTTCTTTTTTTTTCTCTGTCCCATTTTCTACACTGTTTTCATGGCCACAGAAGTGAAGACAGCTTATCACAATGCCATGATGATATTTATTACAGAGATGACAATCATGATGCTGTTGAGTTCCATTCCTGATTGAGACTACATGTCAGGACTGTACTCTACACTTCCTTTCATAACATATCCTGGTGTCAGCCTTGGCTGGGAGATACAGACACCTGTGGTGTTAGGAAATGTCAGCAGTGCAAGCAGTGACCCATCCATAAAGTGGACGAGACTGGACTGTGTAGTCTCAGTCTTCCCAGTTAGCCCATAGCAATGACCCATCCATAAAGTGGACGAGACTGGACTATGTAGTCTCAGTCTTCCCAGTTAGTCCATAGCAATGACCCATCCATAAAGTGGATGAGACTGGACTGTGTAGTCTCAGTCTTCCCAGTTAGCCCATAGCAATGACCCATCCATAAAGTGGATGAGACTGGACTGTAGTCTCAGTCTTCCCAGTTAGTCCGTAGCACCTTCAATTCTGGATGGGAACTTCCAGGTTCTCTCTACGCCGACTGTCTCCCTACTCTCCTCCCATTCATCACTGACATCATCAACACTTCTCTTCAAACTGGAACTGTCCCAGATTCTTTCAAGTCTGCTATTGTTCACCCTCTCCTCAAGAAACAATTTAGACCCAAATGAACTGAAAAATTACCGGCCTATCTCTAATCTCTCTTTCTTGTCAAAACTCCTTGAAAAAGTCGTCCTCAACCAGCTGAACTCTCACCTGTCTGCCAACAATCTCCTCAATCCTTTCCAGTCAGCCTACCGCCAGTGCCATAGCACTGAAACTGCCCTACTACACATTCTCAACAATCTCCTCCTTGCAACTGATACTGGCAAAGTCTCTCTCCTCACACTCCTTGATCTGTCTGCTGCCTTTGATACCATTGATCATGGTATTCTCCTTTCTAGACTTCATCATACTTTTGGCATCTCTGACATTGCTCTGTCTTGGTTCACTTCATACCTATCAAACCATAGATGCCAACCCTCCCGGATTTCCCGGGAATTTCCCGGATTTGAAAAACGATCCCGGAATCCCGGATCTGTCCAAAAAATCCCGGATTTTGAAAGTCTAGTGGAAAAACTTCTCTTTCATGCTTAAATATGCCAGGAGAGGCCATTTTTGTACTTTGAATTGGTAAAAAATCAATAGCTGACCCCCACCCCACCAGGGGGACCTAAGTGCCCCCCCCCCCCCCCCCCCCTGGACCCCCGGCTGATGATTCCTGTTTTTTGAACTTCAAAGGTTGGCAGCTATGTCAAACAGAAAACAAACCGTTCTCATCAATGGCACTTACTCTCAACCTGCATACCTGACCTGTGGTGTTCCACAAGGATCTGTCCTTGGCCCTGTTCTTTTCATTCTTTACACCTCCCCCATGTCCACCATCATCAACTCCCACTCTATAAAACACCACTTCTATGCTGATGACACCCAACTTCAAGACAGTGACTCACCTGATAATATACAGCGCCTGTTGACTCGCACCACTGAGTGTTACTCAGACATTAAGAACTGGATGACGTTCAACAAACTTCAGCTTAATGACGACAAGACAGAAGCTATCCTCATTGGCACCCGTCAGAAACTTTCTCAGCTGCCTCCTCTTTCTCTCCCATTATGTAACACATCAGTCCCAATTTCTGATTCAGCTAAAAACCTTGGTGTCTGCATTGACTCTACCCTCTCCATGAACAACTTTGTTTCTCAAACTGCCAGATCCTGCTACTATCATCTCCATCGTATAAGGCTGATCAGGAAGTATCTCTCTGTCGAAACAACTGCAAAACTCGTTCTCTCCTTCATAATGTCTCGCATTGACTATTGCAATTCACTCCTGTCTGGTCTTCCTGCCTCCACCATTCACATCCTACAGCGCATTCAAAACAATGCTGTACGCCTTGTACTCAAAAAGAAAAAAGCTGACCACATATCTCCTCTCCTGGCACAACTTCACTGGCTCCCTGTATCAAAGCGCATACAGTACAAACTAGACACCATGTGCTACAAAAGCCTCAATAACGCAGCCCCCAATTACCTGTCAAGCCTACTTGAGATCTATGTTCCCTCACGTACCCTCCGCTCTGCCTCCGATCCTCTGACTTTTCGCTTTCCACGCACTAAGCTCAATACCTATGGTCCACGAGCCTTCTCTGTTTCTGGTCCACTCTCCTGGAACAAACTTCCTCTCTCAGTCCGTCAACAACCTACTTTTGTCTCCTTCAAGTCCGCTCTCAAAACTCACCTTTTCTCCTCCGCATAAAATCCTAACCTCACTCAACCCACCCCTCTGCAGCCTGTCTCCGCTCGGAGGGGAATCACATGGTTATAATATATAATTGTATATGCTATGCTCTCTATAATTTTCCATTGCTTTTATTCTTGCTTTTATTGCTTTTATTCTTTCTCCCCATTTATAGCCATGCGTGTGTGTGAGTGTGTGTGTGTGAGTGTGTGTGTGTGTGTGCGTGCGTGTGTGTGCGTGCGTGCGTGCTTGCGTGTGTGTCTGCTTCAGCGCTTAGATTTGATTTTATCAAGATTTTGCGCTATATAAATATTGTAATTATTATTATTATGGGAACTGGTTGGGGCTGAAAAATCCCACAGTGATTTTGAGAGGATTGTTGGGATTTGAACTCACAGCCTTCCATTCGTTGGTCTTTTGCACTAACAACTGCACTCTGGTGACTGATTGAATTTTTTTTTTTTAGTTCTTTTTTTACTGTTTGTATCTGAAAGGTTTGCGATGTAAGAGAGTTGTCTTCATATTCACAGCTGAACAAAGCCACGGGTCGCCAGCAGGGTTATGAAGACCAGATCAAGATCACGAAGCGAGAATTGAACTCTGACATGTACCGTGACGCTACCAAGAAACACAGAGAAAAGATGATTGACTTGAGGGTTAGTTTCAGTAAATATGAAATATTGATAGAAATTATGATGATTATTAACTTGTAATAATAATGATGATGATAATATTGATAACATGATATTGATAATAATAATAATAAAATAGATGATAATGATAGCAAATACAGATTGAAAATCTGGTGTCTGAAAATCACATCACAAAATGAAAAGAAATTGGTCTGAAATTACGGCAGGTAGGCAGTCTTTGAATAAAGACACCAGATTGAAATTACTGAATTAAACAGGGGATTTTACTCCAAAGCAGTATTTGAATAAAGACACCGGATTTAAATTACAAATTAAACGGGATTTTATTCTGAATCCAAGAGGGCAGGCAGTCTTTGAATAAAGAAACCAGTTTGAAATTACCGAATTCAACAGGGGATTTTACTCCAAAGCAGTCTTTGAATAAAGACACCAGATTGAAATTACCGAATTAAACAGGGGATTTTACTCCGAAGCGGTCTTTGAATATAGACACCAGATTTATAAAGACATCAGATTTAACCCGTTCAGTGCTTCTGACTGAATATTCGGTCGGAAGAAACGTATGCCTTCAGTGCCACCGACCGAATATTCGGTCGGCGACTTTTTCTATTTTTAGCCAGAAAACCCCAACGCTTTCAGTGACGTATGAGATATCAACGGAAACTTAAGTATTCCCTCTACACATCAATGCTAATTATGTATGTGTGACGTTTTACGGTCTTTTCTCCCCGTGCGGTTGAAAGTGTGACCCCCTACAGCTGATTACTATTCAGCGAGTGTAAACAATGGCGGACGGAGTCGCTTCGACACCGAGCGTCGTTCGGACCCGAAAAAACAACTTATGCAGCAAAAGAAGTTGCAGAAATCATTACTTGTGGAGCTGATTCTGATTTGCAATCTGTCGATAAGAGCGAAAATGACGGTACTTTGGCGCATGTAGGTGATATTTCGGTGTTGATGTCCGAAGTCGGACTTGACCCAGATACGAGTCGAAGTGGATGGACATAACTAGCACTGGCGATCGTAAAAACGAAAGTGCTGCTGCTCCTTGTGTGTTGTAAAGTATACTGAACAAGAAAATTTATAGTGTTGTGGGGTTTTCTGGGCTGGATGAAGAGATATGAATTGTTTTTAATTTTAATTCAAGACGTTAAAATTAATAAAAACTCTGGCACAGGCGATTTACCTTTTTATTTACACTTTGGCAGTGAAGGGGTTAAACTACCAAATTAAACAGGGGATTTCTCTCCAAAGCAGTCTTTGAATAGAGACACCAGATTTAAACTGCCAAATTAAACAAGGGATTTTATTCTGAATCCCTGAGGGCAGGCAGTCTTTGAATAAAGAAACCAGTTTGAAATTACTGAATTAAACAGGGGATTTTACTCCAAAGCAGTCTTTGAATAAAGACACAAGATTTAACCCTTTGACTCTTGCATCCTATCCACCAACTGCAAAAACTTAACCCTTTGACTTGCTCTCCCTGACCACCAGCTTCCTGCAGGAAGGTGGTGGATAGGGTGCTGGAGTCAAAAGGTTAAGTATTCGCTTTGCTAGATGGTTGACAATGCAGGATACTGGTGGACCGAGTGAAGGACTCAAAGGGTTAAACTACCAGATTAAACAGGGGATTTTATTCCAAATCCCTTTTTAAGAAATATACTTGTTATATCTTAGAACTAATATCTGCCCATTGACCCCACTCTCCTTTTACTGGTGTAATCTTATTATTTGTACGTAACACATGTTGTCATTATGTTTACATTTTTTTCTTATTTAGGGTGAGAGATTGATGTAAAATATTTTTAAAAAAAGCATTTATTGCGTATTCTGTAATTTTGGAAAATTGTCGGGGATGAGGATTTGAAGTGAATGTTAATATGGATTTTGATTGTTTCATTGTTCATATTCTCATTCTGAATTTTCACTATCACACGTAAAGTAACTCTCCTAAGCAGGTTCATGATACTAGTAGATTTTTCCCCTTGCCGTTCCAAGCAATTTCCTTTTCTTTTGCCTGGTTGCATGTATGCGTATTGTTTAACCCGTACTGTGTAAACTTTATGTTTTTACACAGGTTGTATATGTTGGGTATTTTTCATGTTTCCATAAGCAATCAAACACTGAAATGGGTTTCAGGATCTTGGCTCAGACTATTGCACATATATTAACTTTGGAGAGCTGAAAAATGCTGATCCTGTGTCCTGGCAGTAGCCAGGCAAGACGATAAAGCTATTTACAGTCTCAACAAATTGGCTGGCCAGTTGACGAGAGCTTTAGACTCGAGATCTGATGCTTGTAAAATGCGGCATGTTGGCTGTAGTCCTACCCAACTCACACAGCCTGCAGTTTTCTTGACATAAACTTTGGACTGTCAGAGTGCATTCTTCAAGTGTGTCATTATCATTTATCTCAGAATGAATACAGATGTAGAATATGCGTATATGTAGTTCCATTTTAATGGCAGATTCAGTTCAAGAAGTCTTTTGATTTACTATATGTCTACCTTTTTTAAAAAAAAATTCTTCTGATAAGTGAATATTGAAACTGGACATGTTGTCTTGTTTTTTTGTTTTTTTTCATGGTTTGTGTCATGTTGTTTTGGGTTGTTAGACAACAGAGCTAGCCAACGGAGACCTGGAGAAGTACTACAAGGCCATGGACCGTGCTATCATGAATTACCACAACCAGAAGATGAAGGAAATCAATGAGATCATACGAGAACTGTGGAGGAATACCTATCGTGGCAAAGGTAAGTTTCTGTTGAAGAGCAAAGAAAATACAGTCATGTGAGGTCATGGAGAAAGGGGAGAGTTCTCTCTCTGTGTGTCTGTCTCTCTCTCTCTCTCTCTCTCTCTCTCTCTCTCTCTCTCTCTCTCTCTCTCTCTCTCTCTCTCTCTCTCTCTCTCTCTCTCCCCCTCCCCCCACCCCCACCCCATAGGACCACTCATGTTTGCATTCTTTAGTCTGATGCACATAAAAACATGCATACGTATTGTACAAGTCTCATTTCTTTGCATACATTTGCTAAGGAACCACAAAAACATGAAATAGAATCGGAACATGTATTTAATACAACCAGACAAGACAGGTGCAAATTTTCGGCCAACTGGCCTTTGTCAAGCATGAATGTAAGATCACGAATAAACAAATACCAAATACAAAAATTATGAGAAAAAGACTGAAACTTCCCTGCTGCTTCATATTTGGTGTTTGTTTATTTGTATCTTACATTCATGCTTGACAAAGGCCAGTTGGCCAAAAAATTTTCGCCTGTCTTGTCTGGTTTTATTAAATATGCATTCTAATTCTATTTTCGTGTTTTTTTGGTTCCCGTTTGGTTGAACACTGGCAGTCCACACTTGTTTTTGATTTCGTATTATACATTTGCTAAGACATTTACACGAGCAGCCATTTCATCAGAGACTACTACTTTCCCTCACCCCCAAAGTTCCATGTTGGTTTTTAATATTTCTTTACTTCTGTCGTTTTGTTTGTGTTTGTAAATGATTTTTCGAATAATTTTTTTATTGCATAAATGTAGTTATCTTTTTATGCTTACATGTGTAGAGTTGCAGGGACTACTTACATGTGTAGAGTTGCAGGGACTAAGTAAGTGTTAGACAAGTCCAGTGCGACTGGATGCTACTGACTGAGTATTAACATGTTTTGAAGTTTCTTTTAACATGGCACCACACTCCATTTCATTCAGTTGAAAATTCCAGTACCGTATGAAGTACCGTATAAACTATAGTCAGGTCACTTCAGAGTGATCCACAGGAAAATACTGCACTGTTTTGGCATCACTTTGATGGAGTTCATCCATGCATGTACCAGTATGCATGCATGTACATGCATTTGTATATATGGATGTGACTTGTGTGTATATGCATACATGAATGCATGTGTATCTGTGTGTTCACTTGTGTACATACGAGTACACATATGTTTTTTATTTCTTCCGTTCTTAACTTTGACTTGATCATTTTGCTATTCAGATATTGACACGATAGAGGTTCGGTCAGATGACGATGATGCAGGGCTGACCAAAAGAAGGGTGTACAACTATCGTGTGGTCATGCTGAAGGGTGACACCGCTCTGGACATGCGGGGTAGATGTAGTGCTGGACAGAAGGTGAGTGAAAAAACAAAAAACAATGGAAACAAAAAACCACAGTCATATTCATATTTTCCTTTGACACAATGGATTTTCCACGTGAAACTTGGACTGCTTTCCATTCGAGAGTGTGTTGCTGCACTACATTGCCACTTTTTTTTGTTTTGTTTTTTAATTGACCAAGATAATCTTTCCCCAAAGCTTTCAGTTTCGTTAGGAGGCCTTCAGTCAGGTATAATGACAGCCAAGTCCATTTTTGAACAAAGAAGTTGGACATGAAGTACCCAGCATCTGTAAAGCAACATTTGCATCATACAATACAGGCACAAAGTCTGCTGTGTCAGAATAGATATCAAAAGAATTAAAGCAGAACAGGGATTAAATAGGGGTGCATTCATTTCACATTATGAGGGCCTTGTGGTGAGTTTATGATCAGTAGAAGTAGTTGGCAGATTTCGTAGGCATTTGTGGGTAAAATTGATTATTAATGTTATTTTGACTGGTGAGGTCATTAGGGGGGGAAAAACCAAATTAGTACTGTGAGTTGGTGATTATAATCCAAAACAAAAATCAACTTTGATATTATGAGTCAAGGGCCTTCATATGCATTCAGATTTCTTTGTTATACACTACAGGCACAACTGTCCATAAAATAACCAGTATCTCATCAGTGGCCAATGCCAGCCTCTTGGTTCATGATATTTAGTAATAAGGTCTCTCTTACAGCATCTTCTTGTTTGCTAGCTTGGAACCCCTATTGGAGTCTTCTTCAGTCTTTGTACAACAACTTGGCTGTGTTCAGCTACCAGATTGTGCCCCTGTTTTGTTACGTGCATGCAGCATGGTACCTGTTAAGGAGATCTTTTTCATGGTTTTCAAATAAAAGCTGACCAGACAGCAGAATAATTCTCCAGGACAGTGAGAGGTGCTTTCACTGAGGGAGATCTATTCAGCATCCCTGAGCCTGCAGGAGAAGCTGTACAGGTCTGTGACGTGCTACAGAAGACGACCTGTTTCATCCTCGATACTAAACTCCCAAGTGTGACGGCAAACACAAAGAAGAAGATGATTTCCAGTGCCTCTTCCCGTGCTCTGTGTGTGTGTGTTTATTTCTTTTTTTTTTTTTCATTAATTAATCATGTTCTGAATTCTGGTGAACGTATAGGTAGCGTTCCCACATACCAGTTGATTGGACAAGTTCATAGCTGACAAGAGGGAAAACTTCATGCGAGTGGCATCCAGTCCTCTTGCTGTTAATTAGTATCTGATGATATTCAGGGGAAGGGAGAAGAGACACACTCTCTTCACTGTTGACACTAAGAGAAGTGGATGCCTCTACCACCTTAGTACCCTGTGACCTCAGGGTTGTGGGTCAACTTTTTCCCTCTGTATTCCGAACTGTGATTTTTATGAACACTAGAAATTGCTGAGGTCCCGATGATTGGTTGCAGGGAGAAGTTGGCATCCATTACCATTCTTCTGGCTTTGGCAGGAATAAGCTGTATGAATCGATTGTGTTGTGATTTGTAATTTTTGTGATTGTTGACAATATGATTCAGATGATTGATTTTGGATGGGTGGTCATATCTGTTTATTTATCTATTGTGGCAGAGACTTTCTGTACAAGTTGATTTGAGTCATGCTTTATTTTTTTAATTTTTTTATTTTTTTTTATAATTTATTTTTTTATTTATTTATTTATTTTTTTTTATAATTTCGGTTTTGAAGTTCAGATGAATATATTTGGGCAGGTGTTGGCATCCATTATCATTCGCCTGGCGCTGGCAGAAACGTTTTGCATGAACTGCGGCGTGATTGCTCTGGATGAACCGACCACCAACCTGGACCGTGAAAACATTGAGAGCTTGGCTCATGCCTTAGTCAAGTAAGCATGACCTCTATGTGTGTTTAGGGAGGGTAGGGTGATGAGCATATTTTGGGTGGTAGGCTGATTGTGTGTGTGGAGTGGTAGGGAAATGTTTGTGTGGATTGTGATAGAGTGATTGTTTGAACATGTTTTGATCGCTCAGTCTATGTATGTAAATGAGTGTGTATGTATGAATGTGCAGTTACAACTCTTGTAACGAACATATTTCCCATTGTATTGTAACCCATTTGCTGTCTCCAAGATGTCAAATATTGTCCCATGTGCCCTGCTTTCTCCTCTCCATAAACCATCATAAGACTTCTATGTTTGTCAAGTTTTCATATTCAGTTGCTTAGGATTTCACAGTGAACATCTCTCATGTTAGCTCAGTCTCTTCTTTCTTTCTGTGGGAAGGATGTTACATCATGATGTGCCAAGATCTGTTATTTTGTTGATTTTTGTTTGTATTTTCTGCTCATTTCTCTCAAAAAACGAAAGTGTCTAGTGCCAGCGAGGAATCCTGGCCTGGTGCCAAAAATGAAGAGGCGAACATATAAACCTACCACAGCAGAAGCCATATGAACGACTTTTGATGACAGTTCAGTTGTAAATGAGCTTATGGACGAGTTTTTATCAATAGATGATGACAGTGCACATGATCGAGAGATTGAAATGTTTGAAGATGAAGCTGTGCTAATGCCATTATGAAGACATGAGAAAGAAAATGGCGCTGTTGATCGTGCATGCTGATAGCAAAATTGCAAAATAACAATGGAATGAAAATGATGGTGGAAACATTGGCAGTGACAGTCACAATTTCCTGGCACAGAATTTTTCTCAACTTTTGCCAGACAGACAAAAAATTGTAAAAGGTTATGATGAATTGGAGGTGATTTTAAAAAACAACAACTCATGAACAAACCTGAATGAGTGTCCAGACGACGTGTTATTAATTGGATTAGTTTATTTTATACATTAGCTATCTGATCTGTTTCATTTCTTTTTCCAGCAGAATCAGAAAGGTGTAAAAAGATTTTCTAGCTAATTGAAGGTGTGAGTATTTTTACAAAATAGATACCTGGTGTGAATGCTTGTTTTGTCTGCTGAGAGCATTTCATAGTCAATGTCCAAATGGGCATAAGTTTGAACCTGCCTGGACAGCAGCTGGTGGGTAAAGATGGAGAGTTCCCCATTTCCCAGTCCAGCACATGTGCCTATTTGTGCCTGAGTCCCTGTTGTGTGCATGTGCGCACAGGTCATCAGGTATGCATGTGGAAATATTGTACACCATGTCATTCTTCAGGGTTTATGGAAACCCAAAGACAAAAATGTAGTCCACACATCCATCAGTGATGGAGCATACAGAGTGTGTGGGAAAGAAACGTTGAACACACATCTATCGATGATGGAATGTACATACAGATTGTGGAGCAGTGTACTGTGTGGGCCAAACAAGATCATACACACATCTAAAAAAAAAAACTAAAAAAAAACTACCTGGAATGTTGGGGGGGAGGAGGGGAGTAGACAAACGAAAAAGACCCATCCTTGTTTTAAGACTGGATAACTTTGTTGGCTTCCCAAAATTTTGGTTGTAAAGATGTTTTCTGTGGCCAGAATTTTTGTGGTTTGTCTTGAGAATTTGTGTCCAATGTCTTTTTACATGTGGGAATGCTGGTTTGATGTGGACTGTAACACTATGCTTTATAGAATGAAATAATCGATACTGGCATCTGTTTTTTTGTCAGTTTATTGAAATTTTGATCTCTGCTGAGGTTTCTGTCTGGACAAAGAAGGCCTCAAGAGTGATCAAAACACAACAGCTTGACACAAAATAACTTATTAAGATCATTTCATTTCTTTACGTTGTTCCCTCACTACAAGAGCTCTTTTTGTATTTCTGGTGCCATCTTGCCAGCACAATGTTTGTCAGATTCATTAATATACATATTGTGACAAATGCAAGTACAGAAAACCTAAAAGCAGATGCTTGATATGTCGGCATTGTTTGTGTTTTTGGCAGAATCATAGATGCGCGCAAAGAGCGAAATTTTCAACTGGTGGTGATCACGCACGACGAAGATTTTGTGGAGCGTTTGGGACGATCTGACATGACGGAGTTTGTGTGGAAAGTCAACAAGGACCAGAAGTAAGTTCATACACTGACAGCACTGATTCTTTTTTTTTTTTTTTTTTTTTCATTTATTTATTTATATTTTGTGTGTGTGTGTGTTTTTCATTTTGTTTTTGGGTTTGGAATGGGTTGGTTGGTTCTGGAGTTGGTTTTGTGTGGAATGTTTTACATAAATAGTGAATTCTTGCTATTGCTTGCATTTCTGTCTTCTCTTGTACTCAGCCTCAGTGACATAAGTTTCACATTATTTTGTGCTGTTCTGTACACCATTAAATTCTTGCATAGTTAGTCCCAGTTGTAGGATCTTGTTAGCTGTAGTTGTAAAGCACCATGCTGATAATGCAGGGGTTGTGGGTTCAAGTCTTAAGGTGTGCCACATTTTGTGTTCTTCCACTGGCTTGTCCGCTCAGTTGGTAGAGTGTCACAGGATTCAGTGGCAAGGCTGGGTCAGTTGATAGGGCCATGTGCTCCACATTTGATCTGATGTCTTGAGTTCAGTCCCATCCTGACAGCATGAAAACTGGCCTGTTGGCTGCCCATCTTGTTGCTCTCGTCATTCTGGTGTTGTCATCTTAGTGCTTTGAAGTACCCTCTCCCCATTGCTCTAGTCATTCTGGTGTTGTCATCTTAGTGCTTCAAAGTACCCTCTCCCCATTGCTCTAGTCATTCTGGTGTTGTCATCTTAGTGCTTCGAAGTACCCTCTCCCCATTGCTCTAGTCATTCTGGTGTTGTCATCTTAGTGCTTCGAAGTACCCTCTCCCCATTGCTCTAGTCATTCTGGTGTTGTCATCTTAGTGCTTCGAAGTACCCTCTCCCCATTGCTCTAGTCATTCTGGTGTTGTCATCTTAGTGCTTCGAAGTACCCTCTCCCCATTGCTCTAGTCATTCTGGTGTTGTCATCTTAGTGCTTCGAAGTACCCTCTCCCCATTGCTCTAGTCATTCTGGTGTTGTCATCTTAGTGCTTCAAAGTACCCTCTCCCCATTGCTCTAGTCATTCTGGTGTTGTCATCTTAGTGCTTCAAAGTACCCTCTCCCCATTGCTCTAGTCATTCTGGTGTTGTCATCTTAGTGCTTCAAAGTACCCTCTCCCCATTGCTCTAGTCATTCTGGTGTTGTCATCTTAGTGCTTCAAAGTACCCTCTCCCCATTGCTCTAGTCATTCTGGTGTTGTCATCTTAGTGCTTCAAAGTACCCTCTCTCCATTGCTCTAGTCATTCTGGTGTTGTCATCTTAGTGCTTCGAAGTACCCTCTCCCCATTGCTCTAGTCATTCTGGTGTTGTCATCTTAGTGCTTCAAAGTACCCTCTCCCCATTGCTCTAGTCATTCTGGTGTTGTCATCTTAGTGCTTCAAAGTACCCTCTCCCCATTGCTCTAGTCATTCTGGTGTTGTCATCTTAGTGCTTTGAAGTACCCTCTCCTCTGACCATGTGAAGACCTTACCAGTGGACAGAGATTTGAGTTAGGTCAAGGAATCTTTGAGTTCATCACTGGCAGATTGGGTGGGGTATGTATGGAATTGTCTGGACGCCATGATTCCTTCCTGAATGAATTTTGATTGTCTGATTCTCCCAGTCCAGGGAACTGGTGTTTTCTTGTGGGCACTTGACAGACAGAACCCTGTATTGCTGCTGGGTGTACTCCAAAAGTGCCTGCTGCCATGCAGTCCAGAATTTTTTAACAGAATGGCTTGGAGTCTGACTGGCCTGAGTAACTATGAAATTTCATCAGAGATAGATCATTCTGGTTCTAGGGCAAGTCTGATTCTCCCAATGTATGCATGTTTTAGTATACTTAGTTATGTTTATATGTTAGAAAATTTTGTAATCAGGTTTGTTTTGTTTGGGGCTTTTTAAAAAAAAATTTTTTGACCTTCTGTTGATAAATTGGGTGGAATGGTCAACGCCAGGGGCATATCCTTGAATTATGTGTGCCAGTGCATTGATATATCTGCTTGATTTTCTTTTTCTTTTTTTTCTTTTTTTGTTTTTGTTTTCCCCCCAAGGTCAACAAGGTGGTGTGTGTGTTTTCAGGTGGTTGTAGCCTTGACATGGTGGCTCTGTGCAGTTGGCTGGGCTTGAAATATTAATAATGATCTGAGCTTTTAAACATTAATAATGATATATTGTGATTGTAAGCCATTCAGTTGCTGTTTTGACCAACATTAACCCTTTGACTCCCACACCCTGTCCACCAGCATTCTGCATTGTCAACCATCCTGGCACAGCAAGAACTTAATCCTTTGACTCCCACACCCTATCCACCAGCTTCCTACAGGAGTGAAAGGCTTACTGTGTGCATTTTGTGCTTAATTATCAAAATGGGGGTTTTGTACAAACTTTTTCCAAGACAACTTATTTTGCCATGGTTTATTTTGTGTACACTAAGTGCATGCCGAACACAGAACCACAATTTATCATCATAGAGACTAGAACTCGCACCACTATGCAGTGATGTTGGTTTCTAAATGATTGACTTGTGTTGCAGTTGCATCTCACGAATAAGGCGGGACAACGTAAAAGATTTGCACACGCGATGAGCAGCACACACCAGTAAAGAAGATACAGAGATAAAGAGTGCATGGAGAGACTGAGTCTGGCATCTGCGTGATTCAGAGGGATCAAGACGAGCATCTGCATGATTCAGTGAGATCAAGAAGAGCATCTGCATGATACAGTGAAATCAAGAAGAGCATCTGCATTGTACAGTGAAATCAAGAAGAGCATCTGCATGATTCAGTGAGATCAAGAAGAGCATCTGCATGATACCGTGAAATCAAGAAGAGCATCTGCATTGTACAGTGAAATCAAGAAGAGCATCTGCATGATTCAGTGAGATCAAGAAGAGCATCTGCATTGTACAGTGAAATCAAGAGCATCTGCATGATTCAGTGAGATCAAGAAGAGCATCTGCATGATACAGTGAAATCAAGAAGAGCATCTGCATTGTACAGTGAAATCAAGAAGAGCATCTGCATTGTACAGTGAGATCAAGAAGAGCATCTGCATGATACAGTGAAATCAAGAAGAGCATCTGCATTGTACAGTGAAATCAAGAAGAGCATCTGCATTGTACAGTGAAATCAAGAAGAGCATCTGCATTGTACAGTGAAATCAAGAAGAGCATCTGCATGATACAGTGAAATCAAGAAGAGCATCTGCATTGTACAGTGAGATCAAGAAGAGCATCTGCATGATACAGTGAAATCAAGAAGAGCATCTGCATGATTCAGAGAGACCAAGACCGGCATCTGCATGATTTAATTCTCCATGTTGGATCTGAATCATCTGTGGTTAAGCCCATCAGCACGGTTTCACTGGTGATCACAGTCTTGTTTGATATTCACCAACATCAGGTTTGTGTGTGCAGAGTGCATCCAAGGTCTTAAAAAATCTGTTGTGCAAAGCTGAGTCTTCTGCAGCACTGTGTGTGGTGAGCTGTCAGCCTCAGCAATGAGATATAGATAGTTCTTGTGCCACGGAGGAAGTTTCCCCTCTGTTTCTGTTCATGTCTGTGATGGAGACTATTTACCACTTTGTGTTGCTGGCAATTCTTTTTTCTTTTTTCTTTTTTTCTTTTCTTTTTTTTAATGAAAGTGATTCCTTACTGGAGTGTGAGTTGATTACTGCAGTGTCTTCCTGAGACCTTGGTCAGCTGAGTGGTTGATTGTGTGGCTGGCCCTTTGTGTGGGAGTATGTGTAGGTCAGTACAGTTGATGTACTGTCCAGTAATTTTTTTTTTCAAGTTCATGTGGGCCATCTGGCCAAGTTGATGAAGCAGTGCAGTCAAAATTCTGAGATTTCAAGTTCAGTTCTCTGAGCTCAAGTTTTTTACTCACAGACTGGCTTGCACAGTCATAACCAAAGTTGTGAGCGACAACACAAGTTAGTACTACAAGTCACAACTCCCTTCGTCTCCTGAAGACATCATCATGTCTTCTACAGTTGCTACTATTTCTGCTGCTACTTCTACTACTGTTGCTTCAAAAGCTGCTGCTACTTCTTCTTCAGTCGCTGCTGCTACTACTTCTTCAGTTGCTGCTACTACTTCTTTTGTCGCTGCTGCTACTACTTCTTCAGCTCCTGCTACTACTTCTTCTGCTACTACTACTTCAGCTGCTGCTGCTACTACTACTTCTTCTTCAGCTGCTACTACTACTTCTTCCTCAGCTGCTACTACTACTTCTTCTTCAGCTGCTACTACTACTACTACTTCTTCAACTACTGCTACTTCTACTTCTTCAGCTGCTGTTACTACTACTACAGCTGCTGCTACTACTGCTTCAGCTGCTGTTACTACTACTACAGCTGCTGCTACTACTGCTTCAGCTGCTGCTACTACTTCTTCTTCAGTTGCTGCTGCTACTACTTTTTCAGCTGCTGCTACTACTTCTTCTTCAGTTGCTGCTGCTACTACTTTTTCAGCTGCTGCTACTACTTCTTCTTCAGTTGCTGCTGCTACTACTTTTTCAGCTGCTGCTACTACTTTTCAGCTGCTGCTACTACTTCTTCTTCAGTTGCTGCTGCTACTACTTTTTCAGCTGCTGCTACTACTTCTTCAGTTGCTGCTGCTACTACTGCTTCAGCTGCTGCTACTACTTCTTCAGTTGCTGCTGCTGCTACTGCTTCAGCTGCTGCTACTACTTCTTCAGTTGCTGCTGCTACTACTTCTTCAGCTGCTGCTACTACTTCTTCAGCTGCTGCTACTACTACTTCTTCAACTACTGCTACTACTACTTCTTCAACTACTGCTATACTACTTCTTCAACTACTGCTACTACTACTTCTTCATCTACTGCTACTACTACTTCTTCAACTACTGCTACTACTACTTCTTCAACTACTGCTACTACTACTTCTTCAACTACTGCTACTACTACTTCTTCATCTACTGCTACTACTACTTCTTCAACTACTGCTACTACTACTTCTTAAGTCGCTGTGGCTACAATTGATCCTGCTTCTACAACAACATTGCTACTGCAACTGCTACTACAACTCTACTACCACTTCTACCACTACAAGTTATTCAGTTCCAGCCCAAAGCATACAGTTTGATATGCTTGCTGCTCTTCATACTGTGCCAGTTTGTTTTGGTATGATGTCAGTGTTGTGTTTTATAATTATATAAGTAATGTGTCTAATTTTCCCTGCCATCTTAACACTTGTGACTGCGCACATGGCTGCACTATAGGCCTGTGCCTGCTATAAGAAAAACAGCCCCTAAAATCTTTCTTCTCTACTTTTTGATTTCAAATGACACAAATCGTCAAGTATTTGAACAACAAGCCATACTATTTTCCCCACCATTTCATTGCAAATTATTTGGGGAGTTGTCAAAAGTTCTTTGACATGACATCTTCCTTTTCATTCCCCTCCCCCCTCCCCATCCTTTCCATTGCAATTACATGAATTGTCAAGCCTTTCTTCCACAAGGTCTTTTCAGGGGGGACCACGTGTGTATGTGGTAAGCATTTAGTAATGATGATAATAATTTCATTTGTGTAGTGCATGCAGTTCATGTCAAAACATGCTGTTGCACTTTACATAGTAACAACAACAACAGCAACAACAAATTTTGTGTGTGTGTGGGGGGGGGGGATCTCATGTCCTTGCATAATGGAGTGCAAACACAGTCAGTCACATACATCGATGCATCATTAATATAGTTTATCAGAAATAACAGCAAACCACAACATGAATTTAGAAACAGCAGTGACACTAGTCCATGTGAAATATATAAAAAAGAAAAACTTGTAAATCACTTTTCTTTCACACACACACACACGAAAGAAACGTGCGTGTATAGTGATACACGCATATACACTTACCTGGTGGCAACTGTTCAGGCCACTTTCATGGAGCAGTTAATAGTTAAGCGAAACCACTGTTGTACTACTGAGAAGGTCTGGCACTGGCCAATAAATGTGTTACTGCCTGTATATAGCAATAACATGGCATTTTCATGTGTGTATTCCACACCTTGGAAAATAGCTACCAAAAGGAGAAAAAGTGCTGGAATCAAGTATACAGTGAACTAAGTGTTACTACGACCATAGCACCCTGTCAGTAGTCTATGCTATGTTGTTGTTTTAGATAAAGTGTCTTCTATTGAAAGTATTGGAGCATTCTTGCCTGTGGAGATGTATACCATTATCTTTTTAGTTTGGTTTGAGGAGTCTTCTATGTCGATACCGGCAGATTTGAATGGAGTATATAATATGTATGGAACTAATGCCAAAGGTAAATGAATCCATCGTGAGTACATATGGCTTGTACTGTTATAGTTGTTGAAAACTGTTTTTGATGTGTTGTTTTGTTATTGTTATGTTTTTGATGTGTTGTTTTGTTATTGTTATGTTAGTTTTGGTGCTGAACTGTTGTTTCAGATGAAGTGACCCATCTTGAGTGTGTTGGGGTGTTCGTGTCCACGTATGTTATCAGATTGTTTTGGTTTGAGGAGTCTTTTACTAGCAGAGTTGAACAGAGTACATATGGAACTCAAGCTAATCCATGTTGAGTATGTATGGCTCATACTGTTGTAGTCATTGAAGACTGTTTTTGATGTGTTTTATTATTGTTAGTGGTGATGATTTTGTATGTGTGTGTGTGAGAGAGAAAGATTGAGAGGACAAGACTTCCTGGGCAAAACCTGGACAGAAATTATATTAGCTTTTTTTTTTCTCTCATGTTGAGTGTCCTCAGTTTTGCTTAGCAACTTGACAGTGCTACATTGTTTTTCGTAGTGTTATTGTTATTGTTTTGGTTTTTTTACTTCAAATTGCAGTGGTTTTTACTTGGTTTTGTTTGTTTTATATTAACCCTTTGACTCCCACATCCTGTCCACCAGCATCCTGCATTGTCAACTATGCCGTCAAAGCAAAAACTTAACCCCTGGAGTCAAAGGATTAAATTTTTACAGTTGGTGGATAAGGTGCAGGAGTCAAAGGGTTAATGTACAGCTTCTCCAGTTATCAGAATGACCTTCAAATTAAGATTTTTTCAAAAAATAATGACAAACAAAACACCCAAAAGTTTGTGTTCAGACTGATAATATCAGAATTTTATGATGATTTTTTTTAGGGGCAGAGTTGGTGGTTCTCTTATAGTATTCAGAGGCGAGGGTGGTGATATTCACACACACACATACATACACACACACACACATACACACACACACACACACACACACACACACACACACACACACACACACACACACATACACACACACACACACACGCACGCACGCACGCTGCAGACTGACCCACAAACAGATAAATTACAGTTGCAAGGCCTAGTAATTGTAGGTGAATAGAATGTGTCCACAGTTATTTGTCAGCTATTTAATTGTTATGGATAGGTCTGTCACGTTTGGGTTCTAATTTAGCCCCAGTGGGCTGTATTTCATATGAAAGACCTGGCCAGTTAGGGTGTAGGAGAGTGTGAGGTAATGGAATTGTTTATAGAATGATTTAGACAAATTTCATTTTCACTCGAATATTTTGTCTGTCAGCTTTTTGCTACATGTGTGATAAAGATTTTATTGGTACAGCTTTGAAAACATTGTCTTGAATTGCACCTCGATTGATCATAATTTGCTTCCAGCAGTAGTACGCAGGTGGGATTGTAAGTATTGTTGAATTTCATTTTGATTTTCATTCAAGTGTCAATTTGTGATTGCCCCCTTTTAAAGAATGCAGCAGTTTGTCTCACTTGTTATTTCATTTTGAATTTCATTCAAGAGTCAGTTTGTGATTCCCCAAAGAATACAGCAGTTTGCTCTCTTGTTAAAGATTATTGGGGAGAATTTTTTCCCATTGTTTTGATCAAGAATGATGAAAGTGGGTATTTTTATATCTTAGAAAGGAATTTAAATGGGGACATGGTAATAAATCATTATTTATACATTCATCTTAAAGGGACAGGGAAAGTTAACCCTTTGATTCCCACACTCTGTTCACCAGCATCCTGAATTGCCAACCATGCCATGCTAGCAAAGCAAAAACTTAACCCTTGATTCCCTCACCCTACCCACTGGCTTCCTGCAAGAAACTGGTGATAGGGTGAGGGAGTGAAAGGGTTCAATTTTTGTAGTTGCTGGATAGAGCGCGGGAGTCAAAGGGTAAAAAATAGCAGTGAGAAAGGGGCGATGGGCACCACCCTCATAATAGTGACCTTAAGAAAGTTCATTCTAACAAAATTTGCCCTCATTGCAATGAGGTAGTGTAAATATAGCATTAGAATTAATGAATGTTTACCTGAGAAATCACTCACAGTGTTGGTATGGTGTATCCACTTATTTTCTTGAAAATCACTCTAACTGCAATTGAAAACCAGTGTTATTGATCTTGCCTTTATGTTTTGTTGTACTATAAGACTTGACAGAGAAAATTGAACATTAAATGTTTTTAAAAAAAAGTCTTCATATTATTGTTGCACTTCCAGATCTGTACTGAACTCATTTTTCTGCTTATTTTTAGTCATCTGTTTTTAGTTTTTTTCTTTTCTTTTCTTCTCTTTTTTTTTTTTTTGATTATGGTTGTGATATTTGGGGGAGGAAAAGACATTGACAGGACACAGCAGCAGGCAAAATGTCCATGTCTCTGGGAGGATAAATATTTCAGTAATTTGATGTAATGTAATGAGAAACAATTTTGCATCAAATAACAACAACAACAACAACAATATTTATGATAATTTCATTTACATAGCACAGACATACATGTCAGAGAATGCTTGTACTTTACAAACAGTATGAACATTGTAATGTTAATTCAGTAATGCAGTACAACAATAGGATACATACACTAATACATCAGTGCAGCATAAACATTTCAATGCCAATAGATTATAATACAGTACAAACATATGGGATACATGTGTTATATATATATATATGTATACACCAGTAAATCAATGCAACATAAACATGGTTCATCAGACGTAACAAAGGTTGTCAGAGACAATCACACACATGAAAATACTATCTGTATATAATCATGCATGCACAATGTACACAGGCACACATGCGCACGTGTACGCGCAAGCACATACACACACACACACACACACACACACACACACACACACACACACACACACACACACAGCAACAGCAACAGAAAACTGATAAAAGCCTCCATCTTTGAGATGTGTCAGCAGTTTCTCAACTAAAGCATGCCTAAAGCCAGTTTCCTCTGTGACCTCATGCATGGGTGAGAGTCATTTTGCAGGACCCCTGCAGGGTGGACTTCACACAAGGGTGGTATTGGTGATGTTATCTAATTAAGTGGAGTATAAAGTGTGGAGTACCAAACTCAGAAGTCTTTCTCTGGGCCTTGTTGACTCACCAAGATGATGAAACGACATTGATAGGAACTAAATGAAGTGACACTTGGGGATAATTCAGGAAGTTAGCATCGTTCCCATAGAAAAAAAAATCCTCTTCTCTGGGCTAGTTTGGGAGGAGAAGAATGCTTCCACCTGAGCCCAGGGACCAATGACATTGTGACACAAACCCCAACACTTTGCTGTCCTCTGCTGCAGTGGGAAGGGCAGTGGAGAGGGGAGGGAGAGGGGTGTGTGTGTGTAAGGAGAAGGGGACAACAGGGGACTAATTCTGCACCTCTCACTATCCAACAACCAATAAATTAGCTCCACCAAGAATTATGTAGTCATAGCATGAGTCACTGAGTGAGAGAAGGTAGGAAAGAGAGGACTTTTATTTTATTTGTCCAATGCCACCAGTCCCAACCAGCATTGTGTACCCAGTGCATGAATTATCATAGGGGGTAGGGAAAGCTCTATTTGCCTGACCTGTTGAATAGATGGAATAGGAGGCAAGGGGAAGGGAGGGGAGTTTTCAAGTCTCCTCATCAAACAATTACACCTAGCTTGGCCAGGGGTACTTACTCAATGAATGGATCCTCCAGACTTTGTAATAGCTCAGTAAATAGTCTAGCACAAACAAATTGGTTAGTTTAGGGAGGGGTGTTTGTGTGGAGAGGTGGTGTTGTCTGTTGCTACCAAGGTGATCTTGAAAGTTCAGAGGAAAAGTTTCCGAGAATTGTAAGGTGGAAGGTGAGTGGACAGTTCGAAAAGAATAATGGAGCTGAGAAGAGAAAACAAACTGTAAACCAATATGGTCATACTTTTCATTCAACTATACACTGAAAATGAGATTATCTTTATGACATTTTCAATGATAGCTTTCTAATAGTGTCAGAAATAAAACCAAACTTTCATTCAAATTGGTTTGTATATAACTGTGCTGTAACTCGGTCTTAGTTTTTATACAGTTATGTGTATTTCACTGTTTGTCTAAAGCTACGAATATGTGTGTGTGGTTTTGTTTGTTTGTTTGTCTTGTTTTGTTTTTCATTATAGCTGTTGTGGTAGAAATATTGGACCATGTTATTTGGACCTAAATCTGGCAAATTGGACCATACGTTAAGCTGGAGACATGGTCACAGTTTGATCGAAATCTTTTGGTAAACAAGCAAGAAATTCTGCTGCTGCTTAGAAATATTTTTAATTCTACTGAAGTTTTATTTCCAGATAAGATATGTAGATTAGAAATGATAGTTGTAGAAATGGCTGTTAGATAATAACTTGTATCTTCAGAAATATGTGTCTGTCATTGTCATGTAAAATGTGTTTAACCCTCTTGACATGATACATGATTAAAAGTGCACTGAAAGACAATTGGCAATAACTTAGGGGAGCCAACTTGTCAACAGGTACTAATTCAGTAATTGTAATATTAATTTTGACTACTCTCATGTAAACATTTCCCAGAAAAGTATACATATATATTTAGAAAGGAGAAATCCTGAACTGTACAGTAAAAATAAAATAAACAGGAGAAAGTCAAATTACAGTGTTAGAATAATAAACACATCCCCGTTTGTGCAATCAGAAGTACAGTGTAAACAAACCGAACTGAACAACAACCCACATTCTATCAATGACTGATGTGCTAAAAATACCCTTCATCATGTGCCCAAACCTCTTGTTTACGTAGAACAAAAAATAAAGCCATATTTAATAATAATAATAATAATGTTTATTTGTATAGCACATATTCCAAATAAAAACATGCTCACCAGCGCTTTACATTTCGCAAGAAAGGCAAAAGGTGATAAAAAATGTTCACAATTACATACACAATAAGATAACAACAAACATTAAAGCTATACAAGTAAGAAGACACATAAGAAACCACAGAATATTAAAATTTAAACACTGACTTATGTAATGAAGAAAGATTAACAGATGTTTCATATGAATAAAGAGGCATACTGTGTTTATATATTGCTGCGTGTGTGTGCTTGCGTACGTGTGTGTGAGAGTGTGTGTGCGTGTGCTACGTTTGCATGCGTGTGTGTGTGTTTATGCATGCAATAGTTGTACATAAAATTATAATCAATATTTTGAATGAAGATAAAAACAGAAAAATTATAATCCATATACAGGAAAAACATTATAACTTCAGTATTACAGCATTAACACCTTGACAATCAAAATTACTGCACAAATTATAAACTGTTCGCATATCATACATCACAATTTACATACAAACAAAGATTTTAAAAAGTTTCTTAAAGTATTTCAGTCTCTTTCCCACTCAATTTCTCCCCTCTCCCCTCCTCAGCTGTACACATACAGTGATACACACACATGCTCACTCAAGCCACACACACAACACATGCACGCACACACACACCTTGCTCTATAGGCCCTTATACAAAATACTGTTATACACGCAGGAAAGATTAGTCTGATGACAGACTTGCAAACTAAGGCTCTTCAGGTTAGATGAGTTTGAAAGAGGTGGGTTTTCAAGTGCCGTTTGAAGGTTGAGAAACACTTAGTAAGTTAGTTTTTCTGAGAGACATGTGGTAGAGAGTTCCATACATTTGGGCCAAAGACAGAGAAAGATTTTTTACAAAGGTGTCTAGAGAGAAGCGAGGAACCTCATAATCATTGCCAGAGTCACTGTCAACAAGGGTCTCGACTTGTTAACCTCACGGTCAGTCCCAGTCTCACTCATTTTTGTGCAAAACTTGTTTAAAATCAATCAAAGAACTGCGAAAGGAAGAAGGCAGAGGCCACGCAAAGGAATACTTCTGATTGGTCAATTTGTATTCACTTTATAGACTTGACAGTATTCACCGGGAGATACAAATGGAGCCACGATCATGGCTCATTGTGTTTGGACGGTAAAACCATGATTGTGGCTCATCGTTCCAGGCGGGTTAATCTTCCATATATTTATTTATTTGATCTGGATCTTTAACCAGTCTCAGAGAAACCTGCAAGATTGCATTATGTGTAGCACTATATCTGTGACTTATTAGTTAAAATATGTTTGCTACATCTGATCAGTTTGGTTAAAATAAGTTTTCAAACAGCCAAAATGGTTTTACAATAAATTTTTTCACACACCTGTTTCAGATATTGGATCACTTGGGCCGTTAATGTACTCTGCGTGTACAGACAGCTATTTGTTGAAAGGGAGAAGCCTTGTTGGTAAAGTTCCTGCCTTCCAGTCTGACAGTATGGGTTCATATTTAGCTGAAGAAATTCTTTTGGGTATTGTCTCCATTCCATCCAGTTGTGAACTGGTACCTGACCCTCTTTAAGGTTGCAGAAGGTAAAGGAGCGGATGTGGGTATTGCCGTTGTAGTTCTGGGCGCATGAAAAGTTGAGGTCTCTACCAACTCATCCCTTACGACTCTCGACTCAGGATTGTAGGCCAATCTTTACCTTTTACTTTTTATTGAAAGTGACAGTGACCAAAATGTGAAATCTGACCTATGAACAGCAGAGAAATCTTTGCTCACAGACACACACACAAGTTTGTAAAAAACAAACAGACTGACATTCAGATGGACAAAGACATTCAGTCTCTTGCTGGTCGATAATCATAATTCAACAGTCTCCTTTCATTGAGAAAGACAAACTACAGACAGTGAAGAGACAAGAGGAAATTGGAAAAGCCATAGCAACCAGACCATCACTTGAGGCTTACTTCAGGGGGGAGGGGAACAAAAGTCCCCCTCTGAACAAGATTTCAACCAGGATTTTAGATAGAACTTTTTTTTCTATGCTTCTTGTGTTGGTGCTTTAAAACTTTTACCTCTGGGCCATCTCTTCCATTTAAAAAAACAAACAAACAAAAAGATCAAGCCACTGTAACAATTTCTGTTTTTATACATGACATTCTTGCTTCTTGCAGAGCACCTAGATTTTGTATTTCTAGGTTGCTGTTACCTTGGACAATCTTCCGATGAAATAAAACTCCATATGAAATAAAGACTAGTACTAGTAGTAGTAGATTGTCACTACATTGAAAACAAAATTTCAGTATTGTTACAAGTTTTTGATAAAGTATTGTTCGTACATCTCAAAAGTACTGATTTTAGGCACTTTTGTTTAGTCTGTTTGACTTTGTGGGTTTGCAGCGTGCAGACTTGTGTATTCACAGCTTCTGAACATTTCAAACTAAATATCCATCCAGAAACAGCAGAGAAAGTCTTGCTAACACATTCTTTTTCCTGTCAGTTTCAGATTGTTTACTGCTAGCCATATACCACAATACAGTATGTGGTATCAAGGAGGCAGGGATTCTTATCAGAATTTGTCAAGAGAACATTTGAATATGTATAAGAGTGCTGAGTGTAGACATAAATGATAACATCCATTCCTTAATAGATGTATCGTTGTCTAGAAAAATACAGCTTAAAGATTTAAATAGCATTATGTTTAGATATTAAATTATAATAAATAGTGCCCTGTTGATTAGTAATATAATGCAAGTTATAACCTATTATCATTTTTATTGTTCTTTTTGTGACAGTGATAAAAATTGCTTATCTTTGATATTCATAAAGCCATGTCTTTTGGGGTGATGTTCTTATACCAGCGCTCCCACTTTTCCGTGAATTCGTGGATTTCCGCGAAAACCGAGAGAGAACCTACGAAAAAAAAAATTCCGTGAAAAAAAATGTATAAGAAACTATAAATTAAGCTCAGATATGTGTCAGATTGCACCATTTTAAACGTAAATTTTCAAAATTTTCCAGGTGGGCAAGTCCCCCTTGGCCGGAACCCCCCCCCCCCCCGATTTTCAGGGATTTTTGCTTTTCCTCAGTGGGAGCCCTATTATACACAAATTCAGTTAATGATGTGTTTTGTTCTGTCTCTTTACCTCTTGTTACTGTTTTGTCTTTTGTCTGTATTCATTGTTTTATAATTCTCGGCTTTATCTATTCATTGCTTTTACATTTGTGTGTCTCCCTTTGGTCCAGTGCAGTCACGAGGAGGGCCCCTGGTCTGAGCCAACACTACTCTGTGCTCTGTTGTAGGCTGTATTCTGTATGCTTCATTGCCTGGGAATTCAGCAGTTGGGTAACAAGAGTAACACTATTCTTCTCCTTTATCTGTGTGTCTTTGTGCTGCCCTCCTAGTGGGGCAATGGTCAGCTCTGTTGACAGAATACTGGATATATTATAAATGGTAACATCCAACCACATCTAAGTACCTCCATGTCTGTCTGTTTGTGTGGTGGTACATGTGTTCTTATGAGTTTTCTCATATCGTCTACATGGGATATTGTTTTCTTTTCTTGCTCTTCATCACACCATGCTTACATAATCAGTTTATTGTTGATTTACATCGTTATGTGTACATTTTCTGTCAATTGTAAAGCGTTTAAGAGCTTTTCTCTTGGGCTATTGCGTTGTAGAAGTCTTCACTATTTTTGTTACTCCTATTATGTCAGAAGTGATGCCTCAGTATCTAATTCTCAAGTACTGGCTGATTTTGTAACATGAATTCATGGTATCACTTTTGTGTACATTTGAGACTAAATGGTGCCTTTCTTTTGTGAGTGGTATGCTGTAAACACCTGTATTTCCACTGCATTCCTCCTCCTGTAGTGGTTTTGTTTGTTTATCTTTTTTCCTTCAGCTTATCTATCCATTCGCCTTTGTCTTTCCTTATGCAGTCATGGTGATTCCAACTAGACAGTAGTACTTTGAAACCAGACATTATGATTGTAATGAAAATCATGCAAAGTGTTCACTGCCCATGCTGCAGATCTTATAAATAATTTGGTTTTCTTGTATTTTAAATGTTTGATTGAATTTTCACTTTTTACTTTTTTTTGTTGATATGTTAAAGCAGTAAATAGAAGGATGACTTCTTCAGTAAAGCGATATATATTCAAAATATTGGTCTCAGATGCAATCACAACAGGTGAGGCCATAGAGCCAGCTGAATAAAGAAACCTCGACCAGTGAACGTTGCTAGGTATTTAGTGCTGCGTATGATGCACTGGAGGCTGTGGGTTCAAACATACAGACATACACGTGTGCGCGTGCACACACACACACACATGTTGCACACATGCACGCACGCACACACACACACACACACGTGTTGCACACAGACACACATGCATACACACATGTGCGCGCACACGCGCGTGCATACACACATGCATGATACACACACACATGCATGCGCACACATGCACATGTATACACGCGCGCGCGCGCACCACACAACACACACACACACACAACACACACACACACATTCACCATCAGTCATTAAAAAAGAATATGTTATGGGATTTTCAGCTCTTATCAACTCATACTTGGAGTTAAACATGGTATGGGCTCGTTGAGAAGACTGAAACCACACAGTTAAGACTTGAATAGGAACCACACAGTCAAGACTTGAATACTTTACAGAGGTGTCATTGACAGTTGCTTATATTTTGTGACCAACACCACAGGTGTCTTTTATCTCTCAGGCCTGGTTAATCACTAATGCCAGGATATAAAAGTAATTAGTAAGTACAGTCCAGTCACACAGTTGCAGTCCAAGATGGAACTGCATCATAATCATCATCCCCATGATTATATCCTCATTCATCATAGCATTGTGAAAACTGTCGCAGATTCTTCATGCCTTGATAGTGTTGTGACCTCAGTTTAGTTTTGGTTTCCTTTACTGCTTCTATGCCTGAGGTAAATTCAAGTTGGCAAATGTTATTTAACCCTTTGACTCCCGCACCCATCCACCATTGCAAAACTTAACCCTTTGTTCCCTCACCTATCACACTCCCTGCAGGTACCTTGTTAGGTAGGAATCAAACGGTTAAGTTTTTGCCTTACTAGCATCAGGAAGCTGGTGGATAGGGTGAGGGAATCAAAGGGTTAAGTTTTTGCTTTACTAGCATCAGTAAGCTGGTGGATAGGGTGAGGGAATCAAAGGGTTAAGTTTTTGCTTTACTAGCATGATTGGCACAAGCCGTCTTTTACCTGACCGCCCCCCTACCCCCTGGCTCACTCATGAGATCGCCTGTGCAAAACGTGCCCGCCGCAGAGCAGAGCGCCGCTGGCGCAAATCCAAACTCACTGTACACAGGCAACTTTTCCAAGCCTCTAAAACAAAAGTATCCACCCTCATTGCATCAGCAAAAACAAGCTATTTCCAAACCAAAATCCTGAATGCCTCTTCTTCAAAAGAACTCTTTACAACCATGAATCATCTCCTTGGCACACGAAAAGATTTACCTCTCCCAACAAAACATACAAATGAAGAACTCCCATCTGTATTCTCCAACTATTTCACCACCAAAATACAAACTCTTCGTGACAGGCTTGACAGGACACCCTGTCAACCATGCCCACCTGACCCTTCCTTCTCTGGCACACCTCTTACTACTTTTACCCCAGTCTCACAAGAAGAAATTCTCAACACAATCAGATCCATGTCGTTCAAAACCTGCGAACTAGATCCTCTTCCAGGTTCTCTCTACGCCGACTGTCTCCCTACTCTCCTCCCATTCATCACTGACATCATCAACACTTCTCTTCAAACTGGAACTGTCCCTGATTCTTTCAAGTCTGCTATTGTTCACCCTCTCCTCAAGAAACACAATTTAGATCCAAATGAACTGAAAAATTACCGGCCTATCTCTAATCTCTCTTTCTTGTCAAAACTCCTTGAAAAAGTCGTCCTCAACCAGCTGAACTCTCACCTGTCTGCCAACAATCTCCTCAATCCTTTCCAGTCAGCCTACCGCCAGTGCCATAGCACTGAAACTGCCCTACTACACATTCTCAACAATCTCCTCCTTGCAACTGATACTGGCAAAGTCTCTCTCCTCACACTCCTTGATCTGTCTGCAGCCTTTGATACCATTGATCATGGTATTCTCCTTTCTAGACTTCATCATACTTTTGGCATCTCTGACATTGCTCTGTCTTGGTTCACTTCATACCTATCCAACAGAAAACAAACCGTTCTCATCAATGGCACTTACTCTCAACCTGCATACCTGACCTGTGGTGTTCCACAAGGATCTGTCCTTGGCCCTGTTCTTTTCACTCTTTACACCTCCCCCCTGTCCACCATCATCAACTCCCATTCTATAAAACACCACTTCTATGCTGATGACACCCAACTTCAAGACAGTGACTCACCTGATAATATACAGCGCCTGTTGACTCGCACCACTGAGTGTTACTCGGACATTAAGAACTGGATGACACACAATAGACTTCAGCTTAATGACGACAAAACAGAAGCTATCCTCATTGGCACCCGTCAGAAACTTTCTCAGCTGCCTCCTCTTTCTCTCCCATTATGTAACACATCAGTCCCAATTTCTGATTCAGCTAAAAACCTTGGTGTCTGCATTGACTCTACCCTCTCCATGAACAACTTTGTTTCTCAAACTGCCAGATCCTGCTACTATCATCTCCATCATATAAGGCTGATCAGGAAGTATCTCTCTGTCGAAACAACTGCAAAACTCGTTCTCTCCTTCATAATGTCTCGCATTGACTATTGCAATTCACTCCTGTCTGGTCTTCCTGCCTCCACCATTCACATCCTACAGCGCATTCAAAACAATGCTGTACGCCTTGTACTCAAAAAGAAAAAAGCTGACCACATATCTCCTCTCCTGGCACAACTTCACTGGCTCCCTGTATCAAAGCGCATACAGTACAAACTAGACACCATGTGCTACAAAAGCCTCAATAACGCAGCCCCCAATTACCTGTCAAGCCTACTTGAGATCTATGTTCCCACACGTACCCTCCGCTCTGCCTCCGATCCTCTGACTTTTCGCTTTCCACGCACTAAGCTCAATACCTATGGTCCACGAGCCTTCTCTGTTTCTGGTCCACTCTCCTGGAACAAACTTCCTCTCTCAGTCCGTCAGCAACCTACTTTTGTCTCCTTCAAGTCCGCTCTCAAAACTCACCTTTTCTCCTCCGCATAAAATCCTAACCCCCCTCTGCAGCCTGTCTCCGCTCGGAGGGAATCACATGGTTATAATATATAATTGTATATGCTATGCTCTCTATAATTTTCCATTGCTTTTATTCTTGCTTTTATTGCTTTTATTCTTTCTCCCCATTTATAGCCATGCGTGTGTGTTGTGTGTGTGTGTGTGTGTGCGTGCATGTGTGCGTGCTTGCGTGTGTGTCTGCTTCAGCGCTTAGATTTGATTTTATCAAGATTTTGCGCTATATAAATATTGTAATTATTATTATTATTATTGAATGCTGGTGTCAAGGGGTGAAGTGGTTCATGGGGGGTGGGGGGGGGGCTTGAGGAATGTCGTTGGAGGGCCGTAGTGGTGGTCCCCTTACCTGGGGTATTTTACTTGATTTCATTCCACAACTGACAGAGTACTGCAATGATTCACATTTTCTGAACCCCCAATAGGACACAGTGTCCTGGACATAGAAAATTAATAGGACACAGTGTCCTGGCTATGAAAAAACAATAGGACACCATTTTTTCGCAAAAAAACAAGTGTTTATTTAAAATAAGTCTAGTAATGCAGAACTCTGATATACCATAAAGCATTTGCAATAAAAATTACTAATTTTTAGTAATTACATCTTAAACAACACACAAATGAAATAATCAACAAACAGTTATTGTAAGTTAATACTGAAGTGCCGCTCACAGAATTGTCAGCTGTCTTGCCAGAACACAACAAATGTGTGAGAACAGTCTGATTTTTGTCGGCTTTTAGCCTTTTTTTAGGCGGCATTCTCACGATCTCAGAAAGAAAACAAACCCACGTGTATCGCAGATACGACCCGGACCGGCTGAAAATAGATTCGCGCACGCTAACGGAGAATAACGCGAGTCTCTGATTGGCTGTTGATAAGTCCCCGATAACGTGCGAAGCTAAAAATAGCACACTCGCGGAGCGCTGGGCGATGGCTGACACTGTGATAGGCTGTCCACTGTCACTGTGTCAGCGGGCGTGTCAGCGACTACAAGGGCCTCGCATAGCCAGCGCTGCCGTTCAAACGCGCTCAATAAAACACACTTGGCATGTCCGCGACTACCATGTAATAATCGGACACGGGTCCGCTCGGATAGCATATCAATCGGACAGCGGGTCCGCTCAGAAGCAAAACAATCGGTCATTTCAAATTTCAATCGGTCAATGTCCGGAGTCCGAGGGAAATGTGAAACACTGGTACTGTCATTTGTAGGGGGTACTGTCATTTATAGAGGGCTTAGTAGGCAATATCTTCAGTAAGTTGCATCAGAACAGGTAGTGCTGAACTTCACCAAAGTGATCAACAGCAGTGCTGTCCCCCTCTGGTGGGTGGCCCTATGGTGGCTTGATATCACTGGCTGCCACGGACTGCCTGACATTGGGACTTAATGAACTTGGGGTTAGTGGTGTGTTAAGGAGCCTTAATGAGCTATGTGCGATCAACACCACTTCCTGATAGGGCAGCTAACAAACAAAGCACATCAAAATGAAAAGAAAAATGCTTCGTTCTACAGCCTTGTTTCACACTTCTGGGTCACTTGAAGAATACCCCCTGTGGGGATGCCGTGGGCTGTTTCGGTGTAAATAGTATCCCCACCTTCTGGAAATTGTGTGCTAGAAATTTCCTCTTTTCTGTCACTCTCTTTTGTTTCTTTCTTCCTCCTTTGCTTTCTGTCATTTCTTCCTATCATTTTCTGCCTTGCTGGTCTATTCACCTGTATGTGTTGGATAAAGTCTTACATACTTTCTCTTAGGGTTGATAATTGGGTTCATGTGTTAAGTGCATTTTTGGCTCTAGGGAAATGAGATATGTGGAAGCAGTTGTATGTAATTTAGGCCCATTTGTATTCAGGTATGTTTTTTAAATCCCCTATGCGATAAATTGGGCAGAGTGGTCAGTGCCAGGGGCATCTCCTTGGATTATGTGCGCAAACGCATTGATATGTGTTCTTAATTTTCTGTTCCTTTTTTCCCTGTTGAAGTATTGTGTATGCTTTGAAACGGTTATAGCCCTAATACGGCTGTACACAGTGGACTGGGCTTTAAACAAAAATAATATCTTGAAGAATAAGGGCAAAGTGAGTCAATTTGCATTTACGTACACAGATTTTTTTTTTTTAACTCATTGGAGATGCAGCTTTTTGGTGATTGCAACACCAGGAAACAAAGATGTAGCCATTTTTAGAAAATTGTAATAAAAAAAAAAAAAGGTCTCTTAGTCTTTAGTTACGGGGCTGGCGAAATCAACTCGCCCGGTCGCCCCAGGCAAGTCAAAATCAAAACCTACTAGTCCGTCGGGTGAGCAACAATCCAGCCCCTTGCAGTGACAATTTATTTCGGTTTTTTCAAACTTTCCGAGCAGCCGAGTGATTTTGTCCACAATGATAGAGTCTCGCCGACCTTCACGCGAAAACAAGGTTATTAAGGGAAACACACTCGCCCATCGTTTTGCCCCACAGTTGATGACAGTTTTGGTCAAACGGTTAGAAACTTTTAATTAAGCACGGAAACCAGGGAATACAGTACAACATATAATTTTATCATTAGATCTCCCACTGTTCACCTCTCCCACCTGATGTAAAGTCTCCTGAAGAAAGTTTGACCACTTCTGTTGTAACAATGGCTTATTCTGCTGTTTTTTAGTGGCAACATCTGAACATGTCGGACTAGTGAAAATATCTGCGGGCTTGTAGATCTTGAAATCCATTAGCCCGACTGGCTAGAAGAAAATTTTAATCTTCTCCAGGCCTGTAGTTAGGATGACCTAATAGTGGTTTTTGGAATGTTTATTATCTGATCTGTTATCACGCCAAAACAGGGAGCAGTCCATTGACAATTTTCTTTTATAATCTCACTGCAAGTTTGGTCCCTTCCGGTCACTGGAAAATTTTCTTTTTGTTTTCTGTTTCTGTGAATGACACTGTACCATAGATATTCACGTATATATTTTTCCTTATCCAAAGCCAGAACCCATGAATTCTACTATCAAAATCAGTTGCTGAATCCTTATTTCACCAAATACACTGTTTCCATCAAAATGGGAATTGAAGACCAAACTTGGGCCTGGTTGATATTAGGATTTATTATGCTTGGTTGACGTTAGGTGTGTTATGCTTGGTTGACATTCATCATCATCATCATGTGCCCTGCCGCACTGCGTTGGCAATCATGGCCCTCCATATGCATCTATCCCTTGTCGCCGCAAGCACATCTTCCACCCTCTCTGTCCTCAGCCACCCTGCAAGTCCCATCCAATATTTTTTCCCTGGGTCTAACTGGTCTCTTTCCCTCTAGCTTTCTTGTTGTGACCAGGTGCCCTAATTCCCTTTTCCTCATAAAATGGCCTATAAATGTTGCTTGTCTTTTCCTGATCTTCCTTATCAGTGATCTTCTTGTGTTTTGCCTCCATCAAGACTCATTTGTTTTCTTTGCTGTCTATGGAACTCTCAACATTCTTCTTAGAAACCACATTTCGGTTGCCTCAATCTTGTTCTGGCTTTGCATGTTGACTGTCCACGCTTCACAACAGTATAACATTATCAGTTCTATATATAACATTCAAGAACTCTCTTCCTGATGTTAGTTGGTGAGAATGCTTTTCATCTTCTTGAATGCTGTTTTGGCTTGGCTGATTCTGCTGGCTATTTCTAATGTGCATCTGCCTTCCGGTGAGATGACCGTTCCCAGATATTAAACTTATCAACCTGTCTCAAAGTTGTGCCATTTGCTGTCATTTTGCAAGAGGGGATTTTATTAATTTTTACCGATTACCATGACTTCAGTCTTTTTGCTGCTTAGCTCCATCCCTTTATTTTTGCTTTCTATTTCTATTATATTCACAAGGTTTTGTAGGTCCCTTTCATTTTCTGCAATTAGCACAGTGTCATTTGCGTAACAAATGTTCTTTATCATTTTTTCCTCCAACCTTTATCCCAGGGCATTCTTCTAGGTTTCTCTTGATGGTTTCTCTGTAAAGTGAAAACAAATCTGGTGACAGCACACAACCCTGTCTGAGCCCTCTTTTTTATTTTGGAAAGAGCTTATAATCGTTTTCTATTCTCATTGCAGCTGTTTGTTCCCAATACATATTTCTGATTATTCGTAGATCTTTTACATCAATAGTGAGTCTGTCTACTTAGTTGATCAATTCATCATGTCTTACCTGATCGAAAGCCTTGATATAATCAATAAAGCATAAATACAAATCCTTATTCAACTTGGTTGACCTCTATGATAGTTCTTAGGATGTATGTGGCATTAATAGTTCCTTTCCCTTCCACAAATCCACACTGTTCTTCTGCTGTTTCTCTTTTGATTCTGTTCCTTGTCCTCATCATGATTGACTCATCAAGCTGACTGTATGATGGAGTTCGCATTCTATAGCCCCTGTTTTCTTTGGAAGTGCAGTGAAAATTGATTTTGACATCTTTGGGGATTTTTCCGGTGTTATAAATTTCATTTAGGAGGACTGTTAATAGTGTTATCTTTTCAGTACCAAATTCCTCCAGGACTTCAATCATTTCTGTAGTAATATTGTCTGGCCCTGGGGCTTTTTCGGTGCTGCTTTAACTTCATATTTCATTAAGGGTGGGCCTTCAATGTTATTTCTTATAATGTGTTCTTCATTTCTGTCATCGTCAAAAAGTCTTTTATGTACTCTCCCCATCTATCTAATATTTTGTCTTTTTCCCTGATAAGTGTACAATCTTTTGATTTTAAGCAACCGGTTGATGTGCATGTCTTTTTCCTGTGGGCAATTTCTTCAGTTCTTCTGTACATACCCTGAGGATCTGTTCTGTGTCGGTCTTCTTGTTCTTTGCACTTTTTCAGCCAAGCTTCCTTTGCTTGACTGCACCTGTTCCTGATTTCTTTGTTTATCTTTCTGTATCTTTCCTCTTTTCCCTTTGCCGTCCTCCGTTCTTCCATGAAGCCTATAATTTCTTTTGTCATCTAGTTATTTTCTGCTTTTGTGTCTACTTCAGGGATTTCTTCACAAGCTTCATTTATCGAGTTTCTCAATTTTGTGGGATTGTTCCTCACTGTCACCAACGTCTTCCAGAGCACTGAATTTGTTTTGAACATATATATACATTACATTTTTTATGGGTCCCTCAGACCTGTTTACCCTACGCATTATGCGTAGAAATCTACGCATTTAGGCCCCTACTACGCAACTACACATTTCAAAACCTCACTACGCATTAAACTTTTTGCGACTACACATTTTCGTCATGCGCTCATTTTCCCTTGCGCTCATCGTTTGACACACTTGAGGCGCCGCGCAGGCAGCTGTGAAAGCTTACTGCATTCACTAGAGTTACCGCCCATAGAAGTTAGCGACCTAGTTTAGTTCACTGCCTGCGTGCGCCCGCGACTAGGCCTACTGCGCGTCTATCGTGTTGAACACAGTTTGGCCTCATTATCGCCCTAGGCTATCAAAATGGCTGATTCTTCCAAGCGTGAAGCTGTATTGTCGTCGGACTTACCGACGCCAATCAAGAAGATGAAAAAAACTGCGGAGCAGACTTTCTTGCCTGCAGAAGCTGTTCAGAACCTGACAGCAAAGGATCTTGCTGCACTGAAGAGTGCTTACAGCAAGAAACTCAGTAACTAATTACCTTGTGCAGAACATGTAAATAGTGTATATATATCCTGAATTGTGACATTTTATCATGACTTGAACTAGTGCCAGTAGTGGAACTTCTGGAAGTAGGTGTGAAATGGACTTTAAGATATCATCATCATCATCATTATCTTAATCAGGAGGTACATAGGGCTTGGACATATTTAAGCAGCTAACATAACAGGTAAGCTTTTACCATTTTATTAGCTCTTTTTTGACAGTAATAAAAAAAAAACAACCACAACACACACACTCACATACACAACACACACACACACAACACACAACACACACACACACACACACATCACACACACACACACACACACACACACCACACACACACACACTGTGATCAGCAATTTCATTTAAATGGAATCACATGTTTGTTTTGGTTTGTTTATCCATTTAACATCTGTTCGTTAGATAAAAGAACATGAAATTTGTTTTCATTAATGTTGAAATTTGTGAAAAAGAAAACTACACATTTGCATCACTGACTACACATTTTAGTTATCTGACTACACATTGCTTCTGAGTGGGGTAAACAGGTCTGGTCCCTTCATCTGTCTTTAAGAGTCCAAGATTTAGTTTGATGTTACTTTTGGGAATTGGTCCGTTTTCTTTTCCTTAGTTTCAGCCTAAATGTTTCCACTACAGGATTGTTGCAGAGTGCGCCTGGTAGTGTGTTTGCTGTCAGCAAAGGATTTCTAAATCTTTTGTTGATCAAGATGTCGTCAATTTGATTTTTTATATTATCTCCTGGATTCATCCATGTCCGTTTTCTTCTGTTAGGTTGCTCAAACCAGGTGTTTCCTACTATGAACTGGTTGACATTAGGATATATGTAGGCTTAGTTGACATTAGGATATATGTAGGCTTAGTTGACATTAGGATACATGTAAGCTTAGTTGACATTAGGATACATGTAAGCTTAGTTGACATTAGGATACATGTAAGCTTAGTTGACATTAGGATATATGTAGGCTTAGTTGACATAGGATACATGTAGGCTTAGTTGACATTAGGATACATGTAAGCTTAGTTGACATTAGGATACATGTAAGCTTAGTTGACATTAGGATACATGTAGGCTTAGTTGACATTAGGATATATGTAGGCTTAGTTGACATTAGGATACATGTAAGCTTAGTTGACATTAGGATACATGTAAGCTTAGTTGACATTAGGATACATGTAGGCTTAGTTGACATTAGGATACATGTAGGCTTAGTTGACATTAGGATACATGTAGGCTTAGTTGACATTAGGATACATGTAGGCTTAGTTGAGATTAGGATACATGTAAGCTTAGTTGACATTAGGATACATGTAAGCTTAGTTGACATTAGGATACATGTAAGCTTAGTTGACATTAGGATATATGTAGGCTTAGTTGACATTAGGATATATGTAGGCTTAGTTGACATTAGGATATATGTAGGCTTAGTTGACATTAGGATACATGTAAGCTTAGTTGACATTAGGATACATGTAAGCTTAGTTGACATTAGGATACATGTAGGCTTAGTTGACATTAGGATATATGTAGGTTTAGTTGACATTAGGATATATGTAGGCTTAGTTGACATTAGGATATATGTAGGCTTAGTTGACATTAGGATATATGTAGGCTTAGTTGACATTAGGATACATGTAGGCTTAGTTGACATTAGGATACATGTAGGCTTAGTTGAGATTAGGATACATGTAGGCTTAGTTGACATTAGGATACATGTAAGCTTAGTTGACATTAGGATACATGTAAGCTTAGTTGACATTAGGATATATGTAGGCTTAGTTGACATTAGGATATATGTAGGCTTAGTTGACATTAGGATATATGTAGGCTTAGTTGACATTAGGATATATGTAGGCTTAGTTGACATTAGGATATATGTAGGCTTAGTTGACATTAGGGTATATGTAAGCTTAGTTGACATTAGGAATATGTAGGCTTAGTTGACATTAGGATATATGTAAGCTTAGTTGACATTAGGATACAGGTAGGCTTAGTTGACATTAGGATACATGTAGGCTTAGTTGACAAATTAGAGGAATTACATAGTAGGCTTAGTTATGTGACATTAGGATACAGTAGGCTTAGTTGACTTAATTAGCATATAAGTAGCTTAGTTGACATTAGGATAAGGTAGGCTTAGTTGACATTAGGATATATGTAGGCTTAGTTGACATTAGGATATATGTAGGCTTAGTTGACATTAGGTATATGTAGCTTAGTTGACATTAGGATATATGTAGGCTTAGTTGACATTAGGATAGTAGGCTTAGTTGACATTAGGATAATGTAGCTTAGTTGACATTAGGATACAGTAGGCTTAGTTGACATTAGGATACATGTAGGCTTAGTTGACATTAGGATACAGTAGCAGTGGCATAAGCATGCTAGGATACAGAGTTATATTGCTCAAACCACGTGAGTGCATCACTGAACGTATATTGCTCAAATTTCCAGACATTGCCAGTGCATATGGTTTTGTGCAGGCTTGAAAAAGTCTGTCAGATGATTGCTGGCAGATCTGGATGAAGCATGTATGGAAATGTCTGAGTGTGATGAGTCTCCCTTGAACGAACTCCAAACTCCAAACTCCAAACTCCAAACTCAAGACCAGCGCCACAAACGTCTGAATCTCTTGGGATTTGGTTGCAACAGGATATAGTATGAAAGGGCGAGTTGAGTAAATTGCTTTCTGGTCTCTCAATTTCTCAAGATAGTGTCTCTGCACTCAATATAAATTCCATGTGCAATGACACCCCTGATGCCATGTGATGGAGAACTTACCGAGAAGATCCTGTTTGGTCATGGCATAAGGCATAAGCCCTAGGCACTGGACCAGCAAGGCAGAAAATGATAGGAAGAAATGACAGAAAGTGAAGGAGGAAGAAAGAAACAGAGAGTGACAGAAACTGAGAAAAGAGGAAATTTCTAGCACAGAATTTCCAGAAGGTGAGAATATTATTTATACCGAAAGAGCCCCTGGCAAAGTCTTTAGGTCCTATCTAGCGTATGCATGGATATTATGGATGTCTTGTCTTGATGTCTGACCTTTCAATGGCCTACTGTATTTTGTCAGTTTGAAATGGGGTTTATCAACCTAAAGTGGGCATCAGCCTTTTACATTTATAAATTTGGATATAACTTTCACAGATTGGGACAATAATATCACTATAATTTTCACCGTGACTGATTCTGGTAATATACCTTAGTGTCTGTTTAAACTATCATAATTTTATCTGTGGGTTTGAAATGGGAGATTAACATGTTATTAAACTGTAGGGTTAGATTTGGCAGATCGCTTTAAAATAGTCTCTGATATTTTCAGTAATAATATGACTATCATAGTCACTGTATCTGTAAGTTAACAAACTGAATGTGTGCTTGCGGGCAGATCTTAGATTACATCACTTATTAAATTGCTGTCAAAACCCACTTCAGATGCCCATCTCGTGTGTGATCAGGGAAATGATAGCAGATAACCAAGATAAAATTATCATCCTTTTAGTATCTCAAAATCTGTCTTGGAAAGGCTTCCTCCAGTTCGTTGGGGGGCAACCCTACCCAACCCAGCAGTCATAAGTGGCCTTCAGATGTGGATGTTAGTTGCAAAGTCAGCTGGGCTTGCCTGGAAGAAAAAGCAGTCCCAAACCACTGGGGAGGTTCTGTCAGAATGGAGTGGGGCAGCCCTTGGCAAGGCCACACCAAGAAAATACCAGTGTTCTGCGATGGAATCATTGGATCTAGACTAAGGCCACCTGAAGCCTGAGCCCCCTGTGCTAACACTAGTCACATGGTTTACCTGTTGGCCTTGAGTTAAGGGTGGGGTTACCTTGGGTTAAGGATGGGGTTACCCCTACAGCCCCCTGTGGGGATGCCGGGAGCTCTTATAGTATAAATAGTATCCCCACCTTCTAAAAATTCTGTGCTAGAAATTTCCTCTTTTCTGTCACTCTCTTTGTTTCTGCCTTGTTTCTTTGCTTTCTGTCACTTCTTCCTGTCATTTTCTGCCTTGCTGGTCCATTCACCTGTATGTGTTTGATAAAGTCTAGTACTTTTTCTTAGGATTGATAATTGGATACATGTATTAAATGCATATTTGACTCTAGGGAGGTGAGATAATATGTAAAAGCAATCTCTGGTAATTTAGGCCCGTTTTTTGTATATGTTTTGGTGTCCTTATTTATGTTTAAATTTGCGTTCAGATTTGTTTTTTAAATCCCCATGTGTGATAGGTTGGACGGAGTGGTCAACGCCAGAGGCATCTTCTTGGATTATGTGCACAAATGCATTGGTGTGTGTGCTTAATTTTGTTTTCTTCTTGTTCTGTTGAAGTATGTTTTGAAACGGTTATAGCCCTGATATGGCTCTACGCAGTCGGCTGGGCTTTAAATTAAACAACAATAGCAATAACCACTACAGAAAACTTGGAGGGTTGAAGTCATAAGTACCAGGCCTGCAGATACTTAACCCTGTCTACCAGCATCCTGCATTGTCAACTATGGTAGGAAAACAAAAACAACCTTTTGACTCCCTCACCCTATCCACCAGTTTCATGTAGGAAGCTGGTGGATAGGATGAGGGAGTCAAAGGTGAAGTTTTTGCATTTGATCAATAAGGTGCGGGAGTCAAAGGGTTAAAACAAACCATGGTGCCATGGAATACAGGGCTGGCGAAATCCTCTCGCCCGGTCGCCTGAGGCGAGTAAAAAACCTGTTGGTGAGTCAAAATCAAAAACTACTTGTCTGTTGGGCGAGTGACAGTTCTGACTCCTGCAGTTATAATTCATTTCGATTTTTCAAACTTGCCGATTTGCCGACTGATTTCATCTGCAATGATCGAGTCTGACAACGTTCGCGCAAAAACTTGGTTGTCCAGGGTAAGGGAACTCTTGCTTCATGTAGGCCTGTCAGTGAAGAGAGTCGGTGCGATACAATCGAGTGTTTACAGATCAGCAATCTTTCGCCCAATCTGTCAAGTTTTGGTCGAACGGTTAGAAGCTTCTAATTAGGTACAGAAACCAACAACAACAACAAAAATAATGCAACATGTCTTATCGAGATCAAGGGGATGAGGAGGGGAAGAGAATATGTGTGCTATTGGCAAGGAAATTCAAGACACAAGAATAAATTTGATGCATCTCTTGATAAGCTGATATGTCAAAGAAACTAGGCATAGACGCTATGTGACGATTTTTCTTGCATTATCTTCACTTGTCTCTCAGTGCATTATCTTCACTTGTCTCTCAGAACATAAATTTCAGTTGGGGTGGATTGAATGTTTTCAGTGTTTTCCCTTCACACTGAACTACTGAAGTCAAGAACACACACACACACACACACACACACACACACACACCACACACACACACACACACACAACACACACACACACACACACACACATTAAAGAGACATAATACTTATACAACAAATAGAAATTTTTGAAAACAAAAACAAAAACCAAAGAAATTAAAAATACAACAAAATAGAACAGGCACACATCAGCCAATCAACAAAAGCCAACAGATACGTAGTTCAGTACCACTACAGACCTAGCCAACAGATACGTAGTTCAGTACCACTACAGACCTAGCCAACAGATACGTAGTTCAGTACCACTACAGACCTAGCCAACAGATAGGTGTGGCTGGTGATCCGATGAAAGAAAAGTATTTTCTTTAAAAAGCTGCAAACTAACCATCTTTGTGTATAAAACTACCAGTTGTTTTGCTAGACTTGCTTTTAATGAACATACTTACTAAGTGTTACCAGTGTCAACATTTCTTACTATTTGTGTTACGTGTGTGCTACACACGCATATGTGTATACTCTCTCTCTCTCTCTCTCTCTCTCTCTCTCTCTCTCTCTCTCTCTCTCTCTCTCTCTCTCTCTCTCTCTCTTATCTATCTCTTAATGGTTTTTATACTCTGTCTCTTTCTCGCCCTCACACACACTCACATTTTAAAAGTAAATGATTAAAATTATGAAATGGGAAAAATACTGCAGGATGACGATGAAGTGATCTGCAAAACGTAACAAATGATGAGTTGGACTAAAATAAACTAAAGAAATCCCACTAATATGTGCAGAGGATCCATGTAAACTTTGAGATCAATCATGTGCCTTTTACGTCTTCATGTTATCACTAGATTTCCCACTGTTCACTTCCCCCACCCTGATGAAAGTCTCCAGAAAAAAAGTTTGACCACCTTTATTGTAACAATAGCCGATTCTGCTGAATATTTTTGGTCATCATCATAAAGAAAATTTCACTATTTTGGGGGGCAACATGTCAGGCTAGTGAAAATATCTGCAGGCTAGTAGATCTTAAAATCTACTAGCCTGGCTGGCTAGTAGAAAATTTTAATCTTCTCCAGGCCTGGAATATAACACAAATGTCTGCATGGTTATGTACATTGGATTGGAATTGTGCTTGCCCACTGTTGGGAAAAAAACGGCCACGTTTATCACCAGATAACCATGTGTATGGCCTAACGAAAGAACAAGTTTGCTGACCTTGCCATGAACCCTTTGACACCCACACCCTGTCCACCAGCATCCTGCATTGTCAACCATGCTAGCAGAGCAAAAACTTAACTCTTTGATTCCCTCACCCTATCCACCAGCTTCCTGCAGCAGGAAGCTGGTTGATAGGGTGAGGAAATTAAAGGGTTAAGTTTTTGCAGTTGGTGGATAGGGTGTTGGAGTCGAAGGGTTAAACACAATAAAGTGATCTCTCACCTGCAAGGTGTACTAGTTGACACCATCATAATATATTTTCAGCATCCTCAAGATGAGGAGTGAGCAATCTTTCTTTTTTATTTTCTCCTGGAATAGGTTTAGCATTGTATTCTGATGTAACATTTGATAATAGAAATGATGTTGTATAGCTCATTCAGGGGCATTAAGCATGCTTCTTGTTTGTGTGTATATCTCAAGTAATTCATCTGTGGCAAAAGAGAAACTTCCCTTCCCTACTTATCATGGTGGAACAAAGATTAGACATGTGGCTTTCCTGTATCTTGATATTTTATTTCTATATTTGCCTTGACCCAAACATTTCATCGTGTTAGAAAGACTGGAACCCTGCCTGGCAATCATTGAGCAAAATTAAAAACAAAAACAAACTAACTAGTAGACACTGTAAGATGACAATATTGCCATGTCTCTGCAATCATTGAATAAAACTAAAAAGAAAAACAAGCAGATAGCAGATACTATCACCATATCTCTCGTTAGCAAAGCACTTGTTCAGTTTCATCATTATCATGTGCTGTGCTGCATGGCATTGGCGATCATGGCCCTCCATATGTGACCTCCCACCACGAAATCAGTCTTAACTCGCAGTCAGTCGAACAGCACTAAGAGCTGAAAAGGTGACTGAGGGTCTATCTGGGGTGTTTTAACTTTTTCTCAACATTATTTCTGTAGACCATAATCTATCCCCCACAGACATTTTTGTCTTGAAAAAATATTATTAATCAATCTAAAATGGTATTTTAATGCACTGATCGCAGCAGAAAGAATGCAGTTTCCTACCAAAAGTACCTATTTTTTTTCTCTTATTATTATGAACCGTAACCCGTACAGTACCCGCACATGTAATATTCTACAGAAAGCTTTTTGGTACACTTGTCAGATAATGACAGCGAAAATTAGAAACAAACTGGGTCAAAGCCACCAAATAAAGAAATTTAAAGAAAATGTGTAGGAGAGTACACAAAAACTTTAGAGGCCGTTTTCTCAAAATGGCCATCATATAATTTAATGACTTTAAACATACAAAACTTCTACATTTTGTTGAGTACAAGCTTAATTCAAGTACCAAAATAATCAGCAGAACGTACACTTTCCAGTGATATGTATATCTTAAAATGCCCAAAATGCTAGTTAAGACTGATTTCGTGGTGGGATGTCACATGTGTCTATTCCTTGTACCACAAGCACATCTTCCACCCTCTCTGTCCTCAGCCACCTGGCGAGTCCGTCCAGTATTTTCTCCTGAGTCTACCTGGTGCTCTCTTTCCCTCCAGCTTTCCTGTTGTGACCAGGTGCTCTAACTCCCCTTTCCTGATAAAATGGCCTATAAATGTTGCCTGTCTTTTCCTTATCTTCCTTATGAATGATCTTGTGTCTGTCTCCATCAAGACGGTCTCGTTTGTTTTCTTTGCTGTCCATGGAATTCTCAACATTCTTATTAGAAACCATATCTCAGCTGCCTCAATCTTGTTCTGGCTTTGCGTGTTCAAAACCCTATATTCTGACACTGAGCTGTAGGCCTACATGGTATATTGAGACTGTTTTTCATCATTTTAACAATAGGCTACTCCTGTACATTGAGACTGTTTTCACTTTTTGATTTGTTTTTTTTTTTAACGAGAGGTGATACAGACTATATGGCCTACTCCGGTATATTGAGGCTGGTTTGTTTGTTTGTTTTTTGTATTTTGACAAGAGGTGATACAAATTGTAGGCCTACTCCCTCACCATGGCTGCATCACAACAGAATCCTGACAGAATCCTGGAGTGGAAAGACAGGCAAATCAGGAGAAGCAGTCTGCCTACCTGTTGATTTTGATAGAAAGCAGATTGAGAATAATAGTAATAATAATAATGATAATTATTATAATGGTGATGATGATCAGGTGCCAAATCTTGAGTCAGGAAATCAAACCAAGGCGCACAATCCCATCATTCACCAAGGCAGTCACCGAGAATGACCAAATCTCCAGGGCACAAAACACGTGCAAATTGGGAGGGCGAAGACAGGAGGGGAGTAGGGCGTGTGACCCCTGACCCAAGCAACCATCCTCCCCCTGTCACACATATACACAGAGAGGACGCTGAGCCAGGATACATTCAAGCTTTGTCAACAAATGACCCTTGATCCAAATTGTCATCTCTGAAACATATTCTCTCTCACATTTTGTTTGTTTGTTTTGTTTTGTTTGTTGTTGGGTTTTTGTTTGTCTGTTGTTGTTTTTTTTGGTAGAAAGCGCAGGTAGAATGGGAATGATTATCAACTCATGGGACCTCTTAGATGATAAAAGAAAAAACATAACCAGATTCTAAGCACACAATGCACCCAGAAAGAATTCAGTGTTCACACGATACCTGTTCCAGGAAAAAAGGCAGACTGGTGATCCTTTTGAAACAATTGTCATTGACCTCAGAAACCTCATCAGAGACTGCCAGTACCATAGGCCAGGTGAGATGGTCAGAGTCGGAGACAAAATTGTCTATGGCACCAAGTGAATGCAAGACGTCCGTAAAAAGCTGCTGAATCAGGGTGATGCACTAAACGTAGATATGGATCTTGAGATCATTGTCGTCTACAAGACGATACAACATCTGAGTGTGTATTTATACAGAAAGTAACTACACATCTTGTTTTCCTGGTTCTGTTTTGTAATATGTCCACTGGAAAGGGAAAAAAACTTTGGGGGGGGGGTGGGGACAAAACAAAAAATTTAGTATCCTAGTCCTTGGCAGCCGGGTCAACTACAGATAGCATTGATGCCATCACAAAATGCAGCTCATTCAAACCACCCAGAAGGGGCCAAGCCAGTCATTATGTCCAAGGGAGTGATGAGAGCAGTGACTGCAGAAATCACACCAGCCAGAAGCACCTTGCATTTCGGGAAAAAAAAAGGTTGCTGACACAAATACAATCAGCTACCCAGTAGGCCAAAGATAACACCGTACTGATTGCAGAAACTGAAAGGGACCTACAAAACCTGAATATAATAGAAATAGAAAGCAAAAATAAAGGGTTGGAGCTAAATAGCAAGAAGACTGATGTCATGGTAATCAGTGAAAGACATGAAATCCCCTCTTGCAAAATAACAGCAAACGGCACAGTTATCTGGGAACAGTCATCTCATCAGACGGCAGATGCACAGGGTAGAGCTTACTCGGACCGAAATGGTGCTTTGTCTACATGATTTGTCATTTATATGTAACCAAGATTATTCCAGTGGTAGTCTGATAAAATACCAGTATAAAGTGTAGACTAGGTAAAACATAGTCTAGGAGGGGCTCAGGACCTGGCCATCTCATGGGTGTATTTGCAGGCTTAAGGCTCGTGCCATGATCACCATACACATGGCACCTGTGACGTTAGTACATACGGAATTCGTTCCGAGCTTGGAGACGTCATCTTGAGAAACTGAAACTGATAAGGAAGATTAGGAAAAGACCAGCAACATGTATAGGCCATTTTATGAGGAAAGGGGAATTAGAGCACCTGTCACAACAGTAAAGCTGGCAGGAAAAAGAACACCAGGTAGACCGAGGGAAAAATATTGGACGGACTTGCATGGTGGCTGAGGACAGAGAGGGTGGAAGATGTACTTGCAGCGACAAGGGATATATGCATACGGAGGACCATGATCGCCAACACCATGCGGCAGGGCGCATGATGATGATGATGAGGCCGAAGTCTTCCCAGCCAAGAAGAAAGCAGCCATGCCGAAGAAGAACTATGGGATTGCTTGATGGCTGCATTCAGATCCCTGGGGTCCAGGCAGATCCCGAGTATAATCAAACAGGCGGGCTTGGTTGTTTGGTTAAACTGTTTTCGCCATAGCATCATCCGTCTCCCAAGCTGGTACGCTCCTCTCTCTCTCTCTCTCCTCTCTCTCTCTGTCTGTCTGTCTCTCTCTGTATGTCTCTCTCTCTCCCTCTCTCTTTCTTTCTTTCTGTCTCTCCTGTCTCTCCCTCCTCTCACACACACACTCACTGTCACCCCACCCCACACATGTGCACACACAAGAGCGAGCTTCTCTCCATCAAAACTACTGGCAAACATTTTGCTACAATCACCACACACACGCACCACACACACACACACACACACACACACACACACACACACTCTCTCTCTCTCTCTCACCCCACCCCACACACGTACACACACAAGAGCGAGCTTCTCTCCATCAAAACTATTGGCAAACATTTTGCTACTATACACACACACACACACACACACTCTCTCTCTCTCTCTCTCTCTCTCTCTCTCTCTCTCTCTCTCACACACACACACACACACACACATTTGTACGTCTTTCTCAAATTAAAATCCTGGAAACACAACACACGGATAACCTACCCCATCACCCAGCAACTAATATCCCATATTCGGTGTAGTCTGACTTTAACGGGTAAAGGGAGAGGAGAGGGAGGGGGACATCTCCCCGTTTCCTCCTGGGTGCTGAGCAGCAGTAGGGCCAAGCCTGCTGTGGTTGATCCAGTCTGAGATACTGGCCATCCACCCCTTCCTCTGTCCACCCCCGCCAGCGCGACTGCCTCCTTCCAGGATACCCTGGAAGATGGTCTTGGACGGTGTAACACCCAGCACTCCTCCATTCCAGATTAGTTTAGAGACCCAGAGATAAGGGCAGTCTTTCCAAACCACCAGACGTGCGTATTGCATGCTATCTGATATCTAACCAGACTCGACACGTTCTGCGGTTGTTGTTTTTTGTTTTTGTTTGTTTTTTGTGGGTTTGATTTTGTTTGTTTTTGATTTTTTTTTCCCCAATGTTAAGAAACTATTCAAGCTAAGTCTATGATGTTCACTGTTTGAGAATGTAAATTTAAGGGGGGAAAAAGTTATTTTAACCCTTTTACTCCGGCACCCTGTCCACCAACACCTGGCTTTTTCAACCATGCTAGCAAAGCAGGAAGCTGGTGGGTAGGCTGAGGGAGTCCAAGGGTTAAGTTTTTGCAGTTGGTGGATAGGGTGAAGGAGTCAAAGGATTAAGTTTTTGCAGTTGGTGGATAGGGTGAGGGAGTCAAAGGGTTGTTTTTGCAGTTGGTGGACAGGGTGAGGGAGTCAAAGGGTTAAGTTTTTGCGGCTGATGGATAGGGTGAGGGAGTCAAAGGGTTAAGTTTTTGCAGTTGGTGGATTGGGTACAGGAGTCAAAGGGTTAAGTCTTTGCAGTTTGTGGACAGGGTGAGGGAGTCAAAGGGTTAAGTTTTTGCAGTTTGTGGATAGGGTGCGGGAATCAAAGGGTTAAGTTTTTGCAGTTGGTGGATAGGGTGCGGGAGTCAAAGGGTTAAGTTTTTGCAGTTGATGGATAGGGTGCGGGAGTCAAAGGGTTACTTAAAGCATAACACAAATAAAGACAAAACAATTCGAACACTCGCCTGACAGGGCAGCTCTGGAAAAAAATGCTCTTTGGTGACAAGGCCGACATTTCAATTTAACCCTCTGACTTTGTCACCTTACCCCACCAGCGTCCTGCATTGTCAACCACGATAGCAAAGGAGGCTGATGGAAAAGGTGAGGGAGTCAAAGGGTTAAGTTTCTGCAGCTTATGGACAGGCTGTGGGAGTCAAAGGATTAAAGACTTCTTCTTTCATCAAGATTTGATATCTCGAGTTCAACCCCAGCCCGCAACACTAAAAACTGGCCAGTTCGCTGTCCATCTTAAAGTTTCCATCATTCTGGCAGTGTCGTCTTAGTGTTTCAGAAGTTCCTTCTCCCCTTTCCCCATTTCAAGACCTTGCCAGCACATAGAATTTTGCACAGACTCGGAAAATCTATCAGATAATTGCTGGCAGATTTGGATGGTGCGCATATGGAGTTGTCTGAGCACGGTGAATCCCTCTTGAGCAAACTCGAAACTCTTTCATGTATCACCTGACCACCGATCTAAACTTCCCCTATGTCTTGTGATGACCAGTGCTAAGACATCCGTCACAAGGGTGACTTTGCCTTGAGTCGCCTACCCCTTGGATGCGCGGGCTCGATTACACGTGGAAGACACATTTCTTTTTTTTAAAAAAAGATAATAAAAAGGCAACAGCAGAGGGGCATCCAGGAGTCATGACCTGGATGAGGCCAGGCCCCCTTAGAGTGTCAGGAGCTAAGGGCCGAAACACTTACTTGACGGGGGTTTCTCCTCTGAGGACCTTCTGCTGTCTGGCTCTCCCCAGTTTCTTACAACTTATAAGTAAGATCTCAGTGCACCTGACAGACCACAAGAGGTGTAGCCATGGCCCTGCTCCAAGGCCTGAAGAAGATGGAGGAGATACAGGGGTAGTTTATCACACTAGTCACATACCCCATACTGACCCTCGTAATGCTTGTCATTCCTGCATCAACCAAGTCTGGTGGGGTGTGGTGTGGTCGAGGGGCGTCTGTGTGGATGTACGTGATAGTAGTGCCGAGTAGTTTTCCATTGTAGTGTGGATAGACAGAACTGCGTGTGTATGTGTGAGTGTGTGTGTGTGTAAGGGAGCGTGTATGTGAGTGAGTGTGTGTGTCTGTGATGTGTGTGTGTGTGTGTGCGTGCTCGTATGTGTAGCAATTTTTCCAGACAATGCTGATAGAGACAACACCTTGCATGCTTAAATCTGTGTCAGAAGTTTTGGTCAGTGTGTACGTGCGTGTGTGTATGTGTGGAGTGAACTGGTTTGCCCGAGGTGTTGATAAAGATATCAAGTGTTAGAGCTTTGCTAGCTATGTATTGAACTGTGTTTAAGCTGATAACCACTAAGCCGTCTTACCCCTAGCCCACCCACCACTGTATCAAATTTGAATTCGAATGTGATGACACTGTTAGCCTGGATGAAAATCAGAAATCTCTGTGTCTGTGTCCTGTCTTTCTCTCTCTCTCTCTCTCTCTCTCTCTCTCTCTCTCTCTCTCCTACTTCTCTCTCCTCTCTCTGTCTGTATGTCTATGTCTATGTCTATGTCTGTCTCTCTCTCTCTCTCTCTCTCTCTCTCTCTCTCTCTCTCTGTGTGTCTCTCTTTCCATCTCTCTCTCTCTGTCTTTCCATCTCTTTCTCTCTCTCTGTGTTATCTCTCTGTTATCTCTCTCTCTCTCTGTATGTCTTCCTCTCTCTCTCTCTCCTCCGTCTCTCTCTCCATCTCTCTAGCTCTTTCTCTCTCTTCCTCTCCCCCCCCCCCCCACTTTTCTCTCTTTCTATCTTTCTCCCTCTCTTTCTCTCACTGCCCCCATCCAAAGCGAGATTTACAAAAATGAATGGTGCTGCAGTATGGTTCTCCTCTGTCATGACAGCAAGGAAATTCATTGTGGCGATGGAAATGAATGCGCATAGGAATGGCATCGTTCTGAATTTCAGTCTTTTTCTCCTACTGGACGTATTTCTTGTTTGTTGTTTGTTCTTTTGTGAGCTTGACGTTTACGCTTGACAATGACCGGTAGTACCAAAGGAAATAAGAGGGAAGCAGGGAGAATTTTAAATATGAACTAAGTAACATAACTCTTGAGAGTCACGGAGTTATCTCCCATGTAGAATTTCTCAACCCAACACAGTTTGCGCTACCCATTCAGCTAGCATAGACGCAGCCACAAAGCATGAAGTGGTAAGCTCAGAACGAAATTTTGCGGCCCGTCTTGTCCAGTTATATTGAATTCGCGTTCTGATTCTGTTTTCATGTTTTCCTGGTTCCTGTTTGCTTGAACGCGGGCGGTCGCACTTGTTTTAGAGTTCTGTATTAAGATATTAAGATGGGGGGCCTGTAGTCGAGTGGTTAGAGCGCTCGTCTGCGGTGCGAAGGTCGGTGGTTCGAATCCGCTAAACGCTGGTTCGATTTTTCCGGCCTGAAAACTCCCTCTGTCCACCCAGCAGTGAATGGGTACCTGACTTCGGTCGGGGGAGGTTTAAAAAAGTCGGCGAAAGGAGAGGGATGGGCTCCGCCTTTCATAATGCCGTGCCCTAGACACGGTGAATCTTTAACAGTTCACCGCCCCTACGGTCATATTGACTATGGGACCTTTAACCTTTTAACTTTTTTAATTAAGATAAATTTTGTCCAAAATGTATTAGCTACTGGATAGTTAAAGAAAAGGTGTTCGGTGAAATCCTTTTCATCAGAACACTCATTTGTTTCTGTAACTTTAATCTTATAAAACAGTAGTTTTGTGAGGTAGTTGTTATGGCCGAGTTTTCATTGCAGTTTCTGTCATTTATCTTCTTGTTACTGCTTTTGGCATACGGTACACGCCATAATTATGTTGTCATCGAAAACAGAATTAACATCATCTGCATCAAGTAGCTATGCACTTGATACTGTGAACTGAAATTCATGTTGTGTGTTTGGGGGTTTGTGTATTTGTTTGTTGTTTTTATTTTATTTTAAATGATTTCTTTGTATATGTTTAGGCTTTGTATAAAACATCTTTACTTTACATGCAACGGACTGATTCACCCGTCACCCGTCACCCGTCACCCGTCACCCGGTCACCCGTCACCCGTCACCCGCTCACCCGTCACCCGCTCACCCGTCACCCGTCAGTACCATGAAGTTCGATGCTAATAGTCGCCACAGCAGCCGCCATAACAGCTCTCCTCCATTTACTCCGGTCTTGACTTTTTTGTGCCATACTACTTCGTAGACCTTCCGTTCTATGTCATCATCATCATGTGCCCTGGCGTTGGCGATCATGGCCCTCCAAATGAATCTATCCCTTGCAAGTACATCTCCCACCCTTTCTGTGATCAGCCACCCTGCAAGTCCGTCCAGTATTTTCTCCCTGGGTCTACCTGATGTTCTCTTTCCCTCCAGCTTTCCTGTTGTGACCAGGTGCTTTAATTCCTCTTTCCTAATAAAAGAAAAAAGTCCTGTAAATGTTCTATGTAGTCCTACTCATTCTTACCAAGAACTCGGAATAACATTGTATTAAAAAAAATCAATTTGTGAAAAAGTCAGACTTTCGTCATATGAATAAATCAACAATCTGTGAAGTCATGACTATCACGTTAATGTTTGCAGAGACCCACACTACCACAGAACTGATTCCAATACTAAAATCCTTCCATCTGCTAGCTGTGTGCGAACAGGTGGTGTCCAGTGTAGTCTGTAGACAGGTCACAAACTGATTAATTGAAACGCCATGAGCCAGCCCATAGACATGTGTCCCTGTCTGATGGACCATCATCCAGACGACACAACGCGTATTAACCCTTCGACTCCCTCATCCTATCCACTAGCTTCCTACAAAATGTTGATGAGAAAAGGGAGTCAAAAGGTTAACGGCCAGGCCTGCTTCCAGTATCAAACTTTCAGCTTTCGTTGTGGGCAGTTGAGACTGCCGATGTTTAAAATATCCATAGATCTAGTAATTACAGAGATTGGCACTTAGCAGCTTCCTTAACCCTTTGACTCCCGCACCCTGTCCAGCAGTATCCTGCTTTGCCAACCATGCTAGCAACGCAAAAACTTAACCCTTTGATTCCCTCACCGTATCCTCCAGCTTCCTGCAGGAAGATGGTGGATAGGGTGAGGGAGTCAAAGGGTTATGTTTTTGCAGTTGGTGGATAGGGTGCGGGAGTCAAAGGTTAAAGACCATCTGTCAATGACTAGCTTATGGAAACATGAAAACACTCTAGCATACAAGCGACAAGAATTGCTTTTAACAAAGAACTTCCACGGTCGGGAAATATAAACATCATTATCATTATCACCACCCAAACTATTGATAGCTTCAATGTTGATCCTTCTCTGTTTTCTTGGACTAACACCTTCATACTTCGAAATAACGTTGAGACGAGTTAAACGGTAAGTTTGGAGTCTGAAGTTTGTGCAAGAGGGATTCTTTGCGCGCGGATAATTCCTTATGCGCTTCACCCAAATCTGCCAGCGATTACCTGGCAGACTCCATACACCTGTGCAAACCTCTATCCCCTTGCAAGGTCTTGAAATAGAGAAAGGGGGGGGGGGGGAGAAAGACCAATGAGACACTAAGCTGACATTACCAGAAAGATGCACAACGAATTTTTAATGTTGTGGGCTGGGATTGAACTCGAGATATCAGACCTTGAGTCCACGGCTTTATCGAAACAACCAACCAGCTCACGTAGAGAGGATGAAAAGTAGGTCACTTCCCCAGAACCAGCACATCTTGGCTCCCTTAACCTATCCACCAGCTGCGAAAAAGGGGAGGGGGATACATACGACACATTCAATGGTATTGAAAAACCCACACAGTATAGTACAACCCTTTATCTTGTCTCTCACTCTGAATCTGACCTCAATATCTGAAGGTCAGTCGAACAAGTTATGTCAGAAGTTTCATCACCAGTATAATCCTTTTGTCGTGTACCAAACGACCATGCCATTCGAGTACTGTGGGTCACTTTGTGAGGTGCGATGATGAACAATGCTGAATGCTAACTTTAAAAATACCGAGAGGGGGAAAAGAGCTTTTTGTTTTTACGTCGGTTTTTCTTTACTTTTTAGTTCTAGTTTATTTATGTATTTATTTTCTTATCTATCTATCTATCTATCTATCTATCTATCTATCTATCTATCTATCTATCTATCTATTTTATCTGTCTGTCTATCTATCTGTTTCTCTGTCTGTCTGTCTATCATCTATTTATCTGTCTGTCTATCTATCTGTTTCTCTGTCTGTCTGTCTATCTTTCTATTTATTTATTCATTTATTTATTTTGTATAATTTACTTTCTTTTCAACGTGGCATCATTTTTACATCGCTCATTTTAGGTCCCCAAAGCACCACCCATTTCATTGCAATCTCTGCGTAACTTTTCCAAATGCCATCGATTAAGAATGCTATAGAAAATGCACAGTTTGAGGGTCATGAGTGCACAGACTGGAGTTTGTTCAAGACACAGTCATTACACTCGGACAATTCCATATGCGTTGCATCCAAATCTGCTGTCATCATCTGGTAGACTCCCTGGGCCTGCATAAACCTCTATTGGCTGCCAAGGTCTTGACATGGGGAGGGGAGGGAGGGTTTGTTTTGTTATTGTTGTTGGTTTTTGGTTTGGTTTGTTTGGGTTTTGTTGTTGTTTTGTGTGTTAGTGTGTGTGTTAGTATGTGTGTGTGTGTGTGTGTGTGTGTGTGTGGACTGGGAGTGAACTCGAAATATCAGAAAGGCAGAAGAGATCTATGAAACACTAACCTGACATCACAAGAATGATAGAAACATTAAGATGGGTGGCAAAACAAGCCAGCATTAAATGTCACGAACAGACTGTCCAATAATCCTGAGATCGTAAGAAAGTAGAAGAGAGGAGTCTAGCGCTGGTCCAAGGAATATGCCAGATGATTACAGGCAGACTTGCGGAGAACGCATATGAAATAATCCGAGTAGAATGAGTCTCTCTCTTGAACAAATGAAAAAAAATCTATTTCCCAGAAAACAAAAGGATTTTTTTTTACAACGGGTTAAATAATTCCCAACAACTTGACTTTCACGAGTGAAATTCGAGTTGCCCGGTCTGTCACGGAGAATTGTTATTGTTATTGTTGTTTAAAGCCCAGCCGACTGTGTAGAGCCATATCAGGGCTATAACCATTTCAAAACATACAAAACTTCAACAGGGAAAAAAAAAAAAAGAAAGAAAGAAAATTCAGTACACATATCAATGCATTCGTGCACATATCTAAGGACATGCCCCTGGTGTTGACCACTCCGTCCTATTTATCGCACAGGGGATTTAAAAAACACGCCTGAATATAGATTTAAGCATACCTAAGGACACCAAAACATATATAAAAAACGGCCCTAAATTACCTAAAATTGTTTCCGCATATCTCACCTCCCTAGAGCCAAAAATGCATTTAATACATGTACCCAATAATCAATCTTAAGAAAAAGTATGTAAGACTTTATCGAACATATACAGTTGAATGGACCAGCAAGACAGAAAATGATAAGAAGAAATGACAGAAAGTAAAGGAACAAGGCAGAAACAAAGAGAGTGACAGAAAAGAGGACATTTCTAGCACAGAATTTCCAGAAGGTGGGGATACTATTTCTACTGAAAGAGCCCCCGGCATCCCCACGGGGGGGGGGGGGGGGGGTTGTCATGGATAAGTACATCGCCATAGTTAAACGCCACCTCCCCCTTCCCCCGTCTTCTTCACGCCTACCCCCACTCAACACACACACTCACACGCATACACACACACACTCACACACACACACACACACACACACACACACACACACACACACACACACACACATACACACACATACACACACACACACACACATACACACACACTCCCGTCTAATATCACTTATAGTGAAAAGACGTTAAATCAAAGAACGAACACACACACTACACACACACACACACACACACACACACACACACACACACACACACACACACACACACACACACACACACACACACACACACACACACCACACACACAACACACACACACACACACCACACAACACACACACACACTCTCTCTCCCACCACACACACACACACACACACACATCTCTCACATCACACACACACACACACACACACACCCACAACACACACACACTACACACACACACACACACACACACACACACACACACACACACACACCACACACAACACACACACACCACACAACCACACCACCAACAAAAGAAGGAGAGAACCAAAGCCAGTTTTACGTCTAGTTTGTTTAGCCTATCAACAAAAATTAGCTTGTGACAACATACTAAATCAGGTCAGCGTAGTTTCATTCTTTGCACCGAGTACACGATAATTCACTCGGTCAGCATTTCACGCGATGGCATTGATTAATATCGGAACCACAAGACAATTATGTAGGATCCATTATCCTGGCTGTGCAGACAGACTCGAGGATTCACGATCTGATGAATCGGGTTCAATCCCAGCCTGTAACATGAAACATGCCTGTCATGTGGCCGTCTTAACCCTTTGACTCCCGCACCCTGCCACCAGTATCCTTCATTGCAACCCAATACTAGCAAAAAAAACTTTAACCCTTTGACTCCCGCCCCTGTCCAACCAGTATCCTCATTGTCCACCATATAGCAAAGCAAAAACTTAACCCTTTGACTCCCGCACCCTGTCCACCAGTATCCTTCATTGCCAACAATACTAGCAAAGCAGAAACTTAACCCTTTGACTCCCAGTACCATACCTGCACCACACACAAGATTACCTGCTCGCCCCAACCACATCTCATAGCCAATAGCAAAGCAAAAACTTAACCCTTTGACTCCCGCACCCTGTCCACCAGCATCCTGCATTGGTAACAATACTAGCAAAAACAAGAATTTAACCCTTTGACTCCCGCACCCTGTCCACCAGCATCCTGCATTGTCAACCGTACTAGCAAAGGAAAGTTTTAACCCTTTGACTCCCGCACCCTGTCCACCAGCATCCTGCATTGTCAACCATACTAGCGAAACAAAAACTTAACCCTTTGACTCCCGCACCCTGTCCACAGCATCCTGCATTGTCAACAATACTAGCAAAGCAAAAACTTAACCATGCCGGAGGCTGATGAATAGGATGAGGGAGTCAAACGATTAATTTTTTCCATTGGTGGATAGGGTGAGGGGGTCAAAATGTTAATGCTCCGGTCCTTCTGTGGTTATCAGTTCAATGTTTAACCCTTTGACTCCCGCACCCTGTCCACCACCACACCACACATTGCCAATCATGCCAGTACAGCAAAAACTTAACCCTTTGAGTCCGTCACCCTACCCACCAGATTACAGCAGGAAGCTGGTAGATAGGGTGAGGGAATCAAAGGATTAAGTTTTTGCAGTTGCTGGTTAGGGTGCGGGAGTCAAAGGGTTAAGTCCCGTTCTCTTCCCCTCTCCCCTCCCCATTTCAAGATCTTGCCATTGCAGAAAGTTTAACGCAGGCTAAAAAAAAAAGATAATTTCTGGCAGAACTGGACGGAGCGCATACGGAATTGCGAGAGTGCGATGAATCCCTCTTGAGCAATCTCCAGACCCTATTGAAGAGACAGGGGAGTAATTAGAGAGAGAGAGAGGGGGAGGAAAGCCGGTCTGAGAGCCGGAAATTGAACCTGGGAGCCTCTCGTTTGCTAAACAGGTGTTCTTACCCTGGAACCGGAACGTCTTCATTTAATTTTATGCAAACAGACAAGGTGACAACACTGAGACCACCACACCCTACAAGGAACTGCCCCTTTCGCTAGCTAGGACCACGCAATTCCTCCGGAAAGGCACGTCCTGGTTTAATTTTGTGGCAAACACGGGACAGACTTGGAGAGCGGCAGAGTTGTTTGAAAAGTCAACGAACGGAGCTAGACCCAACTCAGCACTTCGCCTGTCCACTTCAGTACTAAGTAGCGTGTCCTCCGTTCACCTTGCCACAAAGAGGTTGGTGACAGAGAGCAAATTCCGTCTCCAAACACAGGCCACTTTACCGTTAATTTCGCTCTGGAGACCGAGACGAAGGAGAAAAGAGTGTGACAGAGAGAGCGGAAACAGTCAGTTAGAACGAGAGAATGGGGGTGGGGTGGATGTGTCGGGACCGAGCGAGCCAAGACGTCGACTTTCCCCCAAGGAAAACACCACTGTCCGTTGACTTTTGTGACCTAATTTCCTTACCTGCCTGTAGCGAGGGACATTAAGCGTTGCACAGACTCCGTTCTGCAAACGAAAAGGAAAGGCGAGCACTAGGTCTTTCACACCCTTTAACAAATGAGGGTTAACAAGCCCCACAATAGAAATCGGCGCCTTGAACGCTCCGCTAACAACTCGCCAGGTAGAACGGTTAGTACAGGAGGAGGGGGAGGAGAGCTACGTGTGAAGAGAGTACACGATCCTCGACAATGGAACCAACACGCTTGATACACAGCGGCCAGGGTTGTTGGAGTCTAACTCTACTGGTTTCGGGTGTTCACAAATTGCACTTGCGTTACAATCGAGGGGAAAACATCTCGGCCAGTGGTGTTAGAATTCAAGCCCTACTGAAGTCGGGGTTGTTAACAGGGTTTACACCTTTTACAGTTGAGGCAAATGAGGAGCGTGTGCTTCACGCCATGCACGTTTAATGGGTTAATTGTTCACGTCCCTCCCTGTTCACACTGCTGAAGCAAGCTACCTGTTGTCACGGCCTGGGTTCTGTTCTGGCTCATGAACCTCAGTTCATACGACTTTCATTCTATCTGAGATGACTTGCAGACCATCCCGGTGACGCCAGAGGTCAAAACGGGAAAAGAACTCCAAGAGGGAAGATTAGCCTGCTCTGCTCATTGTAAACCTCACTCACAAATAGCTTTTTTTTTTTCATGTTTCAGTTTCAAGATGACGTCTCCGCGCTCGGAACGAATTCCATATGCACTAACGTCACAGGTGCCATGTATATAGTGATCATGGCACAAGCCTTAAGCCTGCACATAAACCCATGAGCTGGCCAGGTCCTGAGGCCCTACCTAGACTATGTTTTACCTAGTCTATATTTTATACTGGTATTTTATCAGCCTTCCGCTGGAATAATCTTGATTACATGTAAATGACGTGTATGTGTGTATCTTACCTTCAAAAAGGAACATACATATAAAGAAAATAAATAATTAAAGGTCTGAATCACAACACAACTAGCTATTCTGTATAAACTCGTCTCACATGACCCCCACCCCACCCCACAGTCAATGCCCAAATGCTCAGCTGTCTATCAACTAGCACTGAAACTGCCATAGCACTGAAACTGCCCTACTACACATTCTCAACAATCTCCTCCTTGCAACTGATAATGGCAAAGTCTCTCTCCTCACACTCCTTGATCTGTCTGCAGCCTTCGATACCATTGACCATGGTATTCTCCTTTCTAGACTTCATCATACTTTTGGCATCTCTGGCATTGCTCTCTCCTTTTTCACTTCGTATTTATCAAACAGAAAACAAACTGTTCTCATCAATGGCACTTACTCTCAACCTGCATACCTGACCTGTGGTGTTCCACAAGGATCTGTCCTTGGCCCTGTTCTTTTCACTCTTTATACCTCCCCCCTGTCCACCATCATCAACTCCCACTTTATAAAACACCACTTCTATGCTGATGACACCCAACTTCAAGACAGTGACTCACCTGATAATATACAGCACCTGTTGACTCGTACCACTGAGTGTTACTCGGACATTAAGAACTGGATGACGTTCAACAAACTTCAGCTTAATGACGACAAGACAGAAGCTATCCTCATTGGCACCCGTCAGAAACTTTCTCAGCTGCCTCCTCTTTCTCTCCCATTATGTAACACATCAGTCCCAATTTCTGATTCAGCTAAAAACCTTGGTGTCTGCATTGACTCTACCCTCTCCATGAACAACTTTGTTTCTCAAACTGCCAAATCTTGCTACTATCATCTCCATCGTATAAGGCTGATCAGGAAGTATCTCTCTGTCGAAACAACTGCAAAACTCGTTCTCTCCTTCATAATGTCTCGCATTGACTATTGCAATTCACTCCTGTCTGGTCTTCCTGCCTCCACCATTCACATCCTACAGCGCATTCAAAACAATGCTGTACGCCTTGTACTCAAAAAGAAAAAAGCTGACCACATATCTCCTCTCCTGGCACAACTTCACTGGCTCCCTGTATCAAAGCGCATACAGTACAAACTAGACACCATGTGCTACAAAAGCCTCAATAACGCAGCCCCCGATTACCTGTCAAGCCTACTTGAGATCTATGTTCCCTCACGTACCCTCCGCTCTGCCTCCGATCCTCTGACTTTTCGCTTTCCACGCACTAAGCTCAATACCTATGGTCCACGAGCCTTCTCTGTTTCTGGTCCACTCTCCTGGAACAAACTTCCTCTCTCAGTCCGTCAGCAACCTACTTTTGTCTCCTTCAAGTCCGCTCTCAAAACTCACCTTTTCTCCTCCGCATAAAATCCTAACCTCACTCAACCCCCCCCCCCCCCCCCCTCTGCAGCCTGTCTCCGCTCGGAGGGGAATCCCATGGTTATAATATATAATTGTATATGCTATGCTCTCTATAATTTTCCATTGCTTTTATTCTTGCTTTTATTGCTTTTATTCTTTCTCCCCATTTATAGCCATGCTGTGTGTGTGTGTGTGTGTGTGTGTGTGTGTGTGTGTGTGTGTGTGGTGTGTGTGTGTGTGCGCGTGTGTGCGCGTGCGTGCGTGCGTGCGTCGTGCGTGCGTGCGTGTGTGTCTGCTTTAGCGCTTAGATTTGATTTTATCAAGATTTTGCGCTATATAAATATTGTAATTATTATTAATTATTATTATTATTATTATTATTATTATTATTATTATATAGATGAAGACAATATTTTCTTAATCATAGATAGGTTCCCCAGTGGGTATGTCGGCGGCTCTTTCAGGATAAATAGTTTCCCCACCTTCTGGAAATTCTGTGCTAGAAATTTCCTCTTTTCTGTCACTCTCTTTGTCTCTGCCTTGTTGCTTTGCTTTCTGTCATTTCTACCTATCATTTTCTGTCTTTCTGGTCCATTCACCTGTGTGTGTTCGATAAAGTCTTATGTACTTTTTCTTAGGATTGATAATTGGGTACATGTATTATTGGCTCTAGGGAGTGAGATATGCGGAAGCAGTTTTAGGTAATTTATGCCTGTTTTTATATACATGTATGTTTTGGTGTCCTTATGTATATTTATATTTGTATTCAGGTGTGTTTTTTAAATCTCCCCTGTGCGATAAATTGGACGGAGTGGCAACGCCAGGGGCATGTCCCTAGATTATGTGCATGAATGCATTGATCTGTGTACTTAATTTTCTTCCTCTTTTTTTTTTTCCTGTTGAAGTTTTGTATGTTTTGAAGCGGTTATAGCCCTGATATGGCTCTACGCGGTCGGCTGGGCTTTAAACAACAATAATAATCACAGATAGGTATGTCTCGTCGGGGTCGAAAGCCACTTTTTGCATATATGAATATTTACCTGACTCTATTCACGTTGGGAAAGGTAAAGCAGAGAAAGAGAGGAATGGACCTGACCTTCGTCCAAAAGAAGATGAAATAAAATAAAATAAAATAAAATAAAATAAAATAAAATAAAACAAAACAAAACAAAATAAAATAAAATAAAACAAAATAAAATGAAATAAAATAAAATAAAATAAAATAAAATAAAATAAAACAAAATAATATAAAATGAGAGAGACAACGACACTTTTCCCCTCTTGGAGTTGTGACAACGTACAGACCTGCACTTACTTTACTCGGTAGTGTAGCATCCAACAGTCGTTTTATGCCCCCACCCCCACCCCCGTGGGGATGCCGGAGGCTCTTTCAATATAAATAGTATCCCTACCTTCTGGAAATTCTGTGCTAGAAATGTCCTCTTTTCTGTCACTCTCTTTGTGTCTACTTTGCTCGTTCGCTTACTGTCATTTCTTCCTATCATTTTCTGCCTTGCTGGTCCATTCACCTGTATGTGTTCGATAAAGTCTTACATACTTTCTCTTAGGATTGATAATTGGGTACATGTATTAAGTGTATTTTTGGTTCTAAGGAAACGTGATGTGCAGAAGCAATTTTAGGTAATTTAGGTCCGTTTTTATGTGTTTTGGTGTCCTTAGGTATGCTTAAATTTGTATTCAGGTGTGTTTGTTTAATCCCCTGGTGATGAATTGGATGTAGTGGTCAACGCCAGGGGCATGTCCTTAGGTTATGTGCGCGAACGCATTGATATGTGTATTTAATTTTAATTTTCTTTTTCATTTTCTTTTTTGTTTGTTTGTTTGTTTGTTTTTTGTTGTTGTTGATAAATTTCTGTGAGGTATTGTGTACTTTTTGAGATGGTTATAGGCCTGATATGGCTCTGCGTAGTCGGCTGGGATTTGAGCAACAATAACAATGACAGTAACAAGTTGTGTCACGTATTCCTTTTTCTTCTCAACTAGTTGGGAATGAATTTATTGTTACGCTGTTCTTAATCTTGATGGACATCAACTAACAAGAAATGTTTTTGGTGCTATAGGCAAAAAGTAGGCAAAACTATGTATTTGATAGACTTTGCCGCAGTCTGTTTGTTTGGTTTTTGTTTTGTTTTTGTTGCCCAGTGGCTCGATCAGTTGGTTAGGGCACAATGCTGACAACATGGGGGGGGGGGGGGGGGGGGGGGGCGTGGGTTCGACCTTCGAGTGTGCCACAATTTGGCCCCGTTATCACACATGGTTAGAACACTTTGCCGGTAACACTGGGTTCGTGGGTTCAACCCTCAAGCGGACCACCGTTTGTTTATTTGGTTGATTGTTTGGTTGGTTGGTTAGTTGGTTAGTTGGTTGGTTATTTGTTTGTTTGTTTGTTTGTTTTGTTTTGTTTTTTGTTTTTTATGTGACTGATTTTTCATTCAGCCTTTTCTTACACAGATGTTTATAAAAGGATTTAATTTCATGAAGTACATCTTGCTAGTTTTCTAGCACCATCTTCGCTCACTAATTTTGTCATCTGTTTACTCACATAATTCCTTTTTTCAAGATGGCAAAAATATTTAGAAATTTTTTCCCCATTTGCAATCCACCTTGCCTTCGATCTCAATACTCCCTCCATTTTTTGTCCCGAATTGTCTGAAGTTCTTGGATTCCTTTCTTGAAGTTCTATTGTTTCATTTTGTTTTATTTCCAACCGTTCCAAGAGCTTTTACATCTATTTTCTTTCTCTTTCAACCCTTTTATTTTCAACCCTTTTAAGAGCTTCTACATCTTCTATTTTCTTTCTCTATCGTTTTATTTTCTTTTTTTCTTTTCTTTTTTTCCCTTCTCTTTGTAGCATACGTTATGGTTCTTGACCGTATCTGTATTAATATGAAATCTAAAGAGTTTGTAAGGGATTTTATTTTAACGTCAGATTTTACCATATTATAAGGAAGGTCTCTCATCGTCCCCCTTCACCCTGGTATGCTGCCGCTGGACCTCAGCTCCAGGCTGCCAAGCGTGAGAGAAGACGTGCTGAGAGACGGATGATCAAACACAAATCAACTGTGCATAAACAATCCTTCCAGTCTGCAAAGAAAGCATTTGATAAACTTGTCCATAGTGCAAAGGTTTCATTCTATAATGCTAAAATTACGTCTGCCACAACTTTTAAACAGCTCTTCAACATTACTAACACTCTTCTCTGTAAAACTAAAAACAGCCCTATACCTTCTCATGTTCCACCTGCTGACCTTCCTCTAGCATTCTCTAACTTCTTTAATGGGAAACTTTTTGACATTCGTGATAGTCTCGATTCGCAAAATACCCCTCCTCTTTCAATGCCTGAACCAACCTTCTCTGGCTGTCCAC
>CM060310.1:89758521-89763521 GCA_030674185.1 Monoplex corrugatus | reverse complement strand
CACACACACACACACACACACACACACACACACATGGCCATAAATGGGGAAAAAGAAGAAAAGCAATGGAAGATTATATAGAGAGCATATTATATACAAATATATATTACAATGAACCACTCTCAAACAAACTCTGAATCCGAATACTTGCTGGAAGCTGGTATACAGGGTGATGGATGAAAAGGTTGAGGAAGATGGTGGATAGGGTGTGGGATGAAAGGTTGTGAAAGCTGGTAGATAGGATGAGTACAAGAGAGGACAATTCAGGCGGCTTGGCAGCTCCTTCAGCACCGCATCCGTAAAGTGGATGAGGTTCGGCTATGTGGTCCAGTCTTCCTAACCAGCTCGTAGCACCTCAGTTTTATGTAGGAGCCGGATATAACCGCAAAATATCCCATAATAACTGTTTGGACAGATTGAGTTCGAACCCTCAATCTTTTAGTCAGTATCCGTTATCACTTTACCACTTAACCACATTGACTGAAAGCATTTCGTTCCAGCCCCACCCTCCACCCCCCACCCCCCATTTTCCCCCCCCTTGTCACCAATTCCAGACTTGCCGGTGTATAGAGTTTTACACAGGCTCAAGGTGTCTTGTCTGCGACACAGTTACATGTAGAGTTGGGTGAGCGTATATGGAATTGTCCGATTACCACGAATCCCTCTTGAACGAAGCAGACACAACAAATGCATACGCGGAAGTAAATATAGAAAACAGATGGCGCCATATTATAAGAAAGAAATCCTCTTTGCGGATGAAGAAAAAGTCATTTACACACACGTACGTATATACAAATACACGAAACATACGTGCACATGCACACACACACACGCACGCACACACGCACGTACATACAACATGTGCACACACATACACTAACATACATACACACGTAGGCATACACACATACACAAACTCACAAATACATACACGCACACACATATGTGCACACATACACGTAGACACACATACACTCACTCACTGGCACACACGCACACACACACATACACACACATACACACACACTCACAACACACACACACACACACACACACACACACACACACACCACACACACACACACACACACACACACACACACGTATACATTCACAGACTCAATAGCACACACACGCATACACCCACCCACCCACCCTCACACACACATACACACACGCACAAACACTCACACACATCACACACACACACACACACACACCACACACACACACACACACACACACACACAACACACACACACACACACACACACACATCCCGAAACCTACACCCACCCACACATTCGACAAGAATATAATAATAATAATAATAATTACAATATTTATATAGCGCAAAATCTTGATAAAATCAAATCTAAGCGCTGGCTCAGGGTGTCTTGTCTGCGAGACAGTTACATGTGGAGTTGGGTGAGCGTATATGGAATTGTCCTATTACCACGAATCCCTCTTGAACGAAGCAGACACAACACATGCATATTATGCTCGTAGCATGAATTACAAACGAGTAAACCACAACAGAACATACTCCCACATTGCCATAAACAGAAACTGAGAGAATGGTCTGCCAATATAGGAGCACAATAAAGCATACGAACAACAGAGACCATTATCACACCAAGATCGCTCTTCAGTAGGGGGACAAACTAAAGTACATGTGGAAAACGACAACGACGTACTACGACAACAATAATAACAATAATGACAATGACAGTGACAATGACAATAATACTGACACTGAGAATGATATTTCATATTTCCACAGTAGAAGTTAGGAGCTTAAAAGCCATTTTTCGATCTTGATGTTGCTAATCTGTATATCTAGCTAGAACTGAAAATACCGAAGAAAAAAGCAACGGTGAATTTGTGGTGCAAGAAAGTCTGGGAAGAGCTAGACAACGGGGAGGTCCTCAGAGGACGAGCCCACCTCAAGCGATTGTTTGATTGATTGATTTGGTTCAATTTTTACGTCGGCACTCATTTCAGGTGATATGATCGACGGGGATAACCATCCCAGGAAAGTGGGGAAGGGGGGGGGGCTATCTAATTCTATATCGACACCACCAGAACAACAATGATGTTGAGATGGGACAGTAAGAAGGCCAGTTTTAATGTAGCGCAACCCGGGATTCGAACCCACAACCAAGCGAGTGTTTCGCTCTTAACTTCTTATGGTGTTATGGTGTCGGGCAGGTCCAGGTTGTGGACCCCTGGATGCTGTTCTATTGTGGGTTTCCCTTTTTTACTTCTTTGTTGATGTTTGTTTGTTTGATTTCGTCTGAGAGAAATTGAAGGAGAGACAATAGCAATTAATGTTTAAGTGATGTGTGTGTGTGTGTTGTGTGTGTGTGTGTGTGTGTGTGTGTGGTGTGTGTGTGTGTGTGTGTGTTGTGTGTGCCTGGGCATGTGTGTGTATGTGGAGTATGGAGAAAGGAGAGAGAGAGTAAGTGAGTGGGGAAGTGAGTGAGAGAGTGAGTGAGAGAGAGAAAGAGGAAAAAGATGAGTGAGAGGAAGAAGAAAGACAGAGAAGAGAGAATGTGGTGAGTGAGAGAGAAACGGGTGGAAAAGAAGAAGGATACGGAGAGAGAGGGGAGAGCAGACAGACAGAGAGAAGAGACAGGCAGACAGACGAGAGAGGACAGGCAGACAGACAGAGAGAGAGAGACAGGCAGACAGACTGAGAGAGACAGGCAGACAGACGAGAGAGAAGAGAGAGAGAGAGAGAGAGAGACAGGCAGAGAGAGAGAGAGAGAAAGAGAGAGAGAACACAAAATTCTCCCATTACGACTATCATAAATTATTAGCAATGAACAAACAAAAAGTTATACAAGAACGAAGAATAAAAAGACAGAAACAAACTGATAAGAAATCAGAATAAACTCCAGCACGGAATGTGTAGTCTCGAAATTGAAAAAAGACAAAAAGGCGAAACATAAGAAGAATGAATGGAATACTATTTCTGGCACAGAATGTTCAGCCTGGAGTAGTATCATACTGCCAATAATCCGCGCCTTCCCCAGGGGGTGGGGGTGGGGCGTGGTGGGGATGGTGGAGACTGATGGTATTATACCCAATCTTTTGTTTGAATCGATAAGAGAGAAAACGTTTTGTTTCTGTGTGGTAAACGTGCCTGTGTGTGTATGTTTGTTGCCCTACTGAATGTCAAAACAGGTAGATGTATGTGATTATTATTACCGTATATCAAGTCCTAAGGGTGAGTGTAGTACAGTTCTGTTTCATATCTAAAGGAAAGAGCCACAGACAGATGAAACTGGAAAGCAGTAGGCCAAGCCACAAGAACAACGAACCTACACACATCCTATCATTCTGGTAGTGTCAGCTTACTGTTTTATTAGTCTTCTTCTCCTCCCTCCCCCCCCCCATCCCAAACTTTGCCAACGCGTTGGGTTTTGCGCAGGCTCAAGGAGTCTGCCAGATGCTTGCTGGCAGATTTGGGTGGAGCGCGTGTGGTATTGTCGGAGTGCCATGAATGCCCTTTTAACAAACTCCAAACTAGGATGTGCGTAAATTCATAGTTCTTGTGGCTTGGCCTACGTTGTAATGAGAATATATTATTAATCATAAACCCGACCCCCCCCCCCCCCCCAAAAAAAAAAAAAAAAAAGGTGGCGCTGCCCTGTGGCGACGCGTTCTCAACGATGAGAGGAGCCCGAATTTCGCATGGTAAAATCCATGGTGACAAAAAGATAAATGAATATGAATGTGAATATATGAAAATGAGTTCTCTATGTTGATGCACGGTCTACAAAAAACGTGCAAGAATTTTTTAACAGATCGAACGATCATCATCATCATCATCATCATCATCATCATATCACATCATCATCATATGTGCCCTGCCGCATGGCGTTGGCGATCATGGCCCTCCATATGCATCTATCCCTTGTCGCCACAAGCACATATTCCACCCTCTCTGTCCTCAACCACCCTGCAATACAAGTCCGTCCAATATTTTCTCCCTGGGTCTACCTGGTGTTCTCTTTCCCTCCAGCTTTCCTGTTGTGACCAGGTGCTCTAATTCCCCTTTCCTCATAAAATGGCTTATAAATGTTGCCTGTCTTTTCCTGATCTTCCTTATGAATGATCTACCTGTGTCTGCCTCCATTAAGACAATAAGAACGATAGAAGAAAAAAGAAAGAAACGTAGGAAATTTCTAGCACAGGCTGATCTGAGTACTGACCTTGTTCAAGACAGATTCGTCACACTCGTACACTTCCATACGCACCTCCACCCAGATCTACCAGCAATTGTCTAGCAGACGCCTTAAACCTGCGCAAACCGTGAATAATGCGCTGGCAAGGTCTTGAAACGGGGTGGGGAACGGTACAGGTGTATGAAACACTGACACTCAAACCACCAGGATGATTGGAGCATTAACCCTTTGACTCCCGCACCCTATCCACCAACTGCAAAAAATTAAACTTTTGATTCCCTCAGGTGAGGGAGTCAAAGGGTTAAGTTTTTGCTTTGCTAGCATGATTGACAATGCCAGGTGTTGGTGGACAGGGTGCAGGAGTCAAAGGGTTAATTTAACATCGACGGCGAACAGGCCAGCTTTTATATGGTGGAAATGGAATTGAACTCTTGACGCGAGATCTTGACCACGCTGCTCTTTTTTTTTTTTTAACCCTTTCACTCCGGCACCCTATCCTTTATTATTTTTTTTTCTAGATTTTTTAGTTTTAATTTCTCAAGATGACGTCTCCGCGCTCGGAATGAATTCCATATGCACTAACGTCACAGGTGCCGTATGATGGAGAGGATCCAGAATGATCACGGTACAAGCCTTAAGCCAGCACATAAATCCATAAGCAGGCCAGGTCCTGAGGTCCTACCTAGATAGTTCCATAACCCTGTGGTCGTAGGGGAGTGAGGTGGCAGACCCCATCTTTTCCCGGGGCCAGCACCACGAGGGCGGCGCCTATCCCCTCTCGCTCGCTGCAAATTCATATTCATATTC
>CM060310.1:89741021-89753521 GCA_030674185.1 Monoplex corrugatus | reverse complement strand
CACACACACAAACACACACACGCACACACACACGCACATGCACACGGCTAAAATGGGGAGAAAGAATAAAAGCAATGGAAAATTATAGAGAGCATAAAAAAATTTATTACATACAATTATATATTACAATGTGATTCCCCTCCGAGTGGAGACAGGCTGCAGAGGGGATTGAGTGAGGTCAGGATTTTATGCAGAGGAGAAAAGGTGAGTTTTGAGAGCGGACTTGAAGGAGACAAAAGTAGGTTGCTGACGGACAGAGAGAGGAAGTTTGTTCCAGAAAAGTGGACCAGAAACAGAGAAGGCTCGTGGACCATAGGTATTGAGCTTAGTGAGTGGAAAGCGAAAAGTCAGAGGATCGGAGGCAGAGCGGAGGGTACGTGAGGGAAGATAGATCTCAAGTAGGCTTGACAGGTAATCGGGGGCTGCGTTATTGAGGCTTTTGTAGCACATGGTGTCTAGTTTGTACTGTATGCGCTTTGATACAGGGAGCCAGTGAAGTTGTGCCAGGAGAGGAGATATGTAGTCAGCTTTTTTCTTTTTGAGTACAAGGCGTGCAGCATTGTTTTGAATGCGCTGCAGGATGTGAATGGTGGAGGCAGGAAGACCAGACAGGAGTGAATTGCAATAGTCAATGCGAGACATTATGAAGGAGAGAACGAGTTTTGCAGTTGTTTCGACAGAGAGATACTTCCTGATCAGGCTTATACGATGGAGGTGGTAGCAGCAAGATCTGGCAGTTTGAGAAACAAAGTTGTTCATGGAGAGGGTAGAGTCAATGCAGACACCAAGGTTTTTAGCTGAATCAGAAATTGGGACTGATGTGTTACATAATGGGAGAGAAAGAGGAGGCAGCTGAGAAAGTTTCTGACGGGTGCCAATGAGGATAGCTTCTGTCTTGTCGTCGTTAAGCTGAAGTTTGTTGAACGTCATCCAGTTCTTAATGTCCGAGTAACACTCAGTGGTGCGAGTCAAGAGGCGCTGTATATTGTCTGGTGTGTCACTGTCTTGAAGTTGGGTGTCATCAGCATAGAAGTGGTGTTTTATAGAGTGGGAGTTGATGATGGTAGACAGGGGGGAGGTGTAAAGAGTGAAAAGAACAGGGCCAAGGACAGATCCTTGTGGAACACCACAGGTCAGGTATGCAGGTTGAGAGTAAATGCCATTAATGAGAACAGTTTGTTTTTTGTTTGATAGATATGAAGTGAACCAGGAGAGAGCAATGTCAGAGATGCCAAAAGTATGATGAAGTCTAGAAAGGAGAATACCATGATCAATGGTATCAAAGGCTGCAGACAGATCAAGGAATGTGAGGAGAGAGACTTTGCCAGTATCAGTTGCAAGGAGGAGATTGTTGAGAATGTGTAGCAGGGCATTTTCAGTGCTATGGCACTGACGGTAGGCTGACTGGAAAGGATTGAGGAGATTGTTGGCAGACAGGTGAGAGTTCAGCTGCTCACCACAGACACCACAGACACCACAGACACCAAAGGCACCACAGACACCACAGACACCACAGACACCAAAGACACCACAGACACCAAAGACACCACAGACACCACAGACACCAAAGACACCAAAGACACCACAGACACCACAGACACCACAGACACCAGAGACACCAAAGACACCACAGACACCAAAGACACCAAAGGCACCAAAGACACCACAGACACCAAAGACACCAAAGACACCAAAGACACCACAGACACCACAGACACCACAGACACCACAGACACCAAAGACACCAAAGGCACCAAAAACACTACAGACACCAAAGACACCAAAGACACCAAAGACACCACAGACACCAAAGAACACCCCAGACACCACAGACACCAAATGCACCACACAACACACCAAAGACACCAAAGACACCACAGACACCACAGACACCAAAGACACCACAGACACCAAAAGACACCACAGACACCACAGAACCACAGACACCAAATGCACCACAGACACCAAAGACACCAAAGGACCACAGACACCAAAGGCACCACAGACACCACAGCACCAAAAGGCACCACAAACACCACAGACACCAAAGGCACCACAGACACCAAAGGCACCACAGACCACCAAAGGCACCACAGACACCAAAGACACCAAAGACACCACAGACACCAAAGACACCACAGACACCACAGACACCACAGACACCAAAGGCACCACAGACACCACAGACACCACAGACACCACAGACACCAAAGGCACCACAGACACCAAAGGCACACAGACACCACAGACACCAAAGCACCACAGACACCAAAGACACCACAGACACCACAGACACCACAGAACCAAGACACCACAGACACCACAGACACCACAGACACCAAAGGCACCACAGACACCAAGGCACCACAGACACCACAGACACCAAAGGCACCACAGACACCAAAGGCACCACAGACACCACAGACACCAAAGACACCACAGACACCACAGACACCAAAGGCACCACAGACACCAAAGGCACCACAGACACCACAGACACTAAGACACCAAAGCACCACAGACACCAAAGGCACCACGACACCACAGACACCACAGACACCAAAGCATCACAGACACCAAAGACACCACAGACACCAAAGACACCAAAGACACCACAGACACCAAAGACACCACAGACACCAAAGGCACAACAGACACCCACAGACACCAAAGGCACCAAAGACATCAAAGACACCACAGACACCAAATGCACAACAGACACCACAGACACCAAAGACACCAAGACACCACAGACACCAAAGACACCAAAGACACCACAGACACCAAAGACACCAAAGACACCACAGACACAAAGGCACAACAGACACCAAGACACCACAGACACCAAAGACACCACAGACACAAAAGCACCACAGACCCACAGACACCAAGGCCACAGACACCACAGACACCACAGACACCACAGACACCACAGACACCACAGACACACAGACACCAAGACACCACAGACACCAAGACACCACAGACACCACAGACACAAGACACCACAACACCAAAGACACCACAGACACCAAAGGCACCACAGACACAAGGCACCACAGACACCAAAGACACCACAGACACCACAGACACCAAAGACACCAAAGACACAAAGGACCACAGATACCACAACACCAAAGACACCACAGACACCACAGACACCAAAGGCACCACAGACACCAAGACACCAAAGACACCAAAGACACTACAGACACCAAAGGCACCACAGACACCAAAGACACCAAGGCACCACAGACACCACAGACACCAAAGACACCAAAGACACCACAGACACCAAGACACCAAAGACACCAAAGCACCACAGACACAAGCACACAGACACCAAAGACACCAAGACACCAAAGGCACCACAGACACCAAGCACACAGACACCAAGACACCAAAGACACCACAGACACCACAGACACCACAGACACAAGACACCACAGACACCACAGGCACAACAGACACCACAGACACCAATGACACCACAGACACCACAGACACCACAGACACCAAAGACACCACAGACACCACAGACACCAAAGACACCACACACACCAAAGGCACCACAGACACAAAGGCACCACAGACACCAAAGCACCACAGACACCACAGACACCAAAGACACCACAGACACCAAAGCACCACAGACACCAAAGACACCAAAGGCACACAGACACCAAAGACACAAAGACACCAAAGGCACCACAGACACCAAAGACACCAAGGCACCACAGACCAAAGGCACCACAGACACCAAAGGTACCACAGACACCAAAGACACCAAGGCACCACAGCACCACAGACACAAAGACACCAAAGACACAAAGGAACCACAGACACCAAAGACACCAAGGCACCAAGACACCACAGACACCACAGACACAAAGACACCAAGGAACCACAGACACCAAGACACCAAAGGCACCACAGACACACAGACACAAAGACACCACAGACACCAAAGACACCAAAGACACCAAGACACCAAGGCACCAAAGGCACCAAAGGCACAAGACACCACAGACACCAAAGACACAAAGCACCAAGACACCACAGACACCACAGACACCACAGACACCAAAGACACCAAGACACCACAGACACCAAAGGCACAACAGACACCAAAGACACCAAAGGCACCACAGACACCAAAGGCACCACAGACACCAATGACACCACAGACACCAAAGGCACAAAGACACCAATGACACCACAGACACCACAGACACCAAAGACACCAAAGGCACCACAGACACCAAAGGCACCACAGACACCAATGACACCACAGACACCAAAGGCACAAGACACAATGACACCACAGACACCACAGACACCACAGACACAAAGGCACCACAGACACCAATGACACCACAGACACCAAAGGCACCACAGACACCAAAGACACCACAGACACCAAGACACCACAGACACAAAGACACCACAGACACCACAGACACCAAAGGCACCACAGACACCAATGACACCACAGACACCAAAGGCACACAGACACACAGACACCACAGACACCACAGACACAAGACACCACAGACACCAAAGGCACCACAGACACAAGACACCCAGACACCAAAGGCACCACAGACACACAGACACCACAGACACCACAGACACCACAGACACCACAGACACCAAGACACCACAGACACCAAGCACCACAGACACCAATGACACACAGACACCACAGACACACGACACCAAAGACACACAGACACCAAAGACACCACAGACACAGACACACAGACACCACAGACCCAAAGACACCACAGACACAAAGACACCACAGACACAAGACACCACAGACACACAGACACCACAGACACCAAGCACCACAGACACCAAAGACACCACAGACACCAAAGACACCACAGACACCAAGACACCACAGACACCAAAGACACCAAGACACCACAGACACCACAGACACCACAGACACCAAGACACCACAGACACCAAACCACAGACACCAAAGACACCAGACACAAAGACACCACGACACAAGACACCACAGACACAAGCCACAACACAAGACACCACAACAAAGACACCAAAGGACAGACCACAGACACCAAAGGACACAGACACCAAAGACACCAAAGCACCACAGACTCCAAAGCACCACAGACACCACAGACACCGCACCACAGACACCAAAGACACACAGACACCCAAAGGCACCAAGACACCACAGACACCAAAGACACCAAGACACCACAGACACCACAGACACCAAAGGCACCAAAGACACCACAGACACCAAAGGCACACAGACACCAAGACAACCACAGACACCAAAGGCACCAAGACACACAGACACCACAGACACCAAAGGCACCACAGACACACAGACACAAAGGCACCACAGACACCAAAGGCACCACAGACACCAAAGACACCACAGACACCACAGACACCAAGACACCACAGACACCACAGACACCACAGACACCAAAGGCACCACAGACACCACAGACACCACAGACACACAGACACCACAGACACCAAAGGCACCACAGACACCAAAGACACCACAGCCCAGACACCACAGACACCAAAGGCACAACAGACACCACAAGACACACACCAGACACCACAGACACCACAGAGCACCAAAGACACAACACAGACACCAAGACACCACAGACACCACAGGACACCACAGACACCAAAGGCACCACAGACACCACAGACACCACAGACACCACAGCACAAGGCACAACAGACACACAGACACCACAGACACCACAGACACCAACAGACACCACAGACACCACAGAACACCAAAGACACCACAGACACCAAAGCACCACAGACACCAAAGACACCACAGACACCAAGACACCACAGACACCAAAGCACCACAGACACCAACAGACACCACAGACACCAAAGACACCACATACACACAGACACCAAAGACACCACAGACACCAAAGACACCACAGACACCACAGACACCAAAGGCACCACAGACACCAAAGACACCACAGACACCACAGACATCATAGACACCACAGACACCAAAGACACCACAGACACCAAAGACACCACAGACACCACAGACACCACAGATACCACAGACACAACAGACACCACAGACATCACAGACACCAAAGACTCTGGTAGATTCTTACAACATAAACAGTTCAGGAAAACTGTTACTTGCCGGCAGCCATCTTTTTTTATTCTAGTGACTTCTCTTGTTCCAAAACAACACGAGTTACTTCCCATTCCATTCAGATACCACACTCCTTCACTCTCAAGTTAAGAACTGCCCCTTAGATAAAATAATTGACAACTTGCTTTTTTTTTTCTTAACAAAGAAAGAAAGAAAAAAAACTTTGTTGGAAAAACATTATTAACACAAATGAATTAATGCTGAATTCTGATCAACAACTACAAAGACCATATATGATGATAAATGAAATAATAATAATGAAAATATTGATAATGATTATTATATCTTTTTCAAACTTTTCCCAACCAATTCATAATGTAGTTTTGAATCTGACAGGAGCCGATTTCACTCTGCATGGTCACTCTTCCTCTGATGTTGTAACCTGAGGCATAGGTGTTACTACTTCTGCTGAATTTCTGTCAGGATCTGGAGCATCAACAGTAGCATTGGATGAGTCAATAGTCTTCTGCTGCGTCATCTCTGGAACACAGTCTGGTAATGGCATCTCCAGATCTTCCGTTTCCTGTCCTTCGGTCTCTTTGCTGTGTCGTTCCAACATGTGATCAACATGTCGCCTTTGCACACGTCCATCTGATAGTTTCACCACATAAGATAGCGGACCTGTGACTTCTATGATGATTCCTGGCAACCATTTTGATCTAGTTAGTCCAAAGTTCTTGATGTAGACCAAACTACCCACCCCAAACTTTCGACATGCTCCCTGATCACGAATAAGTTTTTGTTGGATTTGTTTTTTATCTACTCGCCGTTCCACACGGGTTTGTGGTCTGTGTACACTTCAAAATAAAACGTCAAACGTTCTATATATTGTTCCCAGTCTTGAGAGGGATCATATTCTTTTATTCTACCAAAAGCTGTAGCCATCCTCGTCGCCAAAATGTGATAGATTCTTTCAACATAAACAGTTCAGGAAAACTGTTACTTGCCGGCAGCCATCTTCTTTTATTCTAGTGACTTCCCTTGTTCCAAAACAACATGAGTTACTTCCCATTCCATTCAGATACCACAGACTCCAACCTGAACTCATTTCAGGCATGGAACCAGAAGAAGAAACCGAGACTGAGGCCATCACTAGGATCAGATCACGAAGGATCACAGAAATCTGGGACAAATTTGACAATGTTTTGACCATTGATGGTTTCATGACAAGTGGGGATCATGATCATGACGCTATGGAGTTCTATCTAAGATGGAGACTGTGTGACAGGGCTGTACTCAACGCTTTAAACCTTTCACTCCCGCACCCTATTCGTCAGCTGCAAAAATTTAACCCTTCACTCCCTCACCTTATCCACCAGCTTCCCGCAGGAAGCTGGTGGATAAGGTGGGGGAGTGAAAGGGTTAAGTTTCTGCTTTGCTGTAATGGCTGACAAAGCGTGATGCTGGCGGATAGGGTGAGGGAGTCAACGGGTTAAATGATACTTTATCATGACGTCAACTTGTTTGTAAAATCTTATAATTTCAACAGAAAGTTTACTCATTTATAAGCCTCAGAATTTACATGATGATCGTGTCACCCTCGTCAGTTCCACCTTTATAGTGTATACATACATTCAAGAAGATGACAAGCATTCTTACCAACAAATGCCTATCAACTAACATCAGAAAGAGAGTCCTTGAATGTTATATAGAACCAATTCTGTTGTAAGGTTGTGAGGCGTGGACAGTCAACAAACAAAGCCAGAGCAAGATTGAGGCAGCCGAGATGTGGTTTCTAAGAAGAATGTTGAGAGTTCCTTGGACAGCAAAGAAAACAAAGGAGACAGTCTCGATGGAGGCAGACACAAGCAGATCATTCATAAGGAAGATTAGGAAAAGCCAGGCAACATTTATAGGCCATTTTATGAGGAAAGGGGAATTGGAGTGCCTGGTCACAACGGGAAAGCTGGAGGGAAAGAGAGCACCGGGTAGACCCAGGGAGAAAATATTGGACGGACTTGCAGAGTGACTGGGGACAAAGAGGGGGAAGAGATGCTTGAGGCAACAAGTGATAGAGACAGATGGAAGTCCATAATCGCCAACGCCATGCGGCAAGGCACCTGATGATGATGATGACATACATTCCAGAGAGTATGAAATATGTGGGAACTATTCCGCGTGTGCGGTAGCATTTTTTTTGATATCTCACATCCCTGTATGCTTCAATGTTTTAAAATCCATATTCTCACACCTCGGAATGGCAGGCTGTGTTGGTAGAGCCGTGGACTCAAGATCTCATGTCTCGAGTTCAAATCTACCGCACAACATAGAAGTTAGTGTGGTCGCTGTCCATCTTAATAATGTTCCAATCATTCTGATGGTGGCAGTGTTTCACAAGTCCTGTATAAAGCGTAACGAGCGAGCTTTTGACGTGGACTGTTATGTCAGTCAAACGATTAGTATAGTTATTATTATTGAATGATCAGTTGATAATGTCTGGTTATGAAAGTGGCCATTTTTGTTCTAGTTCTTGGTGACTGCTCTGTTCTAGTTCTTGGTGACTGACTGCCCTGTTCTAGTTCTTGTGACTGACTGCCCTGTTCTAGTTCTTGTTGACTGCTCTGTTCTAGTTCTTGGTGACTGACTGCCCTGTTCTAGTTCTTGTGACTGACTGCCCTGTTCTAGTTCTTGTTGATTGCTCTGTTCTAGTTCTTGGTGACTGACTGCCCTGTTCTAGTTCTTGTTGATTGCTCTGTTCTAGTTCTTGGTGACTGACTGCCCTGTTCTAGTTCTTGTTGACTGCTCTGTTCTAGTTCTTGGTGACTGACTGCCCTGTTCTAGTTCTTGTTGATTGCTCTGTTCTAGTTCTTGGTGACTGACTGCCCTGTTCTAGTTCTTGTTGACTGCTCTGTTCTAGTTCTTGGTGACTGACTGCCCTGTTCTAGTTCTTGTTGACTGCCCTGTTCTAGTTCTTGTTGACTGCCCTGTTCTAGTTCTTGCTGATTGCCCTGTTCTAGTTCTTGTTGACTGCCCTGTTCTAGTTCTTGTTGACTGCCCTGTTCTACTTCTTGTTGACTGCCCTGTTCTACTTCTTGTTGACTGCCCTGTTCTAGTTGTTGTTGATTGCCCTGTTCTAGTTGTTGTTGACTGCCCTGTTCTAGTTGTTGTTGACTGCCCTGTTCTAGTTGTTGTTGACTGCCTGTTCTAGTTGTTGTTGACTGCTCTGTTCTAGTTGTTGTTGACTGCTCTGTTTAGTTCTTGTTGACTGCCCCTGTTCTAGTTCTTGTTGACTGCTCTGTTTAGTTCTTGTTGACTGCTCTGTTCTAGTTCTTGTTGACTGCTCTGTTTTAGTTGTTGTTGACTGCCCTGTTCTAGTTCTTGTTGACTGCTCTGTTCTAGTTCTTGTTGACTGCTCTGTTCTAGTTCTACTGATGCCCTGTTTTAGTTCTTGTTGACTGCTCTGTTCTAGTTCTTGTTGACTGCTCTGTTTTAGTTCTTGTTGACTGCTCTGTTCTAGTTGTTGTTGACTGCTCTGTTTTAGTTGTTGTTGACTGCCCTGTTCTAGTTCTTACTGACTGCCCTGTTTAGTTCTTGTTGACTGCTCTGTTCTAGTTCTTGTTGACTGCTCTGTTTTAGTTCTTGTTGACTGCTCTGTTCTAGTTGTTGTTGACTGCTCTGTTCTAGTTGTTGTTGACTGCTCTGTTCTAGTTGTTGTTGACTGCTCTGTTCTAGTTGTTGTTGACTGCTCTGTTCTAGTTGTTGTTGACTGCTCTGTTCTAGTTGTTGTTGACTGCTCTGTTCTAGTTGTTGTTGACTGCTCTGTTCTAGTTCTTGTTGACTGCTCTGTTCTAGTTGTTGTTGACTGCTCTGTTCTAGTTCTTGTTGACTGCCCTGTTCTAGTTCTTACTGACTGCCCTGTTTTAGTTCTTGTTGACTGCCCTGTTCTAGTTCTTACTGACTGCCCTGTTTAGTTCTTGTTGACTGCCCTGTTCTAGTTTCTTACTGACTGCCCTGTTCTAGTTCTTGTTGACTGCCCTGTTCTAGTTCTTACTGACTGCCCTGTTTTAGTTCTTGTTGACTGCCTGTTCTAGTTTTGTTGACTGCTCTGTTTTAGTTTTGTTGACTGCTCTGTTCTAGTTCTTACTGACTGCCCTGTTTTAGTTCTTGTTGACTGCCCTGTTCTAGTTCTTACTGACTGCCCTGTTTTAGTTCTTGTTGACTGCCTGTTCTAGTTTTGTTGACTGCTCTGTTTTAGTTCTTGTTGACTGCTCTGTTCTAGTTCTTGTGACTGATCTGTTCTAGTTCTTGGTGACTGCCCTGTTCTATTTGTTGTGACTGCCCTGTTCTAGTTCTTGTTGACTGCTCTGTTCTAGTTTTTACTGACTGCCCTGTTGTAGTTCTTGTTGACTGCCCTGTTCTAGTTGTTGTTGACTGCCCTGTTCTAGTTTTGGTGACTGCCCTGTTCTAGTTCTTACTGACTGCCCTGTTCTAGTTGTTGGTGACTGCCCTGTTCTAGTTGTTGTTGACTGTCCTGTTCTAGTTCTTACTGACTGCCCTGTTCTAGTTCTTGTTGACTGCCCTGTTCTAGTTCTTATTGACTGCCCTGTTCTAGTTCTTGGTGACTGCCCTGTTCTAGTTTTTGGTGACTGCCCTGTTCTAGTTCTTACTGACTGCCCTGTTCTAGTTGTTGTGACTGCCCTGTTCTAGTTCTTACTGACTGCCCTGTTCTAGTTCTTACTGACTGCCCTGTTCTAGTTCTTACTGACTGCCCTGTTCTAGTTTTGGTGACTGCCCTGTTCTAGTTCTTACTGACTGCCCTGTTCTAGTTGTTGTTGACTGCCCTGTTCTAGTTCTTACTGACTGCCCTGTTCTAGTTCTTATGACTGCCCTTTCTAGTTCATGTTGACTGCCGTGTACTATTCTTACTGACTGCCCTGTTCTAGTTCTTGTTGACTGCCCTGTTCTAGTTCTTGTTGACTGCCGTGTCTAGTTCTTACTGACTGCCCTGTTCTATTCTTGTTGACTGCCCTGTTCTAGTTCTTGTTGACTGTCCTGTTCTAGTTCTTACTGACTGCCCTGTTCTAATTGTTGTTGACTGCCTGTTCTAGTTCTTCTGACTGCCCTGTTCTAGTTCTTACTGACTGCCCTGTTCTGTTGTTGTTGACTGCCCTGTTCTAGTTCTTATGACTGCCCTGTTCTGGTTGTTGTTGACTGTCCTGTTCTATTTGTTACTGACTGCCCTGTTCTGGTTGTTGTTGACTGTCCTGTTCTAGTTCTTACTGACTGCCTGTTCTGTTTTGTTGACTGCCCTGTTCTAGTTCTTACTGACTGCCCTGTTCTAGTTGTTGTTGACTGCCTGTTCTAGTTCTTACTGACTGCCCTGTTCTAGTTCTTACTGACTGCCCTGTTCTAGTTCTTACTGACTGCCCTGTTCTAGTTCTTACTGACTGCCCTGTTCTAGTTGTTGGTGAATGCCCTGTTCTATTGTTGTTGACTGCCTGTTCTAGTTCTTACTGACTGCCCTGTTCTAGTTGTTGGTGACTGCCCTGTTCTAGTTGTTGGTGACTGCCCTGTTCTAGTTCTTGTTGACTGCCCTGTTCTAGTTCTTGGCTGACTGCCCTGGTCTAGTTCCTGCTGACTGCCTTGTTCTAGTTCTTGGTGACTGCCCTGTTCTAGTTCTTACTGACTCCTGTTCAAGTTCTTACTGACTGTCTTGTTCTAGTTCTTGGTGACTGCCCTGTTCTAGTTTCTGCTGACTGCCCTGTCTAGTTCTTGCTGACTGCCCTGTTCTAGTTCATGTTGACTGCCTTGTTCTAGTTCTTGTTGACTGCCTTGTTCTAGTTCATGTTGACTGCCTTGTTCTAGTTCATGTTGACTGCCTTGTTCTAGTTCATGTTGACTGCCTGTCCTAGTTCCTGCTGACTGCCTTGTTCTAGTTCTTGTGACTGCCCTGTTCTAGTTCTTGTTGACTGTCCTGTTCTAGTTCTTGCTGACTGTCCTGTTCTAGTTCTTGCTGACTGTCCTGTTCTAGTTCTTGCTGACTGCCCTGTTCTAGTTCTTGCTGACTTGCCCTGTTCTAGTTCTTGCTGACTGCCCTGTTCTAGTTCTTGCTGACTGCCCTGTTCTAGTTCTTGCTGACTGTCCGTTCTAGTTCTTGCTGACTGCCCTGTTCTAGTTCTTGACGACATGCCCTGTTCTAGTTCTTGTTGATTACCCTGTTCTAGTTCTTGCAGACTGCCCTGTTCAGGTGCATGATCCCTGTGCTTCATCCTGAGGGAACCTCAATGGTGAGCGCCGTTCTGGTCTGACCTAAATGACCGTGTAGATATTTGTGTTAGTTTCAGTTTCAGTTTCAATTTCT
>CM060310.1:89703521-89736021 GCA_030674185.1 Monoplex corrugatus | reverse complement strand
AAAGCGAAAAGTCAGAGGATCGGAGGCAGAGCGGAGGGTACGTGAGGGAACATAGATCTCAAGTAGGCTTGACAGGTAATCAGGGGCTGCGTTATTGAGGCTTTTGTAGCACATGTGTCTAGTTTGTACTGTATGCGCTTTGATGCAGGGAGCCAGTGAAGTTGTGCCAGGAGAGGAGATATGTGGTCAGCTTTTTTTCTTTTTGAGTACAAGGCGTGCAGCATTGTTTTGAATGCGCTGTAGGATGTGAATGGTGGAGGCAGGAAGACCGGACAGGAGTGAATTGTAATAGTCAATGCGAGACATTATGAAGGAGAGAACGAGTTTTGCAGTTGTTTCGACAGAGAGATACTTCCTGATCAGGCTTATACGATGGAGGTGATAGTAGCAAGATCTGGCAGTTTGAGAAACAAAGTTGTTCATGGAAAGGGTAGAGTCAACGCAGACACCAAGGTTTTTAGCTGAATCAGAAATTGGACTGATGTGTTACATAATGGGAGAGAAAGAGGAGACAGCTGAGAAAGTTTCTGACGGGTGCCAATGAGGATAGCTTCTGTCTTGTCGTCGTTAAGCTGAAGTTTATTGTATGTCATCCAGTTCTTAATGTCCGAGTAACACTCAGTGGTGCGAGTCAAGAGGCGCTGTATATTGTCAGGTGAGTCACTGTCTTGAAGTTGGGTGTCATCAGCATAGAAGTGGTGTTTTATAAAGTGGGAGTTGATGATGGTGGACAGGGGGGAGGTGTAAAGAGTGAAAAGAACAGGGCCAAGGACAGATCCTTGTGGAACACCACAGGTCAGGTATGCAGGTTGAGAGTAAGTGCCATTGATGAGAACAGTTTGTTTTCTGTTTGATAGATATGAAGTGAACCAGGAGAGAGCAATGTCAGAGATGCCAAAAGTATGATGAAGTCTAGAAAGGAGAATACCATGATCATGGTATCAAAGGCTGCAGACAGATCAAGGAGTGTGAGGAGAGAGACTTTGCCAGTATCAGTTGCAAGGAGGAGGTTGTTGAGAATGTGTAGTAGGGCAGTTTCAGTGCTATGGTACTGGTGGTAGGCTGCTACTTCTACTACTAATAACAACAACAACAGTGCTACTACTACTACTACTACTAACCTCGTTTCAGGATCCCGGAGCCCAGGATGCCGTTTGTTGTGGATACAGGAACGTCTACAAACGTGACCCGAAGTCGGCTGACAGTGTGGAAACTCGCCAAGAGACGGCTACAAATCACTGTCTGGTGACAGGTTGCACGTGCAGGCATCACCACTATATAACAAGAGCAATAGACCTCAGCCCTACAACACACAGCAGGGGCCCGTTTCTTAATACTAGCATGCTCGCGCGCAAGTGACGACGAAGCGAGTGCCGAGGGCGAGAAAAAAAAACCCAGGTTGATAAGTTTAGATAATCTGGGAGCGGTCATCTCACCAGACGGCAGACGCAGATCATAAAAGCCGGCATAATCGGCCAAGCCAAAACAGCATTCAAGAAGATGAAAAGCATTCTTACCAACAACTGCCTATCAATTAACATCAGGAAGAGAGTTCTTGAATGTTATGTATAGAACTGATACTGTTATACGGTTGTGAGGCGTGGACAGTCAACAAGCAAAGTCAGAACAAAAGTTGAGGCAACTGAAATGTGATTTCTAAGAAGAATGTTGAGAGTTCCACGGACAGCAAAGAAAACAACGAGACAGTCTTGAAGGAGGCAGAGGCAAGAAGATCATTAATAAAGAATGAAAAGACAAGCAACATTTATAGACCATTTTATGAGGAAAGGGGAAGTAGAGTACCTAGTCACAACAGGAAAGCTTGAGGGAAAGAGGACGCCAGGTAGACACAGGAAGATGTTGGACGGACTTGCAGGGTGGCTAAGGACAGAGAGGGTGGGAGATGTACTTGCAGCGATAAGGGATAGATTCGTATGAGGGCCATGATCACCAAGCCATGCGGCAGGACACATGATGATGATGATGGAATGGATGCGACGCGGAAGTAGATTTTACCAACGATCAGCGACTTATTTCACAATAGAAGACGGAGTCTTCATCAATCAAACACAAAGCGACTTGCACGACCGCCATCTTTACCTTGCTGGCTAGATACTCTCAATGCTATCTAGCTTTGCCTAGCGAATACCTAGCTATGCTTGCAGCTAGGTGCAACAAAGAAACGCTCATAAGAGTTATCTGCCTTGTTTAGTACATGTATGTTGGGTCGTCATCAAGTGCATCTGGAGCACTGACTTGACCTTTGACCCTCGCACCTATTCACCAAGAGCAAACATTTATTGGTTCCGTCCCACTGTCCACTACCTTCCTGAAGCTGGTGGATAGGATGAGGGAATTAACCCTTTGACTGCCACACCCTGTCCACCAGCAGCGTCCGCATTGTCAACCATGCTAGCAAAGCAAAAATTAATCTTTGATTCTCTTACCCTTTCTAACAGCTTCCTGCAGGAAGCTGATGGATAGGGGGGAGTCAAAAGGTTGCATTCAGAGTGAGAGAGTCATAGGGTTAAGTTTTTGCAATCAGTGGTTAAGGTGTGGGAGTCAAAGGGTTAAGGCATTAAGTTTTTGCTTAGCCAGCGTAGTTGACAATGCACGATGCTAGTGGACAGGGTGCGGAAGTCAAAGGGTTAATGAAGTCGGTGCATTCATCATCATCATCATGTGCCCTGTCGCATGGCGTTGGCGATCATGGCCCTCCATATGTATCTATCCCTTGTTACAAACACATCTTCCACCCTCTCTGTCCTCAGCCACCCTGCAAAAGTCCATCCAGTATTTTCTCCCTGGGTCTACTTGGTGCTCTCTTTCCCTCCAGCTTTCCTGTTGTGACCAGGTGCTCCAATTCCCCTTTCCTCATCGGTGCAATATTGACTATCAATACCTTTTGTACGTTTTAATCGTTCAGCTGTGTCAGTCAGTCCAGACACTCAGATCACACACCCGATGCCTCAAGTTCTCAAGCCAAGCTTACACTTGGGGCTTTGTCCCTGTAGCTGGGGCTCTGCCATTTGCTTTCTTGGAACTTGGTGGGGGGGGGGGAGGGGGGGATACACACAGATCAGACACGCGGTGCCTCAAGTTCTCAAGGCAAGCTTACACTTGGGGAACGAAGCCCGGCCGTTTGTTTTCTTAGAACTTGGGGGGAAAACACACTCAGACTGGCTGTTTGCTTTCTGGGAACTTGGGGGTGGAAAACATACATTAGTGATGGGCAAAGAGAGGCCTGGGTGTGAACACTGCAGCAGCGGCGATTCCCTTCCTAAAGCTATCCGCTGAATCATTCGCGGAAGGCAGACGAGTGGACGGTAAAAGGATTACGACCTCTGGTAACGAAGTGGTGTGGGACAGTGGACAGTGGATGCAATTAGTTTTCAGCCCAGTGGACAGACAGGATCATAGACATGGATAGGGAGACAGGCAACTTGCTCTGTTGCACTCTGTGATAGGGAGAAGAGTGGCAGACTGGTTTAGACGTTCGCCTGCCAATAACTAAACTCGAGGTTCCAGGGTTCGCTCCCCGTAGAGATCTAGATTTTTCTTCTCAGTTTGACCGGAAAATCGAACTGAACGTCTAGTACTTCAAAAGGGGACGAAAAACGAGTCGGACCCGTGTGCCTTCTGGCTGCGCACGGTAAAGATCCTACGGCAGTTGAAAATCGTGAAGAGCAGGGCATTGCGCGGCTGCCTTGGTAAAAACACAAAACACAAAACAAAATTACATTGGAGAGATAGGTTGATTTCCCAAGTCCCGCCATTTGAAGATCAATTAGACTTCTTGCCTTCCTGAAGTCTTGGTTAAAAAAATGTGAATAAGAAGATGAATTTGAAGCGAGAGAGAGGGGATGGACGCCGCCCCCGTGGTACTGGCCCCGGGAAAAGTTGAGGTCTCTGCTACTTCACTCCCCTACGACCTCAGGTCTAGGTAGGACCTCAGGACCTATCCAGCTCATGGGTTTATGTGCAGGCGTAAGCAAACTGGCCTGGAAAAAAAAAACACCCTGACATCTGCAGCATGAAAACGGGGTCTGATGGATGGTGCAGATGACTGGGAGTGCAAGCAGATCTTCCACAATGGGTAAAAAAAACACACCCAGAAATCATCAGAAAGAATGGCATGAGACCGGACATAGTTGTCCATTTCTATTCAGCAAAACAAATGATTTTGATCGAACTCACTGTATGTAGAATGGAGGACGCCCGTATCTACATGAACCAAAAACAAAAAACAAACAAACAAACAAAAACCACACAAACACGAAAAAAATTAGAACGCGTTTTTAATACAATCAGACAAGACAGGCTCAAATTTTCGGCCAACTGGCCTTTGTCAAGCGTAGACGTAAAAAAACAATCACCAAATACAAAAACTAGGAGAAAAAGACTGAAACTTCTCTGATGCTTCGTCCAGTGGGAGAAAAGGATTTTTATTTTTCATGATTTTTTGTTCTTTTCTGGTTCCTGTTTGCTTGAATGCAGGCAGTCACTCTTGATTTGGATTCCATATCTACAAGACTGAATAATATGCCAGTCTAGCCCCCAGCCTGAGGATATCTGGCTTTGAAGCCAAAGTCCTCGCATAGAGGTTGAAACTAGGGAGGCACATCAACCTATGACCTCATAAAACAGCTTTTGATTTCAGGAGAGACAGGACCAGAGCCCTGAAGACAATGGCAGAAGCAGCTGAAAAAAGCTCCAGCTGGATCTGGTCAAGGGAGAACGGAAGTGAACTTCATAAGGCTTAAAATCCCCCTATATGTTGCCAGAGTCTGATAGCGAAATGATTAAGACATCCATCACGAGGGTGACTTGACCTTGATCTTGGACGCACAGATTCGAATCCAGACGAAAGTAAATTTCTATACCCCCCCCCCCCCCCCAAAAAAAAAAAAAAAAAAAAAAAAAAAAGAAAAACAAAAGAAAAGAAATGGCGACAGCAGAAGAGCATCCAGGAGTCATAACCTGGACGCGGCCAAGCCAAAAACATTATGAACAACGTCTTTGGGCCCAGCCCCCGTAGAGTGTCAGGAGTTAAGGGCCGAAATGCTTGTCTGACGTGGGTTTCTCGTCTGAGAACCTTCACTGTTTGGCTCTCCCCAGAGTTTCTTACTACTATTGTGTCAACGCTATTTTCAGACATATAGGCGGTAATCCGAGAAAACTAATATTAATCGATGCTTAGGCCGTGACTGACCAGAAACTGGTCGGGTTGCCAGTCTGTGCTATGTATGTCTATGGAGACGGGGGTCATTCTGGGCGCTTTGGGGAACACCAACACTTGGACTTATTACAGGAGGACTCTTGACTTTCATAGTTTGTTTAGGCCATTGTAGAGGTGTTCCTTGTGCAGTCAATGTTTAGCTGCTGGGAGTTGTTGAAGCACTGTTGTTAACCTCGTGGAAGGCGCTGGCGGTCCTCAATGACCGGACACTACTGTTATCTTTCCCACGCGCTTCTCTTGTCCGCTCAAAGCCACATGACACAGTTACGAGAAAAACAGTGTAACTCTGTGGCACGCCCAACCATCTCTGGCCCGCTATATCGGGTGGGGACACGTCAAAAATGCTTATTCACATAGACACAGTGTTATTTAGTTTCCTTTTTTTTTCTTTTTTAACTGCTGTTTTATTTAATTTAAAGAATCGTTTGAAAAAATCGAATACATAAATAAACAGATGAAAAGAGTAAAAAAAAAAAAATAAAATAAAAAAAAAAGTTATGGTCGTACGAAATTACTGTTGATGTGCTACACGTGGTATTTCTGGTTGTTGAGATTATTCTGACCAATCAGAAACAAGCCATGAAGGCATTTGCCGCTTGCCATTGGCGCAAACTGCTGACGTCCAAATATGCCGCCAGACGACCGGGGGGGGGGGGGGGGGGGAAGAAAAGGTCAAGCTGACATTGAATTTCTCCCCACAGAGAGAGGAGAGAGAGAGAGAGAGAGAGAGAAGAGAGAGAGAGAAAGAGGAGGGAGAGAGAACGAGAGAGGGAGAGAGTTGGAACATGCATGAGCTTGGCGCACAGGAAAAGAAGCAAAACTTTGTGCTGGATTCCACCAGTCGCCTGTGGTGTAGCCTAATGGTTAACGCAACAGACTACCGACTAGAACGTTGTGGGTTTGAATCCCCATCAGTCCCTTCAAAAATATATCATTGTGGGATTTTCGGCTCTAACCGGCTCCTACCCAGAGTTGGGCGTGCTATGGGCTCACTGGGAAGACTGGGACCACACAGTCGAGTCTCATCCACTTCACGGATGCTTCATTGAGGGTGTCGCTCAAATTTTCTGACCAGCGCCGCAGGTGTGTGTATCTCTCAGGCCTGGTTGACGCCAGGATATGGTAGTAAGCGTAAAGTACAGCCCTGTCACGCAGTCTCAATCCTAGATGGAACTCCACAGCATCAGGATTATCATCCTCAGCGACATCAACATGATCGCATCGTAACAACTGTGCCAGCTACTGTGGCCATTTAGGTAGCGTAGAAAATGAAAATGGGACTGGAAACAAGGTGAGCACAAAGGTAACATCCCTAAGTGCAATGATCCTTAAAAAAAAGATAAATAAAATAAAAACAGAAAAAAACCTTTGTGCTCGACTCAATTCACATGATACACCAGACGGGCGCAGTTATCAAGTGGGTAAAAAAAAAAAAAAAATTGTAATTAAATTAATTATAATTAATTAAGACGTCAGACTTCCGATATGAAGGTCTGGGGTTCGATCCTGTCTGGGTACCTTCCACCTGGTGAAGAAAAGTTGGTGATTTTCTGATCTTTCTGGGAAACTTGTGTGCACAGCCTGTTAGCGCCTAAACCCCCTTTGAGTGTACATGCACACAGAACAATCAAATACTCACGTTAACCCTTTGACTCCCGTTCCCTGTCCACCAGCATCCTGCATTGTCAACCGTGCTAGCGACGCAAAAACTAAACCTTTCGACTCCCTCACCCTATCCATCTGCTTCCTGCAAGAGGCAGGTCGATAGGGTGAGGTAGTCAAAGGGTTATGTTTTTGCAGTTGGTGGATAGGGTGCAGGAGTCAAAGGGTTAAAGATCCTGTGAGTTGTGCCAGCTTCTGGTGGACTATGGAAACCCGAAGAGCACCCCAACATACACGTCCACCGAAGACGAAGTATACAGACTGTGCAGCAACATACCGCCTGCACAGTGTGGACAAAAGCAATGTGCATACATGCATCCCAGAAAAATCAGATTGCAAAAATAAACAGACAGATAAATAAATTAATAAATAAACAAATATTCTCACAAAATCAACTTCAATCACAAAAATCACTGCAGATTAGCCTATGAATCCCTCCTGTCCACTAGCCTCCTGAAATATCAGTCATCATCATCATCATCATCTTCATGTGCCCTGCAACATGGCGTCGGCGATCATGGCCCTCCATATGAATATATCTTTTGTCGCTGCTAGTAGCCTACATCTCCCACCCTCTCTGTCTTCATCGGCTCCTCAAGTCCGTCTAGCATTTTCTCCATGGGTCTATCTGGTGCTCTTTTCCCCTCCAGCTTTCCTGTTGTTTCCAGCTGTTTTAATTTCTCTTGCTTCATAAAATGTCGTATGAAGGAACGAATATTTCAGTTACAAAGATTAATTTATTAATGTTCCTTGTCTTTTTCTAATATTCTTCATTGATTAATGTTCTTTTTGTTTTTGCCTTTTTCAAGACTGTCTCGTTCGTTTTATTTGCTGTCTATGGAACTCTTAATAATATTCTTAGAAACTAAATTTCAGCTGCCACAATCTTGTTTTGACTTTGTGTGTTGACTGTCCAGGCTTCTCATCCGTACAACAGTTTGATTCTATGTAACACTGAGGAGATTTCATCCTGATGTTAAATTGATAGGCATTTGTTTGTAAGAACTCTTTTCATTTTATTGAATCCTGTTTTAGCTTGGCCGATTCTGCTGGCTATTTCTAATGTGCATCTGCCTTCTGTGAGATGACAGATATTTAGACTTGTCTCAGTGTAGTGTCATTTTCTATTATTTTGCATGAGGAGGATTTCTTTTTGTTTTGTTTGTTTTACTGATAACCATGACGTTAGTCTTCTTGCTGTTTAGCCCCAACCCTTTATTTTTGCTTTTTATATGTGTTATATTCACAAGGTTTTGTAGGTCCCTTTCATTTTCTGCAATTAGCACGGTGTCATCTGCGTAACCAAGATTGTTTAACATTTTTCCTCTAACTTTTATCCAAGGGCATTCTTCTAGGTTTCTCGTAATGGTTTCGTTGTAAAGTGAAAACAAATCAGGTGACAGAACACATCGCTGCCTAACCTCTCTTTTGATATTTTGGAGAGAGCTCATATCATTTTTCTATTGTCATTGCTGCTGTTTGTTCCCAGTATATATTCCTGATTATTCTTAGATTCTTTTCGTCAACATATCTCAGTCATGATAGCGAAGGGAAAAGTTAATCCTTTCACTCCCTATCCCTATCTACCAGTTTTCTGCAAGGAGCTGGTGGATAGGGTGAGGGAGTAAAAGGATGAACATTTTGTAACTGGTGGATAAGATGAGGGAGTAATTAGAACGAAATTCTTGCAGCTGGTAGATAGGGTGAAGGAATCAAAGTGTCAATAAAATCATAAAGAAAATACTTACGAGATTATTTTCAGTTATATTCAGGTGTTTTTATGACTTTTTTTTTCCCACAAGATTGACTTCAGAACCATGAAGAAAACATGGCAAAACGTTTTTGGTGTACTTATGTATGTTCAAATTTGTATTCAGGTGTGTTTTTTAAACCCCTGTGCGATAACTTGGACGGAATGGTCAACGCAGGGGGCATCTCCTTAGATTATGTGCGCGAATGCATCGATACGTGTGCGCATGTTTTGGAGCGATTATAGCCCTGTTGTGGCTCTACGCAGTCGGTTGGGCTTTACACAACAAAAACAATAAACGATTCTAGCATGGCCCGCGCTTCTGGTGTAAATTCGTTTTAGCATTCCTGTCGTCTAATCACTGCATCCTTTCCCCCGACCTTATAAAGAAAGCTTTCAGCTCTTGGGGGTTGAAGATGAGAAGTTTCCCAAGCTGTGGTCTTGAACAATACTATTTTAACAAATATTTTGTATGTCAAGAACTACTGGTGTTCCAGACGAAACCAATGTCTGTAACAACTGCCTGGAATCTTGGTGGTAAGTTCACTGAAACAGGCGATGGACATTACTGGCAGTGACCTCCAACAACTGTTCAACCAACACAGCTAAACGAACACTTCATTTGCAAAAGATCACTTGTAAATGTGTCTAGTTTTCATCATAAAATACATTGATAATCATTAAAAAAAAAATTCATCAGAAAAAAGTTCAGGCAACTGAAATGTGGTTTCTAGGAAGAATGTTAAGAGTTCCATGGACAGCAAAGAAAACAAACGAGACAGTCTCGAAGGAAGCAGACTCAAGAAGAACATTAATAAAGAAGATATGGAAAAGACAAGCAATTTATAGGACATTTTATGAGGCAAGAGAAATTAGAGCACCTAGTCACAAGAGGAAACAGGAGGGAAAAAGAGCACCAGGTAGACCCAGGGAGAAAATATTGCACGGACTTGCAGAGTGGCTGAGGACAGAGAGGGTGGGAGATGTACTTGCAGCGACAGGGGATAGATTCGTATTGAAGGCCATAATCGCCAACACCATGAGGCAGAGTACATGATGATGAGAATCAGTTTGATTTCCATACTACATGTACTGTGACAGAATATTACTGCAAATAAGTAAACCATGAAGAGAAATATCATCGTGAGACTGATTTGAATCGGAATGTGTTGCAGACTGATTATCAAAATTTCACAGAACATTCTGACAAGATTAACGTCCGTGGCAGAATAATTGCAGATGTTATGATACCTGGCTTTGGCTGGCTACGGTGGCTTTGATTTGATTGGTGGATGGATGGATGGATGGATGGATGGATGGATGGATGGATGGATGTGGATGGATGGATGGATGGATGGATGGATGGATGGATTGGATGGATGATGGATGGACGCGGATGGATGGATGGATTGTCATAACGGATTTATAGAATGAAATCTGTACGTTTCTCCTCGGGGAGAACACGTAATATGATGTAATGCGATGTGATGTGATCTGATGTGACGTGATGTGATGTGATGTGATGTGATGTGATGTGATGTGATGTGATGTGATGTGATGTGATGTGATGTGATGTGATGTCGTGTCGTGTCGTGTCGTGCCGTCGTGCCGTGCCGTGCCGTGCCGTGCCGTGCCGTGATCATATCATATCATATCATATCATATCATATCATATCATATCATATCATATCATATCATATCATATCATATCATATCATCACTATCAATCAATCATATCACATATCATATCATATCATATCATATCATATCATATCATATCATATCATATATATCATATTATATCATATCATATATATCATATCATATCATATCATATCATATCATATCATATCATATCATATCATATCATATCATATCATATCATATCATATTATATCATATCATATTCTATTCATTTATTTATTTATTCTATTCTATTCGTGATGTTGTGTTGTGTCTCATCTCATCTCATCTCATCTCATCTCATACCATTTCCATACCATACCATACCATACCATACCATACCATACCATACCATACCATACCATACCATACCATACCATACCATACCATACCATACCATACCATACTATTCTATTCTATAACAACAACAGCAGGAGTAGCAACAGCAACAGTTGCAATAGCAACAAAAGCAATAGCAACAACTGCAGTAGCAGCAGCAACAACAACAGCAGCAGCACCACCACCACCCTCCACCCACCACCACCACCACCTCCACCACCACCGCCACCACCACCACCACCAACAACAACAACAACAACAAAAACAAGAACTATCGGTATCACGGATGAACAAAAATACCCGCCGAGAAAAATAAATAGGTAAATATTATGTACATGTAAAGTAATATAATAATAACGATAGGTTTTAAAAATAAAAGTAAACAATTTAATAAAAACGAGATGGTCAAGCCATACGTTTTCTTTTTCTGTCCATTTGGAGGCAATAGATTTGCAGTGAACGCAACACTTCGCTGGTTGCCACGCCCCCTAGCATGCCTTCAGGGGTACAGCTCCTCTGCACCTCTCCTCTCCCTCTCCCCCTTCTCGTCGTCACCCATCCCACACCACGAACACGTGCGTGACCTCTCTCGCCATCACTTTCACTGCTGTTGGGTCCAAAGTCCGAAGTGTCACGGCATGCACTGACCACGGCGGTCGCGATCTGACTCGGAATTGTTCTCGTCTGCTTGCATCGGTTCAGCCAGCAAACGTTGAATGTCGGTGTCAGGGTCGTCACTGTCATTTTCTTCACCCTCATGTTCAAGCGAATCATCTCCATCATCTCCATCGTTATCATCATCATCATCAGGTGCCTTGCCACATGGCGTCGGCGATCATGGCCTTCCATCTGTTTCTATCCCTTGTTGCCTCAAGCACCTCTTCCATCCTCTTTGTCCTCAGCTACTCTGCAAGTGCGTCCAATATTTTCTCCCTGGGTCTATCTGGTGCTTTCTTTCCCTCCAGCTTTCCTGTTGTGACCAGGTGCTCCAATTCTCCTTTCCTCAAAAAAATGGCCTATCAATGTTGCCTGTCTTTTCCTAATCTTCCTTATGAATGATCTTCTTGTGTCTGCCTCCATCAAGACTGTCTCGTTTGTTTTCTTTGCTGTCCATGGAACTCTCAACATTCTTCTTAGAAACCACATCTCGGCTGCCTCAATCTTGTTCTGGCTTTGCTTGTTGAATGTCCAAGCCTAACAACCGTATAACAGTATTGGTTCTTTAACATTCAAGAACTCTCTTCCTGATGTTAATTGATAGGGATGTTGGTAAGCATGGTTTTCATCTTCTTGAATACTGTTCTGGCTTGGCCGATTCTGCTGGCTATTTCTGATGTGCATCTGCCATCTGGTGAAATGATCGTTCCCAGGTATGTAAACTTATCAACCTGTCTCAAGGTTGTGCAGTTTGCTGTTATTTTGCATGAGGGGATTTCACGTTTTTTACTGATGACCATGACTTCAGTCTTCCTGCTGTTTAGTTCCAACCCCTTACCTTTGCTTTCTATTTCTAGTATATTCACAATGTTTTGTAGGTCCCTTTCATTTTCTGCAATTAGCACGGTGTCATCTACGTATCGGATGTTGTTTATCATTTTTCTTCCAACCTTTAATCCAGGGTCTTCCTCGAGGTTTCTCATGATGTTTTCACTGTAAAGTGAAAACAGATCTGGTGATAAAACACAACCTTGTCTGACTCTTCTTTTGATGTTTTGGAAAGAGCTTAGATGTCTATATCGTCTTCTATTCTCATTGCAGCTGTTTGTTCCAAGTACATATTTCTGATTATTCGTAGATCTTTTCCATCGATATTGAGTCTTTCTAGTTGGTTGATCAATTCTTCATGTCTTACCCGATCGAAAGCCTTGGTATAACCAACAAAGCATAAAATAAGTATAATCAACAAAGCATAAATGACCATCGTCATCGTGCTCTAAAATCATTTGAACGGCCTTTAGAGTCGTGAATGTCCGCTGACGTGAGCCACCGTCCCGGCTTGTCGAAGGTTGAGTCACCATTTTGCTCCACTTGACGTGGTCAAGTTACCAAATCATTAGCGACAGTAAAGGTGTCTTCCTTATGACGTATCCTAATTTACATCCTATTTTCATATTGTAGACACTTCTAGCTCACTGGCTCACACTATGATGAAGAACTATAGGCAACATGTCGACACTTTTTGTATGACGCAGCTGACGGCCTATAGGCACTGAACGGGTAACTGGAATGATATGTGGATGTTATCCCTTGTGCTGTAAAAGAATTATTTGTTTATTGTCCGCACTGGGATCCAAATTTTGTCATAGTCCGTTAATAAACCACAACGAAATCCTTGCAAATACTCGTAAACACTTTTTACATAGGTGTAACTTTTGTCATTCTTGAAAACCGAATTTACTCTTCCAAAAGCTTGCCAGCCAAGGGTCATCCTACGTTTGATTTCTTCCTCTTTGGATGAGGATTCTGCTGAGATGCGTTGGCGTAAGTAGATGTAGTGGTCGACCATTTCTAGATCTTCATTTTTGGTCGTTACTTTTCCGTCTAGGTCTTCGATGTAGTTGTTGACCATAATTTTTGTTTTCTTCAGATCTATTGTTAGTCTACTGGTTTTGTTGTTGTGTTGTTGTTGTTTGGTGTGCTGTGTGGTGGTGTGTGTGTGTGTGTGTGTGTGTGTGTGTGGTGTGTGTGTGTGTGTGTGTGTGTGTGTGTGTGTGTGTGTGTGTGTGTGTGTGCTATATTCAAATTTATCCAGGCAGTCAAAGGTTTTGAAGCTGTGGAAGAAAAACGGTGGATTATTCAATATCATTTGATCGTTTTGTTGTTTATATGTATGGGTTTTAGTCAGTTTATTAGTTGGTTAAAATGGTTTTCTTGCATGTATTGGAATAACAATCATTTTTGTCTAGCCCCATTCACAAAACTAATTTGGACACTCTATGTCTGATCTCTCTCTGTCTCTGTTTTTTTCTGTACATCATGGTCATTTTTATCTTATTTTGATCTTTTTATCTTTAGTTTGTTTCAATTATACTAGTTTTCAATTTCACTTGTTTAGTTCCCAACAGTTCTATACTTCATGAAATTAAGAACCTGTACCTCGGAGGAAATAATTCAAATTCCTCTGCCGGGTCTAACAGGGCGATCTAACGGCTTAAAACGGACACACTGTATCTCAGCTGTGGACAGCTTACTGTAGAAATGACATGAAATGAACCCGGCGCCTGCAGCCCAGAAGATGATGGGCCGTTTAGTGTCTCTCTGCTTGTTCATAAACATCGATAGGGAGACAAGCAAATAGTTTCGTCGCATTTTATATCCCATTTTGTTTGTTTTAATAGAAATAGATCAGCAACGGCAGATGTGTAAGTTGGTCTGTGTGCTAATATCTATACAACTGGGAAAAAAGTCTGATTTCATTTGATTTCATTTTTATCAAATAATCCCTTGCTCAAACGAACATAATTTTTCAATTGACTAACTAACGTTGATGTGTCAATCAGCTAGGTCAAACTCTATTTGGTGTCAAATTTCTGTTATCAGTAAAATAAGAGATGACAGGCAATCGACTAGCAAATTATATAATTCTGAACGAAAAAGTTTACTATTAAAAAAAAAGGTTGAAACAGAAAATGAAAGAGACTTGAGAGCGAATTCCCACCTTTGTCAATAACACAAAAATAGGAGCAAACTATCGCCACGCTAATACAATGTTATGTAAAGGCAACGATCTTTGATGGCTTATCTTAATGTTTATAAGAAGACCATGACTGCCAGGAACTATAATTATCGTCAAATATTATGATTTCAAGAGAAGGAAAACAAAATTGTCGCCCTTGCAAAGGTAAGAACAAACAAAAACAAAGAGACATAACGGACCTTTTACTCAACAGAATAAACTGTATAAAGTACAATGCAAAACAAAATTGAAACATTTAAGGAAGCCAACGCCAAAGAAAGAAAGAAAGAAAGAGAGAGAGAGAGAGAGAATGAATGAAAGAAAGAAAAAAGAAGAAAAAGAACGAAAAAAGAAAGAAAGAAATGCAAGTGGCAGACACAAGAAGATCCTTCAAAGGAAGATAAGGAAAAGACACACAACATTTATAGGCCATCTTATGAGGAAAGGGGAATTAGAGCACCTGATCACAACAGGAAAGCTGGAGGGAAAGAGAGCACCAGGTAGACCCAGGGAGAAAATATTGGACGGACTTGCAGGGTGGCTGAGGACAGAGAGGGTGGAAGATGTGCTTGCGGCAACAAGACATAGATACACATGGAGGGCCATGATCGCCAACGTCATGCGGCAGGACACATGATGATGAGGAGAACGGATATCAGTCCAGAAGAAAAAGAAAGAAAGAAAGAACTGCAAGCGGCTGGATATTAGTCCAGAAGACCCTCGCAGAGCGCAATGTCAATAATCCAGTCCTTCAGTGGAAGGTTCTATGCTTCCACAGAACTTCAGAGCTGCTGTCTGGGAGGAAGGTTTTACCCACAAAACAAATACAGAAACCGATATAGAAGTAGACATAGGCCGTGAAGTGACGGACAATCCATCTATGTGACCATTTATATCAGTGATGATGGCTCATTCAGTCAGTGTCTCTCTGTAATATATGAGTTGTCCATTTATTGACCATTTATATCAGTCATGATGGCTCATTCAGTCAGTGTCTCTCTGTAATACATGAGTTGTCCATTTATTGACCATTTATATCAGTCATGATGGCTCATTCAATCAGTGTCTCTCTGTAATACATGAGTTGTCCATTTATTGACCATTTATATCAGTCATGATGGCTCATTCAGTCAGTGTCTCTCTGCAATACATGAGTTGTCCATTTATTGACCATTTATATCAGTCATGATGGCTCATTCAGTCAGTGTCTCTCTGTAATACATGAGTTGTCCATTTATTGACCATTTATATCAGTCATGATGGCTCATTCAGTCAGTGTCTCTCTGTAATACATGAGTTGTCCATTTATTGACCATTTATATCAGTCATGATGGCTCATTCAGTCAGTGTCTCTCTGTAATACATGAGTTGTCCATTTATTGACCATTTATATCAGTCATGATGGCTCATTCAGTCAGTGTCTCTCTGTAATACATGAGTTGTCCATTTATTGACCATTTATATCAGTCATGATGGCTCATTCAGTCAGTGTCTCTCTGCAATACATGAGTTGTCCATTTATTGACCATTTATATCAATCATGATGGCTCATTCAGTCAGTGTCTCTCTGTAATACATGAGTTGTCCATTTATTGACCATTTATATCAGTCATGATGGCTCATTCAGTCAGTGTCTCTCTGTAATACATGAGTTGTCCATTTATTGACCATTTATATCAGTCATGATGGCTCATTCAGTCAGTGTCTCTCTGTAATACATGAGTTGTCCATTTATTGACCATTTATATCAGTCATGATGGCTCATTCAGTCAGTGTCTCTCTGTAATACATGAGTTGTCCATTTATTGACCATTTATATCAGTCATGATGGCTCATTCAGTCAGTGTCTCTCTGTAATACATGAGTTGTCCATTTATTGACCATTTATATCAGTCATGATGGCTCATTCAGTCAGTGTCTCTCTGTAAGACATGAGTTGTCCATTTATTGACCATTTATATCATCATGATGGCTCATTCAGTCAGTGTCTCTCTGTCATACATGAGTTGTCCATTTATTGACCATTTATATCAGTCATGATGGCTCATTCAGTCAGTGTCTCTCTGTAAGACATGAGTTGTCCATTTATTGACCATTTATATCAGTCATGATGGCTCATTCAGTCAGTGTCTCTCTGTAATACAAGAGTTGTCCATTTATTGACCATTTATATCAGTCATGATGGCTCATTCAGTCAGTGTCTCTCTGTAATACATGAGTTGTCCATTTATTGACCATTTATATCAGTCATGATGGCTCATTCAGTCAGTGTCTCTCTGCAATACATGAGTTGTCCATATATGTCTATAATGATTTCCTGTTCAGTCACTATCTGTCTGTAAACCTGAGTAGTCCATCAATTGATCATTTATATCTGTGACGATGGCCCATTCAGATATTGTCTCTCTGCAATACATGAGTAGTATGTGACTATCTATATTGATTTGTTGTTTCGTCAGTGTCTCTCTGTGAAACAGGAGTAGTCCATCTATTGACCATTTATATCTGTGATGATGGCCCATTCAGTCAAGGTGTCTGTCTGCAATACCTGAGTAGTCCATCTATGTGACTATTTATATCTGTGATTACAGTATATTTTGTCACTGTCTGTGGTACCTGAGCAGTCCATCTGTGTGATTATTTATCAACAATTACCTGTTCACATAGTGTCTCTCCGGGGCTCTTTCAGTATAAAAAGTATCCCCACCTTTCTGGAAATTCTGTGCCAGAAATTTCCTCTTTTCTGTCACTCTCTTTGTTTGTGACTTGTTCCTTTACTTTCTTTTATTTATTTCTATCATTTTCTGCCTTGCTGGTCCATTCACTGTATGTGTTCGATAAAGTCTTACGTACTTTCTCTTAGGACTCATAACTGGGTACATGATATACTTTCTCTTAGGGTTGATAAGTGGTGCATGTATCAAGTGCGTTTTTGGCTCTAGGGAAATGAGATATGCAGAAGCAATTTTAGGTAATTTAGGCTTGTTGTTATATATGTTTTAGTGTCCTTAGTTGTGTTTAAATTTGTATTCAGGTATGTTTTTAAATCCCCTGTGTGATAAACTGGACGGAGTGGTCAACGCCAGGGGCATCTTCTTAGATTATGTGCGCGAATGCATTGATATGTGTACTTAATTTTCTGTTCCTTTTTTTCCTGTTGAAGTATTGTGTGTGTATTGAAACGGTCACAGCCCTGATATGGCACTACGCAGTCGGCTGGGCTTTAAGCTACAATAGGAATAAAATAAAGTGTCCGAGACGTTCATCTCTGTGACTGTTTATGTCTATGATATATGACCCGTTCAGTCATTGTCTCTATGTCTTCGCGCTACCTGGGGGTGATGGTCATCAATTTTCCCATCACACTTGGGACCCACGATTTCTGCCACCGTTAAACTGGATTTCCGAATTCCACCCTTCATTGTCACGGTTTAGGTCCGTGGTTATAACGTAATATCGTGTGATATAACGTATTATCTGGGCTGTTATGTGCTATCTGGATATTATCCAGACGTTGTTGAATAAATGTCGTTGAAATGATTTAAGGTATATTATTATGTTAAAAAAAAAAAGATTCTGAAAGGTAGTGATAAAATATTGAGTCTAACTTAACTCTCTTTGTATGTCTTTTTGCATATAATAAAAGCTTATAAATTAGATTGTAAATCTATCTATCTATCTCTCTATCTATCTATCTGTCTGTCTATTCTGTCTATCTATCTATCAATCTGAGTCTGTTTATCTATCTATCTATCTATCTATCTATCTATCTGTCTGTCTGTCTGTCTATCTATCTATCAATCTGTGTCTGTCTGTCTGTCTATCTATCTGTCTGTCTGTCTATCTGTCTGTCTATCTGTCTGTCTATCTGTCTGTCTGTCTATCTATCTGTCTGTCTGTCTATCTGTCTGCCTGCCTGTCTGTCTGTCTGTCTGTCTATCTATCTATGAAAATGTTTGACGCGCTGATTCCATGTATTACTAAGCATGGTGCTGACTTCTGAGGTCTTGAAGACTGTCACAGTGAAAAAAGTAGGCTACATTTATTTGATTTGAAAAAGATCTTGGCAATAGGAATCCAAATGATCCTGTTTCACCTTTTGACTACCGCACCCTGTTCACCAGCATCCAGAAATGTCAACCATACCAGCAAAGCAAAAACTGAAACCCTTTCAAACCCTCACCCTATCCACCAGCTTCCTGCAAGAAGCTGGTGGATAGGGTGAGGGAGTGAAAGGGTTAAGTTTTTGCAGCTGATGATAGGGTGCGGGAGGGAAAGGGTTATGGAGAAACAAACAGGTATCCGATTGACATAAATACTATGCTAAGGTGCTTTCATTTCTTTTTGGCATAACGGGAATGGATGAAGCTAGATTATTGACAAAAACATCAAATGTCCTTTGATTTAGATTTACGACAAGAAAGAAATTTGGCTTCTAAGTTTAATTGTAGATTCTATCAGTTTGGATTGTGTGTGTGTGTGTGTTGTTGTGTGGTGTGTGGTGTGTGTGTGTGTGGTGTGTGTGTGTGTGTGTGTGTGTGTGTGTGTGTTGTGTGTATGTGTGTGTGTGTGTGTGTGTGTGTATGCGTTATGTGTGTGTATGCGTGTGTGTGGTGTGTGGTGTGTGTGTGTATATATATATATATATATAAATGTGTGTGTGTGTTTTGTGTGTGTGTGTGTGTGTGTGTGTGTGTGTGTGTGTGTGTGTGTGTGTGTGTGTGTGTTGTGTTGTGAACTAAATACTGGCAGATTTGGGTGGAGTGTGTATGGAACTGTCCGAGTTCGATGACTTCTTCTTGGACAAACTCCAAACTCCAAGGTTTTGGAAGAAATGTATTCGTTTTCATTAAAGAAATGGCTGTTGCAAGTAGATGGCAAGATTAGCGTCATCATGATAAAAAAAAAACAGTGAAAGATTTAATACATGTAGAACATTTAGCAGTATTCCTGATCTTAAAACGTACTTGACGATAACATTAGATGGACCTTTGTATAACATTAGATGGACCTTTGAAGTTTGTCATCGCAAGATTACATTTGATATTTCAGAAATATATCAGCATCATTATCGAATCAAAAAGACACACGGAAACAATCCAAGCTTGAGAAAACAGTGTTTACCATTGAAATCTTATGACTTCTGAAATCAGTTTCGGTAAGTTTGTCGATGGCATGTACTGTTATTAGTTTATTGTGTTTCATTCTGTGGTGTTTGTGTTATAAATTGTGTCTCATTTTTGGTGTTTTTGCTCTAAATTGTCTCATTCTGTGGTGTTTTTGCTATGAATTATTGTGTTTCATTCTGTGGTGTTTGTGTTATAAATTGTGTCTCATTTTTGGTGTTTTTGCTATAAATTGTCTCATTCTTTGGTGTTTTTGCTATGAATTATTGTGTTTCACTCTGTGGTGTTTGTGTTATAAATTGTGTCTCATTTTTGGTGTTTTTGCTATAAATTGTCTCATTCTGTGGTGTTTTTGCTATGAATTATTGTGTTTCATTCTGTGGGGCAAGAATACAATACAGTACAATACAATATTCAACATTTGCCAGTAGTAAGAAACTCTGGGGAGAGCCAGACATCATAAGGTCGCCAGAGGAGGAACCCCCGTCAAGCAAGTGTTTCGGCCTTTAACTCCTGACGCTCTAAGGGGGCCGGGCCGCATCCAGGTCATGACTCCTGGATGTCTCTCTGCTGTTGCCATTTGTGTTTAAACAGAAATTTGTCCTCGTCCGGGAATTGAATCCACGCATCCTAGGTGTTCAGGTTTCCCAGGCAAAGTCACCCTTTGGACGGGTGTCTTAACCACTTGGCTATCAGTCACCAGCGACATACGGGGGATTTTTTATCCTTATGAAGTTCACTTTTGTTTCTCCTGGTCCAGATCCAGCTGGTGCTCTTTTCCGCTGCTTCTGCCATTGTCTTTAGGGCTCTGGTCCCCTCTCTCCCCGAACTCGAGAACTGCTTCAAGAGATTATAGGCTGATGTGCCTATTAACCCCCTTGCTCCAACCTCTATGGCGAAGACTTTGGCTTGAAAGCTAGATGTCCTCAAGTTGCTGGCTATACTGGCGTACTTTTCAGTCTTGTAGATACGGGCTTCCTCCATTCTACGATACGAAACAATAGACCTGCAATCCTTTTGTCCCCATTTTACCACTCACCGTCATAGTATGATTTGATTTCCCCTCTGACCCTATCGATCTATGTTTATCCTTGATATCGTCTGCTCCGCCCTCGTCAGGATAACAGGGTCACTAAGTGTAAGATAATAAAACCAAGGTAATGATAAATTTCAAGCTCTCTTCAGTTTTAGTTTTTGTTTCCTGATGACTTAGACACAATACACAATATAACACAATAAACACAAGACAACAGAGATCTTCAGCACTGCCCAGTCGCCATGCTTCAGGATTAGAAAAAAACAACAACAAAACTCTGTGCAACTCAATTTCCTGTCTTATACAATTAATTTAATTTACGACAGCCATATCTTCTTCTCCACCCCTTCAAGATAACAGGATGAATAAACTGAGATAATACATACAGATTTTCAAACTGTTTCCATTGTTTCATCTGTTGTGATAACGTAGGCATAACGATAAGGGCCTCAGTAGCTCTGCTGGTCGAGCGTAGGGTTCACGTACTGATGTTTGTGGATTCGAATCCCGGGGTGCGCTACATTAAAACTGGCCATCTCGCTGTCCCATCTTAACATCATATTGTTCGGGTGGTGTCAGTATAGAATTAGATAAGTCCCCCTTCCCCCACTTCCACGTCCCTGTCAGCCATATCACCTTAGGTGAGGGAGTCAAAGAATTAAGTTTTTGCAGTTGGTGGATAGGTCGCGGTAGTCAAAGGGTTAATGTTTCCATCATTCCGTAGAGTTAGCTTAGTGTTTCATAGATCCCCTCTGCCTTCTCCCTGTTTCAAGACATTGCCAGCAGCTTGTTGGATTTTGCACAGGCTCAGGGAGTCTGCCAGATGACTGCTGACAGATTATTGTGGAGCGCATATGGAATTGTCTGAGTGCGATAAATCCTTTTTTGAACAAACTCCAAACCTCTTCACAGTTTTCATTTTCAAGTTTAATATTGACGGAAACCAGAAACAAAATCACACACACACACACAAACAAAAAAACAAACAAAACAAAAAAACAAAATAAAACCACCAACAAACAACAAAAAACACAACAACACGAAAATAGATTCAGAACGCGTATTTAATACAATCAAACAAGACGGACGCAAATTTTCGGCCAACTGGCCTTTGTTAAAACGTAGACGAATAAATATCAAATACAAAAATTAGTCCTTTTCTCTCACTGGACGAACCAGGTTGGAAGTTTTAGCCTTTTACTACTAATGTTTGTATATGGTGTTTGTTTGTTTGTGATCTTACTTTTACACTTGTCAAAGGCCAGTTGGCCGAAATTTTGCACCTGTCTTATTTGGTTGTGTATTAAATCTGATTCCATTTTCGTGTTTTTTGTTTGTTTGTTTTTTCGTTTTTTTCAGGTTTCCGTCAATATCAAACTTGAAAATGAAAACTGTGAAGAGGTTTGGAGTTTGTTCAGGAAAAGATTTATCGAACTCAGACAATTCCATATGTGCTCCACAAAAATCTGTCAGCAGTCATCTGGCAGACTCCCTGAGCCTGCGCAAAACCCAACGTGCTGCTGGCAAGGTCTTGAAACAGGGAGGAGGCAGAGGGGATCTATGAAACACTACACTGACACTACGGAATGATGGAAACATTAACCTTTGACTACCGCAACCTATCCACTAAGTGCAAAAACTTAACTCTTTGACTCCCTCATCCTATCCGCCGGCTTCCTGTTTGCTTGAACGGGGGCAGTCCCACTTGTTTTGGATTTAATATTGACGGTTTAACTAGCTTTCTCCGTTATATTATACCGAAGTTGTGTAAATACGATATCTTCCCCTCCGCCCCCTTTCGGGAAAACAGGGTCAATAACTCTGAACAAGACGGAAGATTGCAATAATTGTTAAGCCGGTCCCATTGTTTTCATTACACTGATAACTCGGCTACAATAGGTGAGCGATAGAGGCGAGATATCCGACGTGTGAAGCGCGTCAACAACACTCGCCCACTTGAGATCTCACCAATCCGTGAGGAGCAGAAAGTCCGTTTCACCTTTAATTCCCGTTTGGTCTACTCTTTGATGGCGCGGCCACGCGCAATAGCCTCTTGAGGGTTTGACTCTTTTTGTTCCGTTTTGCCTGCCCTCCAATCTCGCTTTGCCTGTCCAGCCTCTCTCTGTCTGTCTGTCTCTGTCTGTCTGTGTCTCTGTCTGTCTGTCTGTCTGTGTCTCTCTCTCTCTCTCAAACATACGCACTACATGGATGAGTGTTGAAAGATGTGACGCATTACGCCAACACCATGCTGAACAGCAAACTTAACATTTTTGACTTGTTTGCTTTTTCTTTAATTACAATGATTGTACACCAACATAAACACACACACACACACACACACACACACACACACACACTACCACACCTGTACTCAGCTCTGCGGACTTCGTGAGTACAATTGTTGACCTCAGAAACATCGTGCTAGATCTGAGCCAGCAAGTTAATTCATTAGAAAGGTCTGTGCTTGCGTAGATCGAGGCCCGGTCGACAGCAACCGCCACCATCAAGACTACCAGGAACAGTCAGACACAGACAGATCTCCATGACACAAATCCCACGTACGCAGACGTTCTTAAACAAAAACACACACACAGGCAGGACGATCAACAGCCACAAAAATCAAACGAAACAAAATGTAGCAGGAATAACTCAAAGCAAGCGAAAACAGTGCCCGAAAAGAAAACCAAAGACGGGAAAGAACATCATGACATCAAAAAAGCTAAAGACGTCACCTCACAGCGCAAACATGCAACGTCACACCCTCCGCAGATATCAGAACAACGTAAAAAGAACCACGACCTTCCGTATGTTCTGACTGTCCACGATTCGGTGTTGAGAGATGTAAACTCAAGAAGACTGGGGCGATCTTACGGTTTCGAAGGAGACTCGTGTGCAGTATCACATTAATGACATAAAAGGTTCGTTAGACAAGACTCTATCTCAATTTGACAATCCTGCGGACTGTATCGTTTTCCATTGTGGTGTCCACGAACTAAATAAAGATATCGCAACAACTCAACATCTTACTACTTGCATCAAATATGTAGCACAAAAATACCCAAACACAAAGATAGTCATCAGCAAGGTCGCCCCTGTACGACACGCACGTATGGAGGTTCAGTGGAATTTGTTCAACGCCTTCTTATCTGCTGAGCTTGTTGACATCAAAAACGTATCTTTTGTCTCCCACGAAAACCTTCGTACCAACCAGCAGTTTCTTCACGACAATATACACCCCACTGCCAGAGGAAGCAGCGTGATAGCGGGGAGCCTGGGAAGACACGTTCGGGATCTGTTTTGGGAGACCCCTAGGAGAACAACACGATCACGTTCTTCACGGCTACACTCCTCTAGATTCCCCCCAGGAAGGTTCCACCATTTTAACAACTACGAACCGTGGTGGATGCAATATGATATGTTTTAGTATATCTACAGTTATCAACGATTCTTGTCACATGACTTTTTCCTCATCATCTCTGACAATTCCCTTGATGAAAGTATATATAAGCTAGAATTTACTTAGTCAGACTATCAGGACTCGGTCAGACTATAATCTCCGTACATTTGACGGCATGTATACCATTGTTTTATTTATTTGTTATTTGTTTCTGTTCATAATCTACCTATTTTCTCTATTAGAAGGACTTTTTCCCATAGTTTTAACTACATTTCCCCCCTACCTTTTATTAGTAGTCTAAGTAGTTAATGTTTTCTTTCTGGCCATTTTTTCTCGTACGCAGAAAATCAAAGTATTCGTGATTATCAAACAAATAACCTTTAATTTAACATAGGAGATTAGCCAACAATGAAATTGCGCCAACAATCACAAATCAAATTTTTGCAGTGGAATTGTAGATCTATTTCCACCAATTCCGCATACCTGGAACATTTTCTCTCATCAAATCAGTGTGAAGTTTTAATTTTGCAGTCCCTTAATGTTATCCCAACCAAACTTCCCAATTTCCAAAATTATTATTATCCTCCAATATATGACTTAGGAAATCCCGGGAAGAAGGTAGCTACTGCGATATATATACTTAAAGAGTTGCAGTATCACATATTTAATTCCCCAGTTTTAACATCAACTGAATACTTACACGCTTGTGCCGCCACAGTACAATTCAGTAGGCCTAATTCTTTCATCCTGAACGTTTTGTCAGTCTCCCTGCCAACAGGTCCAAATGACCACAATACAGAATGGCTGCGTACGATTCCGGATCTGCAGCACGGTAGATGGCTAATAGGTGGAGACTTTAATTCCCACTCCCCGTTTTGGGAAAAAGATTGTTGTACTGTTACAAGCAATCGTTTAGTAGAAAACATAGTTGACAGTGCGCTTTACCTTTTGAATGATGGGAGTGTCACCAGAATTCCTGATGTTTCCAAACACCGGGCAACAGCCATCGATCTGTCACTAATATCACCAGAATTAGTACCATACTGTACCTGGGACACTCACAGAGATACTTTGGGAAGTGATCACTTACCTATCATCATAACAATAACAAATGACAACATCAGGATGAAAGACAGCACTCCTGACATTATACCAAAATATGATTACATGCGTGCTGATTGGACCATGTTTCAGACTGCTCTTGCTAAACAAGAATATAAGCATTATGAAAGTGAAAATGTAGACGTTATGTTTTCTAAGTTCCAGGAGTCAGTTCTAGCTGCTGCAGACCTCTCCATTCCGAAACTCAAAACTTTTAAGTCCAATAATCGTTTGGGTAATGTTTGGTGGACAGAGGCATGTGAGAAAGCAGTTCAGTATAAAAAAGATAAATTCAAAATCTACATCAAAAGCAGAAAACCGGACGATCACATGGAAATGAAAAAAGCTAACACCCAGTATAATAAAATCATCGCTGAAGCAAAGAAAGATTATTGGGCATCATACTGCACCAAAGAAATTTCAGATTTTAAGGATTTTCATAAAGTCTGGACAAAAATGAATCAAATGAAAAACGGAGCCAACTTACCTAGATGTCCAATAATGATTGATACATGTCACAAATTTCCTTCCAACATGGACAAAGCTGAAACTTTTGTAGAACTCTTTGCTGAAAATAGTAAAGTAGACGGGTTGTCTCCTAACTGCAAACACTACAGAGAAACGGCAGCTAACAACCCTATCTTCACTGATCCAATACCTCAGAATGATTGCTGGTTTAATTCTCCGATCACCCTAGAAGAGCTAAAAAGCACTATTTTGTCTCTACACAACAAAAGGAGTTCGGTAGGTGTCGATGCAGTTTCAACTGAAATGATTAACCATCTTCCAGAAAATTATATTATCTTCTTACACAAAATTTTTCAGAAATGCTGGGTGAGTGGAACTGTACCACAGGTATGGCAAAAGTCTATTGTTATACCCATATTAAAAGCAGGAAAGCCTAAAAACAATAAAAACAGTTACAGACCTATTGCGTTGACGTCCCATACGAGCAAACTAATGGAAAGATAGGTCTTAAACAGACTTATACATTACTGTGATAAAAATAACGTTATTCCGGTAAACCAGGCAGGTTTCAGAAAAGGGAGATCCACAGTTGAGCACCTGGTTAAACTTACAACTCAGATAAAACAACAATTTGCCCATAGAAAAAGTCTTTTAGCAACTTTTTTTTGATGTGAAAAAAGCTTATGATCAAGTTTGGCATACACGTTTATTGTACAAGCTGAAATCTATTGGTCTGTCTGGCAATATGTATAATTATATCAAGTCCTATTTAGCCAATAGAACAATTCAGGCAAGAATGGGAACAAGTTATTCTACTTCACGATATCTTGATATGGGAATTCCTCAAGGTTCAGTGATAGCACCTATATTATTTAATATCCTTATACATGATCTTCCTAATGTACTCTCAAATCGTGTTGTTTTGGTACAGTACGCTGATGATATATGCATATGGATGAAAGGAAATTTTCCTTCTAAAATTACGTTTAATCTAACATACTTACCGTGGCTCACAAATGCAATAAGCGGCAGCGGTTTGCCAATTCTGCCTCGTAACAATAAAGTCCGAAGGGACAGTAACTCTGAGAGTGTCTACGTCTTGCGCATGCGCAGGTGCTCTTCCTCTTTTCGAGGAGACCTTGACCTTGACCCTGACTGTGGCTAGAAGGAACCAGGAAGGCGGGGAGGTCGGGAGGGACTCTGCGTGAGCCACGGTAAGTATGTTAGATTAAACGTAATTTTAGAAGGAAAATTTCCTTTTAATTACACATACTATACCGTGGCTCACAAATGCAGAATAGCACTACCCGGATGGAGGGCTTACCTGGTTAACGCCTGGAGGAATGGCAGGAGTCAGGGCGTGTGGCTGAGATGGGGTGTTGGGCCACCACAGCGGAAGCGATACCCCTGGACCCATCTTCGCGCAGACGGGAGACGTCGCGCAGGTAGAACTGGATGAAAGTGCCCGGGGAACGCCAGTACGCGGCGTCTAGGACGTTTTGGATGCTGGCATTGTGGATGACTGCCAGCGAAGAAGCCCATGCTCTGATCTCATGGGGCCTTGGGGAGAAGACAGCTAGCTCGGCGCTCGACCTGGCATACGCAGCCTTGATGACTTCCCTCAGCCATCGAGAGATGGACGTGCGTCTAATGTCCTTTCTATAGTTTTCGTTGTAAGAGAGAAAAAGGTGGCGCCGCTGCTGGCGAGAAGATTTCGTCCGCTTTCTGTACGCTCGCAGTGCGCGAACCGGGCAGAGAGTGCGATCCTCGTCGTCCGGAGCGAGGATAGACGTGAGGGGATGGATGTGGATGGCCGGCGAAGGAGAACCTGGAGACTGGTTCTTGGCCAAGAATTCCGGGAGTAGGCGGAGAGACATCGAGCCATCAGGTTCGAGAGCAACATCTCCGGGGAGACCACTAAGGGCGTGCACTTCGCTGCAGCGCCTCCCCGATGCGAGAGAGACGAGAAAGGCCGTCTTGAAAGAGAGGAACTTCAGGGAACACTCCCTGATGGGTTCGTAAGGGGGGAGTCTAAGGGATGAGAGGACGAGAAAGAGATCCCACGCCGGGGTTCGGCGGGGGTTCCTGGCTTCCTGGAGAGAAGCCCCTCTGACGAGATTCCGCAATAGAGGATCGTGCTCAAAGGACGGACCACCCAACTGACGGATGGTGGTGCAGATGGCCGCCCTGTGGACCTTCACTGAGGATGCGGAAAGCTTTTTCTCTGTGGACAGAAAGCCGAGGTAGTTGGCCAACTGCAAGCGAGAGGGTGAATGGGGTGACACCTCATTTGAGGTGCACCAAGAGACCCAGCCATTCCAGTGGGCATTGTACACCCCCTGTGTGCCCGGCCTGTGAGCTTGCTGCACAAGGCCGATTACGGCCGGGGACAGGCCTAATGAAGACATCGAGTCCCGCACAGCATCCAGGCGTGAAGGTTTAGAACGTCTGGATTGCCGTGCGGAATGCCTGACCTGGGTTGGAGGATGGAGCGGCTCGATACCGCGAGTTTTAGCGGCGGCACATGGGACAGGTGCAGAAGTTCTGGGTACCATGCCTGTGCTGGCCATTTGGGTGCGACAAGGATTAATGTCGCTGCGTCCTCCCTGGCTTTCCTCAGCACTTTCCCCATAATGGGGAACGGGGGGAAGGCATAGCCGATGAGGTTCGACCATGGAATGGATAGGGCATCTACAGCCCAGGCCGCTGGGTCCGGAACTGGAGAGACGTACAAAGGGAGGCGGTGATTGAACCTGGTGGCAAAGAGGTCCACGTGTGGTTTGAACCATGCTGCCCATACTGGCTCCAGGACTGCATGGACCAGTGTCCATTCCGATGGAAGAATCATGTGGGATCTGCTGAGAGAGTCCGCAAGTATGTTGATCTTCCCCGGGACATGCTTTGCTGAGAGCTGAATCGAGTGTTCCTCGCACCAGATGAGGAGCTGTTCCGCTCTCCGAGACAAGGAGTGGGAGCGGGCGCCCCCTTGCTTGTTGATGTAACAAGCTACTGTGGTGTTGTCCGTGTTGATGCGGACATGTTTTCCCTTCAGAAAGGGGAGAAACTCCCCGAGTGCCAGGCAAACTGCCTCCAGTTCCAACATGTTTATGTGGCAGGGCATGAGGTCGGTCGACCACCGACCTGCGGCTGTCAGCGTGCCGACATGGGCTCCCCACCCGGAGGTGGACGCGTCCGTGAACAAGTGCTCCTGAGGAGGGGGCAGTGTGATGGGGACTCCCTGGGCCAGGCGTGACTGGGAGCGCCATTTGGTCACTGCTGATATGAACCAAGGGCCCAGGTGGACCGGTAGGTCCCATGGCTGAAACGACTGTGACCAACGCTTCCTGAAGCCGCGTTGGAATTGCCGCTTGAGAAGACGACCCAGTGGCACTAGGGGTGCCAGCGACTCCATAAGGCCCAGTAGGGAGGCCAGCTTCCTTGGCCCTGAAGGCGCAGTAAGCGCTGGGGAGACGGGGTGACCCTCCACTTGGAGGTGTCGAAGGACATGCCCAGGAACTGGAATTGTTTGGAGGGAGTTAGGTCCGACTTCTCCTCGTTGCAGACAAAGCCCAGGTTGTGACAGAGTTGCAGGACCTGGGATGCTTGTTGCGCACACTGTTCTTTGGAGGAGGCGAGTAGAAGCCAATCGTCTAGATAGGCCTTGAGGCGGATGCCCCTCTCCCGAACATGCATGCAGAGTTCCCTCGCCACCTTCGTGAAGAGCCAAGGGGCGGGTGCCAGACCGAAGGGCAGTGCCCTGAATTGGAAGATCCGGTTCCTCCAGACGAATCTGAGGTACTTCCTGTCCCTGGGGTGAATGAGGAGATGGAAGTATGCATCCTTGAGGTCGATGGATATCCCCCAGTCGCCCGGGTGCAAGGCCTCGCGGATGGACATAGGGGTCTCCATACGGAAATGGAGGACGCGGAGGAACCGGTTTAGGGAGGAGAGGTCCAGGACGGGCCTCCAGCCCCCTGAAGTTTTGGGGACCACAAAGATGCGTCCATAGAATCCCGGGGACGCAGCGAAGGAAACTTCCTCCGTAGCCCCCTTGGCTAACATCGAAAGAACCTCCTGATCCAGGGCCTGCGAGGCCGAGCAATCTTGAGGAAGTGCGAAAGCAGGGGGAGAGAGCATGAGAGGAGCCTTCCTTGGGCCCCAAGGAAGGCGGAACCCCGACCTGATCACCCGCAGGGCCCACGGGCTGGCGGGCAGCCTCTCCCACGCGTCGATGTGTCTGGAGAGACTGCCCACAGGATCGCCCGTGGGGGGTGATGGCCTCAGGCCGGGGGTGAGTCATTGGGGGTTGGCCGGCTGAGAGGGAGCCAGCCTGCGGGCCTTAGGCCGGGCCACCGGCCTGCCCGAATGCTGTTGCGGTCTCCTGTGCCCTTGGGGCCTGGGATCGGCCCGAAACTTGGTGTGGGTGGGCCTGTTTGGCGGGTAGGCCGCTGGAGCCGGGCGCTTCACGGCAGGGCGAGAGGGCCTCAAATGGAGGGCGAGGTCCCTTTTTATGTCCGCCTGGTGCTTCAGGACGGCCTGAACATGGTTCCCGAAGAGGGAGCCCGGCTGGACGGGCACCGCGCGCAAGGAGGCCCTTGCTGACGGTGAGGTGGCAACCGAGGATGCCGCGAGAATGGCATCCCGCCTCGCCATGACGGCGTTCAGATACGTGCGTGCTTGCGATTCGGCCACGGATCTGAGCCCCTGCGCCATGGCCTGGATAAAGGCCACGATGGTTGCCTGGTCAGGCGCCTGGCGGAGCGTGAAGGACTGCTGGTTGGGGTCCTTCAGGGCTTCCCCTAGGCCGCCCAAGAATGAGTCCAGGGCGGAGGTTGCCGCCAGCCCCCGTCTCGCGTTCTCCTCCCATTCCGTCAAGCATTTCTCCGTGATGGAGATATGCTGCGGCTGGGCCCGAGAGCGATCGTTCACAAGGAGGAGGTTCTCCTGTGTGAGCGAGAGGGGAGCGTCAGGGATAGGCCCATGGGCCATGAAGGGCTTCCGCTGGAAGGGGAGCGGTGCCGGCTTCAGGAATTTCCTGAAGGGCAAGGCTCCCGGGAAGTCAGGCACAGATCCTGGAACGAAATCTTGTGCCTCTTTCCCCCTGGCGGTGTCCTGGGCTTGCCTGAGGCAGTCAGCCACCATGTCGGACTGTTTTAGCAAGGAGGCCCGTGGGGCTGAGGTAGGGTGAGCGCTGAAAAGGCGCTCGGCCGAGCCAAGCTTGGGAGCCTTGGGCTCTGGCACAGTGGACACCGCCTCCGGTGTGAGTTGTGCCAGCCGGTCCATGGCATCCTGGAAGCAGAATGCCATGTGGGCAGGGGCCTCATCCTCTGAGGCCGAGTCCGAGTCCTCTGGCCCGCCTATGGAGGGGGCGAGAGTCTGCGGAGAGTCTGACCGGGGTGCCACGGTTGTGGGACCCGGGTCAGAGCCCCCAGGAGGCAGCCCCGGTGTTGTGTCCAACACGGGTGGTGCCGGGGGGGCTGGGCAGGGTGAGTCCTGCGCTGGTGGGGCGCCGGGCATAAAGCCGGGCCACCACGTGCATCCCGTGGCCGAGGCCGGGGGAAATCCCAAGGATGGGTGCCACGGTACCATGTGCGGTGCCATGGGATGCGGCATGGGCTGAGCCCAAGGGGCATCAGGACCCTGACCCCATGAAGGGTAGGGCCTGGCCCGGTCCCCAGTGCCCAAAGGGCCAGCCTGCTGGGGGCGGCTAGGCATGTGCCAAGGCGCCCAAGTGCTCTGTCCGGAATGGGACAGAGATGTGGCAGCCCGCCATGGGTCGCTTGGTAGTTGCCAAGGCGCCCAAGTGCTCTGTCCGGAATGGGACAGAGAGGTTGTGGCGGGTGCAGCAGCAGGCTGTGGGGGAGGAAGGGAGACAACCGGGGCGGATCGACGATCTGACGCCCGTAAGGGTGGGGTTGTCTCCCTTGGCCCACCTGGCGAACCAGGGGGTGTCCCGCCTGGCGAACCAGGGGGTGAGCCGGTTCCGCTCACATTACGGTCCATCTTGCCTCCCGAAGGAGACCCATGCCCAATGCGCCCATCAGCCATGGAGGCTGAAACAGTACCAGCAGAACCGGAGTTAAGCTGTACGAAGGGGGCGAGCACAGAATCGACAGAACCGGAGTTGAGTCGATCACCGTGCCGGGCAGTGTGAGGGCCGTAAAATGCCGAAAATTCAACTGAGCCGGAGCTGAGTTGAGGGCTCGTGGTCACCGCAACCGAACCGTAGCTGGGTTGCGATGACTTGTCGATAGTGTGAAAGAGAGAAGACGTAAAAGGGAGAGACGAAGTTGAAGAGAGAGCGGTTTGTGCACCGGTGGAACCACCCCTTTGTGGGTTTGAGAATTCGGCGGACGAAATCTTCTTAACCCTCGCTTTGCCACCCAATCGCTTCACATAAGTTTCTCCCTTAAACGAAAACATAGGCAAGACACAAAAACAACAACGACAATCGATCGATCGCGTAGCGAAATCGAAAAATACTTAGCTGCTCAGAGCGTACGAGGCGAGCTGGAAGATGGCTGCCGAGAAAAGAGGAAGAGCACCTGCGCATGCGCAAGACGTAGACACTCTCAGAGTTACTGTCCCTTCGGACTTTATTGTTACGAGGCAGAATTGGCAAACCGCTGCCGCTTATTGCATTTGTGAGCCACGGTATAGTATGTGTAATTAAATATTACTTTAAAAAAGACAATTCCCCAGAGAGCACAGAATTACATCAGGAAGGTGTATCAATCTGATCTTGATAGTCTTGGAAACTACATGTTAGAAAATGGTCTGTCGTTATCAACTGAAAAAACTAACATGATGCTATTTAATCCTGGTGGTACTTTAATTAACTTGCCTACTTTCAGACTGCATGGTGAAGTGATACATTACAAACAGGTGGTAAAATTTCTGGGAGTTTTTATAACATCGAAATTAAACTGGAATGTCCATTTTGATTATGTTTTAACAAAAGCAAGAAAAGCCTTAAATTTTCTAAAGATAATAAGCAGATTACCCTGGGGAATGGATACAAAC
>CM060310.1:89688521-89701021 GCA_030674185.1 Monoplex corrugatus | reverse complement strand
GTCAAGTACTTCTACAGGCAAGCTATCAACAAATTGCAAACTATTTAGACAAATTACTTTTTTGAGCTTTGATATTTTTAAAAGCTATTGCAAATAACATGTATTTAAATTTTTGCTTTTTGTAAAGTTCTCACGTAACTAATATAAATGTTTAAAACTGATGCCAAATCTGTTCATTTTTAGAGAAAAAGAAACTAAAACGGAGATATGACATTTTACATATTATAGTTAGAGAGAAGGATGGCAGAATAGTTCAGGCGTTCGACAGCCAGTAACTGAACTCGAGGTTCCGGGATTCGTTTCCTGTTGAGGCCTCGACTTTTCTTCTCAGTTTGACCGAAAAATCGAATGGTTGGTGCGCGTTGTGTGGCTGACGCTGTGTCCCGGGGTTTGTCATCTCCCCCACCTTGCCATTCCGTTTGTGGGCGGGGTGGCTGGTAGCTGGGTCCGAGTGGGCCGTGCGGCGCATGGACAATCCCCTCCCCTTTTGCTTGATGGGATGATTGTCGGATGGCCGTCGGGAGCTTGGGGGGTGGTTGTCCGGAGGGTGGCTCCGAGTCCTATCCGCACCCTCGTGGTGTTTCTTGTTAAATGTTTATTTTTGCTCTTAGCTAGTAACTTTTTAGACATTTAACTTTTAGACATACGCTGCCACATGTTTCCCGCTTGTTTTCATGATAGACCTTTTGATAGAGCTGTGGACTCAAGATCTGATATCTTGAGTTCGAATCTCGCCTGCAACAATATAAACTGGCCTGCACGCTACCCATCGTAATGTTTCCATCATTGTGGTGGTGTCACTTTAGTGTTTCATAGTTCCCTTTTCCCATCACCCTCCCCATTTCAAGATCTTGACAGTGTTTAGGGTTTAACATAGTCTAAGGGAGTCTGCTGGGTAATTGATAGCAGCGTTGGGCGGAGCGCGTATGGACTTTCAAAGTGCGATGAATTCTTGAACAAACACTGAATTGCAAGCTATAGGGCATAGTGGCGGACCTATGGAGACTGCTAGCGCACAGTTTGTTTCAGTTTCTCGAGATGGCGTCTCCGCGCTCGGAATGAATTCCATATGCACTAATGTCACAGGTGCCATGTGATGGAGAAGATCCAGAATGATCACGGCACACGCCTTAAGCCTGCACATAAACCCAAGAGCTGGCCAGGTCCTGAGGTCGCACCCAGATAGTTCCATAACCCTGAGGTCGTAGGGAGCAAGGTGACAGAGACCTCAACTTTTCTCGAGGACAGCACCACGAGGGCAGCGCCCATCCCGTCTCCCTCGCTTCAAATTCGTATTCATATTCACATTTTTAAACAAGACTTCAGAAAGGCAAGAGGGCTAATTGGTCTTCAAGGGGTGGGACCTGGGAAATCAACCTATCTCTCCAATGTTTTCTACCAAGGCAGCTGGGCAATGCCGTACTCTTCACGATTTTCAACTGCCGTGGGATCTTTCGCATGCGCAGCCAGAAGGCACACGGGTCCGACTCGTTTTTCGTCCTCTTCCGAAGGTCTAGACGTTCAGGTCGATTTTCCGGTCAAACTGAGGAGAAAAGTCAAAGACCAAAAGTTGCCAACTGCACCCGGTGTTCCAAGGCGGTCACCCATCCAAGTAATAACCGGACCAGACGTTGTAACCCTTTGACTCCCGCACCCTATCCACCAACTGCAAAAAGGTAACCCTTTGATTCCCTCACCCTATCCCCAGCTTCCTGCAGGAAGCTGGTGGACAGGGTGAGGGAATCAAAGGGTTAACTTTTCACTTTGCCAGCATGGTTGGCAATGCAGGATGCTGGTTAACAGGGTGCGGGAGTCAAAGGGTTAATTAACTTCGGTGATCGGACGAGAAACGGTATTTTCAACGTGGTATGGACGTTGGCGAAATGTTAGCAATGTGTGGTGTGGTTTCGATCCACGGACCTCTAGATCTAGGTTATGAGCCCAGCACGCTTCCACTGCGCCACTCTGCTTCTGCTAGCGCACGCCAGTAATCAAATCAGTGTCAGCCTATAAAATCTTATCTCTCCTCGATCAAGTTACCTTGACTATCAATCAGTACTGTTTATGTCTGCCGATGCCATGCAGGTTTGTTTAGTGCAAGCGCGGCGTGCGCTCGAGCGCGCGCGCGTGCGTGTATATGTGTGTATGTGTATGTATAAGATACATTCATGATGCATGTGTTTGTTTTAACCCTATGACTCCCACACCCTATCCTCCAAGTGCAAAAACTTAACCCTTTGACTGCCTCACCCTATCCACCAGCTTCCTGCAGGAAGCTGATGGATAGGGTGAGAGAATCAAAGGGTTAAGTAGGAAGCTGGTGGATAGGATGAGGGAATCAAAGGGTTAAGTTTCTGCTTAGCTGGCATGGTTGTCAGTGGAAGATGCTGATGGACAGGATACTGGAGTCAAAGGGTTAATTGTTACCAGTTTGAGTTACAGACATTTTTTAAATGACTGTCTTTTAAAAATTTTTTTAACATAAATGGTTAATGAGGATGGTGTGTGCAGAATATGTTTCAGTATAATTTGAATAATCACTTGGCAATAATGTTTTTCAGTTTTTTTGGGGAAAGCATTCCCTGAGAATTTTTTTTTTTCAAAAATGGTTATAAACAAAAGCTCTCCGATCGTTTAACTCTTTGACTCCCGCACCATGTCCACCAGCATCATGCATTGTCAATCACGCCAGCAAAACAAAAACTTAACCTTTGATTCCCTCACCCTATCCACCAGCTCCATGTAGGAAGCTGGTGGATAGGGTGGAGAGAGTCAAAAGGTTAAGTTTTTGCATTTGGTGGGTAGGGTGCAGGAGTCAAAGGGTTAATAGGCAAGTACAAAAGTTCCTGCTTGTGCAAAGTGGCTGAAACAACGTGATACTGTAACCTTCTCTTTCCTTTGTCACCCTTGGCAGTTAGTTCTAAGTTGAATGAAACACGATAATTCACAGCAAACCACTACTGAATGAAACACGATAATTCATAGGAAAAAAACATTTTATTATTGAATGAAACATGACGTTCATAGCAAAACACTATTTTTGATTGCATGAAACACAATAATTCAAAGCCAAAACGCCACAGAACGAAACTCAATAATTCGATTCAAAACACCACAGAATGAAACGCAATAATTCATAGCAAAAACACCACAGAATGAAACAATTTATTGCAAAAACACCACAGAATGAAACGCAATAATTCATAGCAAAAACACCACAGACTGACACATAATTCATAGCAAAAACACCACAGAATGAAACACAATTTATAGCAAAAACACACAGAATGAAACACAATAATTTATAGCAAAAACACCACAGAATGAAACACAATTTATAGCAAAAACACGACAGAATGAAACACAATAATTTATAGCAAAAACACCACAGAATGAAACACAATAATTCATAGCAAAAACACCATAAATAAAACACAATTTATAGCAAAAAACACCACAGAATGAAACACAATAATTCATAGCAAAAACACCATAAATAAAACACAATTTATAGCAAAAACACCACAGAATGAAACACAATAATTCATGACAAAAACATCACAGAATGAGACAATTTATAGCAAAATCACCACAGAACGAAACACAATTCATAGCAAAAACACCACAAATGAACACAATAATTCATAGCAAAAACACCACAGAATGAGACACAATTTATAGCAAAAACACCAAAAAATTAGACACAATTTATAGCAAAAACACCACAAAATGAGACACAATTCATAGCAAAAACACACAGAATGAAACACAATAATTCATAGCAAAAACACCACAGAATGAAACACAATAATTCATAACAAAAACACCACAGAATGAGACACACAATTTATAGTAAATACACCACAAAATGAGACACAATTTATAGCAAAAACACCACAGAATAAAACACAATAATTCATAGCAAAAACATCACAAAATGAGACAATTTATAGCAAAAACACCACAAAATGAGACACAATTTATAGCAAAAACACCACAGAATGAAAACAATAATTCATAGCAAAAACACCACAGAATGAGACACAATTTATAGCAAAAACACCACAGAATGAAACACAATAATTCATAGCAAAAACACCACAGAATGAGACACAATTTATAGTAAAAACACCACTAAATGAGACACAATCTATAGCACAACACCACAGAATGAAACACAATAATTATAGCAAAAATCAACCAACAGAAAGACACAATTTATAGCAAAACACACACAAAATGAGACACAATTTATAGCAAAAACACCACAGAATGAGACACAATTTATAGCAAAAACACCACAAATGAGACACATTTATATGCAAAAACACCACAGAATGAGACACAATTTATAGCAAAAACACCAACATAATAGAGACACAATTTATAGCAAAAACACACAAAATGAGAACACAATTTATAGCAAAAACACCACTGAATGAAAGACACATAATTTATAGCAAAAACACCACAGAATGAGACACAATAATTATACAAAAACACCACATGAATGAGACACAATTTATAGCAAAACAACCCACAAAATGAGACACAATTTATAGCAAAAACCACAGAATAAACACAATAATTCATAGCAAAAACATCACAGAATGAGACAATTTATAGCAAAAACACCACAAAATGGGGACACAATTTATAGCAAAAACACCACAGAATGAAAAGCACAATAATTATAGCAAAAACACCACATAAATGAGACAAATTTATAGCAAAAACACCACAGAATGAGACACATAATTCATAGCAAAAAAACCACAGAATGAGACACAATTTATAGCAAAAACACCACAAATGAGACACAATTTATAGCAAAACACCACAAATGAGACACATAATTTCATAGCAAAAACAACACCAAGAATGACACAATTTATAGCAAAAACAGCACAATTTTATACAAAACACACCACAAATGAGACACAATTTATAGCAAAAAACACCACAGAATGAGACACAATTTATTTGCAAAAACCAAAAATGAGACACAATTTATAGCAAAACACCACAAAAGAACAAAATTATAGCAAAAACACCACAGAATGAAAAATTTATAGCAAAACACCACAAATGAGACACAATTTATAGCAAAAACACACAAAATGAGCACAATTTAAGCAAAAACACCACAGAATAAAATTTATAGCAAAAACACCACAATGAGACAATTTATAGCAAAACACCATAATGAGACACAATTATAGCAAAACACCACAGAATGAAACACATAATTCATAGCAAAAACACCACAGAATGAGAACAATTTTAGCAAAAACACACAAATGAGGACACAATTTATAGCAAAACACCAAATGAACACAATTTATAGCAAAAAAACCAAAGTGAACAATTTATAGCAAAAACACCACAGAATGAGACACAATTTATGCAAAACACACAAATGAGACACAATTATAGCAAAAACACCACAATGAGACAATTTATAGCAAAAACACCACAATGAGACCAATTTATAGCAAAAAACACAAAAAGGACACAATTATAGCAAAAAACACCACAGAATGAGCACAATTTATAGCAAAAACACACCACAAATGAAACACAAATTACTTATACAAAAACACCACAAAATGAGACCAATTTATAGCAAAAACACCACAGAATGAGACACAAATTATAGCAAAAACACCACAAAATGAGGCACAATTTATAGCAAAAACACCACGAATGAGACACAATTTATAACAAAAACACCACAAAATGAGACACAATTTCATAGCAAAAACACCACAGAATGAGACACAATTTATAGCAAAAACACCACAAAATGAGGACACAATTTATAGCAAAAACACCACAGAATGAGACACAATTTATAGCAAAAACACACAAATGAGACACAATTTATAGCACAAACACCACAGAATGAAACACAATAATTTCATAGCAAAAACACCACAGAATGAAACAATAATTTATAGCAAAAACACCACAGAATGAGACACAATTTATAGCAAAAAACACCAAAATGAAACACAATTTATAGCAAAAACACCACAGAATGAAACACAATTTCATAACAAAAAACACCACAGAATGAAACACAATTCATAACAAAAACACCACAGAATGAGACACAATTTATAAGCAAAAACACCACAATGAGACACAATTATAGAAAACACACAAATGAAACAATTATAGCAAAAACACCACAGAATGAAACACAATTCATAGCAAAATCCCACAGTAATGAGACACAATTCATAGCAAAAACACCACAAAATGAACACAATTTCATAGCAAAAACACCACAGAATGAACACAATTTATAGCAAAAACACCACAAATGAGACACAATTTATAGCACAAACGCCACAAATGAAAACAAATTTATAGCACAAACCCACAGAATGAAACACAATAATTCATAGCAAAAACACACAGAATGAAACAATTTATAGCAAAAACACCACAGAATGAACACAATTTATAGCAAAAACACCACAAATGAAACACATAATTCATAGCAAAAACACCACAGAATGAAACCAATAATTCATAGCAAAAAACACCACAAATGAAGACACAAAATTCATAGCAAAAACACCACAGAATGAACACAATTCATAGCAAAAACACACAGAATGAACATTCATAGCAAAAACACCACAGAATGAACACAATTTATAGCAAAAACACCACTAAATGAGACAATCTATAGCACAAACACCACAGAATGAAACACAATAATTCATAGCAAAAACACACAGAATAAGACAATTTGTAGCAAAAACATCACAAAATGGTACACAATTTATAGCAAAAACACCACAAAATGAGACACAATTTGTAGCAAAAACACCACAAATGAGACACAATTTGTACAAAAACACACAGAATGAGACACATTCATAGCAAAAACACCTACAGAATGAGACACAATAATTATAGCAAAAACACCACAAAATCAAACACTATAATTCATAGCAAAAACACTACAGAATGAGACAGTTCATAGCAAAAACACCACAAAATGAAACAATAATTCATAGCAAAAATACAATAGAATGAAACACAATCATTAATATCAAAAACACCATTTTTTGGTTAAATGAAAGACAAAAATGAAAACAATTCTTATTATTCTCTTATTCTTATTGTGCAGAGTCATATCAGGACTATAACCATTTCAAAACTCACACACCTCGATGGGGAAAAAAACGAAAATAAATAAATAAATAGATAACTAAATTAAACAAACTAACTAACTAGCTAACTAACTAACTAGCTAAATAACTAACTAGCTAACTAGCTAGCAAGCTAACTAACTAACTTACTAAATAAATAAATATATACTTGGAAAAGAAAATCAATAACATATCAATGCATTCGTACACACAGTCTAAGGATATGCCCCTTGCGTTGACCAGTCCGCCCAATATATCACCAGAGGGTTTAAAACAAGAAACCTGAATACACATATATATACATAACTTCGGACACTAAAACATATAAAAACTGGCCTACATTGCCTACAATGACATTAGAGCAGCATTGGAAAAGATGCAAGCGTTCTTGTACGATCAACGAAGTTAGCCTTTTGATTCTCGCGCCCTCTCCACCAGCATCCTGCATTGCTAAGCATGCTAGCGATGTAAAAACTTAACCCTTAGACTCCCTCGACCTATCCACCAGTTTCCTGCATATATCCGGCAGACACCATCCTCATTAACCATTTATGTTTACAAAAACAAAACAAACAAAACAAGACAGACATATCAAAAATGTATATAACTCAAACTAGGAACAATTAAAACAAGCTGGTGAATAGGGTGAGGGAGGCAAAGGGTTCAGTTTTTGCAGCTGGTGGATAGGGTGCGGGACTCAAAAGGTTAAGAAACACCTGGGTGGATGACTGCCTGGGAACTCCGGGTGCTGTTGGCGATTCATTTTATATTTCGCGCGGGCTGGATGGCATCTTTGCCTTGGACTCAAGACTGATATTTCGAGTTCAATCCCAGCCCGCAACATTAAAAACTGGCCTGTCTGCTGCCCATCCTGATGTTTCCATCATTCTGCTGGTGTCTGCTCAGTGTTTCATAGGTCCCTCTCCCCTTCCCCATTTCAAGACCTTGCCAGCTCACAGGATTTTGTGCAGGCTCATACGCATGTATCTTTTGTCGCTGTAAGTATATTTCCCACCCTTCATGTCCTCAACCACTCTGCAAAACTGGGTCTGTTTGATGCCTTTTTCTTTCCAGCCTTCCTGTTGTGGTAGGTGTTCACATTTCTCTTGCCTCATAAAATGTTCTGTAAATGTTGCTTGTCTTTTCCGGAGAGTGGCGAGGCATTGGTGCTCTGGGTCCCATCAGCACTCTCGGGTGTTTCTTGTTAATTCTGGCTGGTGGCTTGGCCACTGACTTCTAGGGAATCAGGCCTGATGACTGCAGGGAAAGACCTGCTGGCTGCAAGAAAGATGACAAACTTTGGATCCCTTTCGGGGATTGTCAGACCTTGCTGAACAGCACAATGGGCTGTGTCTGAAGCATCATGCCTGGCCACTTTTGCGGCCGTTCAAACAACCCCTGTGGTGAAGTAAGGCAACGTTGGGAGCTTTCGATTGCTACGTGTCGAGACTACGGTACGGGGAAAGGAGCTAGCAGTTGTGCGAGCTAGTGGCTGGGCGGGTTGCCCGAAAGAGAGATGAAGGCCCAGAGTGGGGGCGAGAGAGGGCTCTTCCTTTCTCTCTTGGTCCAGAGTCTGGCTGGGCCTTGGGCTTTGTTGATGGGCATTGTGTGGCTATGTCCCGGGGTCTGTCATCTCCCCACTTTACAATTCAGTTCGTACACAAGGTAACTGATGACTGGGTCCGAATGGGTCACGCAACGCATGGATACCCACCCACCCACCCACCCCTCTTGCTTGATGAAATGGCTATCGAGTTGAGTCGAGAGCTTGGGTGATGACTGTCCGGAGAGTGGTGAGGCATTGGTGTGCTGGGTCCCATCCAGCACCCGCGGGTGTTTCTTGTTAACTTCATTAGTGTTGTTTTTGTGTTTGCTTCTCTCAAGATTGTGTTTTTTTTATAATCCCACTCCCCTGCAACCTCAGGGTTATGGTACAACAACTCCTACTTGTTGTTACGTCAGAGTGTGGACATGCAGTCTTGAGACAACAGAAAGAGTCTGTTGTCATGGTAACTCAGTTGTATACCAAAACAAGTGTGACTGCCCGCGTTCAAGCAAACAGGAACCAGAAGAAAAAAAACCCCACCAAAATAGAATCGGAACGCGTATTTAATTAATACAATGCCGTGTGTTGTCTTGTCTGGTTGTACTAATACGCGTTCTGATTCTATTTTTCGTGGGTTTTTTTTCTGTTTCAGTTGTATATCGTTATGTTCATATTCATATTCATATTCATATTCATATTCATTTCATTTCATTTCACATTTCAATTCATATTCATATTCATGTTCATGTTCATGTTCATATTCATATTCATATTCAATTCATATTCATACGTGTATTCTATTCGTATTCTATTCATATTCATAGGTGTATTCGTATTCGTATTCATATTCACATTTAAAGTCATAGTCATAGTTATAGTTACATTCATACGTATTCATTTCTTTTGTCAGTGGATTTATGTGAAACTCGGGCTGCTTTCCCCTTGGAAACCGCGTAGCCATAGTGCAGCGCCACCCAATGTTTTTTGGTCAAAACTTTAGAAAGGCAAGAAGGCTAGTCGGCCAGAAAGGAGAAGAACCTGTGAAATCAACCCATCTCTCCAATGTTTCATACCAGGGCAACCGGGCAAATGTCCTGCTTTTCACGATTTTCAACTGCCGTAGGATCTTTACACGGGTCCGACTCCTTTTTCGTCTCCTTCCGAAGAACTAGACGTTGAGTTCAATTTTCCAGTCAAACTGAGAAGAAAAGTCGAGGCCTCAACGGGGAACGAACTCTGGAACCTCGAGTTTAGTTACTGGCAGGCAAACGTCTGAACCATTCTGTCACTCTTCCCCTTATATTATTACGGATTGTGGACCAGTCACCGTGCTATAGATCTAGTGGTTAGCGCAACGGACTACCGACTAGAAGGTTGTGGGTTCGAATCCCCATCAGTCCCTTAAAAAATCATTGTGGGATTTTTCGGCTCTAACCGGCTCCTACCCAGAGTCGGGCGTGCTATGGGCTCTTTGAGAAGACTGGGTCTCATCCACTTCACGGATGCGTCATTGAGGGTGTTGCTCAAATCTTCTGACCAGCACCGCAGGTGTCTGTATCTCTCGGACATGATTGACGCCAAGATATGTTATGATAGTAAGCGTAGAGTACAGCCCTCTCATGCAGTCTCAATCCTAAATGGAACTCCATAGCATCATGATTGTCATCCTCATCGACATTATCATCATTGCATTGGAAAAAAAAAAGTGCCAGCTTCTGTGGCCATTGAGGTGGTGCAGAAAATGGGCCGAAAAAGAAGTGAAAGGGGGGGGGGGGGGGCACAAAGGTAACCTCCTAGAGTGCGATAATCCTTTTAAAAAAAAGTTACAGATTGTGTGGAAATCGTAAATGTACATCACTCCTTTCTACATCCGTACATAGTCTACTGAGCAGAGCCCCCCTCACCACTTTCCCTAACCTAACCGTCACATACACACACGCGTACGCGCGCGCGCGCGCGCGCGCGCGCACGTACACCCCGCCCCTCACATACCAACCACGGACACCACAAATCGTTCCCAACCCATAATAATAGATTGTGTTCAATTGAATTACCGCAGACTTCGATCGCTGTTGGGGGTTGATTTTGGGATGGTTACCCCCCCCCCCCCACCCCCGGTCGGCTACATCACCGGAGAGATAGGTGCTGATGTAAAACTGAATATAATCGATCAGTCATTAATAAATTACCATGGTAATAGGCTCCGTCTGTTGTTTCAAAATTGCGTTTCCACGTTTGGATACAAAACTAGACTGTGGTATAGGTACAATACTCTCGTTCGGAAAAAAAGTACGGCAACGCGGCGGTCTTTTAGACTTCATTACGTCGCTCGCTTGCCCACAACCCCTAGATACAGGAATCGGCTGATATCGTTCGATCACGAATGCAGCTTCCCATCCCAACACCCACATCTACCCCACGCCCACCTCTGGGCAAATTTTGTTCAAGAGGGGTTCGTCGTCGCACTCGGCCAATTCCATATGCGCTTTACCCAAATTTTGCTAGCAAATTATCCGGCAGACTCCCAGGATATATGTAAAGCTCTATGCACTGGCAAGGTCTTGACATCAGACAGGGGAGGGGGGGGGGGACCAACAAAGTGATGGAAACATCAAACTCGGTATGAACAGGTCAATTTTTGTTATTTCGCACTGGGATTGAACTCGAGATATTACATCGCGAGTCCATAGCCCTAATACAAGAACCAACCAGGTCGTATAACAAAAATGGGTAAATAAATAGACAAACATAATGATAACATTTACAACAACGACGACAAACCATCTGTCATTTCTTCCTATCATTTTCTGCCTAGCTGGTCCATTCACCTGTATGTGTTCGATAAAGTCTTATGTTCTTTCTCTAAGGATTGATAATTGGGTACATGTATTAAATACATTTTTTGGCTCTAGGGAGGTGACATATGCGGAAGCATTTTTAGGTAACTTATGCCCGTTTTTACATATGTTTTGACGTCCTTATGTATGCTTAAATTTGTATTCAGGTGTGTTTTCTTAAATCCCCTGTGCGATAAATTGGACGGAGTGGTCAACTACAGGGGCATGTCCTTAGATCATGTGCTCGAATGCATTGATATGCGTACTTAGTTTTCTTTTCTTTTCTTTTCTTTTTTTCTGCTGAAGTTATGTATGTTTTGAAACAGTTCTGGCTGGGCTTTAATCCTTTGACCCCGCACCCTGTCCACCAGCATCCTGCATTGTCAACCATGCTAGCAAAGCAGAAAGAACCCTTTGACTCCCTCATCCTTTCCATCAGCTTCCTGCAGGAAGCTGGTGGAAAGGGTGAGGGAGTCAAAGGGTTAAGTTTTTTGCAGTTGGTAGATAGGGTGCGGGAGTCAAAAGGTTAAACAACAATAACAACAAATGTAAAAAAAATCAGTTTCTCCCTCTGACTGGTTAGATCTAAGAACTCTTGTGGTCTAATTCAGACTTTACCAGGCCTACAAATTGAGGTCAAGGACCTGGCACGTGTCTGTAACTGTCGGGAATTTACGGCTCATGCGATGGCTTTAGTCGTCCACACCTTCACCATTGGACTACGCGAGAAGATACACAACACAGAGAAAAGAGCTTTACAACCTGTAGCGTGAAACACAGGTCTCTGCCAAATGGGTTTATGGCCGCCCCCAACTTTGCAGACGCGGCAAAAAAGTGTCGTCAGCCAACGCCTTCGGCAGGGAGACCTTCACCGTCTGAGATGTGTGTGATAAACGGGCAACAGGATGAGTGATTACTGTTCTTTCGTCCTTTGGGCTTCTATGGGCT
>CM060310.1:89643521-89683521 GCA_030674185.1 Monoplex corrugatus | reverse complement strand
ATTCTATTATTGTCGTGAGTTGTTTAATGTTTAATACTGTTGATGTTGTGTAAAAATGTAAAAGGACATGTTTCTGGACTGTTTGTGCTGTATAAAAAAAAACAAAAAAACAGTAATAATTATTATCATTATCATAAGAATGGGTAACCACGCCACAATTATAATTACTATCATTGTCATTATTTGTCTTCTTCTTATTATTGTCCTTCTTCTTCTTTTTCTTCTTCTTCTTCTTATCATTATTATTGTTAGTTATTATTATCATTATTATTACCATTACTACTGCTAACATCATCGGTCGTCGCCCGGTCGTCGTCCGTATAAACCATCATCATCATCATTACTATCGTCGTCGTCGTCGTTCTCGTCGTCGTCGTTGTTGTTGTTATCATTAATATGAATAGCAGATCATGATAAAGTAATGAGGTTTCAGGAGGATGGGCATAGGAGTGAGACTGGTCTTGTATCAAACCATTTGGATTGTTCGCTTTCCTTTATGCAAAAACTTCTTCATGATTTATTGCTATTGTTTTTCTGTTGATCTCTCTGCATCGGGTCTTCAGATTTCAGCATCACAAGGAACGACTGATTGCATTTCTCCATCATGTATTTTACGCGATACAACTGTGGAGAAATCATCGAACTTATGAAGATTGCACTTAAACTTACAGAGACACTGGTCAAGATTGACCATGTACGCCTGTATCATAACCTTCAAAGACTGCAGACACATACACGCGTACACACACGTGCGTGCACACACACAAACAGACACACACACGCGCGCGCGCCACACACACACACACGCGCACACACACACACTCACATGTCACAATATATCCATTATCAGTTTGTTTTTAACCATACATCAATATTTGTTTGGACTTTGCGTACCGGTAAGAGGGATTGTTTGGACATTGCTCAAGAGTAATTAATCGCACTCGGACAATTCCATACGCACTCCACCCAAATCTGCCAGCAGTGATCTGGCAGACTCCTTGAGTCTGTGCAAAAACCCTATGCGCTGGGAAGATCTTGAAATTTCATACTGGGACGTATGAAACACTAGCGTCAACAGAATGATTGGAGCGTTAATGATAATAGGTAGTGAACGGGTCAACTGTTGTGCTGCGGGATGGGATTGAACCCAAGACACAAAAAGGGGAGAAACCTAGGTCAGCCCAGCTGTCTTGCAGATGGTGAGCCGGCAACTTCAAGGGACCAAATTCAACAGTTCTAGCACAGAATTTCCTGAGGGTTGGGACACTGTTCATTCTTTATAGAAAGACCCCCCAGCAATTCCCCAGAACGCCAATGGGTCTTGTGTGTGCATCAGATGCGTGCACCGCACGGGACGTCCGTTCATTGCCTTGTCCAGACTGTTAGGTTAACCCTTTGACTCCCGCACGCGATCCACCAACTGCAAAAACTTAACCTTTGACTCCCTCACCCTGCAGGAAGCTGGTGGATAGGGTGAGGAAGTAATATATACACGTGTTTCTTCAAGCATATATATCCATTGCTGAAGATGTGGAAGTCTTTCCATGTGTTTTGATATTCAAGTCTTTGATGCAAATAATTCTTTTTTTGTTAATGGGCCTATTGTTTGTCTTTGTGTCTTGTTTTGAAACAGTTCAGTTCAATTCATATTGCTTATAGCCCAGCCGACTACTAGAGCCATATCAGGGCTAACACAACGTCAAAAAAATTATATATGTAAAAAAAAGGACAACCTGTTAAGATAAAAGACAACAGTTAAAAACCATGCTGTTTTGAAACAAGAATGATAAATAAAAACCAACGCTTTTTTCCTCGAGACAGTGTGGAACCCGAGCAAACCTGTGCTGCCGGCAGACTGGAAGGTACGAGCTCTTCCTCTACGCCAGTCATGTAGGGTTCGAAAAGGATCAGGTACCCATTCACAGCTGGTAGGACTGGAGCTGCACGCACAAATCTATTCTTGAGCCAGAACGAACCTGTGCAATCGTAGGTGAAGATGGGAACTATACCTCTACGCCAGTCAGGCCTGTTTTCTTCTTCATCTTCTTCTTTTCCCTCTCCTTCTCCTTCTTCAACTCCTTCTCCTCCTCCTCCTCCTTCTTCTTCTTCCTCTCCCCCTACTCCTTCTTGTTCTTCTTCTTTTCCTTCTTCTTCTCCTTTTTCTTTTTCTCCTTCTTCTTCTTCCTCTCCTCCTCCTTGTTGTTGTCCTTCTTCTTTTCCTTCTTCTCCTTCTTCTTTTCTCTCCTCCTCCTCCTTCTTCTTCCTCTCCTCCTCCTCCTTGTTCTTGTTCTTCTTCTTCTCCTTCTTCTTTTCTCCTCCTCCTCCTCCTTTTTCTTCTCCTCCTTTTTTCTTCTTCTTCTTTTCTCCCAAGTGTTCCGATTTTTTTTTTATCTCACCTCCCTAGAGCCAAAAATGCACTTAGTACATGTACCCAATTAACAATTATAAGAAAAAGTTCGTAAGACTATATCGAACACATACAGATGAATGGACCAGCAAGGCAGAAAACAATAGGAAGAAATGACAGAAAGCAAAAGAGGAAGAAAGAAACAGAGTAAGAGAGAAAAGAGGACATTTCTAGCACAGAATTTCCAGAAAGTGGGAATACCATTTCTACTGAAAGAGTCCCCGGCATCCCCACGGGATGTTTTTGTACACAAACCGAATGGCAAGGTGGGGAGATAACAAACCCTGGGACATTGCAACACAACGCGCACCAACCAGGTCCAGCCCAGTCTCTGGACCAAGAGAGAATGGAAGACCCCTCTCTCGCTCCACTCTGGTCTTCATCTTTCGGGCAGCCTGCCCTGCAACCAGCTTGCATAGTTGTCAGCACCTTTCCCCTCACTGTAGTCTCGACCCTTAGCGGTCGGAAGCTTCCAGCGTTGCCTTACTTCAACCACAGGGGTTGTTTGAACGGCCGCGAAAGTGACCAGGCCAGGCCTGCGCATACACGCGAACGGGACTTAGGCACTAACAGCCCTGCACGCATGGAAGATCGGAAAAATCTCCACCCTTAACCCACCGGTTAGAAGGTACCAGGGGAGGATGGAACTCCAGACCTTCCGACTGGAACTCTGGACGTCTTACCCACTTGCCTACCGTGCCCGTCACTCCTTTCCGGCAGGTGGCTTTTCTTAACCCTTTGAATCCCGCACCCTGTCCACCAACATCCTGCATTGTCAACCATGCTAGCAAAGCAAAAACGTAATCCTTCGATTCCTTCACCCTATACACCCGTTTCCTGTAGAAGGGTGAGGGAGTCAAAGGGTTAAGTTTTTGCAGTGGGTGGATAGGGTGCGGCAGTCAAAGGGTTACATATAATTCAACCTGTAGGCCTACTTACTGAACGCGGAACCTGTTCACACAGTTAAGCCTGCGTGAAAAGGAGGGGATAATGTTAACACTGGGAAAATTGGTTAAATATAATTCAAGCTGTATGCAGAGCCTGTTCACAGTTAAAGCCAGTGCGAAAAGGAGTGGTCAATGTTAACACTGGGGAAATTGGTTAAACAGTGGAGAGTGACGGGGAGGAGAACATCTGAGTATCGCTGTGAATAGGCCTACTGCTACATAAGGTCTTTTTCTTCGTGAACGCAAAACAAAAGACGACGTGTGTGTGTGTGTGTGTGTGTGTGTGTGTGTGTGTGTGTGTGTGTGTGCGTGCGTGCGTGCGTGTGTGTGTGTGTGTATGTGTGTGTGTGTGTGTGTGTGTGTGCGCGCGCGCGCGCGTGCGGTGTGTGTGTGCGCGCGCGCGTGCGTGTGTGTGTGTTTGTGCCAGAGTATGTTTGTGTGTTTGAGTGTGTAAGAGAGGAATCAGAAATGGTTTGAGTGTGTTTGTATGCGATATCAGTTTCAGTTTCAGTTTCTCAAGATGACGTCTCCGCGCTCGGAACGAATTCCATTTGCACTAACGTCACAGGTGCCACGTGTATGGTGATCATGGCACAAGCCTTAAGCCTGCACGTAAACCCATGAGATGACCAGGTCCTGAGCCCCTACTAGACTACGTTTTACCTAGTCTACACTTTATACTGGTATTTTATCAGACTACCACTGGAATAATCTTGGTTACATGTAAATGACATCATGTAGACAAAGCACCGTTTCAGTATTTTGGTCCGAGTAAGCTCTACCCTGTGAACAGCAAACAAGAAGAGAGAGAGAGAGAGAGAGAGAGAGAGAAGAGAGAGAGAGAGAGTTGGGGGAGTGTGTGTGTGGGGGGGGGGGGGGGGCACAGTGGAAAAAGTTCGAGTATCAATTCCAGTAGTAGACGCAATATGTATTGTGTGCGGCCCAGTCCAGTCGACAACAAACAAAAGAGGTGTGTGTTTGAGAATGAGAGAGGGAGTGGTGGTGGTGGTGGTGGTGTGTGTGTGTGTGTGTGTGTGTGTGTGTGTGTGTGTTGTGTGTGTGTGTTGTGTGTGTGTGAGAGAGAGAGAGAGTGTGTTGTGTGTGTGTGTGTTTGTGCGTGTGTTGATATAATATGTGTACGCTGTGTCACATATAACCATATTTGTTGTCTTTTCTTATGTATACACTTCCGTCCTTAGGGTCCACCCCATACCCGTGTCCGTGGTGTAAGTCGTCACCGAGTTCAAACTTTCAGCAGCCGTGTGCCTATAGTGTAGTATCTCTTCACGAACCCCTTATCACTCTTACCCACATTCATAAAGACACACACAAACATACTGTATACATAAAGAGTTAGAGGGGAGAGAGAGAGAGAGAGAGAGAGAGAGAGGAGAGAGAGAGAGAGAGAGAGAGAGAGAGAGAGAGAGAGAGAGAGAGAGAGGCCAAGGGTGGTAACCAGTCATCAAGTGCAAGACGTGATTTATCAGATTGTCCAAAATTGCCCAATCATAGACGGCAGTCAGGTAGCCATTATCACCACCAGAAGGATTGAACACAATGGGTAGCAAAACAAAATGAATGAACATGTCAACACTGCACACACACACACACACACACACACACACACCACACACACACACACACACACACACACACACACAATTACAATTACACCATACCAGAGCCTCAATATGTCCCAGGTTCGATACGTCCCAGGTACAAAACGTCTCTTTCTTGCGTGCGTGTGTCACATAATTTAATACGCGAGCTGTGCACACGTGCGTGCATATGTAAAAGAGAGAGAAAAGAGAGAGAGAGAGAAGAGAGAGAGAGAAGAGAGAGAGAGAGAGAGAGAGAGATGAGAGAGAGAGAGAGAGATGCTCATGTTCTTCAGCACCGACCATCTGTCGTGTTAATACCTACCACTGTCTGTGCCCATGTTCCCACACAATATTTCCCCGAGTCTGTGCTCCCTGGCTTCGCATCCAACGACATACGAATATGTGTGTGTGTGTGTGTGTGTGTGTGTGTGTGTGTGTGTGTGTGTGTGTGTGTGTGTGTGTGTGTGTGTGTGTGTGTGTGTGTGTGTGAGACGTATCGAACCTGGGACGCATCGAATCTGGGACGTATCGAGACGTCCCCACGATACCTAGTGCAGCAACTCTTGAATTTTCGTGTACATTAATCTGGTATTTGAAATCAAGTCTCCTTTGAACATATGAATCTGTCACTCCTTCTGAAAATGAAAAGACAAAATCCAAACATCTTCATCAGATTTAGTTTTAATTTCAAACCGGCCGAAAAATGCTTGAACAACCTGTTTCCGTTTTAATTCATCGTTAGTATCCGAGATAACGGCGTCAATTACAAACCGACCAATCCTTTAGTTTTTAACGACAGATTAAACACGATTAATACAGCACACAGAGGCCAGGTATCATGTTGATTACAGGTTCCTTTTCCCGCGCGAGTGTGTGTTTCCCGTGTGTGTTGTTTGTTGTGTGGTGTGTGTGTGTGTTGTGGGTTGTGTGTGTGTGATGATGAGGTGATGATGGGTGAGGGGGAGAGTGGATGGAGAGAGAAGAGAAGAGAGAGAGAGAGAGAAACGCAATCTTATGACCAGTAAACCAACTTGCATGCCACCTATCACAATTCAATGACAAATTTACAAATGGCCTAAATCAACGCCTTCCGAAACAAGAAATTCAAATTTCAACTTTTAGCACTCAGTGAAATTTGATCATTAAAACAATTCAACCTAGTAAGAGAGAGAAAAAAAAAGGATAGGCCTATACAAAAAGTAAGGCAAACTGAAGGAACAAAACAGTTCGGCTGCCTAACCACTTAAAAAGGCGAACTTCCCTGGGAACTGATAAACTTCGTCACAGTCTTGTCACATGAGATACCTACGTCTCAAGTTTCAGTTTCTTAAGATTGTCTCCGCACTCAGATTAATTCTATACGCACTGACGCCACAGGTGCCGTGTGATGGACAAGATCCATAATGATCACTTCATAAGCAGAATACTTGCGCATTTATATATATATATATTATAAGACAAAGCATATGTCAGTGTCTGCTGAAGTATGCTGGACAAATGCGGACCATGCACGAGTGCTAAAGCATACTACAGACACACAGATCCGTGACAAAACCTATTGTTGAGACAGTCCATTCCAAAAGTACGTCACCGATGGGCAAACGAGAAATTATCTGTGAACCGACTGCCCGTTTTAAATCACAAGTAGCCTACATAACATTTACGAGAAATCAAGCAGTACAGGCCAGACGGGGCCTACTCCAACACCCGTCTAATAGCACCGAGAACCGCAGGCAAAATGCAGCGACGGTTAGGAAGAATGCGAACAAACAGGTAACTTAGATCCTTGTATGCTGAATAAATCCACGGTTGGTCGCTTTCTGGTAACCAAGGCTTGAAATGCTTTCCCTTAGCAACCAACGATTTGAAATGGTGGATCACACACAGTAAGAGAAGACAGGCAACTTGGACCAATGAGATCGCTCGCGACACAGGCTGCTCGAATGACCTCGCAAGACGTGTTGGTGTTGGTGGTGTTGGTGGTGGCGAGGCTGGAGGGAGGACGGTGGGATCGGCCGATTTGAATTTGTGGGTCGGGGTGGAGGTGCTGGGAGACTATGACCCGAAGAAACCTCTTTATGAGGTCGTTGGAAGATTTGAATGGCGGTCAGGGTGGAGGTTAGGGGAGGGAGGATCCGCGACTTGATAGCCGATAAGCTCCGCCCATTATTGCCTTTAGGCTACCATCTCGGCTCAGTATTCTGCATGTGTGTGTGTGTGTGTGTGTGTGTTGTGTGTGTGTGTGTGTGTGTTGTGTGTGTGTGTGTGTGTGTGTGTGTGTGTGTGTGTGCGTGACTGTGTGTGTGTGTGTGTGTGTTTGTGTGTGCGTGTAAGTGTGTGTGTGTGCGTGTACGTCCGTGCGTGTGCATGTGCGTTGCGTGAGAGAGAGAGAGAGAGAGAGAGAGAGAGAGAGAAAGAGAGAGGGGATGGGAACGTGTCAAGAGTCACACGCCTAATAGTGTGTGTGTGTGTGTGTGTGTAAAAGAGAGAGACAGAGAGAGAAAGAGAAAGAGAGAGAGAGAGAGAGAGAGGATGGCAATTTGTGTCAAGAGTCACACGCCTAACAGGTTGAGTGTATCGTATGTCAGCATCCTCTGTGTGTGTGTGTGTGTGTTGTGTGTGTTGTGTGTGTGTGTGTGTGTGTGTGTGTGTGTGTGTGTGTGTGTGTGTGTGTTGTGTGTGTGTATGTGTGTGTGTGTGTTGTGTGTGTGTGTGTTGTGTGTGTATGTGTGTGTGTGTGTGTGTGTGTGTGTGTGTGATGTGTGTGTGTGTGTGTGTGTGTGTGTGTGTGTGTGTGTGCGTGCGTGCATGTAATATATATTTGTGTACCTGAGAATTCTAGTGTTAATAAGTTGAATAAGGATTTATATTTATGTTTGTTGATTAAATCAAGGATTTTGATCTGGTAAGACACGAAGAACTAATCAACCAACTAGAAAGGCTCAATGTTGATGGAAAGGATCTTAGAATAACAGGGAATATGTATTGGGAACAAACAGCAGCATTGAGAGTAGAAAATGATATAAGCCTTTTCCAAAATATAAAAAAAAGGGGTTAGGCATGGATGTGTTCTGTCACCAGATTTGTTTTTGTTTTACAGCGAAACCATCACGAGAAAGCTAGAAAAATGCCCCGAGATAAAGATAGGAGGAAAATCAATCTTCCTTACGCAGATGACACCATTCTAATTGCAGAAAATGAGAAAGACCAACAATATCTTGTGGATATACATAGAAATAGAAATCAGAAATAAAGCGTTGGAGCTAAATTAATGTAATAGAAATAGAAAGCAGAAATAAAGCGTTAGAGCTAAATAGCATGAACACTGATGTTACGGTAATCAGCCAAAAAGAAGAAATCCCCTCATGCAACATGACAGCATATGGCACAACACAGAGACAAGTTGATATGTTTAAATATCTGGGAACAGTCATCTCCCTGGAAGGCAGATGCACATTAGGAATAGCCAGCAGAATCGGCAAAGGTAAAACAGCATTCAAGAAAATTAAAAACAAAACAAAAACACCCCCCCCCCCCCAACATTCTTACCAACAAATGCCTATCAGTTTAAACATCAGGAAGAGTTATATAGAACTGATACTGTTGTACGGATGTGAAGCGTGGACCTACTGAAATCAAACACAAAATGTGAACACACACACATAAACACACACACACACATACACACACACACACACACACACACATACTGACACGCACCTACAGTACCCACGTGTTCAAACACATGCTGTCTCTCACACAGAACTGTGTCGGTCACACACACACAACACACACACACACACACACACACACACACACACACCACACACACACAACACACACACACACACACACACACACACACACCACACACACGAGTCCTGTTAATGCGTTACTTTAAGATTATTATTATAATTATGATTATTTTTGTTTTGTTTTGTTTGTTTTTATGACGATTTTTCTTTTACATTATTGATGTTAGCGTTGTTCTAGTTTCATTTCTCTGTTCATCCATATCCTTTTTCTTAAGACCTTGCCGCTTCCTTTTAATTTTTTTTTACGTCCCTTACTCTGTTCCCCTCTCCCCTTCCCGCCCCCCCCCCTCATTTCATCCCCCATGCCATTTTTCCCCGTCTAATATCACTTATAGTGAAAAGATGTTAAATCAAGCAACGAACGAACGAACGAACACACACACACACACACACACACACACACACACACACACACACAACACACACACACAAGAGAGAGAGAGAGAGAGAGAGAGAGAGAGAGAGAGAGAGAGAGAGAGAGCGAGCTATTCCATGAGATCGTCGAGAAGAGAGGGGATGGGTGGGGCCTTCGCTTTACTCGCTGCCTCCTTTGCCATCCGTTGTTGAGTTTAGTTTTTTGTTTTTGTTTTTTTGCATTGTTTTCTTGGTTGCGGGTATATCATGTTGTATGGTCCACACTTTACAGGCTTGCTGCACAGCCTACGTATATAATGCATACGTTTTTTTGGCTGTCGCAGCCGGCAATTTTCCGTCCGAGTCAAACTTGCGAACAGCTGACATCAAGACCAGAGACATAATTTGAGAAGATATGCTTTGGTCTGGAGAGAGTTTCGTGTCGTACAAATCAGAAGAGAATAAAAAGAAATCTTCTGCGTAAAAATCACTGAGTTTTAGTCTTCGTTTTTCTTTGTCTTCGTTTTACTCTGTGTGGTGTTGAAACGTATTGCATCGCGAGATTGGCATGAACAGGGAACTCCTGTAGTTGCCGATCTTTTGTAATTATGTCTCTACAAAAATAGAAAGCGACGACTTTATCACGTGATTCATTCTGATTGGCTAAGGCACGCAAACCCGCTGAATTCAACTAAGATAAGAGCACAACAACTAGGCCTAGACCAACGCTCTGTCCGTGCGAAGCAGAAACGAAAAGCTGCTCAGCGACAAAATTCACACAGACAGTAGGACTCGATTCATTGTTCCATTATTTTTTTGCAATGGATAGTAGAAGTAATATTCCCAACCGTGAACCAGGGAAAGGAAAAGCGTCCCGAAAGGAAAATCATTCGAGGCCGCAAAAAGCCGTTGAAAACCGGGCTTCAAAAAAACCAAGAACTGTACTTGGAAGCATCACTAATAATGCCCGAGTTCAACCTCCCCGAGCAGCTAAGGTAAGTAAGCTCTTGATATGCCTTGTTTTCCCACAAACTGTATTTGTTGTTACATTATGTAACCGTCTCCACGTCAACGGACGGACGGTAAACTAGCAGTAGCGGAAGCCTTTTTTGTCAGCCGTTTTGTCGTTTAAAAATGCTGTATTGAATATGCAAACTGACGTAAATGCAAAATAGATTGGAATAATTTATTCTTGTCCAGTCTGCATTATTTTTTTTCGAAGTTTCCAATGCTAAACTGCCGTCGTTTCGGTTTTTGAAGTGATGCCGTTTCAAAAATAGACGGGGAAGTAACTCGTGTCCTTTCCATGCTGTCCTTGAAGAAAATAGGGCATTTATGAAGGCCTAAATTAAAATAGCGTTTATGTAGGCCTAAAATTGAAATAGCATTTAGTTAGACCTAAATTAAAGTAGGGATCTGTTATTAGTTTATTGAAAGATGTTTCTCGGTGTTGTTGATTCCGCTTGGTACGGACGTAGATCATATCTAGCAGACGACAAATAAGCAGGAGAGAATGTCACAATCTGAATATGGGATCAATGGACCGTGCAACTCGCTGAGGGAGTGGGATTTTTTTCGTGATAAGGCTACCCACTTGGAACTAGCATATTACTGTCTACTGAAATAGGCCTAAAAGTACGACAGGGGTAAATATCAAAATAAACACTAAACAGATTTTTTTCTTCATATATAGCCTACATAACAAGGCCTATACTGGCTATAGTATAGGTTGGTTACTTAGATGCTGCTCATGTCTGGATTTTTAGGTCGTCTCGGATAGGAAATAGCGTCCCCCCCCCCCCCCACCCTCGTCCAGTTACTGTTCTTCGCCGCCGTGAGGCCCGAAAGTGTATCGAATGTAAACAACTTGAATGACCGAACAAACTTTAGCTCGATTAGCTTGCTTTCTAACTGACCTGCAGTGACCCGTCGCTTCCTGGTTTTGTGCAGTTTTGTTTCTCTCGCTTCCCGGCAGTCTGTTCACGGAGACACTCAGTCACAGTGATGCAAGTTAACGTCTCTGGTCTTATATCGTACAGGTTAGGAACACATCGGACGATCGGTATATATATTCTGAAAATTTAGTGTATAGGCCTATGTTACATGTATTGATTTCATAATCATATTGATCTAAAAATATCTCTGTGGCAAAATTGTGCGTTTTTAAGTAGGCCTACCCTAATCACCAAGTCGGCAAGTGATTTTTTGCACTTTTTCGAGACTAGGGCCTACAACAGAACTCACTTGAAGTGTCTGCTCTCCATGTGACCATTTCTCCATTCGTTTGGGTCTGTGTTTACTTTTTGTAAGGCCAGATAAGATTCACAATGTGTATTGGTCTCTGAGATAAATGTTTTAGATCAGGCAGTTTTTGTAGGCTATTCATGGTAAAATTTTTTTTAACAAGGCTTATACTCTTTTGATTCCCTAAAGGGTAGATTTTAGACAGCAATTACAACGAATTGGTGATTTTTTGGTTAACCTTTAGCCAAAATGTCATTCAGAACTTGAAATGGTTTAAAAATGAAATGAAATAAAAATGATAAAATGAGTGATACCACTCTGCCCTCGACAGGGTATGGGCAGAAAGACATTTTTGGCTTAGGCTGTCCTCATATCATTTTCATCTTAGTATACTTTCTATGGATTTACTTTAATCCAGTATCATGAACTATCATTGACACCGCTAATGATATGAAAGATGTTTCCAATTCTTCCAACTATTCTCCAGTAGCCCTATCCAGTTGTCTTTACAGAGTGATGGAAAAATCATTTAACAGCAGACTTGTGTGGGAACTGAAGACCACAGGCTAAAGAACAATGTGGTTTCCACAAGTACCATTCCACAGTCGACGATTTAATCTGCCTTGAAACGACAGTAATGTATTTCTGAACAAACAGCACGTAGTTGCCATTTTCTTTGATCTCGAGAAAGCATATACCATCTGGAAATCAGGAATTCTTATGGATCTACACAAACTGGGTTTTCAGGGTCATCTACGCCTGTTTATCCAAACTTTGTTGGCTGAGCAACAGTTTCAAGTCTGAGTTCGTACTACTCCGACATCCATGAGCAGGAGTGGATGTACCACAAGGGAGCATTCTCTCTCCTGTGCTGTTTTGTATTGAGATCAACAGTATAGTCAGGTCAATACAGCAGGGCTCTGTTCCCTGTTTGTGGATGATTTTTGCATGATACCTAACTGGAAGTGTATGCGGACGTATAGTGGCGGCTGCTGCTCTGTGTAGATGGATCCAAAATTGAGCAGAAATAAATGGCTTCACTTTCTCCGCAACCAAAACGGTGTATCCACTTTCATAACCTCTTACAAATTTTTTTTGACCCAGGAATCCATCTGGGGACAGTCCATCATTCCAGCTGTAAAAGAAGCTGGATTTCTGGGAGTTGTATTTGATGAAAAGTTGAATTTTCTTGTCATATCGAACATCTTAAAACCTCGTGCCAGAAAACTCCAAACATTTTTTTGAGTCATAGCTCACATGAGCTTTAATTCAATCTAAAGTGAAGTATGGTTGTGCAGTGTATGGATCTGCAAGTAGTATCTCTTATCAGCAATTTCTTTGGATTCTGCTTCTGCCAGGTGCCACATCTGTTGAATAGCACTATCAGCAGCCATTCTGCGCTGTTCAAATATGATTATTCACTACCTGCACTGCTGTATCCAGGTTACTCTGTTAAGCACAATGTCTTTATATTGGTTATTGTTGATGCTTTGGCTCATGAGGTTGGCAAGCTTCTGAGGACAACCAAACTTCTGTAGTACATCCCACATGCTCTTCCTATAAATTTACATGTTCTTGAACTTGGCCAGGTTCTGCTGGAAGAAGGTGTTGGTGATGGTGAGCTCAGCTTGAGTACTTGGTGACAGCAGAATGAATTCATTGATTTGGAGCTGCACTTCTCAGTATTGTGGATCCTTGATAATCGACCAAGTGGAGTGTCTTCTCCTACACGAGTGTTGGACTTAGTCTTAAGGAGTGATGAGCTTTGTCTTTGTGGTAGTCTTAAGGAGTCATGAGCTTTGTCTTTGTGGTTCACCATGGCTGTAAGATGATTTCTCTCTTTGTGGAATGCTTTGACATGATCTGGAATTGTCATCATTGGGGCGTAAGCATTGATTGCTGTAAAGCAGTCTTCTGTGAGCTGAAAGTGGAAGGTCATCATGGGTGAGGACCGTGGTAAGTGAGAAGGTTAGAATTCCAAGGCTCAAATCTTGAATGGGAAAAAACCCTCAATGTAAATGGAAAAGATTCGTAGAATAACAAGGAACATGTAATAATAAATAGCTTTTTTATAGCGCTATTCTCAGTTCGACTCACTGCACTGTTACATAATCTAAATAATCTCGCTCACATACCAATAATATCATTTTTCAATCACACAACAACAACAACAACAAAAAGGGGGGGGGGGGGATACTTATGAAAATGCCTGCAGAAACAAATGTGTTTTGAGGCTTTTTTTGAAAGTTTGAAGGGTTGGACTTGGAACATCTGTTAGACTGGTCGGCAACTCATTCCATGTAGATGACGCAGTGTATCCAAATGAATGGTCTCCTGCAGTCTTTAGATTAAACCTTGGGGGTACTAGGCGTTTCTCCTGCGATGAGCGGAGCATGTGTGACGGCCGATAAGTACACAGTGTGTCGGACAGGTAGGGAGGCAATGAGCCATCAAAATGACGGTAAGCCAACACACAAATTTTGTACTGGCAACGAAAGTGGACTGGGAGCCAGTGAAGTTCCTTTAACAATGGTGTTACATGATCACTCTTTTTCTTTTTCATTACAAGCCGAGCTGCATTGTTTTGTACTTTCTGCAAACGGGAAATTTGCTCGTCCGGTAGACCTGCGAGAATGGAGTTACAATAGTCTAACTGTGAAATGGTCATGGCTGAAAGTGAAACAAGCTTTGATGCAGAAGTTGAAAGGTAATGACGGATTGATACAGTGCGTCTGAGTTCCAGAAAGGATGCATGGCAGATGCTACTGATGTGATCTTGCATCGACAGTTTAGTCAGTCATATCCCAGATATTTAACGGAAGACGTGAATGGAACAGTTGTCCGAACAGAGGCAAAACCCTCAACAGTTCCACTCTTTGACAGTACAGCGTCATTAGCGTATTTATGAAAATTACACTGATGGGAGGCTATAACATCTGACAAAGGCTGAGAATATAGTGTAAACAACACTGGTCCAAGCACGGACCCTTGTGGTACACCATTAACCAGAGGGTGTGGAGCAGACATAACACCATCAACAGTGACCGATTGATACAGATCTTCTAAATATGAGGCAAACCAGTGAAGAGCTGGACCATGCACACCAAAGGTCAATTCCAGTCTCTTAAGCAGAACGGAGTGGTCAAGCGCATTGAACGCCGCACTGAGGTCCAACAACGTCAATAGAGACACCTGTCTTTTATCTGCATTGACTAGTAGACCGTTGAGGACACTCAGAACAGTGGTCTCTGCACTATGATCACCACGGTATGCTGACTGGTGCACTTCAAGTCGTTGGCACACAAGTGATTTTGTAGTTGCTTTAGTACAACTCTCTCAAGAACCTTAGGAAGGGAAGATTAGATACAGGTCTATAGTTCTTTAGCTCATTCTGGTCAAGTCCTGACTTTTTAAGAAGTGGACACACAATGGCCTGTTTGAAGTAACCTGGTACTTCTCCAGTGGAGAGGGAGACATTAATATCTGTGATAACTGTAACCACATCAGACAAACACTGATTTAGCAAGGAGGTGGGAAGAGGGTCGAGCACACAGCTTTTCGTTGGCATGGCTAAGTTCAATTTCCTTACAGGAAACTGGTGCAAACTGTTGTAGAACAGGACCTTCATACACAGCAATGTCAGGTGGATCATGCACACTGGATTCCCGTTCATCACGAATGCATTGTATCTTGTTGGCAAAAAGTCAGAAGCATTGTGCCAACTCAACATGTGGAGTGTTAGTGGGAAAGGGAGTATTGTCTTTCCTAACAACTCATTAGCAACTGAGAAAGTTGTTTACATGATGGGTTAGAGTTTATCTTCCTGCAGAAAAAGTGTTCTTTAGCCATCTGACTAGCGGTACGCACAGCTTTTCTCTACTTTACAAAGATCTGTCTATGGACAGTGAGGTGAGTGCACCTCCACTGCCTCTCTGCATGCCTTCTCTTCCTTCTTGCTTCCCGCACCTCCTCTGACATCCAGGGAACAGAGGGATGGTCACGCACGCGTCTGGTCACTGCTGGAGCATGGCGATCAAGGACCTGGCGTAGACCATCGTTGTACTAGTTGACGAGGTCGTTGAAGTTCTGAGTGGACTGCTGCCCACTTGCTGAATCAGCCAAAGCCTTCACATCATGCTGGAAGTCTGGAAGAGAGACGGCTTTCTAATTGCGCGAGCTCACCAGCCGCGTCTGGGGAGAAGGATGAGCAACGAGGAGGGTGCAGGCAAGGGTCTTGTGGGCCATGTATTGGGAAACAAACAGCAGCAATGAAAGTAGAACACGTATAAACTTTTCAAAACATCAAAGGGAATTAGGCATGGATGTATTCTGTCACCAGACTTGTTTTCATTTTACAGCAAAACCATCATGAGAAACCTGGAAGAATGCCCTGGGTTAAAATTTGGAGGAAAGATGAACACTCTGCATTATGCAGATGACACCAATCTAATTGCAGAAGATAAAAAAAGACCAACATAATCTTGTGAATAGACATAGAAGGCAGAAATAAAGGGCTAGAGCTAAATAGTAAAGAGACTTAATCATAGTAATAAGTGAAAAATGAGAAATCCATCATTGAAACAACAGCAACTGGCACAACATAGAGAAAAGTCAAGTTTGAATATCTGGGAACATTCATTTCACTAGATGGCAGATGCACATTAGAAATATCCGGCAGAATTGGCCAAGCTAAAATGACATTCAAGAAAATGAAAAGTGTTCTTACCAATCAGTTAACATCGGGAAGAGAGTTCTTCAGTGTTACATAGAACCAATACTGTTGACAGTGTTGTACAAATGCAAAACCTGGACAAAGTCAGAACAAGATTTAGGCAGCTGAAATGTGATTTCTTAGAAGAGTGTTAAAGAATTCCATGAGCAGCAAACAAAACAAATGGAGATAGACTTGAAACAAGCATAAAATGGTTTATAAAGATTAGGAAAAGACAAGCAACAGTTATAAAGAACATTTTATGAAGCAAGAGAAATTTGAACACCTAGTCACAACAGGAAGGCTAGAGGGAAAAAGCACCAGTACTGGTTCTATATAACATTCAAGGACTCTCTTTCTGATGTTAATTGATAGGCATTTGTTGGTAAGAATGCTTGTCATCTTCTTGAATGCTGTTTTGGCTTGGCCGATTCTGCCAGCTATTTCCGATGTGCTTCTGCCGTCTGATGAAATGACCGTTCCCAGGTATTTGAACTTATTAACCTGTGTCAAGGTTGTGCCATTTGTTTTTATTTTGCAGGAGGGGATTTCATGTTTTTTACTGATCACCATGACTTCAGTCTTCCTGCTGTATAGTTCCAACCCCTTACCTTTGCTTTCTGTTTCTAGTATATTCACAAGGTTTTGTAGGTCCCTTTCATTTTCTGCAATTAGCACGGTGTCATCTGCTTACCGAATGTTGTTTATCATTTTCCCTCCAACCTTTAATCCAGGGTCTTCTTCTAGGTTTCTCATGTTTTCGCTATATAGTGAAAACAGATCTGGTGACAAAACACAACCCTGTCTGACTCCTCATTTGATGTCTTGAAAAGAGCTTATGTTGTTTTCTATCCTCATTGCAGCTGTTTGTTCTCAGTACATATTCCTGATTATTCGTAGATCTTTTCCATCGACATTGAGTCTCTCCAGTTGGTTGATCAATTCATCATGTCGTACCCGATCGAAAGCCTTGGTATAGTCAACAAAGCATAAATACAAATCCTTATTCATCTCAATTGACCTCTATGATAGTTCTTAGGATGTATATGGCATTAATAGTTCCTTTCCCCTCCACAAATCCACACTGTTCTTCTGTTATTTCTCTTTTGATTCTATTCCTTGTCCTCATCATGATTTTCTTAACAGGATTTTTGTTACATGACTCATCAAACTGATTGTGTGATGGAGTTCGCATTCTATAGCCCCTGTCTTCTTTGGAAGTGCAGTGAAAATTGATTTTGACATATCTTTGGGTATTTTTCCAGTGTCATAAATTTCATTTAGGAGGACTTATTTTTTCTATGCCAAATTCCTCCAGGGCTTCAATCATCTCTGTAGTAATGTTGTCTGGTCCTGGGGCTTTTCCTGGTTTCATCTTTTTCAGTGCTGCTCTGACTTTATCTTTCATTTGGGTGGTCCTTCAATGTTCTTTTTTATAATGTGTTCTGCATTTGCCATCTTCAAAAAAGTCTTTAAGTTTAATGTACTAGAGCTCCCCATCTGTCTAATATTTTGTCTTTTTCCATGATAAGCGTGCCATCTTTCGATTTTAAGCAACCAGTTGATGTGCATGTATTTTTCCTGTGGACAATTTATTCAATTCGTCTGTACATACCCTGAGGATCCATTTTGTGTCGTTCTTCTATCTCTTTGCATTTTGTGTTCAGCCAAGCTTCCTTAGCTTTATTGCACCTATACCTGATTTCTTTGTTTATCTTCCTGTATATCTCCTCGTTTCTCTTTGCCTTCCTCCTTTCCTCCATCAGGCCCAAAATTTCATTTAGTCATCCAACTCTTTTTTGCTTTTCTATTTGCCTTAGGGATTTCTTCACAGGCTTCATTTATAGAACTTCTCAACTTTGTCCATTGTTCCTCGCTGTCACCAACGTCTTCCAGAGCACTGAATTTGTTTTGAACATGTACATTAAATTTTTGACGTATCATTTCATCTGATCAAGAGTCCAAGGTTTAGTTTGATGTTGCTTTTGGTCTGTTTCCTTTTCCTCAATTTCAGCCTAAACCTTCCCACTACCGGATTGTGGTCACTGTTGCAGTCTGTGCCTGGTAGTGTTTTTGCTGACAGTAAAGAATTTCTAAATCTTTTGTTGATCAGGATGTAGTCAATTTGATTTTTGGTATTATCTCCTGGACTCATCCAAGTCCATTTTCTTTTGTTAGGCTGCTCAAACCAGGTGTTTCCTACTATGAACTCATTGATCTGTGCCCATTCTACAAGCTTCCCCCCTCTTTCATTTTGTGCACCAAGGCCATGAGGTCCAACTATATCCTTCACCCTATCCTGTCCCACTTTAGCTTTAAAATCTCCCATTATGACTGTAATTTCTTGTGATTTACATTGGACATTGGCCATCTCTAAAACTTTGTAGAAGTTGTCGATGTCTTCCTGAGTACTTGCAGATGTTGGTGCATACACCTGTATGATGTTGATATCAAAAGGTTTGCCTCCGAATTTGACCAGTAAAACTCTGTCGGACACTGCCCAGTATCCCTTAACTGCTTTTGATTTGTCTTTGTCCATTATGATGCCTACTCCTCTTTTATGTGAATTACCACCAGAGTGTATCACTGTATATTCCCCTGATGTTATCATGCCTGCCCCCTTCCATCTCACTTCCCCCAGTCCTAAAATACTAATGTTAAGCCTTTCCATCTCCATTTTGATGTCTAATTTACCTTTTCTTTATCTTCCTGTATATATTTCCTCATTTCTCTTTGCCTTCCTCTGTTCATCAACATGATCAAGCCTAAGATTTCTTTTGTCATCCAGTTCTTTTTTGCTTTTCTATAGGGATTTCTTCACAAGCTTCATTTATCAAATTTCTCAACTTTGTCCATTGTTCCTCACTGTCAGTGTCACCGTCTTCCAGAGCATTGAATTTGTTTTGAACATGTACATTAAATTTTTCACGTATCACTTCATCTGTCTTTAACTAGTTTAAGAGTCCAAGATCTAATTTGATGTTGCTTTTGGTCTGTTTCCTTTTCTGTAATTTCAACCTAAGTCTTCCCACTACAGGATTGTGGTCACTGTTGCAGTCTGTGCCTGGTAGTAAGTGTTTTTGCTGACAGTAAAGAATTTCTAAATCTTTTATTAATCAGGATGTAGTCATCAATCTGATTTTTGGTATTATCTCCTGGACTCATCCAAGTCCATTTTCTTCTATTAGGCTGCTCAAACCGGGTGTTTACTACTATGAACTCATTCATCTGTGCCCATTCCACAAGTTTCCCACCCCTTTCATTTTGTGTACCAATGCCATGAGGTCCAACTATATCTTCTCTACCCTATCCTTTCCCATGTTAGCGTTAAAATTTCCCATTATAATGGTAATCTCTTGTGATTTGCATTGGGCCTTGGCCATCTCTAATACTTCGTAGAAGTTGTCGATGTCTTCCTGAGTACTTGTGGATGTTGGTGCATATACCTGAATGATGTTGCTATCAAATGGCCTGCCTCCCAGTTTGACCAGCAAGACTGTCGGACACAGCCCAGTATCCCTTAACTGCTTTTGATTTGTCCCTGTCCATTACAATGCCTACTCCTCTTTCATGTGAGTTTCCACCAGAGTATATCACTGTATACTTTCCGGATGTTATCATGCCTGCCCCCTTCCATCTCACTTCCCCACACTTCCCTAGTCCTAAAATACTAATGTTAAGCCTTTCCATCTCCATTTTGACATTCTCTAATTTTCCCTTTTGCAGCAATGTCCTCACATTCCATGTTGCGATCTTGGTGTTTTTGAGTTTGAGTTTGGTCGCAGTATCTGGCTGACGGTCTGGGTCACCTGCGCCACATGACGGTCCCTACCGGACGAAGGTGCTCCATGAGAGCACCTATTCACGTCGTTATCTTCATTTTCCTTCCTTTCTCCGTCCATAATGATAATTAGATAATGTTCTTGGGAGACTATGATGGTGGTTTCCCGTTGCCTTCCATCATTTTTTTTTTTTTTTTTGCGGTCTCTCCGCTAGCCTTCTCTCCCGAGATGTCCACAACGGCACAAGGCAGTGGAGCTATTTACCCATAGCTGGGGGTCTGGTTTATGGACACCAGGGCATATCCACACGCTGGTGGGCCTGCATGCTGCACGTCTCCTCCGAGACCCTCGAGATTTAGCCTGAGTCCTTTGAGGTGCTCAGTTACCACATGTCGCCAATGAGGAGGCATAATGTAGGGCTTGCTGATGGAGAGGCTATATATACTGTAAGGAAGAGACGCATTCTGTTCTTCTTTTTGCATAGCTGAAAGCAGCAGTGCTAGCCAGCGGTGCAGCTGAAAGTGAGAGGTGACAAGCACGCAGTCACTAGCCGACACACTAGGTGCATCTCATCTGCCATTGAATCAGGAATAGGTGCAATGAAGCTAAGGAAGCTTGGCTGAAAACAAAATACAAAGAAATAGAAGACCAACATAAAACGGATCCTCAGGGTATGTACAGACGAATTGAATAAATTGTCCACAGGAAAAATACATGCACATCAACTGGTTGCTTAAAATCGAAAGATGTCACGCTTATCATGGAAAAAGACAAAATATTAGACAGATGGGGAGCTCTAGTACATTAAAGACCTTTTTGAAGATGACAAATGCAGAACACATAAGAAAGAACTTTTGAAGGACCACCCATAATGAAAGAAAGTTTGAGCAGCATTGAAAAAGATGAAACCAGGAAAAGCCCCAGGACCAGACAACATTACCACAGAGATGATTGAAGCCCTGGAAGAATTCGGTATAGAAAAAATAAGTCCTCCTGAATGAAATTTACGACACTGGAAAAATCCCCAAAGATAATTATGTCAAAATCAATTTTCATTGCACTTCCAAAGAAGACAGGGGCTATAGAATGCGAACTCCAGCGTACAATCAGTTTGAGTCATGTAACCAAGATTCTGTTATTAGTGTTAAGAATAATCATGAGGACAAGGAATAGAATCAAAAGAGAAATACCAGATGAATAGTGTGGATTTGTGGAAGGGAAAGGAACTATTAATGCCATATATATATATATATAATATTATATATATATATATATATATATATATATATATATATATATATATATATATATATATATACACATCCTAAGAATTATCATAGAGAGGTCAATCGAAATGAACAAGGATTTATATTTATGCTTTGTTGACTATACCAAGGCTTTCGATCGGGTAAGACATGAAGAATTGATCAACCAACTAGAAACTCAATATTGATGGAAAAGATCTACGAATAATCAGAAATATGTATTGGGAACAAACAGCTGCAATGAGAATAAAAAAAACGATATAAGCTCTTTCCAAAACATCAGAAGAGGTGTCGGACAGGGTTGTGTTTTGTCACCAGATCTTTCACTTTACAGCGAAAACATCATGAGAAATCTAGAGGAAGACCCTGGATTAAAGGTTGGAGGAAAAATAACATTCGATACGCAGATGAGACCATGCTAATTGCAGAAAGTGAAAGGGACCTACAAAACCTTGTGAATATACTTGAAATAGAAAGCAAAAGTAAGGGGTTGGAACTAAACAGCAGGAAGACTGAAGTCATGGTGATCAGTAAAAAAAACATGAAATCCCCTCATGCAAACTAGCAGCAAACGGCACAACCTTGAGACAGGTTGATAAATTTAAATACCTGGGAATGATCATTTCACCAGATGGCAGATGCACATCAGAAATATCCAGCAGAATCGGCCAAGCAAAAACAACATTCTAGAAGATGGAGAGCATTCTTACCAACAAATGCCTATCAATTAACATCAGGAAGAGAGTTCTTGAATGTTATATAGAACCAATACTCTTGTACGGTTGTGAGGCGTGGACAGTCAACAAGCAAAGCCAGAACAAGATTGAGGCAGCCAAGATGTGGTTTCTAAGAAGGATGTTGAAAGTTCCATGGACAGCAAAGAAAACAAACGAGACAGTCTTGATGGAGGCTGACACAAGTAGATCATAAGGAAGATTAGGAAAAGGCAGGCAACATTCATAGACCATTTTTTTATGAGGAAAGGGGAATTGGAACACCTAGTCACAACGGGAAAGTTGGAGGGAAAGAGAGCACTGGGTAGACCCAGGGAGATGTTTGAGGTAACAAGAGATAGATGGAAGTCTGTAATCGCCAACGCCATGCGGCAAGGCACCTGATGATAATGATGATCAGATACTACTACTTGATGTAGGTAAAAACTCAAGACACTGGAAAAAAAAAGATTAATCTGAACAGGGTCATCAGATCTTGGTGATTTTAGTAAGTCTAAATTAAGAGTCTTGACCACAATGATGTCTGCCTTTAATCATTTTGAGATGCACCATTCTAGCAGGTAGCCTTCGAAATGTGCTGGATGGAGGCAAAGGGGGTGTGTGTGTGTGTGTGGAGAGAATGGGAATCCATAGAATTTTAGTATTGATCCTTTGACTAGTATTGGGGACCTGTTGTATGCCAGGCAGTGCTTTTAAACACAAAGCTGCCACTCCATTCAGAATTTTACTTGGTGGTCAGCTAACGTTCGGGAGAGACTGATCTTTGGAAGTTGAAGACAGCCTTGGCTGTTTGAATTTGAAATGTATTTTTTAAGGAGTGCCATGGGGATTGTGTGTATGCAAGTGCATGTGTCTGTGTGTTACTGAACATCCATGCATGGGAAGTGTTTTCATACCACATGGTCAGTTTTATTGGTTTGTGAATGTCAAATGACAGGATAATTTATTTTATGTACTTTAATCCATTAGTGTCTATTTTTTATGCTTTATCATCAGGATGGAATTTGTATTTTCATGATGTGTTTGTGTTTTTAAGTAGTTGTGACATTGATATGCATGTGGTGTGAACCCAGTGAATGTTACTTTTCCAAATTTGTGTTATGTTGGTTACACATGGGACACATCGTACAGGCTACACTCACTCATACCTTTTAAAAATGAAGCAGCACCATGGTGTATTTCATGTGACGAGCTGCTGAGCATCAAACACCTTAATGACTGCTTGGACTTGCAGGATATCAGGCATAAGCATTATATGGCGGACTCCTTAACCTCTTCAGATTTTACTCTGCGTGCAGTTTTCAAGATTTACAAGAGATCAGTAGGTGTCATGATGTGATTATCCACACAGGAAAGATTTTAAAATGCATTGTAGACTTGAAACGATAACTGAACTTGGTTTTTAACTGTTGTATTTTTACAGAGACTTGGGAGTTGGTTTTAATGCGTAAGACCTGATTTGGCTGTAGTAGTCAGCTGGGCTATTAGCAGTATGAAGCTGAACCTGCATTAAGAAACGAGTATTGCCTTAAAAACCTTGTATTGTAAGTTCAAAGTCCCAGTCCTCAGAAGTCCTTAGAACATAAATACTGATGCAAGCTTGAACTTGAAGAGAAAGAAGATTTGACTGAATTATTTTCTTTCCTTGTTTTGTTTAGTTTTTGGGGGATGCCCGGCAAGAGGAGAATCTCCAGAATGTGTTTGGGAAGTCCAGCAATCAGCCCTTCAGTATCTATGTGGACCAAGATCCACCTCTGGTGTCCCAGGGGCCAGTAGCAGCTGCTGCAGAGCGACCTGAGGATGACATTGAGAATGACGTGCCTGTCTTGCCTGATGATGTTGCTGGTCTTCCTTCTATATCACAACCAGTCGCTCTTCCTTCTACCTCCCAACCAATCTGTCTTCCCTCTACCTCCCAGCCATCTGGTCCTGAGGGTGAAGGTGAGTTTCTTTTGCTTTTGAGTATTCTTCCGTTTGTTTGGCCCATGCTGTACAGTTATGTCGTATGGGTAATTAGAGCTGCATGAGTGTGCGCTTGCATTTTTGTTAATCTCTGAGAACAGGATTTTCTGTGCTTTTCATGTGCTCCACATGCATGCTGCATATGGGACCTCTTTTTCCTCCTCCTTACCCAAAATACTATTAGTATTACCAATAGGTCTAGCAGAGGGAGGTGGTATGGGTTGGGGAGGTAAGTCTGTGTACAGCTGTAATTCAGACCCGGAATTTTTTTTTAAAACAAAATTCTTTTTGATTGACACAGTTTAGTCATTTCAGTTCAGTTGTGAAATACTAAGAGTGTTACTCGGACATTAAGAACTGGATGACACACAATAGACTTCAGCTTAATGACGACAAGACAGAAGCTATCCTCATTGGCACCCGTCAGAAACTTTCCCAGCTGCCTCCTCTTTCTCTCCCATTATGTAACACATCAGTCCCAATTTCTGATTCAGCTAAAAACCTTGGTGTCTGCATTGACTCTACCCTCTCCATGAACAACTTTGTTTCTCAAACTGCCAGATCTTGCTACTATCATCTCCATCGTATAAGCCTGATCAGGAAGTATCTCTCTGTCGAAACAACTGCAAAACTCGTTCTCTCCTTCATAATGTTTCGCATTGACTATTGCAATTCACTCCTGTCTGGTCTTCCTGCCTCCACCATTCACATCCTACAGCGCATTCAAAACAATGCTGTACGCCTTGTACTCAAAAAGAAAAAAGCTGACCACATATCTCCTCTCCTGGCACAACTTCACTGGCTCCCTGTATCAAAGCGCATACAGTACAAACTAGACACCATGTGCTACAAAAGCCTCAATAACGCAGCCCACGATTACCTGTCAAGCCTACTTGAGATCTATGTTCCCTCACGTACCCTCCGCTCTGCCTCCGATCCTCTGACTTTTCGCTTTCCACGCACTAAGCTCAATACCTATGGTCCACGAGCCTTCTCTGTTTCTGGTCCACTCTCCTGGAACAAACTTCCTCTCTCAGTCCGTCAGCAACCTACTTTTGCCTCCTTCAAGTCCGCTCTCAAAACTCACCTTTTCTCCTCTGCATAAAATCCTAACCTCACTCAACCCCCCTCTGCAGCCTGTCTCCGCTCGGAGGGGAATCACTTTGTTTTAATATATAATTGTATATGATGTGCTCTCTGTGGTTTTCCATTGGTTTTATTCTTGCTTTTATTGCTTTTATTCTTTTCTCCCCATTTGTGGCCATGCATGTGTGTGTGTGTGTGTGTGTGTGTGTGTGGGGTGTGTGTGTGGTGTGGTTGTGCGTGCGTGTGCGTGCGTGCGTGCGTGCGTGCGTGTGTGTCTTTTCGGCGCTTGGATTTGATTTTGTCAAGATTTGCGCTATATAAATATTGTAATTATTATGTATGCATGTGCGTACGTATGTATGTATGTATGTATGTATGTATACGCTTAGATTTATGTATGTATGTATGCATGGATACGCTCAGCTTAGATTTATGTATGTAAGTATGTAAGCATGTATGTATGCATGTATACGCTCATATGTATGTAGGTATGTATGCATGTATACGCTCAGCGCTTAGATTTGATTTTGTCAAGATTTTGCGCTATATAAATAAAATATATTATTATTATTATTATTATTAAAAAAAAAGTAATTAACACATAATAATGAAGACTCATATTTCATGAAATCACCACATAATAATGAAGACATATTTCAAAAGGCGGTTATATGTTGTTGAACTTGCATATTGCTCTTATACGAACAATAGAGAATTCAGTGAATTAAGTCTGAAATATAGACACGATGTAAGAATATTGCTGCTAAAAAGGAAAAGGGGAAATTAGGAAATGTCAAGATGGAGATGGAAAGGCTTAACATCAGTATTTTAGGACTAGGGGAAGTGAGATAGAAGAGTGCAAGTATGGTGACATCAGGCAAGCATACAATTATATATTCTGGTGGAGATACGTATGAAGAGTAGGCATCATAATGGAAAGGAACAAGTCAATCTATCAAAGGATACTGGGGTGTGTCAGACCAAATTTTATTTGTTAAAATGAACGACAAACCATCTGATTAAATTGATATCAACATCATTCAAGTGTATACACCCAACTTCTGCAATTACTCAGGAAGAAATTGACAACTTCTGAGAGTATTAGACTAATTAGAGACAGCCAAAGCTCAATGCAAATCACAGGCTATACAGTAATAATGGTAAATTTTAATGCTTAAGTAGGACAGGAGAGAGTGGATGACATAGTTGGAGCTCAGGGCCTTGGCACACAATTAAAGGGGGAGAGAAACTTGAGTGGGCAGAAATAAATGATTTCATAATACTAGTGAATAGACGTCTGGTTTGAGCAGCCTAACAGAAGAAAATGGACATGGATGAATCCAGGAGATAGTAAAAAAAAAAATCAAATTGATTACATCCCGATAAATAAAAGATGTAGAAATTCTTTACTGATAGCAAAAACATTACCTGACACTGACTGCAACAATGACCACAGTCCTGTAATGGAAAGATTTAGGCTAAAACTAAAAAGAAAACAGGCCAAAAGTAACATCAAACTGAATAATCCATAAATGTTTTACTTTGTCTTGAAAGAATTAAGATTTCTCTTTTCATCCATGTTTTTAAGTTTTCCGCTAGAATAATTTATTGTTTCAGTTTCTTTGTCATTTGTAAACCAGGTTCCAAGGAATCTTAACTTTTGGAGGATTCCAATGGATTACTAAATGTTGCATGTTTAAAGTCTTTTTTTTTCTGCTTCCTTGCCTAATTTTCCCATCGTTTACAATTCTGATTTCCTTCCATAGAACTAAAACACTTCTACGCATGTTTCAAATGTTAATTTGTCACCTGTGGGAGTAAACTTTGTCATCAGTGTGTTGTGCAATTTTGTATTTCACATAGTTGATGACAACACCCTTAATATTAACAGTTTCTTGCTAGAACTTCTGCACATAGATAAACATATATGGAGACACTGGATCTCCCTGCCTACATGGCTAGAGTCTCTGGTTTGAGAGCCATTGAGAAGCCTGTCCATAATTTGCAAGTACTGTGGACGTTATCTTGTGGTGACAAATACTTATTTACAAAATCTTTTCTGACACCAAAAGCTTTAATTATTTGCAACATAAATTTCCAGTCAAGTGTCAAATGCTTTTTATAAAAGTTTTATTGAATAAAAGACCAGGTAAATTTCTGTCATTCACGTGATTGTTGATTATCCCCTGGATAATTATTTGAAACAGATCCAGATCAGTTTTCAATAACCGGTTGTAGTTTGACACTTTTAATGTCGTTAGCAATACATGCTGATCCACGTTTATATATTAGTTATTACATTTGAAAATGATATTGGTATCCAGTTTTTGATGTTATCCCTTGCTTTATCACTGTTTGGTATGCAATAGTGATTCCTTATCTTTGTGTACGTGACAATCGTCCTCAATAAAATCAAGCATTTAATGCTTTAAGAACAGACTCAACTTTTGCCAAAATATTTTTTTAAATTCTACCCGAAGTCCTTCAGTGTCATGGCTTTGTTTTTCATACTTTTCAGTACAAAACTGGCTTCCTTTAATTTCACTTTATAATCAGTTGGGCCTCCTTATAACTTGGTTTGGGGATTTCTTTTAGATATTTCACAGTTATCAAGCTCTTTTGTTATAAAATTTTTCTTAAAAAATAGGTTTCACTTTGCATTTTGTCTCTTGCCAATCAAGTACATTATCCATTGGGCCACTGTTCCACTGCTACTGGAGGTATTTCTTCAGCTATGAAGATCTGTAGCTTGATTTTAAAAATGGAGTAATTTTTTAAGGCTTGGCATTGTCCATTTCAGTTTCATATTTTGTATGTTTGTATTTTCACCTTGTAAAAGTGGGGTTATTCTTACAGGCAGAATATGTTGCCACAATACAGCATTGTCCGTTTTGTTGTTGTTGGTTTCTTTGTATTTGTGTCCGCTTATTTAAATCATCAATAAATTGATTTTTTAGTAGTTTTGCCATGGACAAATGCTTTGTTACCATTAGTTCCTGTGCTAAGAGCATGGGGCACATGAGATATCGATTTATTGTCTTGACTGCTGTCAACCATATCACCACTCAAGATCTAATACAGAAGTGGGGGAAATCCTTGTCAATCCAGGGCTTGAATCCTGGTCCTCTTTCTCTTGCTTTCTAGGTAGGTGCTGGGCTACCCCTGTGAAAGTGTATACATGGGTTTGAGGTTTGTAACATATTATGAGGAAGTACTTAATAATTTTTAAGCGCATAGAACTTGCTCCATCCACTCATTAAGTCGGCTTTAGTTTATGCAGCAGTTGTGTATAACACTAACATGGTCTGTCGACAGAACAGCCAGAATTGGATTTTTTTTTTAATTTCAAGGTTTATGTGAAGCATATTTTCGCCCTAAGTTTTTGTTTGTTTAAGAGGAATTTATGTACTCTACATCACAGTATTAACGTGTAAGATGTCTGCTTTGTGAATGATTTTAGAAGCCTAAATATCAGTGGCAAAGTAAAACCCAGCATTCTTCGTGTAGTTGAGCATGATTTCCATATGGGTTGGTGACCAGATTGTATTCAAGCTTGACAAGCTGGCCTAGGCCCCACAGCTGTGAATGGGTACCTGTCCCTCACAGGGATGAGAAAGATGAGTGAGAGAGTTGTGTACTGTGCTCATAAAGCTTGTCCCAAAAGAAGTGGTCTCTTTGCTCCCCTATAACTTGTCAGGTTGTGGGAAAACCATTAACGGTTAGTTACTGATGATGTTGTGTGTTTGGGTGTGCAGCAGGTGCCCTAGAGATGTCTGGGGTAGAGGAGGATGAGGACCAAGGTGAGGATGAGAACCAGGTTGAGGATGAGGAACAGAATGAGGAGCAGGATGAGGCAGATATCAGTATGGAACAACCAGCACTACCTGTACAACGGCGCGAACCTGAGGTGTCTGAAACTGATGTAGCGGAATATGGCCAGGACATCTATGCATATTTGCTGTCAATTGAGGTGACAGCTCTTTTCTCTTGCATGTGACTAGCAGTATTTTTTGTTCTGAGCATGATACACAAGTGCTGTATTCATTCACACTGTTGTGCTAAGATATAGCAATCCTTTAGAATCAATAGACAATTTTTTGCATTTTTTAAATGGTAAATTGGACAGTTATTGCAGGAAATGTACTAGTAATATTGCGCCCAGTGTAATGCCTTTCGTATATTTTTGTGTTACTGTAGCTTAACCCTTTGACTCCCGTACCATGTCCACTGGCATCCTGCACTGACAACCATGCTAGCAAAGCAACAATAAAACCCTCTGACTCCCTCACCCTATCCACCAGCTTCTTACAGGAAGTTGGTGGACAGGGTGAGGGAGTCAAAGGATTGAGATTTTGCAGTTTGCGGATAGAGTGCAGGTGTCAAAGGGTTAAGTAGAGAGCTCACACATTTTTCCAATGCAGACTGAGGTGTCTTATACATTTAGATATCTGTGGTGTTTCTACCATCTACAAGCATACATTTAGATATCTGTGGTGTTTCTATCATCTACAAGCATACATTTAGATATCTGTGGTGTTTCTATCATCTACAAGCATACATTTAGATATCTGGTGTTTCTACCATCTACAAGCATACATTAAGATATCTGGTGTTTCTATCATCTACAAGCATACATTTAGATATCTGTGGTGTTTCTATCATCTACAAGCATACATTTAGATATCTGTGGTGTTTCTATCATCTACAAGCATACATTAAGATATCTGTGGTGTTTCTATCATCTACAAGCATACATTAAGATATCTGGTGTTTCTATCATCTACAAGCATACATTGAGATATCTGGTGTTTCTACCATCTACAAGCATACATTGAGATATCTGGTGTTTCTATCATCTACAAGCATACATTTAGATATCTGGTGTTTCTATCATCTACAAGCATACATTAAGATATCTGTGGTGTTTCTATCATCTACAAGCATACATTTAGATATCTGTGGTGTTTCTATCATCTACAAGCATACATTGAGATATCTGTGTGTTTTCTATCATCTACAAGCATACATTAAGATATCTGGTGTTTCTATCATCTACAAGCATACATTTAGATATCTGTGGTGTTTCTATCATCTACAAGCATACATTAAGATATCTGTGGTGTTTCTATCATCTACAAGCATACATTAAGATATCTGTGGTGTTTCTATCATCTACAAGCATACATTAAGATATCTGGTGTTTCTATCATCTACAAGCATACATTGAGATATCTGGTGTTTCTACCATCTACAAGCATACATTAAGATATCTGGTGTTTCTATCATCTACAAGCATACATTTAGATATCTGTGGTGTTTCTATCATCTACAAGCATACATTTAGATATCTGTGGTGTTTCTATCATCTACAAGCATACATTAAGATATCTGTGGTGTTTCTATCATCTACAAGCATACATTAAGATATCTGGTGTTTCTATCATCTACAAGCATACATTTAGATATCTGTGGTGTTTCTATCATCTACAAGCATACATTGAGATATCTGTGGTGTTTCTATCATCTACAAGCATACATTGAGATATCTGTGGTGTTTCTATCATCTACAAGCATACATTGAGATATCTGTGGTGTTTCTATCATCTACAAGCATACATTTAGATATCTGTGGTGTTTCTATCATCTACAAGCATACATTGAGATATCTGTGGTGTTTCTATCATCTACAAGCATACATTGAGATATCTGTGGTGTTTCTATCATCTACAAGCATACATTGAGATATCTGTGGTGTTTCTATCATCTACAAGCATACATTAAGATATCTGGTGTTTCTATCATCTACAAGCATACATTGAGATATCTGTGGTGTTTCTATCATCTACAAACATACATTGAGATATCTGTGGTGTTTCTATCATCTACGAGTTTGAAATTAGTGGGGGGTTTTTCAGGGGGGGGGGGGGAGGACATGACAAGTTGATGCTGAAGTAGGTCATGGGTTTGCAGAGTCGCCAGTCTATGTTACTATAGTATTTCATTTTATCTGTATGAACACATTGCCTGTGTGAAAAATGTTTCCATCCCATCCAAGCAATGTTTTTAATGCGTGCATGCATGTTTGGCTATCCTTGTGGGGATGCTAGGGGCTTTTTGAGTATAATATTCCCACCTTCTGGAAGTTACGTGCTAGAATTTTCTCTTTTCTGTCACTGGCTTTGTTTTTGCCTTGCTCCTTTGGTTTCTGTCAATTCTTCCTATCATTTTCTGCCTTGCTGGTTTGTTTTCAGGTCCGTAGTTGTGTTTATCTTTAGGTTTATATTTTTCAAACCAGCTGGTAATAAATTGGGCAGAAGGGTCAATGCCAGGGGCATATCCTTGGATTATGTATGCAATTTTCTTTTCCAGCTTTTTTCTTCTTCCGGTGAGGCACACTGTACTTTTTCAGATGGCTATAGCCCCACACTGTAGAGCTGTTATGATACGACAGTCTGCATACTCTGTCTTAATGGCCGTGTATCTGGGCGTTTTTTGTTTCCAGTTGCTGTGGAACACTAACATGGCTTTCAGCCTGTTTGTATTTGATGTTCTGTGTGCATGTATACACATAGGGGTTCAGTACTTGCAGGTCTGCGCATATGTTGACCAGAGAAATGAGAAAAATGTTCACTCATTACCCACCATACAGAACTTAAGCACTATAGTATTAGTACCCAGACCTTCCAGTTTAGTTAAATGTCTTAATCACCATCCTGTCATGCATGTCAGCCACTGTGAGGAAGAGGGACAAGATTATCAAAGTGCCCCCGGGGGATACTGCGGGTTCTTTCAGTATAAATAGTATCCCCGTCTTTTCAAAATTCTATGCAAGAAATTTCCTTTTCTGTCACTCTTTGTTTCTGCCTTGTTCCTTCACTTTCTGTCATTTCTTCCTATCATTGTCTGCCTTGCTGGTCCATTCACTTCTATGTGTTTGATAAAGTCTTCCACACTTTTTCTTAGAATTGATAATTGGGTGCTTGTATTTAGCACATTTTTGGCGCAAGGGAAATGAGATATGTGGAAACGATTTTAGGTAATTTAGCCAGTTTTTGTATGTTTTAGTGTCCATAGTTCTGTTAAATTTGTGTTCAGGTACTTTTTTTTTTTAAATCCCCTGTGTGATAAATTGGACGGAGTGGTCAATGCCAGGGGCTTCTCCTTAGATTATGTGTGGAAATGCACTGATGTGTGTATTTAATTTCTTTTTTCTCCCTGCAGACTTATTGTGTATGTTTTGAAATAGTTATAGCGCTGATAGGGCTCTGTGCGGTCAGCTGGGCTTTAAGCAAAAATAACAGTAATATCAGGGCTTAAAACGTTCCGCGTCTGGGTGGAATTCCATGATTTCGGTTTGTCAAAAAAAACTTTAAAGTGTTTGATGCAATTACTGACTTTGTGTGCTTCAACTTCAAACTTGATATTGTGTGATCATTTAAACCTGAAAAGTGAAACTTATTGAGCAACCCAAGAGGTGAGATTTCATCGAAAGACTACAGTTGGTGAACACCTGTAAAACACCCAAGTTAAAGGGTGAGTGTTCATTTTATTATGTTTTTAACCCCTTCTCCCCTTTTCCCAAATATATCTTCCTGTAATAATTATGTGTTTACAGCAATTTTTATGCACTAAATATCTCTTGAAATTATGTCCAGAAAGCGTGAAATGGCATAGATTTACACTTGGTTTTTAAAAAATTCTCTTGGGGGAGCATGCCCCCGGACCCCCCTAGTTTGTGTTTTTTTTCCTCCTCCTGTTTTAAGCCCTGTAATATCCATCAAAGTGGCTTTCGGTTTGTCTGGTACATTACAGGAAAAAAGAGTATCCCATTCTTTTTGAGTTTGCAAAAATTGATGACTGGCAGCTTGTCCAATGAAATGCGATGTGTGCCTTTGTCCTGCATCATGTATTTTTTCCCATCAGTTTGTGTTTAGACCACATTTTGAAAAACCATAATAATGAGTTTTATTTATGTAATAATATAGTTGGATTTTGTTATTGGAGACATTGTAATTTATACTTGGTATTTTTGGAAGATCATTTTCCCATGGGATGTTGGGGGTTCTTTCAGTATAAATAGTATACCCACCTGGAAATACTGTCCTAGAAATTTACTCTTTTCTGTCTCTGTCTTTGTTTTTGCTGTGCTCATTTATTTTTGTCATCTCTTCCTATCATTTTTTGTCTTGCTGGTCCATTCACTTGTACGTGATCTGTAAAGCCTCACATACTTTCTCTAAGGATTGATAATAGGGTACATTAAGTGCACTTTTGACTCTATGCAGAAGCAATTTTAGGTAATTAAGGCCTGTTTTTATATTATTTCAGTGTCTTTAGTTGTATTTACCCTTTTATTGAGGTCTGTTTTTTTTCAACCCCCCCTAATGATAAATTGGAGTGGTCAATGCCAGGGGCATATCCTAAGACTGTGTGTGAATGTATTGGTGTGTGTACCTAATTTTCTTTTCCAGGTGTTTTTTGTTTTTCCCAGTGAGGTATTGTGTAAGTTTTTAGATGGTTATAGCCCTGATATGGCTGCGCACAGTTGGCTGGGCTTTAAACAAATAAAGCAGGTCTTTTAATGTCAATGTAGAGTTCTCTGTGCTGTCTCAGATCCTAAATGAAGAAATTTATTGCGTTTGGGTTGGCATCAAGGTGGTGAGCTTGGCCATGAGGAGGATTGGATATTTTCAGTGTGCATGTATGTGAGTAAATATTAGGGCTCAAAGTGAAAAATGGTTACTTTATATGTTCATGCATGCTTATGATTCACAGTCAAATTTTTATGGTCCAGATGAAGGATGTGGTCTTCAAAAGTCTTCTTTACTCATCCATAGTTGTTCCACCTGACTCTCTCAGGCCACTGCTTGTATGAAGTGCAATTTTGGCTCTTAGGAAACTTGAGGTAATTTAGGCCCATTTTTATATGTTTTAGTATCTGTAGTCATGTTTGAAATTGTATTCAGGTTTGTTTTTTTGAAATCCTTTGGCGATAAATTGCACGGAGAGGTCAAACGTCAGAGTCATATCTTTAGATTATGTGCATGATTGCAGTGATATGTATACAGACAAGTAATTGTCTTTACAAGTTTTTCCCCAATGAGGTATTGTGTACGTTTTGAGGTGGTTATAGCCTTGATACGGCTCTGCACAGTCAGCTGGGCTTTGAACAAAAATTGCAGTAAAAATGACCTCACACTCTGCTATGACCTTGGGGCTAACGGGACTGTTTTACCTTACTAATTTCTTTGTTTCAGTGCAAGCACAAACCTCGACAAGGCTTTATGAAACGCCAGCAAGAGGTGACGTTAGCCATGAGGTCCATTCTCATTGATTGGCTGGTAGAGGTGGCAGAGGAATACAGACTTCAACGGGAAACCCTCTTTCTTACTGTCAGCTTGATAGATCGTTTTCTGGCTCGAATGAGTGTGTTGCGTTCCAAACTGCAGCTGGTCGGAGCTTCTGCAATGTTCTTAGCAGCGTGAGATATTTTCTCCATTTTTGATTTTAATTAAAAAAACTATATATTTAATCTGGGTGAAGTACACTGTATACTTTATTGTTTAGGTAGGTAATACTTTGCTCAGTCTTAGGTGCAACATATGTATTCATTCACAGGCTTGGTACTAAATAGACCTTTATGGTTTTGGTGCAGAGCTCAGGCATGTTTTAAGAAAAACTAAGGGCTAAAGTCAAAGTACCAGGTCTGCAGGTGGCCACTAAGAATTGGAAACCATGCTACAATGCAGTGATAATGCAAATGTCTGCATGGTCATCTACATCAGACTCCCCTGTGGGGAAGCTGGGGGCTCTCTCAGTATACTTTCCTGACCTTCTGGAAATTCTCTGCTAAATGCACCCTCTTTTTCTGTTACTCTTTTGTTCCTTCCTTCCTCCTTTACTTTCTTTCATCTCTTCCTATCATTTTATGCCTTGTTGGGCCATTCACCTGTATGTATTCGATAAGCCTTACCTATTTTCTCTTGGGATTGATAACTTGGTACACGTATTGACTGTGTTTGGCTCTAAGGAAATGTGATGTGCAGGAGTAGTTTTAGGTTATTTAAGCCATATTTATGTATGCTGCAGTGTCCTTGGTTAACGTTTATATTCAGGGTTTTTAAAAAAAAACTTCTTTGGTGATAAATTGGAATGATCAATGCCAGAGGGCATATCATTAGATTATGTGTGCACATGCATTGATATGCATGTTCAATGTTCTTTTCCAGCTATTTTTCCCAACCAGATGTTTGTACATTTTGAAATGGTTACAGCCCTGATATGGCTTTGTGCAGTCAGCTGGGCTTTAAACAGTAAGAATAAGAATCTACATCAGACAAGAATGGCACTCACCCATAGAGATCTTTTTCAGAGTGGAGCAGCACTTGATCCTCTGACAGGAACTGGAAAAAAATGGCAGCATTCATTGGCGGATGTTGCTGACCATGTAGACAGTGAACAAAAGAAGAAGAAGAAAAATGAAATGAGTACAGGAGGAGAGGGTGTGAGCCAGAATGCTCAAGCCATACTTAGTACTATTCTCCTTTTCCGATGATTTTGGGAATGTGTGCAACTGGTAATATAACTCGCCTCCTTTATGTCTACAACAGCCATGAGATCCTAACATATTTTCGTACTTTGGGTAATTTTTATATGAAACTGGAATTGGTGCAGTTCATAATTGTTCATTTGTCTTAACTCTTTATTAGCCTGCGCTATAGTTATACTCTAGGAAAGATGTGAATAAAAATACACCCTAGTATCTGCCCTCAGACGCAGTACTGTGGTTGCGAGCACATGTGTATGCACACACGCACTCTCACTCTTACACACACACCTTATCCTAGTGGGGATGCCAAGTGTTCTTTCGTATCCCCACCTTCTGGAAAGTGTGCTGTAAATTTACTTTTGTGTGTCAGTTTCTACCTTACTCATTTGCTCTCGTTCATCTCTTCCTACCATGTTCCGTCTTGATGGTCCATTCATCTGTATGTGCTGTAAAACCATACAGGTATTAATTGCATTTGTGGCTCTAAGGAAATGCAATATACGAAAACAGTTATAAGTAATTTAGGACATTTTCTTTTTCAGTTATGTTTGTATTTAAACTAAACATTTGTATGCAGTTTTTTTTAAACTCCCTGGTGATAAATTGGGCACAATTAGTGCCAGAGGCGTATCCATAGATTATGGGCACAAATGCATTGATATGTGTATTGAATTTTTTTTATTCCATGGTTTTCCCCCAGGGTCATGGAGGTGTGTGTTTTAGAGATGGTTATAGCTTGTGCAGTTGGCTGGGTTTTAAACACTAATGATGATAATGATTAACAATGACAGTAACACTAATCAAAATAATAATGATGATGATGATGATTGCACTCACACATTCTTGTTTCTTTCTTTCACCTGCTTTCCCTCATTTCCATTCCCTCTTCCATCATGAAATGTGTGGATGTAAATGATGATTTGCAGAAAATATGAAGAAATCTATCCACCTGATGTGAACGAATTTGTGTATATTACGGACGACACTTACCAGAGGAGGCAGGTAAGACGGGCTTTGCAGACAGCACCTTTCATTTTTTAACCTGCTTTTCCATGGATATGATTGGTAAATAATGATAGTACTAAATCATTCTAGTAAGTACTGTTCACCAAATTTAATTATACACGCTATGCATAACATTTTACAAGACGCAGAGTGTAATATATATATAAAAGCACTAATATATTACATATGTAAGAATACATGCATTAAAACATGTGCACAACTGAATATGTGTAGCACTGTCTAACCAGACATACACATATTTATGATAATAAATGCATGAATGATTACAAGATACAACATGTGATGGTTCATAATCAAGCATATGGCAAAGTATGCTTGCTATGCAAAACTGGGTTATCCTCACTAACTTGTGAGGATGGCAAAAAGTGCTACTTACAATCTAAATATTGTTGATCAAAGTAAACAAAGTCGAGGCTTGTTCAGGACGCCATCTGTTTCTGGTGGATCTGTAAATGACTGATCAACTCTTCCATCATCTTTAAAATGGGCCAGTCCATGTACTGAGAATATACACAGTCGAGTCGCCGTAGTTCGTTTTTTTGTTTTTTGTTTTTGTTTTTTTAGTTTTTGTTTTTTGTTTTTTTTGTTTGTTTGTGCACTAGGAATGTGGGAAAGTGATATCAGACATCAACCAGTACAATTTCAGTATGTTACAATTTCAGTATGTCTGGTTTGAGACACTGGAAGAATGAAGTAATTCACAGTTGAGAAATGGAGACTAGCGTTTAATCAAGATGTGAACTGGTTCACATGTTTGTCTGTGCTTGGCTTAAGAAACGCCCAAGAGCACTGGGTGGGCCCACAGCAACAATGCTTCACCACCAGCCAGACTTTCACCTTCTGACCCTGAAAACCACATGGAAGCCATTTCACCAAAAGGGGGCTGTCCATGTGGATGGCAAAAAGTACTACTGACAGTTTAAATGTTATTGATCAAAGTTAATAAACCAGGACTCTTCCTGCAATCATCAGTGTGTAATTTTCCTAAAGCCACAGCCAAAAATGGTTTGATAGACCGGAAGAGTAAAGTACATTCACACAATGTGTTATTCCAGTTGATAAATATCTGTGGGACTAGTGTTTAGTCAAAATCTGAATTGGTTTACATGCTGCTCTCCCAGCGATCGCGCTAGATTTTTTCCCAGCCGGTACTAGCTACGGCAATTATAACATGTCAAAAATGCAACCGGTACAGACAAAAAAAATATCAGTAGGCTTGTTCTATCAATTTTAATTGCCCTTCCTATGGGCGAGACGACCAGATGCCGTTTCAGATTACTGCGAGAGGAAAGGGGACTAGGCCTACGGGAAGGAGGGAGGCTGGGGAAAGGGGGGAGGATGGGGATGGGATGGGCACTAGCTGCGCTAATAGAAAGGGAGAAGGAGGGGAACAAACTGGTAGACTACCGGAAACTGGTCGAGTGATTCATGTCACTATGCGGAACATGGGACTAGGCCGGGAGAAAAAAGGTCAATGAAGCAACCGGTACAATGAATTTTTTTTCGGTTTTGTGTAAGGACAGGTTAAATCACAGTCGGTATTCAGTGTTTTGAATCGGTAAAATACGGACTAGTCGGTTACCGTGGTTGCTCCACTTGGCTTAATACAAACTTGACCTAGGACATATTCTGCATGTCATTTACAATATGGATATGGGGCTAATATGTATACAAAATTGAACCCTTGCAGTTTTCACATGTAGGTACGTGAGAAAAATTTTAGGCAGTGTTTGGCTATGTGAGGATCACAGATATATGTATACATCTGTTGTGACAAGACATCAAATGGCTGAAAGTGTTAGGGAGTGCTGTAATGTTATGGGACGAAATGATTGACATAATCACACCGTTTGCTGCACTTGCAGTGTGCACTTAATTGGGTGCAGCTGCTGCAGCCAGGCTTGTTTATGAGCTTTCTGTGACAAGATTGAGATGGACGTATGAATAATGCTCCAGAGACTGTGTTGCTTAACTGAATGGTGGATAAGCAACTATGATACCAACAGTGGAAAGCCTAGATGAACAGGTAAGCATTTGACTGTGAAAGGGTGGGATAATATCTCGAATCGGCCACCAATGAGTTCCAAACAAATTGTCATGCTGAAACTTAAGATCACCAACTGATTTAAAATTGCGCTTTGGGACCATCAGATGCTTTGGTTTTGAGGATTGCAGGATGCATGATGTATATGTGCAGAGTGACTTGAAAGGCACAATGGTAAACATCCATCAAATTGATGACATGCAGTGCTTACAGTTTATACTGCAGTGATATTTGATTGGTAACTTAACTATTGGAGTTCTTTGAATAATGGCATGATATAATTATCTTTTTTTTTTTTTATGATTAGACATGCTGCGTTTTTTTCTGATGCCTTTACAGGTGAGCAATTTGTTCTGCTGAAGCATCACTCTGCCAATCAATCCAAGTTAAGAAGAAGTGCTTACAGTTTATTTTAACTTTATGATGTATATGTTGTTTCAGCAGATTGATGCCTGCACAAACCGCGTCACGTATTGAGTGTCAGTAGTTCATGGGGGCTGTCATTGAGACGGAATAATGACCACCAAACCATAAGGAAGATTAGGAAAAGACAGGCAACATTAATAGGCCAATTTATGAGGAAAGGTGAATTAGAGCACCTGGTCACAACAGGAAAGCTGGAGGGAAAGAGCATCAGGTAGACCCAGGGAAAAAATACTGGACGGACTTGCAGAGTGGCTGAGAACAGAGGGTTGAAGATGCGCTTGCGGCAACAAGGGATAGCTGCATGTGGAGGGCCATGATCGCCAACGCCATGTGGCAGGGCACTTGATGATGAAACCAGGGTCACTGCTTAGTGCTACTTTAGTTTGGTTCCACAGAGATTTTCATCTGCGTTTTTGGGATGAAAAAGTTCTTGCCAGTAAATGAAGTTTGTCACATAAATCTAAGAATGGAGAGATGAAGACCTTGGTTTTTCTCAGGGCAAGTATTTTGAGGTGGATTGGGAAGGGTGCTCATCTCCTCTGTTGCTTCTTTGGCTTTAACTCTGAAGAGAAAATCAAGGCTGGATAGACTGTAGACTGGAGGCCACTTACACAAAGTTTTGCCCCAGTGCGAGTTGAATTGTACCCATCATTTTATGTGTGACTGGCTAGATCTTGCTGATTTTTCCCTTGGTAGGAGGGGTAAGGGATTTAGATATTGACAGCTTCTGTGGGCTCTGGCACTGACCAAGATGAAGATGGAATCTGTGGGAGAACTCGAGTAAAGGTAAATGATTGGAGTAGAAAAACATCTTGTGCCTGGGTGGCACCCGGAAAATATTTTTCAAGCAGTTTGTCAGCCGAATGCAAGACTGGTCCACACACTGCAGGCATTTTGTTGTGGCGTACATGCTCGGTATTTTTCCAGAAGCCAAACACAATATTACGCATGAAGGGGGTGCAGACATTAGCTGGCCTGCACTAATGTTAAACTAGGAAATTGGAAAATTATCCATCCTGTACCCAGCAGCTGACTGATACCCAGGGA
>CM060310.1:89573521-89638521 GCA_030674185.1 Monoplex corrugatus | reverse complement strand
TGACGACCAGCTGTTAAGCCAGTTCCAGTTCTGTGTGATCACTGCCCAAGAGATTGCGGCTGGAACTTACCCAGGTGAACAGGTATGTCTTATGATAAGAAGGTCTACGACAGATCCCTCATATCATGGGACTATGACTGGGATTGGTCAGCCACCATAGACACTTGTTTAGTGTCATGAACTGAAGAGATGTAGGAAGCGTTAACACCAAATCATTCTGCAGCATGCCCACTGTTATTACATTCACATGTTAAAGAGAAACATTCGAAGAATAGCAATATTTGAGCTTTTTAGAAAGCAAAGTGCACATTTTCAGATTTCCATTTTTTATAAACCAGGTCAAGCTCACACGCTAATATAAGGTTACCTCTTGGTATTTGCCCCACCTAATACATAAGTTATATAAATCGTTATCAGGATGGAGAACATCTTATGTGTGTGTTTGGAGTAGAAGCAAGGGGAGTCTTGAGCTTTATTAGGTGTAATAGGAACCAACCTGGTTGATGTGAGGGTCAGCACCAGTAGAGCTGTTTTGGTAGTATGAGTTACTAATAGTTTCAGTATAACCTCTGACATTGGTTCATTGTGTTGTGCTGACAGACCAGATAAAAAGTTTGTATTGTGTTACAAGCTATACCACCATGGATGTGAGTATGCCGTGTTGTGTACTTAGTTCACACTGTCAGGTATCATGTTGCTATACAGTTGTCATATTCCTGTCTTCAGTGGGCCATGACTATTGGCAACAATGTTGTTTATTTCAGAACATAACATAGTGGGTGTGACTGAAAACAGTAAATGAGGTCTTCACACTTATGGAATTGCTGACATTGTGGTGACTTGGTCAGTGAATATTAGCTGTTTGTGGGATGTGGAAGTAAGTGGCGCTGTGTAATCTTTTGTTAGAGGTTCAGACATGAATATATACCAACTGGTACATCTGAGATATTGTCTGTGTGCAGATTCTGCGTATGGAAGTTGTTCTTCTGAAAATGCTCAACTATGAAATGGGAACACCCACCATCAACTGGTTCTGCGAGCGTTTACTGAGGGCAATGGATGCAGACAGCGTTCTGTCGAACTTTACAATGGTAATTATTCTACTAGTGACGAAGCTTGTGTCAAAGGGATATCTTAACCCTTTAACTCTGCACCCTGTCCACCAGCATCCTACATTGTCAACCATGCTAGCAAAGCAAAAACAACCATTTGACGCCCTCACCCTATCCACCAGCTTCCTGCAGGAAGCTGGTGGATAGGATGAGGGAGTCAGAGTTGAAGTTTTTGCAGTTGGTGGATAGGGCTAGGGAGATGGAATTAAAAGAACTTATCATCATCATCATCAGGTGCCCTGCCGCATGGCGTTGGCGACCATGGACTTCCAACCATCTCTATCTCTCGTTGCACCCAGCATCTCCCCCACCCTCTTCATCCCCAGCCACTCTGCAAGTCCGTCCAGCATTCTCTCCCTGGGTCTACCCGGTGCTCTCTTTCCCTCCAGTTTTCCTGTTGTGACCAGGTGCTCCAAATCCCCTTTCCTCATAAAATGGCCTATAAATGTTGCTTGTCTTTTCCTAATCTTCCTTATCAGAAAAGAACTTAGCATATCCAAAACATCTTGCAATATGGAATTAGATTTAGATGAAAGGCCTCTTTTCATCCACTTCAAGGCTTATTTGTGTTTGTGTGAACTCGCTCGCATGCAACTGCGTGTATAGTTACTCTGATTAAAGGTTTGTCTGTTCTGTGTATTTGTATATGTCCATGCATAAATGTCTGCCTGCTTAGGAGTTTGGAGTTTGTTCAAGAGAGATTCATTGCTCTCAGACAATTCCATATGTGCTCCATCCAAAACTGCCGGCACTTACCAGGCAAACTCTTGATCCTGTGCAAAAAACTGTCTGCTGGCATGTATTTGAAATGGTGAGGAGGAGGAGGAATGGGACATGACCTTTAAACAAAAATGGCCCGCCCTAGAGTTGAATCCATGACCCTGCCTTAACCAGTTGAGCTAATAAGCCACTTACATGTTTTACAGGGCTTAAAATGTTCTGCATCTGAATTCCGTGATTTTGGTTTGTAAAAAAAAAACAAAAAAAAAAAAAAAAAACGAAAGGAGCAAGGCATCCGTGATCGGCTTGCAAGCGTTCATAGCAACGGCATGCAAGTTATGGCCCCAGGACCCCCTAGTTTCAGTGTTTTTGTCCTCCTCCTGTTTTAAGCCCTGGTTTTAGTTTGAAATGCTATGAAATGTTTATTAGCAAGAGAACAAGCAAACGTAGTTGCTGTAAGAGTCCAGACCAAATAGTGGATGTTTTTGAAATCATTCCCCCATTGAGATGCCAGGGCTCTTTCAGTACTATTAGAATCGCCACCTTTTGAAAATTCTGTGCTATAAATTCCGCTTTTCTGTCACTCCCTTTTTTCCTGCCTCGCTCCTTTGCTTTCTTTCATCTCTATCATTTTCTGCCTTGATGGTCCAATTATCTGTATGTGTTCTGTAACGCTTTACATACTTTCTGTTAGGATTGATAATTGGGTACACGTATTAAGTACATTTTTGACTCTGAGGAAGTGTGATGTACAAAAGCAATTTTACGCAATTTAGGCTATTTTGTTTTAGTGTCCTTTATGTATACATCTATATTCAGGTGGGTTTTTTTTTTAAACCCTCTGGTGATAAATGGGACGGAGTAGTCGCTACCAGGCTTTGTGTACATGAATGCGTTCATATGTGTACCTAATTTCTTGTTCCCGCCCACCCTCCCAGTGAATTTTGAATACATTTTGAGAGGTTACAGCCCTGATATGGCTCTGTGCTGGGCTTTAAACAAAAATAATAATCTGAACTTCATGCAGCGATACATCGGAAAAGGTGTCAAACTTATGTTTAGAATCATCTTTATTCTTCTCTCTGAAGGCCCCAAAGCTGCAAAATAAAATTAATTTGTTAGCATGTGAATGGTTCTACTGTCTGTGATAAGGAGTAATGGCTGTGTCCATGCTAATTATGTTGATACCCACTTGATGACTTTATCAGAGATGATGATGCCTGTTTTTCATCTCGTCTCCACCGGGTATTGTCAGGTTATCATTATTTTTTTTTTATAAATCACTCTTGTAGATTGCCATTTTTCAAACTAATAAGCCAGCCATTGATAGGATCTTTAATAGTGTATTTAAAATTGTACTTATGTTGACTCGGGATACTGGAAAAAAATTGCCGTCCTTTATCCACCGGCAGATCAAACCCAAGACGTTTTGTTTGGAAGTCAGTGTCGTCTTTAGTCAACTTTTTTTTGTAGTAGATGAAAGTAGTGAATTACTACTTGTGTGTCTGTGTGTGCAGTACCTGTGCGAGCTGGTGTTGGTGGACTATGAGAATTTTCTGGAATTCCCATCCAGTGTGGTGGCTGCCAGTGCTGTCTGTCTTGCCCGCTACACCTTGTCTGCACCTGTTGTTTGGGTAGGCTTGTCTGTCTGTTATCATTAGCTCGTTGGATAACGGTTGTGCTTGCCTGATGTTTGTATATTATTGCAGTTTAATCACAGAAAGGGGGTAGTTTATGTACTAGGTGAAAGTGAACTCATAATCACCTCTCTGTAGTGTGGGGAGATAAGTCGTGCTCTTTACCCCATTCAGCCGACTGTTGTACTCATAGCAGTTGGTGATAAACCCTTTGCCTGTCAGGTAAAAATACATGAGACAAATATCCTGTGCCAGGGAATGGTCACTGTCTCTGTCACCATCACTATTGTCAGAAGATTGAGCAGCAGGGTGCTCTTGCAGTATAAATAGTATCCCCACCTTCTGGAAAATCTGTGCTAGAAATTTCCTCTTTTCTGTTACTCTCTTTGTTTCTGCCTTGTTCCTTTGCTTTTTGTCATTTCTACTTGTCATTTTCTGCCTTAATGGTCCATTCACCTGTATTTGTCTGATAAAATCTTACATACTTTTTTTTCGGATTGATAATTGGGTACATGTATTAAGTGCATTTTTGGCTTGGAGGTGAGATATGCGGAAGCAATTTTAGGTAATTTATGCCTGTTTTTATATATATTTAGGTGTCCTTATGTATGCGTATTCAGGTGTGTTTTTTAAATCTCCCCTGTGCGATAAATTGGACGGAATGGACCTGTGCTGGGGGTATTTCCGTAGATTATGTGCGCGAATGCATTGATATGTGTACTTAATTTTCTTTTCTTTTTTTCCTCTGTTGAAGTTTTGTGCTTTTTGAAGCTGTATTAGCCCTGATATGGCTCTGTGCAGTCGGCTGGGCTTTAAACAACAATAAAAGAAAAAGAAAAAGAGCGGCACCATCAGTGACACACCCATGAAGTGGATAAGACTTGACTGTGTGGTCCCAGTTTTCCCAATGAGCTCATAACATGCTCAATTCTTGGTAGAAGCCAGTTGGAGCAAAGAAATCCCACAGTGATTATTGAAGGGACTGATTGGGATTCGACCTCACAACCTTCCAGTCAGTCAGTTTTGCTAACCGTTACACCACGGCAATTGGTGTTAATCCAGATGGTTGTAGGAAGGAGTCCAAATGTTCGGCGTTTTTGTTATGGCTGGTATTATCTCACCTGCTGTCAGTGTGGTCAACCCTTTCAGCCCCTAATTTCTAGTCCTCCCTTTCCCTCCTTTCCGAAATTGAAGAAAACCCTTCATTCCTGGGTTTCTGGGAAAATCTATGCTGAATGATAACAGTGACTTCATGCGGATGAATATAGCAGAGTTATGGCTTGCATGTACATAAACCTATATATGAATGTGTTCAGGAATGAATGTATAATACGTCTGTCATATTCAAAAGAGAGGAATGACACATTTGGTGACATGCAGGTGTGTGACAGGTAAGATGTGGACCAGAAATGACACATGACAGACAAAACAAAATAAAGTACAAACAGAAAAACAGATATGGCGTTGCCTATGTTTACTTGTTCTGTGAAATGTCAGAGCAGCATGTACATGTATATTCCCCATTGGATGGCGATGTGTCAGTATCCATTGTCCTCATCACTAGTATTCATAAACTGTCAAAAATGTTCTCATGGGTACAACTTCAGTCAGACGCGTTCATTTTTTACATATCTATATCTGTATACACACAAACCACAGCATTAGCTAAATGTTCCACAGGAATAAGTGATTTCTGACACGTGTCCAATGAAATTCCATGCAGTTTGTCACTGTCACTATGTCACCTCTACTGCACAGGTAAATCAATTTCTCTTCACTGTTCTTCTGTCAAATCCAACAGCTTGAACGCGTCAACACCAACTAAAATTTTATCCTTGGAAAATTTGCTGTGCTGACTCGAATCGCTATCCATCCTCTTTCTTTGGCTTACGCTATGCGACTGACAAACAGGAAATCTGCCATCTGACAGGAAATCTGTTGTCTGACAAACAGGAAATCTGCCATCTGACAAGAAATCTGTTGTCTGACAAACAGGAAATCTACTGTCTGACAAACAAAATCTGTCGTCTGACAAACAGGTAATCTGCCATCTGACAGACAGAAACTCTGTGGTGGGAAACCAACCAATGTATCCCATTATCATCAAACCCAGGTCAGTAAGATAAACACTGGCCGGTGCCAGAGTACTGTGCAAGGTGGTAGGAGCATGCGAGGTATGTGTCAAACGGGTCAGCCGGTGCCTAGCCTTCCGGGCTGTGGGAAGGATGTCCGGGCAGCTGGAATGAGGGGAGTGTTTTTAGCTATCTGGGCTGTGGGGCTGAAAGGGTTAAGGGTATTTTTTGTCTTATTTTCATTTATCTGTGCTTTTTCTTGTTAATGTGTATGTGCCAGAAATGCTGTTTTCCATGAAGTGCTACCATAGATGATCTCATCAGTATTATTTGTATGTTGTATTTCAGCCATCTGAGTGTGTGAAACTGACATCCTACTCTGTGCACAAGTTGGTACCCTGTGTGGAAATGATGTACCACATGCATCGCAATATTCAAATTCACCCCAGCAAGCTGTGACGGAAAAATACCGCCTGGAGAAGTAAGCTGTATACAAGAGGGAGCATGCTGAATGGAAGAATGTGTAGTTGTCATGTAGATGTGGTTCATTTGTATAGCATAGACGAAACTAGTGCTGTAAGTCTGCTATGACAAAAGAAATGAATATGAATATAATATGCTATTATTTGTTTTTATTGGTATGTTCACATCATTTGTTGTATACACTGGTAAAACTTGATGACGGTAATGGTTTGTTTCAGATATGGTGGTGGTGGTGTTATTCAGGTATGTTGGTGATGTTTCAGGTATATGAAAGTGGCGAACCTGCCTGCCCAGCCCGCATTGTACATACAGTAGATACAAGCGACACAGTGCCAGCAGAACAGTGGTCTGTCTATTCCCACACAGTCTCACTTTGCTCTCCTTGTTGGTTCCTGTTGTGCAGCCAGAGCTCGGACCTACTGACTGATTGACCCCATCACTACCACCATCACAGCCCTGTTTTCGCTTTCGTCTTCCCCTGGCTACACAGATACTTCATGCACACTACCAGCTTTGGAATGGAAATGTCATAGGCATTGATGTGGAGTTGACTTTACTGTTAATCAATCCACATTTCTGTCAGAGTTTAGTGTACCTATAGGTCATCAAATTGTCTTTTATGCACAGAGCTGTGAAAGGAATGTTGATGCAGCATACCTTGCCAATATAGTTTCAACTACCTCAGATCCGTAGTCTTCTCACTGTGTCATGCTATCCACCAACTGCACCAACCATCCTGCAGAAAGCTGGCACAGTGAAAGGATGAAGTCGATCCACCACTGATGGTGACTCTCACCCACCATTGTGCCCATCACTGCTCGTTCATCACGAGATGCACAGCAGTGTTGGTGCTAGTTTGCTTGCTGACTCCAGTTTTTGCCTCTGATACCCATTCCAGGGCTAGCATAGGGAAGCGGTCTTTAGTAAAAGATGCCATTGTGTGGCTAAGGACTGTACAGCACCAGGCTGCCGCTGGCATTGTTGGCCTTATTGCGGTGGTCGAGCTGCTGTGCTGTGTTGTGGCTGTGTTGGTGCTTGGATGTGATGGAGGGACAACCTGCTCTTCTGATCGCCGCATGTGTTCTTATTATCTTCTTTTTTAGCCTTTGTGCAATAGTTGGTAAGTTGGTTTGTGTGTTGGGAACTGTTTGCATGCAACTTGAACTTAGACTACTAGTGTGTGTGTGTGTAAATGTATCTTTGCTTGTTTTATGAGAGGAAGGAGTGTGCGTATGGAGGGCTTATTGTCAAAAAGAATCCAATTTAAAGCTGTATGATGTGTAAGGTAAAATTTAGTTTTAATCATCCTTGATAAGCCATTGGCTATATTTTAATTTTTTTATTTTTGTTTGTTTTATTAAGAGGAATATAAACAGATGATTCTTTCCTTTCTAGTGACATTTTAATAATTACTTTTTATGTTTAATTATCTACTTTTTTTAGAGAAAGGATCATAAAAAATAAAGGATTTTTTTTTAAATGTCTTAACCATTTTATACTAAAGTGTGATTTGATAATTAATGTAGAGAGGCTTGTTTGACCTTTTTCTATCTCAACTTTTAAACTAAAAGGATAGGAGGTTGGCTTGTTTGAATTTTCTACTCAATTTTAAGTAAGCTCCCAAAAGATTGCAGATTGACATGGCAATTGAAAAGTAAGTGCTGAAAGTGTCTTGTTTTTCAACTGGTGCGAATGGCAGAGGTAAAGGAAAGTCAGTAAAGTGGCTGAGTGTCCATCACTCTGTGTGTGTCGTTTTAAATCATGAGAAGGAAGACTGCCCTGCTGTCCCTCACCGAATGAACTGTGTTGAATGTGTTGCTGGATATGTTCTTACGGCTGACATGTTCTATATGTATCATCCGTGTGGTGTCTTCACTGTCCCATTCTGGGCTCTTCACTTCTGCCTTTCCTTGTTTTGCACTTGCCGCTGTCTGTCTTCTGACATTCACTATCCTTGGCTTTGCTCTTTGCGTCACTCATTTTTCGTACCAGTTGTATGCTTTTTCATGTTTTATGTTTTTGTTTCTTGTGTATCATTTTATGTAGTTTTCATTTTAGAATTTATACCTTGATCTACGTACTGTGTGGAAATACAGACATAAGAATATAGATACTGTGATGCAGTGTGTTTCAGCTTGATATGTACTGTTCAGTAGGTGAACATTTCATGACACTCACTTTCTAGCTGCTTGCATGTCCACTTGCTGGCTGAAAAAGTCCTCATCACTAATCACTTGGGTCAAACAAACACTGTCTTAAACTATGATTTTAATCATTTAGTGTCATACATTCTACCATATCCAACTTATGAATACGACACATAATAATGATTGCTTCAGTTTTGGCCAAAACTAAAGCAGTCGTGTGCTGTATTATGTAAGCTGAATATAGTAAGTGTACAAGCTAAATGGGAATTTACATGAAAAAGAATCTCTTTTACACTGTTGAAAATGTCAGATGTTGATTTGCTCTTTATATTTTAAAATTTTTACACAGTGAATAACAAAATACATATATCCACAGATCACAGGAAAATGATATCTGATTGTGGAGGTCAACAGTAAGAATTTTCCTTGATCTAGTTTGACTATTTTGCTTAAATGGCAGTAACAAATATTGATCTCTGTGCATTGGTTATAGAGATCTATGGTTGGGGTTCACATTCCCCAGAGTTACTGGGCAGTATTTTAGATACTAACTTATTCGTTATACATCATTATTTATTACATTATTTCAAGACTTTGACCAAAGTGTGAAAATACTGCTTGACATGTCCCCTTCATCTGCCTATTAAAGACCAGAAACATGTAGACCCTTATAAAATTGGCACTGGCTGCAGTAGATTACTGATCACTCTGAAATCACAACATATTCAGTCTGTAGAAGGAAGTTTCATTGGGAGATTGGAAGGGGGAGGGGGTGCGAGTTGGCAGCTCAGGGTCCCCAAGTTAAGCTTCAATCCAGTGTTTTCGTGGTTCTTGATTTTCCTCAGCTTGACTTGTAAAATCATTATCAACAGGTCATGATCACTTCACAAAGAAAGGAAACCGTTTAATGGTTGTTTTGAAAACTTCTGCACCAGTTTACACACAGCTGATCCTGCTGTGATGTATTCCATTTGTTCATGACAGGTCATGAACCAGTGATGCCTTGTGCTATCCAGGGTGTTTGCACGCATGCATGATACATGCAGCAGGCATACTCATTCACGAATTATAATTGTAATATCATAATAAAAATGCTTATTTAGACAACGTTTCAATTCACAAGAGCCTTAGTATTTCACAAAATCATGGCAGACATGCATCAAGCAATTTTTACATGTCGATCCCACCTGCTATGACGAAAACAGAGTACAAACAATATTACAGAAGTAATGTTATGTCATTGCAGTATATGCCTCGGAATTCATGTCTTTCGGCCATCTGCACCCTCCTAGTCTACAAGTAAGCAGTACTATCCATTAGTAAGTGGCTTGGTTAACAGGTGTGTGTATATTTTAGGATCAAAACATCTGCACCCTCTAGTCTACAAGTAAGCAGTACTGTCCATTAATAGGTGGCTTGGTTTAGAGGTATGTGCATATTATAGGATCAAAACATCTGCACCCTCTAGTCTTCAAGAAAGCAGTACTGTCCATTAATAGGTGGCTTTGTTAAGAGGTGTGTGCATATTATGGGATCAGAAAAGTCACTGTTGAATTCCACAGAAATGACCCACCTGCAGTCTCCTTTGGAGTGTTACCTTACAGTGGCTTGAAGTCCTGGAGTGAATGAACTAGTTTGGTGATGCATGATTGACCTAAAGACTATAGAATTGTGCTGCTGGATAGATGTCTGCAGATCAAAAACTTGGGCATACAAGCCTAGTGGTATGGACAAATTTGTTTAAATGAAGCAGGGTCCCCCTTTGCGTGGGACTAAGGGAAAGGCTTAAGCCAATAGTTTTGAGTTAGTGAAAGGGAGAATACTGTAGCAGTGTTTTTTGTTGTGCATGCTAGATATTTTCTTTGTGACCATAAGCCACCAAACACCGACATGGTCTAAAAGGTATTAAGTATCCCTATGTTTGATCTGCGTATGTATACATGCGAAGAGGCACTAGCAAGTCTCCATAAATGTTGACCTGGAAGATTTGAAAATGCTCCACCCCTCAGCCACTAGGCACTCCCAGACAGGATCAACCAACGTCTTGGCTGCCATCTCTGTCTGATAATCTGTGAACAAGTTGAAATGAGCAGACAGTGGGCAGTGCCGTTGAAGTGACGCAGAAAAATAGCAGGAAAAAAATCAAAAGCTGGTTGTACGCTATGTTTGACACATTGTGATAGGCGTTTCGCACAAGTGGTTCATATTGAAACTAGTAGATTGGGCATGTTGACAGAACGTGTGCAAGGTTTTTTTTCATTTGGCAGTTCACATTGAAACAAGATGAGGCATGTTAACAGCATGTGTGCATTTTTTTTGAAAATATTTTTTATTGGCTTACTGATACAATTTTACAAATTGATCTTAATTTTGGGGTCATATTGAGCAAAGTAAGTTGCACATACTGAAGGTAGTCTGGGCATGGCTGGATTTTAAGTCAGAAGCCTCTAACCAAGTTTAAGCAAAGGCTTACTGGCTTTTTAACAACAGGTTTTAACTATTCATGTACATTCCAAGCCTACACTAAGTCGAACTTGGATTTCTTTTTGAAGTATGGAATTTTAACCCTTTGACTCTTGCACCCTTGTCCACCAGTATCCTGTATTGTCAATTATGCTAGCAAAGCAAAAACTTACCTATTTGACTCCCTCACCCTCTCCACCAGCTTCCCGCTAGAAGCTGGTGGAGAGGTTGAGAGAGTCGGCCCCTTTAAGTTTTTGCATTTGGTGGACAAGGTGCGGGAGTCAAAGGGTTAAAGTATTTTTTTTCTTTTTCTCAAGGTAGGGAATGCAAAAAACTTAAAGTTGAATTTGTGGGGATTTATATTTTGGGTTGACAGGTTTACCCTTTTTTTTCCATTTGTTCACTGTATTTACAGTAACATTGGTCAGGCAAAACATGCACAAATCAGCTTCTTGCTTGCACATACGTAAACAATGCACAGAAAATACTTTAGCTAAAACTTCTATAAAAACTGGACTCAACCAGCTGGAGACTGATTTTTGTCTGAAGTTTTTCCAGTAAAACACAAATCCTATTATCTTCCATCTGCAGATATTTAATGAACATATTTTAAGTAATCTGCACGACTTAGGGAGAAAATGTTCTATGAATGAATTTATCAATGATTTCTAAACATTTATGGCCTCATACAAATCCTATGGAAAATGATTTTGAATTTTGCTTTCGTTTGACCCAGCAAGAGGGAGTTATCTGACGTCCACATGTGTGCAACACTAGTGTGCACACCCCCATTTGACAAGAATTACATCATAATGTCAGATATGGCTGACATGCATTCATGTTGAGGAATCACTGAATTTTGCCTCATTTGGCATTTTGAAACAAACGCTGACGTGTACTGATGTTCAGGAATTGTTGGACTTTGCCTCATATTGAACTGTCAGTTAATTATTCAGTTATTAGTATTTTCTTTACCCTGTCAAATGTATATCTTCTATCAAGTGCCATAATAAGTATCTAAGTTTTGCTATGCTTTTTTTTTTCTTATTCAGTGCTGCGTTAAATTGCCAGCTGTGTGATACTTAGTTGATTCCAATTAATGACCACAGTGCGATAATTTGATATCGTTTAGTGCTGTTCTCTTGTAAGTACCTGCGGTGTGTCAGTGTGTGTTTGCAATATTGGAAACTTGTGTGTCATGAGTTATGTCATGTCAGAATGTGTGTTTGATGTGGATGTTTGATGCTGTCAGTCTGTATCTCTGTCCTGTATCTGGTATGTCATTAGTGTTTGATGCCACGTGCCAGACAGAACACAAACTATACATGTCTGTCTGTTTCTTGGCAAAATGATTTTGGCAAATCAAATCTAACAAGCTCAGCATACCAGCGTTTGAAACTGGAATTTGAAATTTATCTTGACACAATACCTCTTGTGTTTTGGTTGACAGTAAAGCTCAGTGATTAACTATTTGATTTACATAACTCAACATGTTCCATGAAAAAACTGAAAGACAATAGCTTCTGTGATGCTAGTGTGCTTGCAATACCAGCTCTGTGCAGTAATAGATAAAGCTCAACGTTTGTGCTCTAAACAGAACAGACGCTTATGAAGTTACGTTTCTTTTCTAGTTTTTTACTGTACATGACTTGATACAGGTTTGTTTGTATTCACTGTAATCCACAAAAATAGCAAATGTATGTGCAAGCCTTAAAAATGACTGAAATTAAAATGTATTGACCATTTAGCGTTGGCGGCACCATATAACCAGGCATGTGGTATCTGGTATATATTTAGCGCTGGTAACATTTTTGGCAGTTTTAAAAGATTAGCAGGTTTCAGAAACGTTGGCAACAGAAATGTGGTTCCTTTAAAATGTAAAGAATTGAAAATGAAAAAGATGCAGGATTATGCAGTTATTCAGTTGCTCCAACTTGCAGCAGAACTGACTGAAGTGTAACGTATTAATGGTAATGTACAGGGCCTCAAAATTGATGTAACATTGATTGAGGAACTACTGGTGACCAACATTTTTTTTATCATTTAGTTACTTGACAAGGACACCAAAAATTTTGGTTGCCAATGACTTTTGGATTTGATTTAGTCGTTTATTATCTTTTTTTCTTTTTCTGTCTTTCTTTGTTTTTTTGTTTTTATTTTGTTTTTGTTTGAAATTTTTGTTGGTTACGTTAGCAACTCGTTTTTTCATCTGTCATCGTTCAGATGTTGTTGTTTTTTCTTCGTAAGTTGGCATATTGATTATTACTTAGAAGTCAAACTAAAATGATGCCAATCTCATCAGACAAATGTTTTAGCTTGGTTGCTGTTGGTTTATTTTTGTTTCGTTTTTGTTTGATTTTTTTTTTAACCTTGTTTAATGAATACATGTTTGAAAGTGCTGTTAGAAGAATAGAACAGGAACAAGTACCATGAGATTATTTGTGGGAATGCAGTGATATGTACACTTAGTTTTCTTTTCCATGTTTTCGTTTTTCAAGGGTCAATAACCCTTTGACTACCGCACCCTATCGACCAACTGCAAAAACTTAACCCTTCGACTCCCTCACCCTATCCACCAGCTTCTTGCAGGAAGCTGGTGGATAGGGTGATGGAGTCAAAGAGTGAAATTTTTGCTGTTTGCCAGTATGGTTGGCAATGCAGGATGCTGGTGGACAGGGTGCGGGAGTCAGAGGGTTAATGTGTTTAGATGTGTGGATTTTGTTTGAGATGGTTGTCGTTTTGATATGGCTTTAATCAGTTTGCTGGGCTTTGATAAATTAATGATCATTTGTATTTTGTGTTTAGTATGCTTTGATTGTGATGATGATTTGTTTTTGTCAGTAGTAGTTGTGTTTTGTTGTAAGATTGCTGTGAAAAATGTGTGTGGTGTGTGTGTGTGTGTGTGCGGCGTGCGTGTGTGTGCGTGCGTGTGTGTGGGGTGTGTGTGTGCGCGCATGTGGCGTGTATGCTGTGTGTGTGAGTATGAGAACTGACTCAGGAAAGAGGCACTCTACAATGGAACAGGAGTGTTGTGCATGATGGGAGATGTTAATCTCTTCCATTCTACTATTTGCAGATAAAAAAAACTGACATGGCCAAGTCTTAGAAGTATCCCCTTTAAAAATAAATTCAAGGAGGGAAGTTTCATTCAGTCTGGCTGGCAAGAGGGTTCATATTGTGTGTGTTAAAAAACGCCAATAGAACTGACATTTGGAGTTCTAGATGAATTTTCATTCATTTTGAGAAAATGAAACGTTCCAGAATTGAAGTTTGGAACGCTACCTCTTCATGTCCTTGTATGCATTTTTTTGGCTTTTGTTTGAAGGTTTGAGCACTTAACCCTTTGACTCCTGCACCCTACATACCAACTGCAAAACTTAACCCTTTGACGCCATCACCCTATCCACCAGCTTCCTGCAGGTGAGGGTGTCAAACTCAAAGGGTTATGTTTTTGCTATGCTAGCATGATTGGCAATGCAGGATGCTGGTAGACAGGGTGCAGGAGTTAAGGGTTTAAGCTGGAGTTCTTTGAATTCACGAGACTTTTTTGAGTAATATCTTGATTGATCCTGGATCAGGCCTTCATTTGGTTTATTTCAAGCTGGGTGGCAAATATTGTTTTATTTTCTTTTGTATGCAAAACGGCCACAATGAGAAAATGTGCTGTTTTTTTTGTTTGAGACGTGTTTCATTGTCGGCATTGTTTTGTTGGAGTGTTGTTTAATTTCGGTGTGGATAATTCATAAAATTCATTAGTGCCTTGACAGGCTACAAGTTCCTTCTGCCTCGTCTATTCTGCCTTGTCTTAACTTGGTGTAGTAACACGTTTTTTTGCTGTACAAAGCAGCTTTTCTGTGTTGATGTATTGTGAAACTAACTGGTTTGTACAGAACTGTTCCTTGCGCCAAGAAAGTGTATACTTGATGTACATTGAACTTTAAAGAAGAAAAAAGAAAAAGTCAGAAAGTTCGCTTGCTAACCTTATATAACTGCTTTGATTTGTATTTGATATGTATTCTTCCTGTGATCCACGAGTGTTTTGGTGTTGCTGAATCAGTGATTGACGTACCAGCTTTTTAGTGGTGATGGACAAGTATGTATATACTGCAGCAAAGTTTTCTCTGCCCATTCAGCAGTGTTATCAGCCCATCTCTTCTTGTCTGCCCTATCTTCTCATTCCCTGTACCGATGCCTGCAAGATAGTCTTGGGGAACTGTAGTCTTGATTAAATTCCATACTTCTACTCTTCAGGTAAGTTCTGCCATCATTTTCTTCTTCAGATGAGCTGTGCCATCATTTTCTCTTCAAGCGAGCTGTGCCATCATTTTTATCTTCAGGCGAGCTGTGCCATCATTTTCCTCTTCAGGCGAGCTGTGCCATCATTTTCTTCCTTGCCATCATGCAGGCGGCTGTGCCATCATTTTCTCTTCAGGCGAGCTGTGCCATCATTTTTCTCTTCAGGCGAGCTGTGCCATCATTTTCCTCTTCAGGAGTTGCCATCATTTTCTCTTCAGGCGAGCTGTGCCATCATTTTCCTCTTCAGGCGAGCTGTGCCATCATTTTCCTCTTCAGGTGAGCTGTGCCATCATTTCCTTCTTCAGGTGAGCTGTGCCATCATTTCCTTCTTCAGGTGAGCTGTGCCATCATTTCTTTCAGGGAGCTGTGCCATCATTTTCTTCAGGTGAGCTCTGCCATCATTATCTTCTTCATGTGAGCTCTGCCATCATTTTCTTCTTCAGGTGAGCTCTGCCATATCAATTCTCTTCTTCAGGTGAGCTCTGCCATCATTTTCTCTCTTCATGTGAGCTCTGCCATCATTTCCTTCTACAGGTGAGCTCTTGTTTCATTTCCTTCTACAGGTGAGCTGTGCCATCATCATTGTCTTCTTCAGGTGAGCTCTGCCATCATTTGTCTTCTTCAGGTGAGCCTGCCATTATCATTTTCGTCTTAAAGGCGAGCTGTGCCATCATTTTCTTCTTCAGGTGAGCTGTGCCATCATTTCCCTTCTTCTGGTGAGCTGTGCCATCATTTTCTTCTTTGGGTGAGCTGTGCCATCATTTTCTTTCTTCAGGTGAGCTGTGCCATCATTTTCTTCTCTTCTGGTGAGCTGTGCTATCATTTTCTTCTTCAGGTGAGCTGTGCCATCATTTTCTTCTCTACAGGTGAGCTGTGCCATCATTTTCTTCTCTCAGTGTGAGCTGTGCCATCATTTTCTTCTTCAGGTGAGCTGTGCTCATTTTCTTCTCTTCAGGTGAGCTGTGCCATCATTTTCTTCTCTACAGGTGAGCTCTGCCATCATTTTTCTTTCAGGTGAGCTGTGCATCCATTTTCTCTCTTCAGGTGAGCTTTTGCCATCATCATTTTCTTCTACAGGTGAGCTCTGCATCATTTTCTTCTCTTAGGTGAGCTCTGCCATCATTTCTTCTTCTAGGTGAGCTCTGCCATATTTTTTTCTTCAGGTGAGCTCTGCCATCTTTTTCTTCTTCAGGTTGGTCTGCATCATTTTCTTCTTTCAGGTGAGCTCTGCCATCATTTTCTTCTTCAGGTGAGCTCTGCCATCATTTTCTTCTTCGGTGAGCTCTGTCATCATTTCTTTCTTCATGTGAGCTCTGCCATTTTCGTTCTTCAGGTGAGCTCTGCCATCATTTTTCTTCTTCAGGTGAGCTCTGCCATCATTTCCTTCTTCAGGTGAGCTCTGCCATCCATTTTCTTTTAAGTGAGCTCTGCCATCATTTCTTCTCTTCAGGTGAGCTCTGCCATCATTTCCTTCTTCAGGTGAGCTCTGCCATCATTTTCTTCTTCAGGTGAGCTGTGCCAATCATTTCTTCTTCAGGTGAGCTCTGCCATCATTTCTTCTCTCAGTGAGCTCTGCCATTTCGTTCTTCAGGTGAGCTCTGCCATCATTTCTTCTTCGGTGAACTGTGCCATCATTTCTTCTTCAGGTGAGCTCTGCCATCATTTCTTCTTTCAGGTGAGCTCTGCCATCATTTCCTTCTTCAGGTGAGCTCTGCCATCATTTCCTTCTTCAGGTGAGGCTGAACATTTTCTTCTTCGGTGACTCTGTCATCTTTTCTTCTCTTGAGGTGAGCTCTGCCATCAAGTTCTTCTCTTCAGGTGAGCTCTGCCATCTCATTATTCTTCTTCAGGTGAGCTCTGCCATCAGTTTGTTCTCTTCAGGTGAGATCTACTGTCATTTGTTTTTTTCATTTGAGCTCTACAGTCTTTCTTCAGGCAAGCCCTGCCATAGTCGTTATCTTCCCAGACGAGATCAATGTCATTTTGTTCTCTTCAGGAGAGTTTTGCCATATTGTTCTCTTCAGACAAGCTCTGGGACATTTTCTTCTCTTCAGCCGAGCTCTGACATTTTGTTTCTATAGACAAGCTCTGTCATTTTGTTCTGTTCAAGCAAGCTTTATGTCAGTGCAGATCTTGGTAGTAATTCATATGCTAGGTGGTATTGTCATTAAAGGTGTGACTAGTGTAAAAGTCACTGAAAATTTTATCATTTCCACTACATAGCTTGTATTCCTCTTTGTACTTTACTGTGAATGTGTTTTGGAAAAAAAAACAGGCAGATCTTGTTGCATATGTTCGTGAAGACATCGTCACGCCTTTCATTTGTATTTTATGTGCTTGATTGGGATGTTGTTTATTCCTCCAGCTTTCCAACTCTTTAGAGATCTCGTTTTCTCAACTGTAGAAATATTTTGCTTGTTTTTCACATAAAATATGGATTGCAATCCCCAAGAAAAGCACATTGTCATCGTAGAGAGCCATTCATGCATTTGGACAGTTATTTGACTCCCATCCAGCAAGTGTGTTAGTCACATATGTCTAGTTATCTGAGCAGATCTGTCCGCCTGTCAATTGCATTCGTCTTCACTGAGGCCGTTTTCCTTTGCTTTGAAAGTGACCATCTCTTGACTACCTTCATGAGATGAGCATTAGGTTCGCTCTTTTGTGCAGTCAACCTTTGGGAAAAATGCGCGCTACAGCTTCTGTGCACGACTTAATCATTCTTGTCTTGCCTTTGTCATGTCTGTCCTGATCTTCCTTTGATCTCTTAAACATTTCTGATAATCCTAGGATAGGTTAGGTCTGCTTCTGAACGCTGGCTCATCAGGCCACTGTGTTCAGATCGGTGTAGCAGATTGGTGGTAGCCAGTCGGATCTGTTGGGTCATCAACATATACTTTACTTCCACTTACATGATTGGCTATGTAGATATATTTCCTCTTCTTTCCAATGACTAGCTGATCTTTTTTCAAACACTTTCAGTTTTTGCTGGTGCAACTTGTTCTATAAGAGTATTTCAATTGTTGACAGTGCAAAAACGAAAAAGCTTTCTGAAAGGGATTTGATGGATCTTTTCAGAAAGTTATTTTCGTAGAGTGACCTCTGCTATTTGAGTCTTAGCAAATCTGAATCACATTTCTCGCTTTGTCATGTTTCTTTTGATTCAACAGTAAACCAGAGTTGGTGCTTCAGTTTCTTTAGACGTTCTTCACAGCTAAGTCCTTTAAGGGATGGAATATGCCTGGTTGCAATTCTCTGCACAGTTTCCTGTGCTGTAATATTTGATATGAGCTCCAAATAGAATTTGCAAACTCCCAAGTGAGGTTGTGCTAATGCTTTGTTACAGATGAATTTCCTTTAAGTATTGGTAAAGTCATATCAAGTCGAGTTGAATTGTTTCCTTCATGTTTTGGATGTTACATTTTAAGGAGCTCAACAGTGGCCTAAAACAGAATTATGTGGTGCTGACTTAGGACGTCGCTTGCTGTATCTGTTCTCATTGCTTGAAAGCTGGTGGTTATGGCTTCAACATCTCTGCCTTGTATAAACAGTGGAGCCAATTTCCTGATTTTTTTATGCTTGGAAGGACTCAGGGAATGAGAGAAGGGTTCCTCAGTATGTCGAGGTTGAACTCATGGAATCTTTTTTTTTTTTTTTTTTTTGGCTGCTTTATTTTTTGCAACTTTTCATTGCAATATATTTTGTAAACAATGCTAAAAGTATGCCAGAAACTCTTCATAGTCATGTCTTTTGTCTTGGAAACGATATTCTGGCTTCTTTTTAAGTGAAAATATAAACATTGCACAACAAAGGGATTGTCAGATAAAAACATGGACTTTGCTTCATTTTTCTCCAAGTGATAAACTGGCTGTGGAAATCATGCTGCTCAGTATTAAAAAAACAACAACAAAACAAAAGAACAACAAACAAAACCTTCAATAAAAAGAGGTAAAACAAAAAAGCTCAATTTCATGTATGCCTTGCCCAACACAACAGCTATATGTATATATATTATAAACAATAGGTATAAATGCGATATCTGATGCTACAGTGAATTACCTTTTTAATGCACTATTTTGATATTGTGCCTCATTTTCTTACGTTTATCCTGCCATTTATAATGCAGTGAGTGATGTATCCTGATTTTTGTTTTGTCCTTCATTTTTCATTTACCCTGCCATTTATAATGGTTAAGTGAAAAATGACTTGACATATTCTTTCTACATGTATTTGTCTGCTTCTAGCTTCAGAATAATTGAGTTTCTTGCTGTTTGATTTTTCTCTGTGCTTGGAATGGGGTTCAGTTTGCTTGCCTGATCCTTTGGCCTTATGCTGTGTGACTTACATCAGTTGTCTCTTGGAGTCTGGTCTTGTTTGTTTTGTGTAGACCTGCATGTGTTTTGCCGTGATAATCCTTTTTTGTGTTTGAAGTCATCACATTTGCTAGCACACACACACACAAACTACATACTTGGATGCATACTGCATGTATGCATGTAAGCTTGGCCCACACTGTGCAGGCATTATATTGCTGCACAGTCTGCATACTTCAGTGGGTGTACATGCTGAGTGTTTTCTTGTTTCCATAAGCCATCAAACACCAACATGACTTACAGGACCTTTAACATCCCTATTTTGTGTGTTCTGTGTGCATAAATATATGTACAGGCACTAGCAGGTCTGCATGTGTCACCTTGGAGATTGGAAACATCTCCACCCTTTACCCACCAGGCAGCTACCCAGTAGGGTCGAACCCAGGCCTTCCGACTGGAATCCAACGTGTAACCACTTGGCTATTGTGCCCGTTGTAAGGATTTGTTCGTCAAATTATATTAAAAGCTAGCAAACAAGTTTGATGAAAGAAGAAGAAAAAAACTTGCAACGTGGCAGTATGAGTCCATACTACATGAATTGCTGTGATCTCACCTTACTGTACTATACTTACCTAATTCTGAATCTGCTCTGTGTACTTTTGTTGTTGCAAGTGTGCATCATAAACATGTGGTGATGTTGTGATAGTCTGTACTCTGTGCGTAATTTGTTGTGGGAGTTGGTCTCTTGTGCCTCACTTTGGTTTAATGTGTGTGACGGTTTGTTGGTCAATGGTAAATTGTACTTTGACATTGCGTTGTACAGGTTTTTGTTTTTTAAAAATCTTGTGGTGTACAATTAGGTAATTTCTTCCTGTCTCCACTGCTCTTACCTGTGACTGCACTGCTTCTGTCTTTTTTCTGTTTCACCACCCAATTGTACAGATTGTTTTTGTGTTGTTCTTTAATTTTGTATAGTTGGAAAAGATTTGTACAGGTCTTGCCCCTTTCTGGTGTCTTGACATGTCCACGACCAACATCCCATTTACATCAACGACTACAACTTGAAGAGAGTACAGGCTCAGCACAGGCAGCTAAACCGGGTGCTTCATTTTCTGCGTTAAAGTATAGTCAAAGCTTGATGGTCAAGCAGCATTGATCTGATTGTTATTCGTATGGACTTGGATGCTTGTATGCACGTTGTGGTAGGTTGGCCCACTCTGCGTGGGAAACGTGTCCACATTGTTGTACAGTCTGCGTGAGACTTCTTGGTGGGTAAACTGTGGGTGCAAGAAACCAAGACTCGTGCATTTTTTTAATCATATATTTGTGCAAACATCAAAAGATATATGCGTTTGGTTTTGGGATCTAATATATATCGGTACATGTAGGTTTTGGGTGTTTCTTCTTTTTCTTTTTTTTTGCACTGTTTCCAATTTTAGCACAATGACGAACAACTCATTTTTGATAATGTGCTAACTTGAGGCTTTCTGAAGATAGCACCGACATTGTGAAGCAATACAACATTTCTGCTGAGGTAAAATCATGCCATGGAATTTTTTTCCTTCTAATTATGCCTGCCATTCCGAAAAACATTGTTTTTCAGTCAGAATAAACTGTTATTGTTACATCCTTGTTTGGTTAATGGTTGTCAGCTTTCAGTGTTTACAGCTTTCTTCAGGCATTCAGCATGAACATGCACCAACAGCTGGTTTTCCATATTGGCTGTTGTTATTATCATTACTATTTAACTTTAAAGTATTAAAAAGAATTGTCAGTTAAAGAGCATGTTTTTGAACAGTTTTCAGTTAAAGAGCATGTTCAGACTATTGCAGTTCACCTGAGGAAAGTATTGGAAAGAGACTGAAAGATTGCAAACTAAAATGGTAAACCAAAGATGTTCAGTAAAAGTCATTTTGATTTGCCTCTACAATTTATCAGTAATGGTTTGTTCAGTTTCTTTTTTTAACATGGTGGTTCAGTAAATCTTGTGCTTTTGCAGACTAGCAGATCATTTTTTTTAATAGTTGGAACCAAATTTTAAATGGATGTCTTGTCTGTCTTTGTCTTTTTTGAGTTGGTGTGACTCGTTTCAGCATCAGTTTGTGTGTCAAAAGAGTTTTAAACTATGTATAGATAAATTTATGTAGATTGTTGAGCTTTGTATTGTCATGTATAAAAATGTTTTTAAAACAGAAAAATAAAAAAAATAACATTTCCGACAGGCTGTTTTGAAGAATTTGGATGCATGTGTGAGTTCAGCAGGGCATGTGCGCGCGCACACACACATACATACACACACACGTGTGTGTGTGTGTGTGTGTGTGTGTGTGTATATATTATATATCTCTATATCTATCTATATCTCTATCTCTCTCTATATATATATATAAAGTATATGTATATATAATGTAAATGTATGTATATATATGTATATATATATATATATATGTGTATATGTATATATATATTATATATCTCACTGACCTTGATCCAATCTGCCAATGTTTGTTCATCTACAATATACAAAATGATCATTAACCCTTTAACTCCCGCACCCGTTTCTACCAACTGCAAAAACTTAACCCTTTGACGCCCTCAATGCAGGATGCTAATGGGGACAGGGTGAAGAAGTCAAAGGGTTAATATGTTTCATGTAAACGAAAGATTTTAATGTCACACCGTAACTTGGATGTTGAATGCACATAGATAAGATTTTAAATTGTAGGACATCACTGTAAGAAGACTGAAGAAACCATGAAGTTTTCAGTGGAAAAATTTCATCTTCATTCTGAACGAGTTCTGTTTGGAATTCTTGATCTTCACCGCATAATTACGTGAACTGATCTGAAACTATTTATATTTTATGGACCTGTATACCATTTTCCGAAGAACATGGTCAACATTAACCCTTTTCATCCCTGCACCCTATGCACCAGCTGCAAATACTTAAATCTTTTACTCCCTCACCCTTTCCACCAGCTTCAGAAGCGCCCCCATGGGGATGCCAGGGGGCTCATTCAGTAGAAATAGTATCACCACTTTCTGGAAATTGTGTGCTAGAAATTTCCTCTTTTCTGTAACTCTCTGTTTTGCCTGTTCCTTTGCTTCTGTCATTTCTTCCTATCATTTTCTGCCTTGCTGGTCCATTCACCTGTTTGTGTTCGATAAAGTCTTTAGTACTTTTTCTTAGAATTGATAATTGGGTACACGTACTAAGTGATTTTTGGCTCTAGGGAGACGAGACATGCAGAAGCGATTTTAGATAATTTATGCCTTTTGTGTGTCCTTAGGTGTGCTTAAATTTGTATTCAGGTGACTTTTCTAAATCCTTTGTGAGATAAATTGGACAGAGTGGACAATGCCAGGGGCATGTCCTTAGATTATGCCCACGAATGCATTGATATGTGTACATGATTTTTTCTTTTTTCAATTTTCCCTGTTGAAGTTTTGTATTATTTGAAGCGGTTATAGCCCCTGATATGGCTCTACGCATTCAGCTGGGCTTTGAACAAAAAATAACGGCAACAGCCGCCACACGGCCACAAACCATAAGCGTTAAACAATCAGCAAATTCAAACAAGCTCAAAACAGTTTTGTAAATCAGTTTATTCCTTCAATCTCCATGGCAGATATCTACCCCACTTGTTAAACAGTGTAAATCTATTGAGTTAACAGTCACAAGAAACATCTCACAGACGGGTAGGAACCTAAGGCAAATCATTTGACCCTTGTCATGGGATGAAAAATTAACCTTTCCATTCCCCCACCTTTCCGCCACCAGCTTTCTGTAGGATAAAGGAGTGAAAAGGTTAAGGTGCAAGTTTATGTCTACAGATAAGGATGTGTCCAGCGAAAGTTCTGTAGTTGTTCCAAGTGCGAATGATTATCACAATGGTACACGCTGACAATTTGGGCGTGCAGATTAAAATTTGAAAAATCGATTTCAATAAGGATCAACTCATTTCATAATGAAGGAAAGTATAGTTCAGGTTGCACTGTTAGTTAACATAAAGGGGAATGTGCTTTTTTCTTTTGCTTTTTTGTCCGTCATCTCTGCACTGCTCCTGTGTTGCTATCCTGAGGCCGCTCATCTGGCTCTCACGCGTCTCCAACTGATAAACAGGTCACCATGAAGGGCCACTGAATCCAGGACTGTTGTCACAATATTATATTACATAATAACAAGGACAAGACTGATGGTGATCATACTATGAAATTCCATTTCTACCCGACTGCGTGACGGGGCAAGACCTATCCACCAGCTGCAAAACCTTAACCTTTTGACTCCCTCATCTTATCCAGCAGCTTCCTGCTCTTCATCTTATGCATCAGCTTCCTGCAGGAAGCTGGTGGATAGGGTGAAGGGGTCAAAGGGTTAAGTTTTTGCTGTACTGTCATTGATGACGATCCAAGATGCCAGTGGATAGGATGAGGGAGTTGAAGGGTTAACGATGCATCTGCAAAATGGACGAGACTTGACAGCAGGTCCAATGCACTCAACTGTGGGTGGGAGCCAGATGTGGCTAAAAAATCCCACAATATGATGGAAGTTTGAATCCACATATGATGGAAGTTTGAATCCACAATCTCCCAGCCAGAAGCCCATAGGGTTAACCACTTGGCTGCACTCACTGATGGGAATGTACATTTTGCTTGTCCTTTTATACAAGTAATGACAACATTCATTTGAAACAATAACTGAATGTCTAGATTCAACCCTGTCTATCCGAACAATACCAAAAATTGGTCAATCAATCAAAAACAAAACATTCCTGAATCAGATTCATTTCTTGTCCATTCTATGCATTCAGACCCAAACGCTCTGTTTCTACTTTTTCGAAGTTTACGATATCCACACTAGCGGAACCACCCCTTCAATAAGTAATAGGGTGTAACAAAAATCACAATAAATGGATGTTCAAATATACACACAAATATTATACAATAAATATACACAAAAATATTATACCAAGAAATACACATATTTCTGTGGGAATCTGAATGGCACAACCATGACAGATTAAGGAATGTTTCTTCGTATCACAGTAAATGCATGGGAACTTCAATTTAACATGAGAGGCCAAAAACAAAGATTTTATTAATCAAGTTATTAGACATTTATACCCCATATATAGAAATTCCACTAGACAGTAGACAACAATAATACTGGTGAAACAAAATGAAACATGACTTTAAATACAGGACAGAGAGAGAGAGCAGGAGATTGAAAATAAGAAAACTATTTTGATTTAACTCAATGAACACAATATAATGTTGATCTCATAATCAATAAATGATGCTTACGTTGTTTCAAATGGGCAAAACCTGATACTGGATGTCATAGAAAGAAAGACGCAAAGTCTGATTCTGATAAAAATCACACAAAATAAGATTCCACCCACCTCTGTCACAACATCAACAAAACTGTTTCTTCTAATGTAATAACTTTAGCCATTAATGTCTCTAAATTATCTCAGCTTAAATGACTATATCTGCATGATCATCTTTGTAAGGACAACACCGTAAATTTTCCATACGATTTGAACTGTTTCATTTATATAGCAAATATACAAACTTCATTTCCAAAGTTCAGAAACTGATTTATCATCCATCATCATCTTGCACCCTCCACATGGCGCTGACGATCATGGCCCTCCCTACGGATCAATCCCTTGACGCTGCAAGTACATCTCCCACCCTCTGTCTGATTAAAATTTCATATAATTACATAATAAATTTCCACTGTTGCAACTGCATAGCATGATAAATCTGCATGTTTCAACCGTTTTTAATTGTGATAAGTTAATAAAACCAAACAACTATACACAAACAAACAAAAACAAACCAGCCTGGAACGGTGCATTAAATTATAAACCAAACATAAGAATACAGTGATAAGGTCTATTTTGTCTGTCAAAATTCAATTCTTAACTGTGTCGAAAGTCTACATTCCCCCCTCCCTCAACATATTTGTTTCAACTCCCAGCAACATGATAAATTCAAAAGATAAAAGTAGTGGATAATCAGTAGATAATCAGATCTGGTCTTTGTACAAGAAGAATGTATACTGGATATATGGATAGTATTATCTCTCTTTAACCTTTGACTCCTGCAGCCTGTCCAACATCATCCTTTGTCAACCATGCTGGAAGAGCAAAACTTAACCCTTTGACTCCCTCACCCTATCCACCAGCTTCCTGCAGGAAGCTGGTGGATAGGGTGAGGAGTAAAGGGTTAAGTTTTGCAGTTGGTAGATAGGGTGCAGGTGCAAAGGGTTAATCTGTGTGTGAGTTGATGTGCATGCATGCATGCATGCATCTGTGTGTGAGTGCATTGGGTGTGTGTGTCTGGGAAGTTGGAGGGGGATGTCAATAATATTTTATATGATGCTGATTTTGTGCAATGTGTAAGCGCACGTCTGTGTGTATGTGCATATGTATGTGTGTGTGTTTGCGTCTATGTCTGTGTATGTGTGTGTGTAACATGACATGACACGGACATGCCTGCAGATCCAATTTCCTTACCTCTGTAAAGCACAAATAAAAATCTTGACTGTTGAAAATGTTTATGTTTGGTATGACATTTAACTTAGGGGAACTATTCCATGATTCAAGACAATGTAAAGTCTTAAGCATTCTAACAATAGCTGGGACTATACAGGGCTTGCACACCTAATCACAAAATGGGGAAAAAGATATGCATGGGAAACAGATATCAAAAGCTGACTACTAGTAATCAAATCACCTCAAACAAATCATGCAAAGCAGTCCCATATATCATGTAGACCTGTATATACCACATTCACAAAACAACAAAAATGCACACGGAACCCTCCATTTCCAGTCAAAGCACTATGTAAGGATACACAAAAAATGCAGCAAATATCTGTATGCCTCTATGTGAGCTGGTTATTCTTTTGACGGAGGTCACAGACTCGGGAACTGATATCTCAAGTTCAGTCTCAGCCCGCGACTTCAAAAACTGGCTGGTCACTGCCCATCTTAACGTTTCCACCACTCTGGTGGTGTTGGCTTAGTGTTTTGTGGGTCTGTTTTCCTTGTACCCCCTTCCCATTTCAAGACCTTTCAGCGCATAGGGTTTTGCGCAGGTTCAGGGAGTATGCCAGATAACTGCTGGCAGATGTGGGTGGAGCACATATGGAATTGTCTGAGTGCCAATGATTCCCTCTTGGACAAGTTCCAAACTCCAGTACGTCCATGTACAGTATGCAGAATACACAACTGAGAAACTACAGAAGAGAAAAGAAAAGCATAAAGCAAAAATGGCTTCACATAATACCGGTATGGCTTTTCTACCATATCCCTTTGATCCCCACACACTGTCCACCAGCATCCCGCACTGTCAACCATGCGCACGAAGCAAAAACTTAACCGTTTGACTCCCTCACTTTATCCACCACCTTCCCGAGGTCAGGGAGTCAAAGGGTTAAGTTTTTGCAGTTGATTGATAAGATGCGGGAGTCAAAGGGTTATTCTGTTTGGTTTCATTTCTTCACAGGGGATATTGTAATACTGAGCAATATGTACATCAAAATGACTCACTGAGCAATATGTACATCAAAATGACACACAGCAATATGTACATCAAAATGACACACAGCAATATGTACATCAAAATGACACACAGCAATATGTACATCAAAATGACACACAGCAATATGTACATCAAAATGACACACAGCAATATGTACATCAAAATGACACACAGCAATATGTACATCAAAATGACTCGCTGAGCAATATGTACATCAAAATGACACACAGCAATATGTACATCAAAATGACACACAGCAATATGTACATCAAAATGACACACAGCAATATGTACATCAAAATGACAAAGTTGTTTGGTAGCGCGAAAAAAAAAAAAAGATAAAGGTTGACCCATAACTCTGAGGTCATAGGGGAGTGAATTGGGAAAGACCTAAACTTTTCTGCAGGCCTGTACAAGAAATATGAGGGCAGTGTCCATCTCCTTTCCCTCACTGCTTTACCTTCCCAAACTGAAGAAAGTCAGGCAGCTACTCACAACTGAGTGGACTGAAGGCTGCACGCAAAATGTTTTGCTGCTGAAGTGGGATTCCAACCCACATAAAGCCATGCAGTGAGATTGAAAGGTCAGTGTTTTGTTGACTCCACGGGCACAATGGTAGCGCGTCTGACTCCAGATCAAAGGTTGCGTGTTTGAATCATGTCGGGGTCATCAAATTTTTAAGCCCTTTCCCCCCTCCTCCCCAATTTCAAGACCTTGACAGCGCACTGGGTTTTGTGCAGGCTAAGGAAGTCTGCCAGATAATTCTTGGCAGATTTGGGTAGATTACATATGGAATCTGTCAAATTTACGCTACGCAGATGACACAGGATTACTGGCAGACAACATTACAGGCTCTAGGAGGATCCTGTACAGGGTAGACCGGGTTGGAAAGGCAGCTGGGCTGGACTTAAATTCAAAGAAGACAAAGGTTATGCATGTTGCAGGCAAATATAACACTAGACAGGACCAGATCATGCTAAACCAAGTCCCTCTAGAAAATGTCAAGGACTTTAGATATTTAGGTTCAGTCAAGACACACGATGGAACATGCTCAAAAGACATAAAGATGAGAATTGGAATGGCCAAGAACAGTATGGTTCAATTGAACAATATTTGGAAAGACCACAGCATAACAGCAGACCTTAAGATAAAACTCTTAAAATGTCTTGTCTGGCCAGTGATGTTATACGGCTGCGAGGCATGGACAATGAAGAAAGAGGATGAAAGACGAGTGGAAGCAGCAGAGCTGTGGTTTTACCGAAGACTGCTGAGGGTCAAATGGACGGATAGGCGCTCAAATGAAAGCATACTGAATGAGTTGGGTACTACACGCAAGCTTCTAGTACTCATACAACGGAGGAAACTGAAATATGTTGGACACGCAATCCGTAATGAGAGAACAGACTTGATGTCCACTGTCCTCCAAGGTAAAGTGGAAGGAAAGAGAAACAGAGGACGGCCACCTGCATCACTTGCTAGAAACATCACAAACATCAGTGGCAAGAAACTCCAGGAGGTGGTCAGACTTAGCCAAGATCGAGAGTGCTGGAGGCAACTTGTGAGGACATCATGTGCAGCGGCCAACACTGTTCCCGGTGACGCCGACAGGTGAGACAGGTGAGACATATGGAATTGTCCAAGTGCGATGAATCCCTCTTGAACAAATTCCAAACTCCAAACTCAGCAGACCAGTTGTTTGGGTACCATATTTCACCATCAATTGACACTCAAGGATCTAGAATGATCATGTACAATCAACTGGCAAAGTTCAAGATTTGTTGTTTTGCGATCAACTATTACAGACACTGCAGGATCACAACAACTATGGATTACAATCTGGAGGATCACACCTGTAGGGCACAAGTGAAGGATTTAATGGAATACCTGGTACAACAATGATGAAGCTTCAAAGATGGTAGCGCATACATAAACATGCACGCGTATACAGACATGAATATGTGCACATGCATGGGCATGACTATGCCCAAACACACACACATAGGGTTAAAGGGAACCGAGGAAGGGGGGGGGGGTAGGGTCCAGGGAGGGAGGGAGAGAGAGAGATGAAATGAAACTTAATTTCCATCAGTTCAGATATTAGCACAGGTCAACTTATATACCTACTGTTGTGAGAGAGAGAATGAACATACAGACAGATGACAACACATGTTTCACATTATATTCTCACATGTCATATATTAAAACAGGTTGAACACAACAAACCCATTAATATATAACTGGAATAATTCCACTCAGGCACACTCATAGATTTCTTAAAGCTTAAACAGATGCATCACTGAATAATTTACAGACTGAAATCACTCAAAATATACAAATAAACAGCAATTTTAAGGATGGATAATAAATAACCAAAATTAAAAACAATTTGATAGTGTCTCAATAATTCTTTAACAAATCAAATGGATGATACATAAAATGATGACAGCAACAAGTGACCAGTGTCTCAAAATATTTTAGAACAAATATAAGGAAAACATGTGTGCGGATATTAAGTAACAGATACGACAAACAAATGATGATATCTCAGAATTAAAACAAACAAAATCCCCATACATCCAAATGTGAACAGACAAGAAATAACTGATTTTATGAACAATCAGTTGGTGCCTAGGAATGTTTTGAAAGAATGAAATAAATATCTGTGAGCATTATGATAAATGTAACTCATACCACCAACACATTACTCATGTAAAAGGAATGTCCCCAAAGTCTTCGGCCTCACCAAGGAATTAAGTTACAAAACTGAAATTTGGCACATGTATGCACGTGCATCTTGGGTGCTGCATACTAAATATGAGCACTGACATCATATTTGATATGACATCACAAGGTTTCAATATGTTGCATCCACAGTTTCTGAAAAATTAAACTGGATAACTCAGCATTGCGTGTCATCATTTCATTTTGCCAGAAGAAAGACAGACTACCAAAGAAACCTATAACGAACTAGTGAAAATGTACAGGGAGGATGCGCCTTCCTATTCAACAGTTTAGAAATGGTATAATGAAAGTCTTTGGGGAGTGAGAAACTTTCATGAGGAGCAACGCAATAGAAGGCCAAGAACAGCCTATGACCAGGTAAACACTGACAGAGTTGTGGACATGTCATGACTGACAGGCGTGTGACCACCTGTGATATTGCTAACACCCTAGGCAGCCCCTGAAAAGCGCTCATAGAATTCTGACCAGTGAACATCAAATGACAAAGATCTCAGCAAGCTGGGTGCCAGAACTTGTGACAAAGAACAGAAACGCACATGGTTCACCCTGCCCCAAGACAATCCACAACATTTTGAAGCTGATTCACCAGACTTTATTGATCGATTTGTTACTGCTGATAAAACTTCTGTTACACTAGAGAGTAAAGAACAATCAAAACAGTGGAAGCATCTTCATTCTTGCCCTCCAAAGTAGGTGACGGTCAGAACTTCTGCTGGCAAGGTGTTGGCTACTTTTTTCTGGGATGCCAATGGAATTCTGCTTGTGGACTATCGTGAAAAAGGTCCAATAATCATTGGAGAATGTTATTCTTCCTTGCTATGTGAACTTCAATCAGCTATCAGCACAGATCACAGAGGAAAGGTAACACGAGGAATGTTAATTCATCAAGACAACCAATCTACACACAAGACATCTGTTGCCATGGCTACCAATCGTGAATGTGGTTTTGAAATCAATGACCACCCAGCCTGTTCATCAGACCCTGCCTCCTCGGAATACCCTCTTATTCCAAAATTTGAAAAACAACAACAACAACAACAAACAACAACAACAACAAGACCATGACTGGGCAGATTTGACTGTGATGATGATGTCATGGACACTCCGAAAGGAGCTCTATGACAGCAGCACTAAGGCACTGGACAGATGCTGGAGAAAGTTTGTGGAGCTGAGAGAGTTCTATGTTGAAAAATAACAGGTGAAAAAAATCCTGTCACATCTGCTTCATATCAAGACTGAAAATTTTTGGGACATCCCTCATATCAGAGCATTTTTAAACAAATGATATAAATATTAGTGAACAGATAGTACACACTTGATGCAAAAACAGCGAATGATTAATGTCTTGGAATGTTTTTAAAGAAACAAACTGTAAACTTCAGGATGGACATCAAATGACATACTTTCAGCAAATGATTGATATCACAGAATACTTATAAACACAGAAAATGAAAACTAATGAAGGGACACAGTGAAAACTGCCAACTTCTGTGGTGTAGAAAATGGGGACACACCACACACACACACACACACACACACACACACACACACACACACACACACACACACACACTGTCTAAAAAAATGTATAATAGATACATTATTTCTTTTTTTTGTACTTAAAAGAAACTACCAAGAAATGAGATGCTGCATGGAAAGCTAGTTAACCCTTTCGCTCCTGCAGCCTGTCCATAAGCAGTAGAAATTAACCCTTTCACTCTCTCACCTATCTGCCAGCTTCCTTTTCTTTATCATGGCTGACAATGCAGAATGTTACGGATAGAGTGAGGGAGTCAAAGGGTTATGTCACAACCAGCCAGTCATAGCTATGGTATGGGCAACAGTGGACAGGGTCAAAGTTATGACAACTGAGATTTTCCTATATTGCCAGTCCTTTTAACCTTTAGTCTTCAATTTCAAAAGTTGTATGATAAAAAATACCCTAAAAACCTATCAACATCTTTTAATTTTCAAAATTTAATACCTACAATTCTTTGTCAAAAATGCATTCAGAAAGTTTGAAAGTGTGTCGAGGGTGTCGCTTAAATCTTCTGATCAATGCTGCAGGCATCTGTATCTCTCGGGTCTGGTTGATGCCAGGACATATTATGAAAAAAAGGGTAGGTACAGCCCTGTCACAAAATCTCAATCCTTGATGCAACCCAACAGCATCATGATTATCCATCACCACATCATCATCACCATCATCACACACTGTAAAAACTGTAAACTGTGCCAACTTCTGTGGCAATTAATGTGACACAGAAAATGGGACACACGCACAAACAAACACAAAGTGTCAATAAAAATGAAAGTATAACAGATACATCATTTCTGTTTTTTGCATGTCAATTCATAAACATTGAAATTCAAATACAAGTTAAAATCTGAGAAATGAAAATTCTGCACTTAAACCTGGTTTCTATGTAGTTTCACAAATCACTGGTGTCTGATACTATTTTTAACAAACGACCACTTTTGGAACGGATATCCAATATCACATACAACCAATAAACAACCAATATAACAAAATTAAATCCAATTCTCTTCAGTAAACGCAAATGGTTAAATTTCTGGGCGGATTGTTTACACTGAATAACAGTCAAGAATTTCATAAAAAACCTCAATGAATTCAAACACGCGTCCATTTAGTTAATAAAAGAACATATTGAGCATTAGAAGAAAACAAAACACCATTTCGTACTGGTAAACATATTTCAGTTATCACAGCTAAACTCCTTTATAAACTGGGATTTGGTGTAAAAAAGATCGCTCTCAACTGTTCATAAATCTGATTGAATCAACAACAACCAGGCATTAATTAGTTCCTGCAGCTGTACCGGACAACTACATCATTTTCATCATAATCACATGAAAAATAAAACACTGTAACACCCAAACAATCTATCAAACCCTTGCTTGTCATTACAGGTAAAGTTAAAACCCCTTCACTCCCACACCCCATCCTTAGCTGCAAAAACTTAACCCTTTTACTCCCTCACCCTATCCACCAGTTTCCTGCAGGAAGCTGGTGGATAGGGTGAGGGAGTGAAAGGGTTAAGTGTTTGCTTTGCTGTCACGGCTGACAATGCGGGATGCTGGCGATAGGGCGAGGGAGTCAAAGGGTTAACGGTTTCCCATAAATCATCAGTGTGGAGAATGGTTTGCCACCCATTTTTTTTGGGCCAGCGTTATGACGGTAAATCACACTCTTTCCCACACTGCTTTACCTTCAACAACCCTGAAAATGGACAGGTACTCGTCTGCAACTAGGTGGACGGAAGGGCAGCAAACAGACTTTTTTTTTTTACATCTCTGATCTGTTCAATCAGATTCAAATTTATGTGATTTATTTATTTTGGCCATCATCTCCCTAAAAAAGGGGTGACAGAAAAAAATGTAAAATTTTAGTAATAAATTTGTTGGTAATCCATAACAATCTAGACAGAGATGGCTGTCTTGTTATGAGCACATAACTCATAACAGTATAGACAGAAATGGCATGTCTCGTTATGAGCACATAACTCAACAGTATAGACAGAGATGACTGTCTTGTTATGAGCACATAACTCATAACAGTATAGACAGAGGTGACTGTCCTGTTATGAGCACATAACCCATAACAGTATAGACAGAGATGGCTGTCTTGTTATGAGCACATAACTCATAACTGTATAGACAGAGATGACTGTCTTGTTATGAGCACATAACCCATAACAGTATAGACAGAGGTGACATGTCTTGTTATGAGCACATAACCCATAACAGTATAGACAGAGGTGACATGTCTTGTTATGAGCACATAACCCATAACAGTATAGACAGAGGTGACTGTCTTGTTATGAGCACATAACTCATAACAGTATAGACAGAGATGACACGTCTTGTTATGAGCACATAACCCATAACAGTATAGACAGAGATGACATGTCTTGTTATGAGCACACAACCCATAACAGTATAGACAGAGGTGACTGTCTTGTTATGAGCACATAAACTGATGAACCGATACAATCAGACTGAATGATGGGAACTCTGATGTACACACAGCTAGCCAAAATGTACACACAAAAACAGCACAAACAGAAAAATGAAGCATATCTACACAATAAGTTACACCTAGTGTGAAATCCTTACATCAAAATATTGAACATATTCTCTGCTTCTTCCACACATACACAAACTACATCCACATAGTCAATCTCCACGAGTCTGCTTTTCTCGTTTCACAGTATTTCATAATAACAGCAGTTGTACAACGGACGGCCTTTGGCAGCTAAAGCTGTCCTTATGTCCCACATGATCATGAGCACAATAGACGAATGTGACTTTCACAGCAGTTCAGTTATGTATTTGGTATAATATCACAGCACACAAGCCGACAGACTAGCCGACAAGGGCATACTATCAGTCTTCATCAATTTTCTGAAACAGATCAAACCAAAGTGAATGAGACGTTTATAAAACAGACAACGCACATGTTTGTGATGAATTATGGAAAATTGATGTTTATCTCTATTTCCACCTCTTTTATCAGTTATCAAGTTGTTACTGTGTCTAGAACAACAGACATGAATAAAGTTACACACACACACACACACACACACACACACACATAATATTAACAACACCACACACACACACACCACACACACACACACACAAATATTACACACACACACACACACAAAAATAAAACACACACACCACAGACACGTACACAAACACATACACATGCACAAACAATATCACACACACACACCCACACCCACATGAACACAAACAATATCACACACCCCTCTTTATCTCATTTATATATTTATCTATTTATTTATTTATTTATTCATCTATCTATCTATTTATTTGGCTATTCATTTTTAAAACCCCTTTTTTCCCCATCTAAAAGCACATACATGAATAGACATTAAAAGGAATAACGACACACACACACACACACACACACACACCATGAATCCCCCCCCCCCCCCCAAAAAAAAAGACACCACCAACAACAAAAAACCCCAATGAACACAAAACAAAACAAAGAAGAAGATCTTACCTTCTTTACAAGCAGTTTCGGCCATGACTAGCTGAAAGATCTTGGGGTACAGATGTTGTTTGTCGTCACCCAGAAGTTTGACAGCAATGTCCGCACCCTCCTTCATCTTCTTCTCCTCGTCCTCCTGCAGGGTCTGCATTTACAAACGTCACTTCACTTCAATTCAATTTGATACACTTTAACTAACCCTCTGACACCCGCATCCTATCTACCACCAGCAAAGATCTAACCCTTTGTCTCCCTCACCCTGTCCACCAGCTTCCTGCGAAAAATTAACCCTTTGACTACCTAACCCTGTCTCCACCAGCTTCCTGTAGGAAGCTGGTGGAGGCAGGGTGAGGGAGTCAAAGGGTTAAATTTCTGCTTTGCTCTCATGGTTGACAGCAGGATGCAAGTGGACAGGCTGAGGGAGTCAAAGGGTTAATTAGATTTAATCCTATTCCATTCAAGACAGCATCTCAGTCCCATGTTGTGGTTCAGAATGGACCGAAAGTGCTGCAATTTGTTTTAACAGTATTACACTGTCTCATAACACTGTATCAAAGTGCACAATGAATTACAAATGTATTTCAGAATGTTGTGTATTTCATTACAGTATTGTGACAGCACTCAGCTTTGCAAAATACCTATCAGTTTTATGCAACTTACCAACCAACCAACCAATGAATTAATCATCCATTGAACCAGCCCACCAATCAACCAATTAACCCACCAAGCCCAACTCAAAACCAACCCCAACCAAGAAATCTATAAACAGTATAGGTTGCAGGTTCGGATCCCGCCCAGGATGCCTTGGCCACCTCATGGGTTTATGTGCAGGTTTAAGGCTTGTGCCATGATCGCCATACACATGGCACCTGTGACATTAGTGCATATGGAATTTGTTCCAAGCGCGGGAGACATCGTCTTGAGAACCTGAAACTGAAACTAACTAAACCTACAAACCACCCAATCAATGTCAAACAACTGACCTGCACCGTCTTATAAGCTTCAAGAACACGTCAGACCCTAATTCTTTCTCCAGCTTTTTCCGCCAATTTTCCAGCCGAGAAGCAAGGTCAACGTCATCATCGCCACCATCATCATCATCCTCACCATCCCCAAACACAGTTTCGATGTCCGTGTCGCTGTCATCTGCCACAGAAAGCCACAACAGTATTGTAAAAGCCGATGCATTTGGACAGGCAGAGTGCAAGAGTGGACATAACTATCTGTGTGTGTATGTGGGAGGCAGATACTGTAAGTGGATTTTTTTTTCCTATGCAGTAAAAAGATTTCTTCGTTCTTAACTCTTAAACTCCTGCACCCTGTCCACCAGCATTCTGCACTGTTGACCATGCTAGCAAAGCAAAAAATTAACCCTTTGACTCACTCACCCTACTACTGAAATAGAGTGAGGGACTTGCAGGAGGCTGGTGGATAGGGTGAGGGAGTCAAAGGGTTAAGTTTTTGCAGTTGGTGGATAGGGTGCAGGAGTCAAAGGTTGATATGTTTTTTTTTTCTTGTTTGTCCATTGATGTCATTCATTTGTGAACACAAATATATTCAAAAGTGTTTTTATGTGTATGAGCATTTGTTTTCTCTCACCAGATGGCAGTCATACGCCATGCCCAGCGTTTCCATATTTCTATAAACAACTAAACACATACAAGGTTTGTGGAATCTTTATTGTGTGTGTTTGATTTTCTCCATGTATATACACATGAAGGGGATTCAGGCACTAGCAGGCCTGTGCATATCTTAACCTTGTGTGTGTGTGTGTGTGTGTGTGTGTGTGTGTGTGTGTGTTGTGTGTGTGTGTGTGTGTGTGTGTGTGTGTGTGTGTGTGTGTGTGTGTGTGTGTGTTCGTTCGTTTTTGATTTAGTCTTTTCATATGAGTGATATTGCGATGTGTGTGTGTGTATTTGTGTGTGTATGTGTAATGGGGTATGTGTATGTGGTATGTGTATGTGTATGTGTGTGTGTGTGTGTGTGTGTGTGTGTATGTGTGTGAGTCTATAAATGCACTTGTGTGTGTATGTGCATATGTGTGTATGTAAGTGTGTATGTGTGCATGCATACACGTGTATGCGAATGTGTGTATGCACACAAATGTGAGTGTGTATATGTGTGTGCTTGTGTATGTAAGTGTGTGTGTATGGGTGGAGAGTATGTGTGTGTATACATGTGTGTGTGTGTGTGTATATATAGGTGTGCATGCGTGTATGTGTATGTGTGTAAGAATATATGTGTGTGTGTGTGATACAAAATATCCCATTTTGTCTGTGAGATGGTGTGTATCAAGACTATAAGTACCTTCCAAGTCGTCCTCTCCATCTTCTTCTTCTTGTAGCGCAGAGGGACTGTGTGTGGACAAATCAACAGTTTAAATGTAAATCACTTTAAAAGAATATGGAAATGCAAAGAATTCCTCTCCCTCTGTCTATCACACACACACACACACACACACACACACACACACACACACACACACACACACACACACACACACACACACCCATACACACACACACACACTCATACACACCTCTCTCTCATGTACACATACACACACATTCATGTACACACACATACAAACACACACACACACACACACATATTCATGTACACACACACACATACTCAAGTGCACACACATACACAAACACGTTCATGTACCTACACACACAAACACACACACACATGTCCACATGTACATACATACCAACCATTTAAGTAAAAGCAACTTTGAATGAGGATGTAAACGCTAAGAAATCCCCCCCCCCTCTCTCTCTCCCCCGATCAATCACAGATACAGACACAGAGACAAAGACACAGACAGACAGACAGTTAAGTATAAGCAGCTTTAAATGAAAATATAAAAGTGAAGAACTCAACCCCCTCCCCCTTCTCTCTGCCTCTGTATCACACACACACACACACACAACACACACACACACACACACACACACACACAGACTTCCAGTCAATATGAACCCATCTCTTTTTTCTTCAGAAACAGAGACTGAAAATAAAATCAGAGCAGTTTTAGCGTTACTAAAGAAGATCCCAAACTTTAACCCTTTGATTCCCACTGGCTACCAGCATCCTACTGTCAACCATACTAGCAAAGCAAAAACTTAATCCTTTGACTCCCTCACCCTATCCACCAGCTTCCTGCCCTTTGACTCTCACCCTATCCACCAGTTTCCTGCAGGAAGTTGGTGGACAGGGTGTGGAAGTCAAAGAATTATGTACCTAGTAACATTTTGAAGTGATGCATTTCTACTGGTCATGCAACCAGCAAAATTTATAATCAATGGTCATGAATTAACCCTTTGACTCTCTCACCCTATCTGCCAGCATCCTGCATTGTCAGCCATGGCAGAAAAGCAGAAACTTAACCCTTTCACTCCCTCACCCTATTCACCAGCTTACAGCAGGAAACTGGTGGTCAGGGTGAGGGAGTGAAAGGATTCAATTTTAGCCGGTGGACAGGGGTGAGAGAGTGAAAGGGTCAAGTTTTTGCAGCTGGCAAATAGGGTGTGGGCGTGAAAGGGTTAACAAAGTTAGTTCAGTTCTTACCTCATGTCATCCACTTCAACGTTCTGAATGAAGGGAGTTTCATCTACCTCCTGTCCAATCATAAACATTTTCTTCAATGTCTCGCAATGAGAGGAGTCTATGGTTAACATTAAACGTATGTGTTCATGTCAAAAAGTACATGTCAGAAACTCACCTTCAAGTCTACTGTTTGTATGAAATCCCTTGCCCCATAAGTTATAACAGGGTTAAGTTTAAAGATCATGCTGATCCTTGGATGATGGATCCATGATCTGTATATAATGGTTGACAGTTTGCACGAGTGTTGTGGTTCTTTATTTGTTTGTTTAAAGCCCACCCAACTGTGCAGAACCCTAAGCTATAACCGTTTCAAGCATACACAATACTTCAACAGGAAAAAAAAAGGAAAATAAAATAAAATACGTTCGCGCACATAATCTGAGGAGATGCCCCTGGCATTGACCACTCCGTTCAATTTATCACACAGTGGATTTAAAAAACATACCTGAATACAAATTTAAACATAACTAAGGACACTAAAAAACATAAAAATGGGTCCTAGAGCCAGAAATGCACTTAATACATGTACCCAATTTTCAATCCTAAGAAAAAGTACATAAGACTGTATTGAACACATACAGGTTAATGGACCAGCATGGCAGGAAATGATAGGAAAAAATGACAGAAAACAAAGGAGCAAGGCAGAAAACAAAGAGAATGACAGAAAAGAGGAAATTTCTAGCACAGAATTCACAGAAGATAGGGATACTGTTTATACTGAAAGAGCCTCTGGCATCCCCATGGGCAGAAGTGTTGTGGAAATATGTCAAAAACATGAATACATTGTCACTGTTGTTTTCAGTGCTGTCAATGTTGTCAGTGTTACTACACATATTATACTTCATAATTATGACAACCCTTTATGATGTATGCTATCATGCTGAAACCTAAGAGAAAAAACTTTTTTTACAAAAAAAAAAGAGGGGGGAGGGGAATCCCATTATGTCTATATCATCAAAGAGATATAACTACTAAACAAAGCAAAACAGCAATCAAAATATTTTTATTCTACTTATTATAATTACTCTCATTTTTCGTAAATACCAGCATGCCAAAAAACAACAACAACAACAAAACAAAACAAAAAAACACTAACAAAAATTAAAGAAACAGAAAAAATTTGAGTGTCTCAATTTTTCTTTGATGCACGTCTACACATTGTTTTTACCCAGACTGTGCACAGTCTGCATATTCTGTCTCAGATAGGCGCGCATGCTGGGTGTTTTCATGCTTCCATAAGCCACCACATACTGACATGACTTACAGGATCTTTAATGTGCATACTTGATGTTCTGCATGCATATACAGACGGAAAGGGTTTTGTCACTAGCAGGTCTGCACACATGCTGATCTGACAGATAACAAAAATCTCCATCTCCATCCTTTATCCACAAGGTGGGAGGTACATGACAGGATCGAACTTTGACCTTCCAACTGAAAATCTGTTTTACCCACTTAACCACCTCATCCATCTGGCATGACCTGGTTGACTGTAAGACCTTCTCTGCTCAACATGCACATGTGTGCACACATATGTACACATACACATGTGCACACACACATACACACACACATATGCACACACCCATGCATGCAAGTGCACACACATGAACACACACATGCACACATGTGTACGGGCACACAGAGTGACCCAATCTGAAATCTGCTTATGAGACCTTCCCCTTCTCAACACGTACACACATCAACACACACAATGCCAATTCACCTGACCGATATCCAAACTGTGAGAGTAAGGAGGGGTCCCTGTACTCTCTGCGCTCCTTATAAACTGCCAAAGTCTGGTCATAAGACCTTCCCCTCTCCACACACACACACACACACACACACAGACACACACACACAGATACACAGAATGCCCCACTCACCTGAGTAATATCCACACTGTGAGAGCGAGGCACAGGGTCCCTGGTACCTCTCTGTGCCCCTGACAGACTGCCAAAGTCTGGTTCAGAACAAGTCCTCAGTAACTGCCAGAATATAAAAGTGTGCAATCAATACATCTGACCAACACAGTCTAACAAGCTGGCTCTTCACAAGCTTGTACATGCAGTCTTTGAAACCATCAACAGTCTAACAAGCTGGCCCTCTGCTGGCATTCATCAGTTCCAGTCAAGAGACCTTCAGTAGACTGGACAAATGAATGTAGGCTGTTAGCACAGTTGATTGGAACACACAGGGAGACGAGTGGCAGAATCGTTCAGTCATTCGCCTGCCAATAACTAAACTCGAGGTTTCAGGGTCGCTCCCCATAGAGGCCTTGACTTTTCTCCCCAGTTTGACTGGAAAATTGAATTGAATGTCTAGTCCTTCAGAAGGGAACGAAAAACGAGTAAGACCAGTGTGCCTTCTGGCTGTGCACGCTAATAATTCCATGGCAGTTGGAAATCGTGAAGAGCAGGGCATCGCCCAGGTGCCTTGGTATATAACATTCAAGAGATAGGTTGATTTCCCAATCCCGTCCCATCTCTTGAAGACCAATTAGCCTTCTTGCCTTTCTGAAGTCTTGTTAAAAAAAAAGTGAATATGAATATGAATTTGAAGCGAGGGAGAGGGGATGGGTGCCGCCCTTGTGCTGCTGGCCCCGGGAAAAGTTGAGGTCTCTGTCACCTCACTCCCTTATGACCCCAGGGTTATGGCACTATCTAGGTAGGATCTCAGGACCCGGCCAGCTCGTTGGTTTATGCGCAGGCTTGAGGCTTGTGCCGTGATCATTCTGAATCTTCTCCATCACATGGCACCTGTGATGCTATGCATATGGAATTCATTCCGAGTGCGGAGACGTCATCTTGAGAAATTGAAATTGAAACTGAAACTTCAAAACATCTCATCAACACAGTTTAACAAGCTCACTAGCTTGTAGCCCTCAAAACATCTCATCAACACAGTCTAACAAGCTGGCTCTCCACAAGCTTGTAGCCCTCAAAACATCTCACCAACACAGTCTAACAAGCTGGCTCTCCACAAGCTTGTAGCCCTCAAAACATCTCACCAACACAGCCTAGCAAGCTGGCTTCCACAAGCTTGTAGCCCTCAAAACATCTCACCAACACAGTCTAACAAGCTGGCTCTCCACAAGCTTGTAGCCCTCAAAAAACATCTCACCAACACAGTCTAACAAGCTGGCTCTCCACAAGCTTGTAGCCCTCAAAAACATCTCACCAACACAGTCTAACAAACTGGCTCTCTGCTAGCATTCATCAGTTCCAGTCTTGTCAAGAGGACTTCCACAAGACTGGAGGAATGAGTGTGGGCTGTTAGCTCAGTCGGTTACAGCACAATGCTGATGATATGCAAGGATTATGGGTTTGAGGAAGCAGGAAGCTGGTGGATAGGTAAGGGCATCAAATGGTTAAGTTTTTGTAGTTGATGGGTAGGGTGCGGGAATCAAAGGGTTAAGGCAGGCCATAGGTTTATTTTTGGTGGAGCTGACTGGCTTCCCTACCAGAGCCGTGCTGTGCTACGTGTTTTTATGTTTCCATAAGCCAGCTGCTGACATGACTTACAGGACTGCATATTTGATATTCACTGTGTGTATACACATGGAGCAAGTTAAGCCACTGGCAGATGTGTACACATGATGACCTGGGACATTGGAAAAATCTCCATCCTTTACCCACCATGTGGAGGTATTTAGACGGATCGAACTTAGAACTTTATGATTAAAAGTCCAACACACACAGAAGCACACACACACAAAGAGACGCATACACACACACAAAGAGATACACATACACACACATACCTGTACACACACACACAAACACAAAGAGACACGCATACACACAAACACACACATGCACACACACACACACAGAGATACATACATACAGAAGTGCACACACACATACATGCACATACACACAAAGAGACACATACACACATACAAAAGTGTGCACAACAACACACACACCACGCACGCACGCACCGCACACACACATACACACACACACGCACACACACAAAGAGACACATATACAAATACAAAAGCATGCACATACACACACACATCACAAAAGTAACAAGCAATATGTCACAAACCTGAACATTATTGATGTCAAAGTCTCCTGTAGACAAAACCCTCCAGCACTGAGTGAGCTCTGCACATTCATTTAACACCAGTAGTTTTCAATTCAGTAAAATCTTGGGGGTCTGTTCACAACTTGTTCTGTAAAGTATACACGGTGGAGAAGAACTACTCTCTGAGAAGTCTTTACCATGAGTCATACTGGGCAGCAGCATTGCTCACACAACGGTGGTAGTCAAGTGGGTGTACGTTGGACTTTCAAGCGTCAAGTTCTGGGTTCGATCCGTCTAAACACCTCCACCTGATGGGTAAAGGTTGCAGATTTCTTCCTATCTTCCAGGTCAACATGTGTGCAGACTTGTCAATGTCTACACCCTGTTTACATGTATACACATACAGTATATTAGCTATTCACATGAAAGATCATTTAACATATATGCAGTATATTAACCCTTTGACTCCCACACCCTATCCACCAACTGTAAAAACTTAACTACTTGACTTCCTCGCCCTGTCTGTCAACTTCCTGCCGGAGAGGCAAAGGGTCAAGTTTTTACTCTGTTGGCATGTTTGACAATGCAGGATGCTGGTGGACAGGGTGCGGGAGTCAAAGGGTTAAATACTCATACTAAAGATCATGTAAGTCATGTCAGTGACTGGCTTCTGGAAACATGAAAACACCCAGTATGCGTGACCAACGAAGACGAAGTATAAGAATAAATACCAAAATACTGTCTATTTAATTTTAGATGTTTTTACTGACAGATGACCTTTCAAACATTTTGGTAAATCATTACAACAGCTTGTGCCAGAATATACTAAACTAAATTTATAAAGATCCAGACTTGTTTTTGGCAACAACAAAGTGCCCTTTTTGGACTTTGATTCACATTTCTCTTTGCAGGAGATATTTTGCTTTGGATATGAAATAGTCACTAAAAACAATGATAGGAGAGAAATAACAAGAGAGAGAGAGAGAGAGAGAGAGAGAGAGAGAGATACAGACAGACAAACAGACAGAGGCAGGCAGACAGACAGACACAGAGAGAGAGTGAGTCAGAACAGAGCAAAAAGAGAAAACAAGCAATAGAAGTGTGAGGAAAAAAAATGAGACAAAGAGATAAACACAAAAGAGAAATGGTTTGGGAAACAAACAAACCACAATAATAAACAAGTAAACTAAAAACACAAAACAAATAACCACTCACCTGTCCATATCTGGCCATCATTTGCATGAAGGTTGTCACCTGTTTTATAACATTCACATCACTTACCACCATATCTCTAACTAGTAGACATAAGTACATTACCAATGCATTAAACTACACTCTTACTATTTTTTCACATACTTGTCCATTTACGACAGAGGAAACAACTGCCCCAAAAACAAAATCACACAACAACATCAATTAAAAAGGAGAGAAGGAGGGTAGAGAGAAGAGAGAAGACAAGAAGACCAGAAAAAAAGAACAACAACAACAACAAAAGAAAAAAAAAAGGGATAGAAGGTAGAAAAAGGAATACGAAACAGCTAAAAGACGAGACAGAGACAGAGACACAGCAGACACACCAAAAAGCAGAACAAACACAACACAATGTTCATAAACAAGGTAAAAAGGACATACACACAACACACATACACACACACACACACACACACACACACACACACACACACACACACACACACACACACACACACACACACAACACACACACACATCACACACACACAACACACACACACACACACAACACACACACACACACACAACCACACAACACAACACACACAACACACACACAACACACACACACACACATACACACACACACACACACACATACACTACACACACACACACACACAACACACACACACACACACACACACACACACACATACACAACATACAACACACAGAGAGAAAAATACACATACAAGTGTTCCATGAATCTGCTTGCAACTGAGATGCATAAGAAATATTATTTTTTATAACATGATTTTTAAAAAACTCGTTCTGTCAATATCTCGGTGGATTGTAAAACTTTTTAATATGTGAGGTATGCTTCCTTGGTTTTTGCACAAAATGGAACTGCAAATGTGAAACCTTTCTTTATTTTTCACATTCGAGTAGCACTGTCTTAAATGTGTACATATGCCTGCTCTGGTCATTGGGCCCACACTGTGCAGCCATTAAGTTCCTGCACAGCCTGCATACTCCATCTTCAGTGGGTGTAAATGATCATCAATTGGAGTTTGGACTTTGTACAACAGGGATTCATCATACTCAGACCATTCCATACGTGCTCCACCCAAATCTGTCCATAAATTATCTGGCAGACTCCCTGAAACCACTCAAGACCATATACTTGGGCAAGGTTTTGAAACAGGGAGGGTGGGAGAGGGACCTATGAACCATGAAGCAGACACCACCAGAATGATGGAAACATCAAGATGGGCAGCAGACAGGCCAGTTTCAACACTGTGGGCTGGGACTGAACTTTTGACATCAAATCTCAAGTCCACAGCTTGATGACCAAAACAAAAAGCAAAACGATCAGCCCAGGTAAAAAAAAAAAATCCTGTGGCCCGCTTGAGGCTTGAACCCACAACCCCTGTGTCATGAGGATGGTGCTTTAATAAATGCGCTAACGGAGCCACATTTCTTAACCCTTTGATTCCCGCACCCTCTCCCTTTGACTCCCTCACCCTATCCACCAACTTCCTGCAGTAAGCTGGTGGATAGGGTGAGAGAGTCAAAGGGTTAATATTTTGCTTTGCTGTCATGATATGATTGAGAAAGCAGGATGCTATCAGATAGGCTGAGGGAGTCAAAGGGTTTAAACGAAACGAAAGTTTGTGATAGAGGTGAGGACAGTCTTAACTCAATCGCTTCGTGCCGGAAGAAAATCTCCGTCACTTCCGTTTACTGTGGTTACGTGATTTTTCTATTTCTTTTATGTCAGAAGCGTCAGTTATAGGGAAAAATCACTGGGAACTGAAACTAGGGTATGTTTACAGCAGTTCTTTACCTTAGATCGTTTGTGGCAATGTGAAACAAAGACAACAGTAGCCTTTTTTCAGCGCTACCCGCGACATGCGAATTTCGCAAATGGCGTCAAGGAAAGCAAGTCGAACCTCACAATTCTGTAAATATTTTGTGCTCTGGAGCAACTGGACGCAAAAAGTGACAACTACCAGTAATCTTGTGATTTGAAACATCCATGGCATGGAAATTATGTTCTGGACTTCATCTAAAACTGTTTCACAGTGTGTGTTCATATCCATAAAAAAAAAAAAATACCCCCCTTTGGACACCTATTTGGATACCTCATCATTTACAAGTACACGGAATACCATATATAAAGTAAGATTATTTGTAAAGATCTAATCCTGGTCTTTCTGTATCACTTTACTTTGTTTATCTACTTTATTTGGTTGTTTTTCTATATTTTTTTAAAATGTGCTAAAAATCCTCCAAATTGAGGGGGCAGATTGACCCTGAAGACTGCGACTCGATTGAGTTAAGGGTGAGAAGCAGACAAGCAAGTTTTGTGCATGTATATATATATATATATATACATATATATATATATATATACATATATATATATATATATACATATATATATATATATATACATATTATATATATATATATATATATATATATATATATATATAATATATATATATATATATATATATATATATATATATATATACACATACATACATATACGAGGGTTGTTCAATTTAAGATGACACTAGGCTTGCCGTTTGAAAACGAAGCAACGCACAGAAAAATGTTTATACCAAACACAACTTTAAAGTTTACCTGATTAGCATGCAGAAAATAAAGTTGACATCATGACGCAACTCGGAGTATGACGTAATTACAAATGTGTTTCAAATAGCTGAGCCTGAAAAAAATGGACGTCACCAATGAGCAATTTCGTTTCTACACTTTCACAAGGCTACAACTTGGTGACGATTGTAGGAAGATACACGCAGATTTGCAAGCTGTTTACGGAACGGATTGTGTGTCTTACCGCACAGTTTGCAGGTGGGTCAAACAATTAGGAGCAGGTAGAGTGCCATCTGATTGGGGTAATCGTGCAGAGCGAGCTTTACCAGCTCGGAACGAACAAAACATTGCATATGTGAAAAGACTGATAGAGGAGGATCCACATTCGACTGTGCGGGAATTAAGCGAGGCATGTGAGCTTTCAATTGGCACCATTAACAACATTCTGCACAAAGACCTTCACATGAGAAAACTGGCTGCAAGATGGGTGCCACATCTCTTAAGTGATGATCAGAAGCAGCAGCGGGTGGCATGTTCACGCAAACTGCTCGATGAGTTTGAGCCCAACGGGCCAAAACGACTGTGTGACTTAGTGACGGGAGATGAGAGTTGGCTCACATTCTACGGCATCCCCAACAAACGCTGCAACCGCATGTGGGTTGGCCCTGACGGAGACCGACCAGTTGTTCTTCGCCCAGGATTCCAGAGTCGCAAGCGACTGTTTTCTATTTTTTTCAACACGCAAGGCCTTGTGGCAATTGACATTTTGCCTGAGAAATCAACAATCACTGCCTCCTACTATACCCAAGTTGTGCTCCCCAAAGTTGTAGGAAAAATCCATGAGCAGCGCCCAACCGTCGGCACCCAGAGGACCCTTCTTCTGCATGACAATGCCAGTGCCCATAAGGCGAAGGTCACCACAACCTTCCTGAGCGAGCAAGGGATCCAAGTTTTGGACCACCCACCCTACAGCCCCGACTTGGCCCCATGCGACTTCTGGCTGTTCCCTGTTCTGAAGGAAAAGCTCGCTGGGCGTAAGTTTGACCGGGTACAAGACCTCGCCAAAGCCGTAAGATCAGAGTTGTCTGGTCTGCCTAAAACCGACTATCAGAGGGCGCTTGAGAATTGGCGTAGGAGGCTTGAACTTTGCATCCTAGCCAACGGAGAATACTTCGAGGGGATGTAAAAGTTTCAAGTTGCTGAGATGAGAGGTACGTTTTTTAAGGGGGTGGTGACATCTTAAATTGAACAACCCTCGTACATATCTAAAAGAAATGTCTCACACCTGCACACCCATATTGCATCCGCACCTCCCACTTTACCCTCCCTAATCCTCCTATCCCCTCGTGTTTTCCCTCACAAACTCACCAAGCGTAGCTCCAGACTTCTCCACTTGTACAGTCTTGGTTACACTTCCTCTCCCTGCCGACACGCCGACCGAAGACGCAGACAAAGGCGTCGATGGAGATTCCCTTGGCGTTGACACCACAAATGTTCCGCTTCGAATCGGCGCCATAGGAGGGGGAGCGGAGGCGACAGACCTGGCTGGAACTGTGGCAGAGACTGCAGGGGTTGGTGAAGAGGGGGTGGGCGTCTCGGACAGAGAGACGGTGAAATGCACTGACTTCTTTTTGGTGATACGCGGTGGAGGTGGCTTGGGGTGTTCTTTTTTGTCTTCTGAGTGAGAAAAAAACCAACAAGCAATTTAACTAACAACAAAATTACTAACCAACTTACAAGTTAACAGACTGAACAAATTAGTCTTTTATTGTTGTCGTTTTCTTTTTTTTTTTTCAGAAAAAAATATAAAAGATAAACTGATTACGCTTGTTTTTTTGTTTTTTGTTTTTTCATGTAAATAAAAAACTTTGACAAATTAAGAAGAAAGAAAAGTTTGAACTTTACGACGATTTTCCTTGACTGCATCACATATAATGATGTTTTGGTTAAGCATTGAAGTGATTCCCACATCGTTTTGATTAATGACATATTTGACGCGAGTTATACCTGGACTGTTCAAAACAATATTTGCCTTACATCAAGGGTTTGTTTTACCCAAATAGCGAGACTGTGGTCTCTAAATCATGGCAAATGATACAGTAGCAAAACTGTACACATATGTTTTTATTCATTTTTATTTTTGTCACAAACTCAGGCAACTCTGCCCACTAAGTGCATGGCATTTGCACAGCCCCCCCCCACTTTTTTTTGACCAAGACTTCAGAAAGGCAAGAAGGCTAATTGGCTTTCAAGGGGAGGGACCTTGGAAATGAACCTATCTTTCCAATATTTATATTGCAGCAAAGACACAGACACTCAAGGACTCATGTACACAGAGAAACACACAGGCGCACACACACAGACACACACACACAACACACAGAAACACACTCACATACAAACAAACACACACACACACACACACATACACACACAGACAGACACACACACACACATATGCAGACACTTCAGAATACCATGATCGACAGGTAGCTGATCAAGAGCACTCAACAAGGTACCCCCAGGACGTTGCCACTGACTACGTGAAGACCTGGGTCGTCCCTCCGGCTGTCCAGGATTGACCAACGCTCTGTGGTTGTCACCCGTCGCTGTGCAACATAAAAAACAATTGTTAGAACTGTCCAGCGATGACTAGCGAATTTACAATAATCATGACTCTTACTTATCTCACCTGACAGTGTCACTGGGTTCAGTGTTGTTCGCTGCACTCTGTGACACAGCCACTCTCCTCCAAACGGCTGTCTTGACTTTTGTGGACAATTTCTTGAATGTTTAGGCCACTGATGTTGGTTACGTTCTCGATGTACGAGACTAGAGGTCTGCATTTCTTCCTTTTTGCTACTGTTTTTCTTTGAAATATGGTTGCCATGAGGTCCATATTCTTGCTGCCTGACACATGGCCAATGTATTTTAGTCTTCTCTGTCTAGTTACATGAAAACAATTGTTGGAATTGTACAATGATGTTTACAATAATCATGACATGACTGGTGACATAAAAAATAACTGTTAGAACTGTCCAATGATGTTTACAATAATCATGACTGTCCTCCTTCATTGGGCAACAGGGAAGTTTCAGTCTTTTTCTCATAATTCTGTATTTGGTGTTTGTTTGTGGTCTTGTGTTTGCGCTTGACAGAGGCCGGTTGGCCGAGGGTTGCGCTTGTCTTGTCTTGTTGTGTTGGATACACGTTCTGGTTCTGTTTTCGTGTTTTTCTGGTTCCTGTCCTCCTTCAGTTCCTAAGGACTGTGGAGCAGCACCGCTGGACTGATGTTTCCAGTGTACAAGCCTGGGCACAGTGATAGTGCTGGCAAATACTTGATATGTGGAAGGGAATGACACCTATGACACACTGACACTACATACTGCATGGAGCCATTCAAGATGTGTGGTGAACAAACCAACTGTTCCGTTCCAGGGTGGGACTCAATTCAGAAACAAGAGATCTTGTATTCACAGCTCAATCAAAAGAGACAACCCACCTAAATATTTTTTGTCCCAATTTCTACGCCACCTTAATGATCACTGAAGCTGGAACAGTTTTTACAATGCAATGATGATGATGTCCATGAGGATGATAATCATGATGCTATGGAGTTCCATCCAGGATTGAGACTGCCTGACAGGGCTGTACTCTACGCTTACTATCATACTATATCCTGGCGTCAACCAGGCCCGAGAGATACAGATACCTGCAGTGCTGGTCAGAAGATTTGAGCAACACCCTCAATGACGCATCTGTGAAGTGGATGAGACTCAACAGTGTGGTCCCAGTCTTCCCAATGAGCCCATAGCACGCCCAACTTTGGGTAAGAGCCGGTTAGAGCTGAAAAATCACACAATGATTTTTGAAGGTGCTGATGGGGATTCGAACCCACAACTGTCCACTCCACAGTCCATTGAGCTAACCACTACACCACAGCTACTGGTAACCCACCTAAATTTAACAGTGGCCTGCTTGAGGGTCAAACCCACATCCCCCTGTGTTACCAACTAACGAACCTTCCATATGTGAGGCTGTCTCTTCCAAAGGCATCTTGCTCAGTCGTAACTGTTCCTCTTTCCAGTGACTTCTGCAAGCTTCTGGATCTGCTCTGGGACTGACAGCATCAGCGCTCCAATGTCGACGTATCGCCCCTTCTTCCGCTATAGGGGGCACTGCCTCTCCTTTGTAGGATTTCCACCTGCTCCTAGATGAAGGCCTCTTCTGGACTGGTTTACGTTCGCCGACTTCTTTTCTTAAACCCCCACTGAAAGAGAGTGGAGATGAAATAATGATGATGATAGTGATGATAATAAGATTCTTTTTAAATGTATTTATTTATTTATTGAATTTCTACTGTCTCTGGTTTCTTTAGTGTGTGTGTGTGTGTGTGTGTGTGTGTGTGTGTGTGTGTGTGTGTGTGTGTGTGTGTGTGTGTGTGTGTGTGTGTGTGTGTGGTGCGCGCGCGCGCGCGCGTATGTGTGTGTGTGTGAGTGTGTGTGTGCAGTACACGTGCATGTGTGTGTGTGTGAGAGCATGTGTGTGCATGTGTGTGTGTGTTTGTGAGTGTGCATGAGTGTACAAGTCTGACAGCAAGATCCACCCATAAGGAGCTGAAAAAAACATGTTCACACACACCACACACATACACCACACACACAGACACACACACACACAGACACACACAGACACACACACACACACACACACAAACACACACACTACACACCTCTCTCCAGTCAACACGAAACAATCTTTCTTTGAAAAAAGGGCACACTGGAGAAGTAAAAAAAAAAAAAAAAAAAGAGATAGAGCAAAGGGAGGGAACTGGAAACAAATGGACAGAGCAAAACTCAGAAAGACAAGCACTCACTCGGAAGGACCATCACCAGCATGTCCGGGGCCACCAGGAGAGGGCGGAGACTTGTTGGCACCAATCAGATTCAGCACGCCAGAGATAGGGACAGCTGGCGCCGGGTTAGCATTAGCTATGGCTTCAGCTCTGGAACAAGTTCACAACTTGCACAGTCATCTGGAATGTCATCCCGTTTCAAGACATCATCAGTCCTATTCTTACTGACCTTATATGTATATAAATAACTTTTTCCTTTGCCTGCGCATAAATAACAATTTTCTTTTTTTCATCCTGCATATAAATAACACTTTTCTTTTTTTTTCCACTATCCCATCTCCCATGCTGGTTTTCAGTGGCCACAGCCTGGGACAATTTTTTACAATGGTATGATGATGCATGACGATGTGGATGATAATCATGATACTGCGGAGTTCCATTCTGGATTGAGACTGTAACAGGGCTGTACTCTATGCTTCTTTTCATGATGTATCCTGGCATTAACCAGGCCCTGGAGATACAGACACCTGCAGTGTTGGTTTGCAATTTTATAATAATAATAATATTTACAATATTTATATAGCGCAAAATCTCGACAAAATCAAATCTAAGCGCTGAAACAGGCACACACGCACACACGCACACATGACACACACACACACAACACACATGCATGGCTATAAATGGGGAGAAAGAATAAAAGCAATAAAAGCAAGAATAAAAGCAATGGAAAATTATAATTTTGAGCAATACCTTAATGGAGCATCCATCAATAAGCCCCTGTCACACTCAACTCTGGTTAAGAGCTCACTGAGGTGAAAAATCCTGCAAAAATTTATTCTGACAGGACTGATAACATTCGAATCCATAAAATCCAGTCGTCAGTCCATTGTACTAGCCACCGCACCGCAGTAACCTGTGACCTAACCCTTTGACTTCCACACCATGTCCATCAGAATTCTGCACTGTCAAACCATGCTAGCAAAGCAAAACCTTAACCTTTTGACTCCCTCACTCTATCCACCAGCTTCCTGCAAGTAGCTGGTGGACAGGGTGAGGGAGTCAAAGAGTTAAGTTTTTGCAGCTGGTGAACAGGATGCAGCAATCAGAGGATCAAGCAACACTTCTTGCCTGAGGCTGCCCCAACAAAACAGCCAAAATCATGACACTGCTTCCATTTTCTTGTAAATCAATCAAAACTGTTCAAAACAGAAGACATCAAGGCACAGCACTAACCAGTCCAGAGAAACAAGTCTTTAAATCTGTTGCCGAATGAGCAGTATATGTGTGGCCTAGAGGTTAAAACACATGCCAGAACATGTCAAACCCAGGTCTGAACCATGGATAGGACATGGATTTTTCTCCATCCCTTCCACTAGATTTTTAGTGGTGGTCTAACTGCTACTCTTTCGATGAGACAATAAACTGAGGTCCCATATTTAGTTTGCAATCTGAGCATTTAAAGATCTCACAGCAACAAATCAGTCATCCTCCGTAAAATTCTGTAACAAAATTTAAGTTTCACAGGTATTCAGAAATACACTCATACAGAAAAGAGGAAAATAATGTATGCACTGCACTGTGGCAATGCCGTCTCCCTGGGAAAAGAGCCTGAATTTCACCATGAAAAACCCATTGTGACAAAACAACAACAATAACAACAACAACAAACTAAAGGGACTTAGAAACGGATTTGTGTGGAGTCTTTTTTTTTTTTTAATTATGAACATGCTAACACTCAAAGGTGAAGTAATTGCTCTGTTATAAGTATAATCATGGCTTGTCAGAAAAGGATCACAAATCACAGCTCCAACATCTCAAATCCCTAGTTCTTAAGTTGCAAATGAATAATTTGAGAATGTGATACGTCTCATCGAACATTTCTTCTTGTCTGCAGATGAACAGACAAAGGTCACATGAATGAATACCATATAAACACAAAATTTGAGGTAGGTTACATCTTAACATTTCCCAAGTACAAAGTTATGGTAGGCTCTTTAAATCATTTGCTACATTTGTAAAAATCTTGTTTGTAATGCACAGCTCAAATCAATGTTGGCTGTATGAATTCTTGTATCATTTTAAAAATCTTATTTATGTCAGTGTCTTTAAAAATCTAATCCTGACATTGATTTATTTATATTAGGGTCAAGTCCACTGTTGACAATGGTTCCTTCCTATCAGCATTTCAGTTCTATTTGCATTATCATTCACAATGTTGTTTTTTTTAAAGGTAAAGGCTGTCCCACAATCCTGGGGTAAAAGGAAATGAGGTGGTAGAAATGTCAACTTTTCCTAGGACCAGCATTATGACGTGATGCTAATTTTTTTCTCCTAACTGGTTTACCTTTCCCTAACTGTAATGAAAATCAGGTATCCAATCACAGCCATGGACAGCAAAGAAAACAAACAGACAGTCTTGATGGAGGCAGACACAAGAAGATCATTGATAAGAAAGATTAGGAAAAGACAGGCAACATTTAGAGGCCATTTTATGAGGAAAGGGAAATTAGAGCACCTGGTCACAACAGGAAAGCTGGAGGGAAAGAGAGCACCAGGTAGACCCAGGAAGAAAATGATGGACAGACTTGCAGGGTGGCTGAGGACAGAGAGGGTGGAAGATGTGCTTGCGGTTACAAGGGACAGATACATATGGAGGGCCGTGATCGTCAACATCATGCGGCAGGGCACATGATGATGATGATAAATCACAGCTAGGTAGATTACAGGCCACACACACATGTTAAGTACTCCAGGTATGATTCACACACATGCAAACCCTTACAGTCAGATGGGAAAGTGGAAGCTCTACTTCTATGCCAACCAGGCCCCACACAGACCTTCAGATATCCATTTATACCTATATTCATATCCTACCTGCGTGCATTCCTCATTTTCTCTTCCCGCAGTTTCATCATCTGTATTTCATGCCGCTGTCTCTCCAACTCCTCTCGCTCCTTCTGCATCCTCTGCATCCTGTCCTCTGCTGGTTCCTGACACATGACAACATCCCCAACAATCAGACACCACTCAATGTTTTCAGGCTCTCGTAAGTAACAGTTGTATAGACAGTACATGACTTGTGTAAAAGTTCCTGTTTGAGTTTAACTCAATGGAGTCGCAGTCAAATAGTGCTTGTCGACCCCTGAAATCGCGTGTTTTCGGCCATTTAAAAAAAAAAAAAATAAAAATAAACCAGACAAGATAGAAACAAACAATAAAGTTCAAAAGAAAGGCAGACGCTTGCTACATTAGATTCTACTCACAATTTGTGTGCTGATTTCCCACTTGAATGTAGAAATTACTCCAATTAGGGTATCCAAACAGCATTCCGAACAAAAGTTTTGAACCACATGATCAACCACATAGCGATGTCACTTAAGCCAATGCTAAGGACAAACTCGTATCTGAATCCAACAAATCATCCCTATCTTCGACAGATAATTCACCAACAAGATCTAATTCATCATCAGATCCTTCAGCTTGGATGATATCGATCACCTCTTGCACAGAAAACATATGCCGGTTTCGAAGTCGCCTTGCTGCCATTTTGAAAATAGGTGAATACAGATTCGCTTACTGACTCTAGTAACTTCGTCAAAACAAAGACTGTATGATGATTAGATACGGTCTAAGGGAAGCAATCGATGCATAGATGATTATACTTTGACTTTCAGGAGTTTTCTCCCTCGAATACTGCTCATGTTATAAATAAAAAAATGGCATTTTCCGATGGCACCAGCCTGCCGTCACGACTAAGACCACGGTACAGATGGGCGGCAGCAGACTGCCGTCAAACGCCAAAGTGTTAAGGAAAGACTGTCATGTAACTCTGAGGTCACGGAGAGTTATGAGATACAGAATTCAACTTTACTCAGTGCCAGCATTACAATAGTGGTACCCATCTCCTCTCCCTTGCTACTTTACCTCCCCCAACCTCATATATCATGAATTCAATTTTATTACCCACATCCGTCTTGTTAATTCAAAGTGACAGAATTTGTTCACTTAAGTCTGTCCGCAGTTTGAGTGGTATTCAAAGACTTACAGGACTGTCATGCCTCTGCAGGATGGCACGGCGTTCATGGATGTTCTGTTCACGGATCTGTCGCAGCTTCTCCAGATAGTCCTGAGTGTGGAAAAAATATTTTAAGATTAAATGTTACCAACTGCTTGCAATTTATTGGTTTGTTTTATTCAAAATTCAATTTTACCAACTGCCTGCAATCTATTGGATGTTATGCCAAATATGACAAGTTATCAACTGCCAGCAATTTATCGGTTTATTACATTCAAAATTAAATGTTACCAAATGCTAGCAACTTATTGATTTATTAATAACATTCTAATCATTGAATACAGAAATGAAGAACAGGTCAATATTACAAACTGTAGCTGTTGAGATATTTTGATAGATAATCATAGCTAATGATGAAATCTTATGACCAAATTTGCAGGATTTATGAAATACGTAAAGGAGCAAATTTTGTCATAATTTGGGGAACGAAACAATCAGTCACAAAAACTGATGAAAGCATATAAGCTGATAATGAAACACAGAAACAACCATAGACAAATTAATGTCAAATAATACAAAAACGATTCATTTATTTATCTATATATTCATTCATATTCATTCATTCATTTCATTCATTCATCATTATTCATTCATTCATTCATTCATCCACTTCTTATTAAGTATAGCCTTGTCTAGCACAAATGTATCACTTCAAAAATGGATTGTATCAAACACTAGAACTTGTAGAAAGAACAGCACTATAACATGAAAAGAAAAAGAGAAGCAGACGACAGGCTGGGACTGATACTAAACCTCACCTGTTCCTCTCTGTTACGTCCCATGGCCACCAGTTGTTTGACAGCCGCTGAAACCAATCCAGCATTTTTTTTAAACACCATTCATTATGTCATTTACACAAACCAATCCAGCATTTCTCTCAACACCATTCATTATGTCATTTACACAAACCAATCCAGCATTTCTCTCTTCAACACCATTCATTACGTCACTTACACAAACCAATCCAGCATTTCTTTCTTCAACACCACTCATTATGTCATTTACACAAACCAATCGAGCATTTCTTTCTTCAACATCATTCATTATGTCATTTATGCAAACAAGTCCAGCATTTCTTTCTTCAAAACCATTAATTAAGTCATTTACATAATCATTTCTATTTCAGTACGCTCAAAGTGAAATTATTATTAAATACAACTTTGTGGATACAAAACATTTTAAAAGCAATGGTGTACAGACATCACCTTAGAGATAAAGAACTTGTGGGATAAAAAAAAAGTAAAATTTGTTCCATAACCCTCAGGTCACAGAAGAATGAGGTGTTAGAGGCCTCAAATTTTTTTGGGTCAGCATTATGAGGACAGTGCCCATCTCTTCCTCACTGCTTTACATTTCCCTAACTTTGAAGAAAGTCAGGTAGCTATTTACAAGTGACACCACACTCACATATACAATTCCCCAGGTGTTGTTCGCCCCTGTGCAAACTCAAGCACGCAGACTCATCATCATCATGAGCCCTGCCACATGGCATTGGTGATCATGGCCTTCCATACAAATTATCTCTTGTCGCTGCAAGTACATCTCCTATCCAGTATGTCCTCAGCTACTCAACAAGTCAGTCCATTATTTTCTTCATGTGTCTACCTGGTGCTCTCTTTCCCTCCAGCTTTCCGGTTGTGACTAGGTGCTCTAATTTCTCCTGCCTCATAAAATGTCTTATAAATGTTTTTGTCTTTTCCTAATCTTCTTTATTAATGTTTTTTTTCATTGTCTCTGCCTCCTTCAAAATTGACTGGCAGGCAGACTGGAATATAATAACCATCCAAAAGATGAATGTTGTTAATCAGTGCATTTTCTCTTTTTAACAAGCACACAAGTGAATCCTTGCAAGATTTGAGACCTGACATATTTGACAGCCAGCAGTAGGGCAAATGGATCTACCCCCTGTTACCATGGCTCCAATATCTCTACTGCCTTGCATGTGGAGCTCATTTTCAGGATGTTGAGGACTGGCCCACATCATAGGTAACACTTTCAGCTCAAGTCTGTCTTGAATGCAGAAATGCCAAATACAACTTTCAAATTAACAGTGCCAAAATACCAGACAATGTGATTTCTGTGTGTAGTCTTCAAGTAAGGCAGCTGTATTTTAATCATTTTGGGACTGGAGAACAGGGTTTCAATAGAAGATTGAACCACTGCCATGAATGATACAGATGTCAAAGGGTTAAAGTAACATGCAGTAATACTAATAAATTTGATTACAGGTAGTTGGCATACCCATGATGGTACAAACAAAAAGACAGAAGAAGCAAAAAGAAGTTTCAGTATGTACAGCTTTTGAAGTAAGCCTGATTTAGTATGAGAGAGTTAAACACTGGTTGCAAATAAAAATACATATCAGTTTTTAACTGAGAAGATCCAAATTACTTAATTAGTTTTCAACAGAAAAGAAGCTATACACTACTTACCTGCCCTTGGCATGGGAGACTGTGCACCAGGACTAAATGGTCTCCCCTGAAATTAGAATGATTGTCATCATTCTACCAACAGTCTTCCTATACAGTGTCATCAAGTAGCGAGTTTAATTCTTTGACTCCCTCAACCTAACCACATGCCTATCGGGATACTGGTACATTTGGCTGTGGAAATCAAAGGGTTTCAAATATTCCATTGGGCCTAAAAAAGAATTATATGTATATGCTGACTGTGGAACAACATAGTGGAATGTGGTCAGTTTGCCTAATAGCCAAGTTTTCCATGCTCCACTAAAACGTCTGATTACATGTAATCCGCAGTGAGTTCAGACAAGTCGAGAGAACAGCACAATACAAAAATGATCGACAATATAATAATACACAACCATGATCTGACAAAAATACGACAAACATAATACACTGACAACAAGTTACATACCGTCAACACAAGTACATACCATAGCCTGTAAATATTTATGTACAAAAGCAGAAAAAAAAAAAAAATCAATGAACAGGCCCAGTGACAAAGACAGAAATCAGTAACTCATTTTTAGGGTTGTTGTCTATGCATGCCAGCATGCAGTGGCCTGCAATCAGACATCCACAGCATTTGTTTAGTTGCATTAAATATGCACTCTACTTCTATTTTTGTATTTTTCTGGTTTCGTAGTTGATTGAAGGCTGGCAGTCACTTTGATACAGATTTTTCTATGTCCCTGTTTAAATGCAGGAATAGAGACATAAGAAACAAACATACCCCATACAGGTCGGCCCTTTCCCGCGCCTTGTTGAGAGCAGCAATCAGTTGTCTCTGACGAAAGTCTTCTATCAGCTTCTCCTTCTCTATCGCTGGTGACCGGTTCTGTCTGTTAACGATGCCAAATTTAAAACATTCAGATGTTAATTAAACCTTTTGTGTTGTTTTTTGTGCTTTGTGTCTGTGGGAGGGGGGGGGGGGGGGGGCAAGAGGAGACAGAAATGATGGAAGAAAAGCATGTGTGTATATACATGCATCTGTTTTCGCATATCATTCTCAATGTTTTGCTGCCTCGTTTGCGTATTTAAAAAAAAAGGCAGAAAAAGGTGTACAGTAACTAGCTTGGTGTCTTGATAAACACACTTATATAAAACACACAGTTATACAATTCAGCCATTTTCTCCTGCTGGATGCTAAAAGTTGCCTACTGTTGTTTTTTTTTGTGTGCTAAGTGTTGTGCATTTATTCTTTTTTGTCTTCTGTATGATTGAAAAAGGTCAGCTGGCTAAAAATTTGTGCTTGTCTTGTTTTGTTAAATTGAATACATGTTCTAATTCTATTTTTGTGGGATTTTTTTGGTTGGTGTGTCCTTGAATGCTGGCAGTCATTTTGATTCATATTACACTTACAAAGCCACATACAGTCTCTCTATTGTCAACATAATAAAGGGAAACTGAATTCACAGAAACAAACCCCCACCCCCACCCCAAAAACCTTACCAAAACACACACACATGCACAGACACGCCACACACCACACACACACCATGACACACACACACACACAGACATCACACACACACACAGACTACCACACACCATCCATCCACATACACCACACACATCACAACACACTAACACACCCACACACAACTCATCACACTACATCCATCCCCAACACACACCACATTCACCCAATCACATACATACTAACTCCCCAAAGGCCTCCAGACACACTGCCTCGCCATACCCATGCCAACCTCCCCCCACAAACATCCTCCTAGCCTTCTGGTGACCCACCTCCACTACTCAGCTCCCCCTGACATACCCCTTACCTGTCCAGTACAGCTTGTTGTAGAGCAGGAGGTGGCCACACACCTGGTCTCTCATTCCAGTGTGGGGAACCTCCTCCACCTGTTTCAGTAACCACCACAGTGTACATACATCTCAACCCAAATCAAAACTGCTATGTGCTTGGAGAAAATATCATCATCACCTCATCATCATCATCATCGTCATCGTCTTCGTCGTCCTCCTCCTCCTCATCATGGTCATCATCATCATCATCATCGTTACTGTTATTGTCTCATAATCATCATTGCCACATCATCATCATCATCGTCGTCGTCGTCATCATCATCATCACCATCATCATCATCATCATCGTCATCGTCTTCGTCGTCCTCCTCCTCCTCATCATGGTCATCATCATCATCATCGTTACTGTTATTGTCATCATAATCATCATTGCCACATCATCGTCGTCGTCGTCGTCGTCGTCATCATTATTGTTGTTGCTGTTGTTGTTATTACTATTATTATCATTATTGTTGCTGCTGTTATTGTTATTATTAATCTTATAATCATTATCATCATCATTATAACAAATGCAAGAGACACAAAGACAGATACACATAAAGCAAATATGTGTCAACCCTAACACTATGATGAAAACAAATGAGTCATAATACATACACCGTTAAAAAAAAAAAGCAATAACAATTAATCATAACAAAATGTTGACTTTCCTGTATTGAACAGCCATCTAACGACCCAAAACAAAAAACAAAGAACAAAACAAAACTGATAATTGTGATATGATATGTGAAATCATTACCTCTTCATCATTTGTCTCAACTTATCAAAAGCTGTTTCTTATATCTCAATATGGGTCCTTATGACAAGTAAAAGAGTGCTGAGTTCTGTATAGTACAGAAGATACCATACCTGCCATCCTGTGGTCCAGCTGTCTCTCCCTCAGCTGTCTCTGGGCCTTCATTTTGTCCAGGTAAGCCATGTAGTGGTCATAGTTCCCTGCCTGTCTGGCTCCTGCGTTCTCCATAAACTGTGGCTGATGACACAAGACACTATATTCACTTGATTATTGTATTACTGATGAATTAACCCTTTGAATCCCACACCCTGTTCACCAGCATCCTGCATAGCCGACCATGCTAGCAAAGCATAACTGTAACCCTTTCACTCCCTCACCCTATCCACCAGCATCCCACACTGTCAACCATGACAGCAATGCAAAAACTGAACCCTTTCACTCCCTCAGGAACCTGGTGGGTAGGGCGAGGGATTGAAAGGGTAAAGTTTTTGCAGCTGGTGGATAGGGTGAGGGAGTGTAAGGGCTCAAACAACTGACCTAAGGGTCAGCCAAAAAACTAAAAAAAACAACCCACACCTGAAAAAAAAATCACCCTGTGGCATATGAGAGACAAACCCACAACCTCTGTGTTATCAGCACAATGTTTTAACTAATTGAGCTGATAGTAACTGATGTGAGTAGAAACAGTAGAAGATGCATCAAAGTTACAGCCAGTGTTCAAACAATTTGAAACAACACAATTTACAAAATAGTATTTATCAGCACACTGTTCATGAAACTTAATTGAGACTAACAGTAACCTGATGTGAGTAGAAACAGTAGAAGATGCATCAAAGTTAAGCATGTTCAACATTTGAACAACAAAATTTACAAATAGTCAAATCAAATGAAAATTTTAAATGAAAACTTAACAAACAAATCCAAGCCATATGATGAAACATATGCATATAATCTGAGAGAATCTTACATTAACCACAAAGCTGTAAAAAGTCAAGTTTGTAACATTACTATAAACTCTTTCAAGATATTAAGTGGCAGAAATCTTGTTACATATCGGTCAATTTTCTATGGGATTATCCCATTTCACCTCACGCTTTACCTTTCCCTACCTTTTCAGGTCTAAGTTATTATTCAAAGCTTTACAAATGTGGGAATCACATTCACAAAGTTTCATGAAACAGGTTCAAAGAAAAGAGGGAGCTCTGCCTCTTCAAAAGATAAACCTCTTCCTTACCAGAAAAAAACATTCTGAAGAGCAAAAAAAACCCAAAAAGGCTGAATTATAATTATTAAAACAGCAAGAAACTCTGGGGACAGCTGGAAAACACAGAAGCCCCTGTCAACCATTTCCGCCGTAAACTCCTTAAACAAAAGGGGCTGAACTGGCACCCAGGTCAAGATTCCTGATTGCCCCTCTGCTGTGGCTTTTTTCTTTTCTTTTTTTTCTACAAATTTTGAAAAGGAAAAAGATAAGGCTCAATCTTCATCATTCAATACTTTACATGTGTGTGTCTGCTTTTCATTGTTTATTTTATATCGGGGGTGGATGGAGGGCTGGGGAAGTTGAGGGTGAGTGGATGTGGACTGTGTGCTGTGATGTAAAGAAGTAGTTTTCTGTGATGTGGTTATATGGGGCGTTGGTGTGGTCAGTTCATGTGTGGAAACTAGATGAGTTTTCATCTTTATCCACAAGCTGTCAATTCATGTGTGGCAACTAGATGAGTTTTCATCTTTATCCACAAGCTGTCAATTCATGTGTGGCAACTAGATGAGTTTTCATCTTTATCCACAAGCTGTCAATTCATGTGTGGCAACTAGATGAGTTTTCATCTTTATCCACAAGTTGTCAGTTCATGTGTGGAAACTAGATGAGTTTTCATCTTTATCCACAAGCTGTCAATTCATGTGTGGCAACTAGATGAGTTTTCATCTTTATCCACAAGATTTCCCCCCCCCCCCCCCCACTTTTTTTTTAACACTACAGATGGAGATACACATTTCACTATAGTGAAGCCTAGGTTGCTCCAGTGACAAAGATAAGACGTAAGACCATAAGCTACGTAGGACCTCAAGACCTTGCCAACGTATAGGACTCAGTCGAAAACATATGGATTATGCATGGCCTTTTGGAGCTTCTCCATCACATGACAAATGTGGCATCAGTGCGTATGGAATTTATTACAAATGTGTAGATGACATCTTCAGAAACTGAAACTGAAACTGAAACTGAAATCTGTAATGAAAGATCAGGAAGATATTTTTAAATCTTCCCATGTTGAACTATTTTACCTGTGGTAGTGGGCCAGGAGGGGGTCGGTTAATGACCGGTAGGGGTCGGTTGACTGGTGGGTCAGGCAAAGGTCGGTTGACTGCGACTGGAGGTCGGTGGACTGGGGGGTCCGGTCGGATGTTCCCCCCTCCACCTCCCATCCCTCCTTTCTTTTTCTGTTCCCCTGACAATCTGTGACAAAATGAGTGGTATGGTATTAGTAATATGATGATGATACTACTACTACTACCACTGCTACTACTACTACTAATGATGATGATAATAACAAGAACAACAATAACAATAACAACAACAATGATGATGATGATTATGATGATGATGATGATGATAATGATAATAATAATAACAACAACAATAACAATAATAATAATAATATGCCAAATCTTGATGTAAGAATCAAACCAAGGTGTGCATTCTCATCATTCACCAAAGCCATCACCCAACGATGACCAAAGCACATGGAAACCAGGAGGGGAGGACAGGAATAGAGTGGGGCAAAAGGATGGGCACACAGAGGGTGAAATCATTGCTGGACAAAACTATGTCTTCAAGTTAGACTTGAAAGAAGACAGAATATGTGACTGTGTCAAGGGATTTGTACACATGTAGTATCTGAAGCAGAACGGAGAGGTTGGACAGGAGTGTACATCTGGAGGTGGTCAAAAACATAAATAGGTATAGTACCACTGATACACTTGTGGCATATTGTACAGATTTTGTTTAAATTCTTTGAAGAACGAGCAGCCAGTGGAGAGAATGAAGCAAGGGAGTGATATGATAATGTCTTTTTTCATTCTTGTGTGTGTGATACTGGCATGGCTCAGCTTCAGTAATATGGTCATTCTAAAGAATGAGGAAATTTAGGTGTATTGTTAACAGACTGTCAATTTCATTTCTGGTGATTTTTTTCAGCTTTGTCACGAACACTTCTTCAATACGCACACAGAGAGAAGCAACTTCACAACTCAGCAATTATTTATTAGAAGGTGACTTAATACAATAATAGGTAGTGTTCTGTATGACTGTGTTGGACAAGAACAGACAGTGCTATATGGAAAACAGTGGCAGAATGGTTCAGACGTTCGCCTGCCAATGATTACACCCAAGGTTCCAGGGTTCATTTCTCGTTGAGGCCTCGACTTTTCTCCTCAGTTTGATTCGAAAATCAAACTGAACGTCTAGTCCTTCGGAAGGGGACAAAAAACGAGCTGGACCTGAGCGCTTTCTGGTCTGTACATGCTAAAGACCCTACAGCAGTTGATAAACGGAAAGAGTAAGGCATTCGCCCAACTTCCCTGGTGTAAAACACTGGAGAGATAGGTTTATTTTGCAGGTCACTCCCCTTGAAAGCCAATTAGCTTTTTAGCCTTTCTCAAGTCTTGGTCAAAAAGAAACAGAAAAAGGGAGGCATTGCACTGGGGTGATGCGCTCTCAACAGGGCAAGCAGCCTGTGTTTCACAAGGTAAATCCATTGTGACAAAAAAGAAATGAATAAGAATATGAACTACACTTGGTCACTCATACATTTACTATTCCAATAATAATGATGATAATGATGATGACATTTAGATCAGTAACTGCTGAATCATTACCTGTTATGTCAACTATTAAATCAATTACTGTTGAAACTATTAATTGTTATGTCAACTTATCATAACCAATCAATCTTATCACCGTATCTTGAGTTCTTATGGCAAATAAATGTGTTCTGATTTTTGAGTTCCACCAAAATCATCTGGCAAGTCTCCTCTGGTGGGTGGCCCCAAAACAGCCTGACATCACTGGCTTCTGTGGACTGCCTGACTACGGGATTTTGAAAGAATGAACTTGAGTCATGAGGCATACTGGTGACCTGAAATGAGTGGAATGGGCTAAATACTACTGCAGTGACATGAAAGACAGACCAGCATGGGATAAACACCACTGTGGTGACATGAAGGACGGACCAGCATGGATAAACGCCACTGTGGTGACATGAAGGACGGACCAGCATGGGATAAACACCACTGTGGTGACATGAAGGACGGACCAGCATGGGATAAACACCACTGTGGTGACATGAAGGACGGACCAGCATGGGATAAACACCACTGTGGTGACATGAAGGACGGACCAGCATGGGATAAACGCCACTGTAGTGACATGAAGGACGGACCAGCATGGGATAAACACCACTGTGGTGACATGAAGGACGGACCAGCATGGGATAAACGCCACTGTGGTGACATGAAGGACGGACCAGTATGGGATAAACACCACTGTGGTGACATGAAGGACGGACCAGCATGGGATAAACCCACTGTGGTGACATGAAGGATGGACCAGCATGGGATAAACGCCACTGTGGTGACATGAAGGACGGACCAGCATGGGATAAACGCCACTGTGGTGACATGAAGGACGGACCAGCACGGGATAAACACCACTGTAGTGACATGAAGGATGGACCAGCATGGGATAAACACCACGTAGTGACATGAAGACCAGCATGGGATAAACACCATTGTAGTGACATGAAGGATGGACCAGCATGGGATAAACACCACGTAGTGACATGAAGGATGGACCAGCATGGGATAAACACCACTGTAGTGACATGAAGGATGGACCAGCATGGGATAAACACCACTGTAGTGACATGAAGGATGGACCAGCATGGGATAAACACCACGTAGTGACATGAAGGATGGA
>CM060310.1:89483521-89568521 GCA_030674185.1 Monoplex corrugatus | reverse complement strand
CATTGCTTCGACTGTGCTGGTGCAAATGTCATAGATTAGCAGTGGCCACAGCAGCTTTGGTATCAGCATGAACTGTAGACACCAGACTTTGTATTTGCCTGGCAGTCCGCAGTTATCTATTTTCTTCAGGCCTTCTTCTGCTGTTTGCTTGGTTTCACATCCCCTCTGTGTGTCTTTCAGGGAGTCATCATACCATCTTCCGAGACTTTTTACTGGCTCTTCTGTGACAGTGGGGATGGCTTGGTTGGCTACCATGAATTTGACTGAATCTGCCACTTTTCCTTTTCGCAGTGAGAGACTTCGGGATTTCTTAGGTTTGAACCTCATTCTTGAAGAGGCCACCAGCTCATCCAGCTGCTTTAAGATTTGGTGTGTCTCTTCCTCATCCGTGGACAAGACTGTTGTGTCATCCATGAAAGCTTTCAGAGGAGGCATCTGGTATCCATCTCCCAGATTCACTGGACCTGAACTCTTCATTGCAGCTTTCAAGATGACTTCCATTGCCAACACGAACAGTATGGGAGAGATTGCACAGCCCATTGCAATGCCCACCTCTAGGTCTATCCAGTCCGTGGTGTATTCTTTGGTAGAGAACCGCATTGAGAACCCTTGGAAATACTTCCTCAGCATTGTTCGGATGTTTTCTGGGATGTGATACATTTCAAGAGCCAGCTGGATCATATCGTGTGGAACTGATCCATATGCATTCGCCAGATCAAGCCAAACTACGTCAATGTCTCTCTTCTCTGTTCTTGCTTTTTGGATGGCATCCCAAATCAACGTGGCATGTTCCAAGCATCCAGGCATTCCTGGTATGCCTCCCTTTTGGACTGACATATCCAGATACTTGTTTTCAGTCAGGTATTTTGTCAATCTTGCTGCCATAACAGAGAAGAAGATTTTCCCCTCGACGTTCAGAAGTGATATTGGCCTGAACTGATTGATGCTGCTGGAGTTCTGCTCCTTCGGAATGTACACTCCTTCAGCTCTCATCCATTGGTCGCTGATCTTCTGGTTCCTCCATGCTGATCGAATCATCTTGTGGAGCCACTCGAGCACTTTTGGGCATTTCTTGTAGAGCAGGTATGGTATTCCGTTTGGTCCAGGTGCTGACTTGGCTCTGGCTTTCTTTACTACGTTCTTCAATTCATCCAGTGTTGGTGGTTTGTTATTGAATTTTCCTTCTGGCGCTGCAGGCCAAACCAGATTCTGGATTTCAAGTGGTGCCTCGTGCTGAGAATCGGAATATGTTTCCCTGAGATGCTGCTCTAGGGTTTCCTTGCCCACTGTGAGAGTCCCTGATTTGGGTTGTTCAAACAGCTTTCTTGAAAAGTCAAAGGGATCTTTGAAGAAACGATCTTGAGTCTTCTTCTTTTTGCTTTTTCTTCGCCTTGCTGATTCCACTTTGCTGAGAGCATTGTGTTTGGCCTTCAGATCTTTCCAGAGTTCCAGGAGCCCTTGCTTCTCGAATTCTGAGGCAGTTTTCATTCGCTTTTTAAGCTTCCTTTTCTCCCTCCGGATGCTCTCCATCTGTTGCTGTCTTCTGGATTTCTGGGGAGGCGTTTTTGTCTTTGGCTGCTTCACTCCATAAGTGTCCCTGCAGATAGAGTATATGATGTCTCCGTATGTGTCAAGTTTGTGTTCCAGCGTACTGTTCCCTATTAGCGCATTCAGCTTAAGGACAAGTTCCTCATCTAATTTCTCCCATTGTTCTTTTGCACCGGCAGGCGGCAAATTGAGTTTTCCACGTTTGGCGTTAAGAGCTTGTGCAAAATCCGCATCAGAACCGTCAGCATGGATGTCCTTGGCACTATGGTTTAATTCCTGGCCTTGGTCATCCAACGTCTCACCTGCTATCGCAGTGCGCTGCTGCTGGTTCGTATGTGTCTTCAAACAGCCCATAAGCTAAACATTTCTCTACAACTTTACACAGGCTGGATGATTCCTCTAACAGAGCCATGGACTCAACATCTGGTACCTCCAGCTCAGTTCAAGTCCACAACATGAAAATCTGGCCTTTTTGCTTCCCATCTTAACCCTTTGACTCCTGCACCATGTCCACCAGCATCCTGCATCATCAATCATGCTAGTAAAGCAAAAATTTAACCCTTTGACTCCCTCACCCTATCCATCAGCTTCTGGCAGGAAGCTGGTGGATAGGGTGAGGGAGTTAAAGGGTTAAGTTTTTGCATTTGGTGGATGGGGTGAGGGAGTCAAAGGATTAATGTTTCCATCAGTCTACTGGTGTCACCTTAATGCTTCATAGATCTTTCTGCATCCCCAGCTTTCCCATTACAAAAACCTGCAGGGTTTTGTGCAGGCTCTGGGAGTCTTCTGGACACAGCTGGCAGATTTCGATGGAGAGCGTATGGAATTGTCTGAGTGCGATGAATCCCTCTTGGACAAACCCCAAATTGCATAATCTGCACGGATGTAGGGTTGCGAGATTAACGCTGGAGACCATGACTTCTTTCGAGGTCAGCATTACGAGGGCAAGCCGATCTCTTCTCCATCACGGCTCAACCGTCCCAATTGCAATGAGGGATGGATGTCCATTTGGCAACCATGTTCCGTCATGCTCAACTTCAGACTTTAGGAGTTAATGCTGTTAGACTATTCTATTCCCTGCAGCTAGAAATGAAATACAGTCCTGTATTGGTGTGACAGAAGAGACATGAATTGGAAAGGATGAGCACAGACAGCAATTTAGGGAAAGAAAATGGGATTGCATGTGTGTGTGTTATTGTTATTGTTGTTTAAAACATACACAATACTTCAACAGGAAAAAAAAAAGAAAAAGAAAATTAAGCACACATATCAATGCGTTCATGCACATAATCTAAGGAGATGACACTGTCATTGAAAACTCCGCCCAATTCATCGCACAGGGGATTTAAAAAATGTACCAGAATACAAATCTAAACATAAGAAAGGACACTAAAACATACCTAAAAACAGGCCTAAATTACCTTAAATCACTTCCGCATATCTCACTTCCCTAGAGCCAAAAATGCACTTAATACATGTACCCAATAATCAATCCTAAGAGAAAGTACTAAGACTTTATCGAACACACGCAGGTGAATGGACCAGCTAGGCAGAAAATGAAAGAAATGACAGAAAGCAAAGGAGGAAGAAAGAAACAAATAGAGTGACAGAAAAGAGGAAATTTCTAGCACAGACTGTCCAGAAGGTGGGGAAACTATTTAAACTGAAAGAGCCCCTGGTAGCCCCACGGGGGTGCCTGTATGCCTGACCAGCACAGAGAACGTTGCAATCCTCTTCCCACTCTCTTGTCTACTGATGCTCATAATTCCACAGATGCAGTGAATGCTATTATGTAGAACAGCCTTGGCAGGTGCAGACACATAAATAAATGGCTACACACAAAATAACACCCGCTATTCTTCATTCCCTCCTTTACCTACCCACCCTCCCCAACACACACAATGATCACAGTATGACCACTTACTTGGGAGACCTCTTGAAGAGTTGTGCAATCAGTCCTTTGAGGTCATAACTGTACTGTGTGGGGACTGGTAAGTAAGATCCTCTGAAAATGACACAGAAATGGTCAGGTAAATGTGTGTGTATGTATGAATGTATATGCGTGTGTATGTTGTGTGTGTGTGTGTGTGTTGTGCGTGTGTGTTGTGTGTGTGTGTGTGTGTGTGTGTGTGTGTGTGTGTGTGTGTGTGTGTGTGTGTGTGTGTGTGTGTTTGTGCATGCATGCATGAGTATGTGCATGTGTGCATGCATTTATGTGTGTGTGTGTGTATGTGTGTGTGTGTGGGGTGGGGGGGGGGGTTGTGTGTGTTAATAATAATAATATAATAATAAAGAGCATTTATATAGCGCCTAATCTGATGAAAACAAGAGCCCTAAGCGCTTACAGGTATCACGCAGACACAACCAAACACACACACACACACACACACACACACACACACACACACACACACACACACGCACACACACACCAGCCGACATTCAAGGCTCAAAAGACAACAAGGGGGGATTTGGGGAAGTTAGGTGGTAGAGTCTTTATAAGTATCATGAGAGGGACTGGAAGAGATGGGTTTTCAGAGAGGACTTGAAAGAAGTGAGAGTTGCAGAGTGGCGAACAGAGACAGGGAGCTGATTCCAGATTACAGGGGCCTGATAGGAAAAGGAGCGTTGACCATAAGTTTTAGTGCGACAGAATGGTATGCGGAAGGTACGAGTATCAGCCGAGGAACGAAGTTGACGAGAGGGGGTGTACAGATGGAGGAGGTCAGAGATGTAAGGGGGTGCAAGACCGTTGAGAGACTTAAAACATAACAAAGCAATCTTGTAGCGAATTCTCTTTTCAACAGGTAACCAGTGAAGAGATTTTAGAAGAGGAGTGACATGAGAGGAACGAGATTTTCTGAAGATGAGCCTAGCAGCATTGTTTTGAACTTTTTGAAGCTTTTGAATGAGAGAGAAAGGACAGCCCGAGAGGAGGGAGTTGCAGTAGTCGAGACGAGAGAGAACAAAGGCACAGAGGAGAGTTTTGGTGGCTTCGACAGAGAGGATATTGCGAATAGAAGAAATTCTGCGTATCTCAAGATAGCATAATCTGCAAACATTCTGGACGTGTTTTTCAAAGGACAGGGTGTTATCAAGAGTGACTCCAAGATTGCGGACAGTGGAAGATAGTGGAATGTCAGATCCAAGCAGAGAGACAGACAGAGGAAGGGAAGAACACTTAGCCAATGTGGTGGGAGAGATAAGGCTAAGTTCAGTTTTAATGGGGTTGAGTTGAAGTTTGTTTACAGTCATCCAGGAGTGAACATCAGAAATGCAGCCTTGGGTTTGTCTGATTATAGAGGGCAGTTGTGGGAGGGAACCAGAAGTATAGAGTTGGTTGTCATCAGAAAAGCTATGATGGGACATAGAGTGAAGTCGCATAATTTCAGAGAGGGGTTGTGTGTACAGCACAAATAGGATGGGACCTAAAACAGAGCCTTGGGGCACACCAAACTGGAGGGTAGCGGGTGCAGAGGATGAACAACAGACAGAGACTGTTTGAGTGCGATTGGAAAGGTAGGACTGGAACCAAGACAGAGCGATGTCAGAGATACCGAACACTTTATGGAGACGTGTGAGCATGATAGAATGGTCGATGGTGTCGAATGCAGCCGAGAGATCAAGGAGAGATAGAAGAGAGATTTGATTTTGATCAAGAGCAGTCAGAATATCATTTGCAATTTTTACAAGAGCAGTTTCAGGGCTGTGTCCAGTGCGATAAGCCGACTGATAAGGGTAAGAGAGGTTGTTGGCGGTGATATGATCAGAGATCTGTGCGAGAACAATTTTTTCAAGGACTTTGGATAAGAAAGGTAGGTTGGAAACAGGTCGATAGTTTTTGAGGTTATTGGGGTCAAGACTAGGTTTCTTTAAAAGAGGTCTGACCAGGGCAGATTTGAAGGAAAAGGGAAAGATACCAGATGACAGGGAATTGTTGATGACAGTTGTGAAGTGAGGGAGCAAAGTATCTAGGCAGTGTGTTAAGATAGATGCTGGAAGAGGATCAAGCTCACAGGTCTTGATGTCAGAATGGCGGATTACATTGCGGATAGTAGTTTCAGAAGCAGGCTGAAAAGAAATAAGTGGTGTGCCTTGAAACAGAGGGTCGGGAATAGGAGGTTGAGAGATGGGCTGGGAGTCAAGACTGGAACGGATGGACCTAATTTTATCAATGAAAAAATCTGAAAAATGTTGTGCTAGACGGGCAGGGGGAAAGCATGATGGGAGAGGAGATTTATCTGATTTGCCAAGGAGGGTATTAGTAACGGAATATAGCTGTTTTGATGTAGAGCATGCAATAATTTTCGCATTGTAAAAGGCAGACTTAGCAGAGTCAACTATAGCATTGACAGTTTTGTTGGCAGCCTGAAAAATCTGTTTATTGATAGTAATGCTGTTCTTCAGCCACCGTCTTTCAGCACGACGGCGTTCACGCTTGGCCTTAAGAAGATCAGGGCCAACGGCAGAAAACCAGGGCGATGGTGGTCTCTGGGATACCCTACGTCTGGTGGCGGGGGCGTGCATGTCCAGCAGATCACCAATAGTCCGATTGAGGTCGTCAGCAGAGGCTGGAGGACAGGACTGAAGAGCGGCCAGGAGATCTTCGTTGAAGACGACGGTGTTGTATTGTATTGTGTTGTGGTGTGCTGTGCTGTGTTGTGTTGTGCTGTAGCGCACTGTGCTAAATTGTGGTGTGTGTGCTTGAGTGTGATGTGGTGAGTGTGGTGTGATGTGATCGATCTCATGGTGTGTGTGTGTGTGTGTGTGTGTGTGTGTGTGTGTGTGTGTGTGTGTGTGTGTGTGTGTGAGTGTTTGAAATATGTATGTGCGCTCGTGCAAACACACTGCATGCACACACACTTATATGCATAAAACACACAAACACACACACAAACACATATACACACATGCTTACATGCAACACTCACACACATATATACACCACATATTTACATGTATATACACACATTCACATACACACAAGCATTCACACAACAGCATACACCACACACACACACTCACAAACACACACACACACACACAAACACAAGCACACACACACACACACCCTGAGAACATTTTTTAGTCAGACTAATTCCAATTAGAAAAGTTAGTCTTTCACCATATGTTTATCAGATCATCATCTCACCTTATAATTTTCAGCACCAAATTCTTCATGTTTCCTGCCTCAAACTGCAACAAATTACAAAGCACACAATTACTGAAACATACAGCATAGTTTAGAACAACAAAACAACCTCAAGTCTGAAACTACTAAAATAACCCATAACATTGACTATACATGCAAGAAACTAGTATCGTCTCACAGCTAGCATAAAAAATATTGACTATACATGCAAGAAACTAGTATCATCTCACAGCTAGCATCAACTACAATCCATGTCATGACATGTATTTGTGTGTGTAGTGTCAGTGATATAATGTCTATTCAATGAAGTGATTTTTTGAGAAAGAGAAAGGGTGGGTGGGAGGGATGACGGAGGATACTATACTTGTGTACAGCAGAAACAATGAGAAAGAGGGAATGAAATGGCAACTGGAAGAGGGGAGGGAAGAGGAAATCAAACAAATGAAGTGGCTAACCAGAACTAACTGGAACCAAGTTGCACAAGATAAAAAACAAAACAAAACAAAACAAAACAAAACAAAACCAGGTAAACCTAGGTAAACCTCAGGACCTGGACAGCTCATGGGTTTACGTTGTAGGCTTAAGGCTCATGCCATAATCATTGTGGATCTTTTCCATCACTGTGACATTAGCACAAACAGAATTCATTCCAAGTGCGGACTCATCATCTTGAGAAACTGAAACCGAAACTGAAACTGAAAATAAGTAGTTAAACAATAACACAACAGTTAACACCTAAACTGCAACAAGAAAATGTATTATTAGGTATTGGATTTTTCCATAGACTGACCAAAATTTTGTAGATATGTTTCTTTTTTTATTGCTGGTTAAAAAGGCTCAGCACTGAACCTTTGCTTCTAGTAAAGTGAGGTAAATGGCTAAACACTGAACCTTCAGCTTCTAGTAAAGATATGGTAAAAGGCTAAACACTGGGTCTTTGACTTCTAGTTAAGGTGTTAACAGGTTCAGCACAGAACCTTTGGCTTCTGGTAAAAGTCTGCCCAACATTGAAAGAGTTAAATCTGAATATGGTATATATCACTTAAACAAATGAAGATAAGGACTGTGTCATCCAGACATTGAACAGCTTTATACCGTTCTTTTCTTAATTTCATTTATTTGTTGCTTTTTTATAAAAAAAAAAAGATATTTGACTACAGCACCTAATACAAATACGAACAGTGCTGAGTATAAAGAAACGACGTCATTGTCATCAGTGTTTTAAAACTTGATACTATTCACGAGTCATTTCTGTATACAAACCAAATGCAATGAAGCTCAAGAATACAATATCAATTTTATTCAGTCATATCCTTTTCATAAAAATTCCTGTTGAAATAACACTTTACATACATCAATGGTAGACTGTCACAACAGTGAAAACATATTTTAGATATTGCCAGAGGTTTCTAAGAAACTGCTGTTCACACACTTTTCTCAAGAAGTGTCGATTTTTGGCATTTTGTTGGTCTGTGTGACCTTGAACTTGACATCTTATTCTTCAAATTTGTGTATTTGTGACCGCTTGATAGTCTATGCCTGATGTATAAGCTGATATAGACAGAAAGGCAAAACTCACTGCATATTTCAGGGTTGTCAGCTCATACAGCACGCAGCCCAGTGACCAGATATCACTGAAAATGACACAATAGAAAGAGATGATTCAAACAGAAAAACAGGAATAATTACACACACACAAACACATGCACACACATGTATGCACACACACACACACACACACATGCACACACACACACACACACACACACACACACACATATATATAGACACACAAGCACACACACACACACACACTCATCCCTCCAAGGTAAAACGAAAACTAAAACAAAATGAAAAAACCCAGCTGTTCCCTATCCCAAACTTGAAGGATCTATGATACTGACAAAACAGTGGAACAATAATCACAAATAATTATGCACAGAATGTGAGGGGTTTTGTGAGTGGTAAAGACAAATCCAGTTCAATAATCCTGCAGTTGTAAGGGAATGAGGTGGTAGCTACCTTACTACTCTAAGTCAGCTTTTAGTGGGTGGGTCCCACTCCTCTCCTTTGTTGCTTTATCTTCCACAACCCTGAACAGGGTCAGGTTCCCATGCACAGCTGGGTGGACTGTGGAGGCCATGAGCACAAAGTTTTCTTAAGTTAGACCCAAGCCCATGCAAACAGATGGACTAGGTGAGGAATAATGAGTGTAACAAGAGCAGCTTTACTGTCACATCCTCTTCATGACCATCCCCATCCCCACCAAAAACAACCAACTAACCAACCAACCAACCAACTAACCAACCAAATAACCAACCAACCAACCAACCAACCAAGCAAACGACTAACACATAAAAACAACCAAAAAGTTATTAGCTTGTCTACCGCATCTCATGCACAAAGAAAACTGCTTTGATGTGTACCTCTTGTTGTTGTAAGGTTTATTTTCCACCACCTCAGGAGAGAGGTAGTATGGTGTTCCTATACAGGTTCTGGCCAGCTCTGCTGTGCTAGAAACAGAAAACGGACAAGATCATGATTTTACAATCAGTCACAGAAAGAATAAAGAACCACCCAACCAACCAACCAAACTGTAGAACCATTTCAAAGGAGGCATTTGAACGAGTATGGCTTATAGATGGAGTCCAAACAGAACAGCATTTTTATTGCTATTCAATCTCATTCCAAGTATATCTGATCTTGTTCCAATGCCTGTACCTAAATTGTTCTGGTTGTGCTTTTCAACCCTTTGACTCCCACATCCTATCCACTAACTGTAAAAACGTAACCTTTTGATTCCTTCACCCTTTCCACCAGCTCCCTGCAGGAAGCTGGTGGAAAGGATGAGAGAATCAAAGGGTTAAGTTTTTGCTTTGCTAGCAAGGTTGGCAATGCAGATTGCTGGTGGACAGTGTGCAGGAGTCAAAGGGTTAATATGGTCCTCACCCTGATATGGTCTTAGTGGAAGGCTGGGCTATAAGCAACATGAACTGAACAGAGCTGTTCTGGCTGTTTGATCCACACAATGTACATGTCATGTTGGTCTGTATAGTCTGTACACTCCATCTTCAAAAGGCTACCCTGTCATGTCAGCAGTCATAATTATGTTCAATTCGGTGGTATGCATTCAGGGTATTTTCCTGTTTCCATAAAGCCATTGAACAATACCTTGACATACATCCCTTAACATGTGTATTTGATGTTCTCCATGTGATTATACATGATGGGGATTTAGGCACTAAACAGGTATGTATTAGTACTATCTAGGAGAATGGCAAAATGTCCACCCTAATCCAATGGCAAAATGTCCACTACTTACCCACCAGCAACATGTCCACCATTTACCCACTTGCAAGATATCCACCCTTACCCATGGCAAAATAGCCACCCTTACCAAGTGGCAAAACAGCCCTCCTTACCCATTGGCAAAATAGCCATCCTCATCCACTGGCAAAACAGCCACACTTACCCAATGGCAAAATGCTCACCTTTTGCCCACCAGCAAAAAGTCTACCATTTACCCATCAGCAAAATTTCCACCATTTACCCATCAGCAAAATGTCCAGTCCTACCCATCAGCAAAATGTTCACCCTTTACCCTCCAGCAAAACGTTCACCTTTTACCCTCCAGCAAAACGTTCACCCTTTACCCTCCAGCAAAACGTTCACCCTTTATCCTCCAGCAAAACGTTCACCCTTTACCCTCCAGCAAAATGTTCACCCTTTACCCTCCAGCAAAACGTTCACCCTTTACCCTCCAGCAAAACGTTCACCCTTTACCCTCCAGCAAAACGTTCACCCTTTACCCTCCAGTAAAACGTTCACCCTTTACCCTCCAGTAAAACGTTCACCCTTTACCCTCCAGCAAAATGTTCACCCTTTACCCTCCAGCAAAACGTTCACCCTTTATCCTAAAGCAAAATATTCACCTTTACCCTCCAGCAAAACGTTCACCCTTTATCCTCCACCAAAATGTTCACCCTTTACCCTCCAGCAAAATGTTCACCCTTTATCCTCCAGCAAAATGTTCACCCTTTACCCTCCAGCAAAACGTTCACACTTTACCCTCCAGCAAAATGTTCACCCTTTACCCTCCAGCAAAACATTCACCCTTTACCCTCCAGCAAAATGTTCACCCTTTACCCTCCAGCAAAACATTCATCTTTTATCCATCAGCAAAATTTTCACCCTTTACCTTCCAGCAAAATGTTCACCCTTTACCCTCCAGCAAAACATTCATCCTTTACCCTCCAGCAAAACATTCACCCTTTACCCTCCAGCAAAACGTTCACCCTTTACCCTCCAGCAAAACGTTCACCCTTTACCCTCCAGCAAAACGTTCACCCTTTACCCTCCAGCAAAATGTTCACCCTTTACCCTCCAGCAAAACGTTCACCCTTTACCCTCCAGCAAAATGTTCACCCTTTACCCTCCAGCAAAACGTTCACCCTTTACCCTCCAGCAAAACGTTCACACTTTATCCTCCGGCAAAATGTTCACCCTTTACCCTCCGTCGGCCTCTTTACATCTCAGGAGATGATAGTCTGCACCAGGAGGCGTTGTGGTCATGACGTGCACTTACGCCAAAAAAGCCTAGGCTTAAAACCGGTATCTGCTACTCTCCGTGTTGTGTCGATGCTGTGTTACCAGCGAAGCTGGAGTGACCTCTTCAGGTGCAGGCCTGGGCAAGTGAATATGGAGGACGAGCTGTTGCCCATGCAGCAGATCCCCCCTCTCCTCGCCACTAGTAGAATCCAGGGGAAAGACGGAGGCCTGTACGCCTGGTACCAGGGGCGATGCAGGAGTTGCCAGAACAAGGTTGTAGACAACGGCAAACTGCCTTAGGGACTCCGACTCCTGATTTTTCCTCAGGGTTGACTCCCAAAGCCTTTCCTATGAGTGGGTATGGCCGCAAGGCAGCGGAGGTTTGAAATCAGAGTTTTCCTTCTCTTAGATGAGCTGTCTTCCCAGACTGATGAGCCCCATCTACCCAAAGCACTGGTTTTCAGGCACCAGTAACCCGCCTTCACCCCTTCTCCTATCAGTAGTAGCAGTTCCGCCGGGCTTATATCTAAGCCATGCGAGCAGGCTAGGAGCTGGACTTAGTTGTCAGAGGCTATTGGAGACGCGTGCCGTGAGGGGCATTTTATAGACAATGGGAGCTTGTCCCCATTGCCACCCCTCGGCTATGACAACCTTTACCCTCCACAGGGCTTAAAACAGGAGGAGGAAAAAACCACTGAAACTATGGGGGTCCGGGGGCAAATCAGGGGCCATAACTTGCGCGCCGTTGCTATGAACGCTTGCAAGCTGATCACGAATGCCTTGCTCCTTTCGTTTTTTTGTTTTGTTTGTGGTTTTTTTTGTTGTTGTTTTTTTTTTTTTGACAAACCGAAATCGCAGAATTCCGCCCAGACGCGGAACATTTTAAGCCCTGCCTCCAGCAAAACATTCACCCTTTATCCTCCAGCAAAATGTTCACCCTTTATCCTAAAGCAAAACGTTCCTTTAGTAAGGCTTTACCCTCAAGCAAAATGTTCACCCTTTATCCTCCAGCAAAATGTTCACCCTTTATCCTCCAGCAAAATGTTCACCCTTTATCCTCCAGCAAAATGTTCACCCTTTACCCTCCAGCAAAATGTTCACCCTTTATCCTCCAGCAAAATGTTCACCCTTTACCCTCCAGCAAAACGTTCACCCTTTACCCTCCAGCAAAATGTTCACCCTTTACCCTCCAGCAAAACATTCATCTTTTATCCATCAGCAAAATTTTCACCCTTTACCTTCCAGCAAAATGTTCATCCTTTACCCTCCAGCAAAACGTTCACCCTTTACCCTCCGGCAAAACGTTCACCCTTTACCCTCCAGCAAAACATTCACCCTTTACCCTCCAGCAAAACGTTCACCCTTTACCCTCCAGCAAAATGTTCACCCTTTACCCTCCAGCAAAACGTTCACACTTTATCCTCTGGCAAAATGTTCACCCTTTACCCTCCACAGGGCTTAAAACAAAAGGAGGAAAAAACCACTGAAACTATGGGGGTCCGGGGGGCAAATCAGGGGCCATAACTTGCGCGCCGTTGCTATGAACGCTTGCAAGCTGATCACGAATGCCTTGCTCCTTTCGTTTTTTGTTTTGTTTGTGGTTTTGTTGTTGTTGTTTTTTTGACAAACCAAAATCGCAGAATTCCGCCCAGACGCGGAACATTTTAAGCCCTGCCTCCAGCAAAACATTCACCCTTTATCCTCCAGCAAAATGTTCACCCTTTACCCTCGAGCAAAACGTTCTTTTAGTAAGGCTTTACCCTCCAGCAAAATGTTCACCCTTTATCCTCCAGCAAAATGTTCATCCTTTATCCTCCAGCAAAATGTTCACCCTTTATCCTCCAGCAAAATGTTCACCCTTTACCCTCCAGCAAAATGTTCACCCTTTATCCTACAGCAAAACATTCACCCTTTACCCTCCAGCAAAATGTTCACCCTTTACCCTCCAGCAAAACGTTCACCCTTTATCCTCCAGCAAAATGTTCACCCTGTAGTAAGGCTTTACCCTCCAGCAAAACGTTCACCCTTTACCCTCCAGTAAAATGTTCACCCTTTACCTTCCAGCAAAATGTTCACCCTTTACCCTCCAGCAAAACGTTCACCCTTTATCCTCCAGCAAAATGTTCCCCCTTAAGTAAGGCTTTACCCTCAAACGAAACGTTCACCCTTCATCCTCCAGTAAAATGTTCACCCTTTACCCTCCAGCAAAACGTTCACCCTTTACCCTCCAGCAAAACGTTCACCCTTTACCCTCCAGCAAAATGTTCACACTTTACCCTCAAGCAAAATGTTCACACTTTACCCTCCAGCAAAATGTTCACCCTTTACCCTCCAGCAAAATGTTCACCCTTTGTCCTCCGGCAAAATGTTCACCCTTCACCCTCCAGGAAAACATTCATCTTTTATACTCTAGCAAAATTTTCACCCTTTACCCTCCAGCAAAACGTTCACCCTTTACCCTCCAGCAAAATGTTCACCTTTTACCCTCCAGCAAAATTGTTCACCCTTTACCCTCCAGCAAACTGTCCATCTTGTACCCACCAGCAAAATGTCTACCACGTACCCACCCACTGACATAATGTCCACCCTGTATCCACCTGGTGCAACCCAAGCAAGGTCAAACTCATATCTTCAGATTAGAAATCCAGTGTCCCAACCACCTCTGTTATTGGGCCCATCAATATAAACATCCTTATTTCGATAATTTCTGTGGAAGTTGCTTCATAACTCTGCTGTCACATCAAAACCAAAAAATCCTGATACAGAACCATTTGCCTTGTGCATTGATTTGATGTTTTACAAGGATCTGAATTTACATTACTTTGACACATTGGCTTAATCAGACCAAAGCATGCAAAGTTATATAATATTTTTGACATTATGTAGAATCTATTGTCCATATTACTTTCGGAATATTTATGGATAACAAATTAATAAGGGTTAAAAATGAAAGGCACATTTTTTTTTACAAATCATATTTAACAAACGTCATTTGTCACAAACACCAAGCTGGGTTAGTTCATTAAACTGGCTTTGCACTTGTGTGATACTTAAATATTACTTTACAGAATGTATACCAGGTAACTAAAAAAAACCCTGTTTTGTTGATAGACTTTAAACTGAAGAACACGAATCTCTTTTTCCTGTATATCAGAGATCAATGTACTATTACAACTTCAATAAAAATGTACTAATTAATCTGTTTAAATTTTTTTTCTATATCTGAAATATTTGCCCATATATTTCTGGATGCTCAGTTCAAATAGTCACACACACAGACACACACATGTGCACACACATGCATGTGCACACACATACATGTGCACACACACACAAACAGACACACACACATGCATGCACACACACACATTCACATACACACACACTCTCACACATGCACTCTAATACACAAACACAGACACAGACACAGACACAGACACAGACACAGACACACACACACACACACACACCAAAAACTTTGTGTCTATTTGCAGTGTACATATGTACATGTACACAAACCAACAAATCATGAAACTGATAAATCCCACTAACTTGTTCAAAACTTTAGCAATGCCAAAGTCTCCCAGCTGGACAAAGCCTGTGGAACTCAGAAAAATGTTCTGGAAGCAAATAAACAAAACAATGGATGATTCTAAGTGCATGCACAAACACACACACAAACATGCATGCACACAGACATAAGCACACAGACACAAACACACACACACAGACACACACACAATATATATATATATACAACACACACACATACACACAGAAAGACATAGAAAATCAATAGTAGAAGCTTTTTATTCCCATCTCCAAGTCTGACCTATCTATTCGCCTCAAATACTTTTACATAATGGTGTATAAAATTATTTTAACCATGTAAAATTTGTCTTTTCTTATACTATGTGAATAGCACAAATAAGAATACATTTAAACAGACAATGCACCTTTTATTGAGCTTACCTGTCAAAATATGAATTTATATAATATATAAATAAAAATCACTACCATTATAAACAGTATTTTCATTATTTATTAAACTCTCATTATTGATTAAACTATGTTAATGAACTTACAAATCAAAATATGGATATCAACAAAAAACATTATTATTATGAGTTTTTCATAAAATTAAGATTCTCTCAAATTTCAACACTTATCAATAGTACCCATCATCTCAAATGATATCATAATTCTTAAGAATCTCTCAGACTTAATGATGAATTTGAATGACAACTTTTTGAAGAGGGATTTACCACACTAGGACAATTCCATATGCATTCAACCCAAATCTCTGGACAAATATCAAATGACCTGTCAGACTGCTTGACCATGTGCTGAACGTATGCTAGGGAACGTAGCGAAATGGAGGGAGACATCAACAGAATGATAGAAGTATTACGACATGTCAGCAAACAGGTGAATTTCAGATGTAATGGGCCAAGATTTGACTCCCGTGCCCTGTTCACTAGCGGCAAAAACTTAACCCTTTCATTCCCTCACTTTGCCTACCAGCTTCTTGCAGGAAGCTGGTGCAAAGGGTGAGGGAAACAAAGGTTAAGTTTTTGCTGCTTGTAGATAAAGTGTGGGAGTGAAAGAGTTAAGTACACAGCTGTGTCAAATGATCCAGCCAACCTGTTCTGAAAAAAAGAAGTTACTGTTATTGTTATTTTTGTGTAAAGCCCAGCTGACTGTGTAGAGCTATATCAGGGCTACAACCGTTTCAAAACACACAATACATCAAAAGGAAAAAAAAATTACATACACATTTCAATGCATTCACACACATAATCTAAGGAGATGCCCTTGGCACTGACCGCTCCATCCAATTTATCACACAAGGGATTTAAAAAACATACCTGGAATACAAATTTAGACATAACTAAGGACACTAATATATAAAAACAGGCCGAAATTACTGAATATTGCCTCTGCATATCTCATTTCCCTAGAGCCAAAAATGCACTTAACATAGTACCTAATTATCAATCCTAAGAGAAAGTATGCAAGACTTTATCAAACACATACAGTGAATGGACCAGCAAGGCAGAAACTAATAGGAAGAAATGACAGAAAGCAAAGGAGGAAGAAAGAACCAAAGAGAGTGACAGAAAAGAGGAAATTTCTAGCACAGAATTTCCAGAAGGTGGGGACACTATTTACACTGAAAAAGTCCCCAAACCCCATGGGTGTCAGCACACAGATCACTTGCCTGTGACTTGATATCCCTGTGGAGAATCTTGCGGTCATGTATGTGTTTCAGTGCCAAGCACACTTGGACAAACCAATTGAGGATCTGAAACAGTTCACATCATACAACATACAGTAAATAAGAGCTCTTTGATGAAAATTTCATACTGATGATAATGGGGGGTACTGATACTGGTGTACCTTATCAAACACATTTCTTTGAAAAAAAAAGACATGATTAAACTTTTGACTCTCTAACCCCATCTGCCAGTATCCTGCATTTTTAGCCAGGACAGCAAAGCAAAAACTTAGCCATTTCACTCCCTCACCCTATCCACCAGCTTCCTGCAGGAAGCTGGTAGGTAAAGTGAGGGAATGAAAGGGTTAAGGTTTTGCCGCTGGTGGATAGGATGCAGGAGTGAAAGGGTTTGACTCCCGCATCCTTTACACCAGCATCCTGCATTGTCAACCATGCTAGCAAAGTAAAAACTTAACCCTTTGATTCCCTCACCCTATCACCAGCTTCCTGCAGGAAGCTGGTGGATAGGGTGATGGAGTCAAAGGGTTAAGTTTTTGCAGTTGGTAGACAGGGTGTGGGAGTCAAAGGGTTAAATATGATTTTTTTTCTGTTTGTTTGTCTTCTTACCTGATCTTCAGGGAACAAACGGCCTTGCTGATTGTTGATTCTAGTGAATAAATCACCTGAAAAAGAGACAACAAACACTCATGAAAATTAACAACTTTACAGTGAAAAGAAACAAATTTATACAAGAGTGGATGCCACACAACACAAGAAATGGTACAGCAATGCTGGAACAATGTTGTACATAGCACATTAATTTTCACATGACAAAGTTTGATCAAAAGGGTCATAATTATACACGAAACAAGTATATCAATACAAACATATTGTATATTTCATAAGTATATTTCATGACAAGTCGTGTGTGTGTCTAGAGTGTGTGTGTGTGTGTGTGTGTGTGTGTGTGTGTGTGTGTGTGTGTGTGTGTGTGTGTGTGTGTGTGTTTATGTGTGTGTGTGCACATGTGCGTAGTTCATGTGTATTTGTGTGCGTGTGTGTGTGCGTAGTTCATGTGTATGTGTGTGTGTGTCTAGAGTGTGTGTGTTGCATACTCAATGTGTGTGTGTCTAGTGTGTGTGTGTGTGTGTGTGTGTTTGGGTGTGTGTGTGTGTGTGTGTGTGTGTGTGTGTGTGTGTGTGTGTGTGTGTGTGTGTGTGTGTGTGTGTGTGTGTGTGTGCATGCATGTACATGTGTGAGTATGTGTGTGTGTTTGTGTGTGTGTGTGTGTGTGTACATGTACGTGTGGTGTGTGTGTGTGTGTGTGTGTGTGTGTGTGTGTGTGTGTGTGTGTGTGTGTGTGTGTGTGTGTGTGTGTGTGTGTGTGGTGTGTGTGTGTGAGAGTGTGTGTGGTGTATGTGTGTGTGTGTGTGTCTGTGTGCGTGTGTCTATCTGTGTGCAAGGGTTCAGAGGTGGTTGTGTGGGACTGCGGGAGGTGTGAGAAGGATGCGTGTATGTGTATGCGCTTTTGTGTATGATGTGTATTATTAAGCACTTGATTATGTTAATGAAAAGAAAATACTTCAGAAAACACTTACCACCAGAGCAGTAATTCATGACAATGTACAGAGATCCTGATTCTGTAAAATAACACACACACACACACACACACACACACACACACACACACACACACACACACCACACACACACACACAGACACACACACAGACACACACACAGACACACACACACACACACAGACACACACACAGACACACACACACACGGCTCTTGATAAGCATTCTGAATTGCTGATACAGTCAACAAAACTGGTACTAAGAACCCAAGGGCATGCTAGTCAAGTGGATAAGACATCAGACTTCCAAGCGGAAGGTCTGTGGTTTGATCCTCTTTTGGTAACTCCCTTCTGTTGGCTAAAAGGTGGAAATTTTACAAATCTCCAAGGTAAACATATGTGTACACCTGTTAGTACTTAAACCCCCATTGTGTGCAAACACAACATCAAGTTAGCATGTTAAGTAGCCTGTAAGTCATGTAAGCGTTCAGTTTTATAAAAACATGAAAACTCCCAGCATACATGCTCATCAAAGACGGAGTACGCAGACTGCGCAGCAACATACCTCCTGCACAATGTGGGCAAAACGTTGTGCACACATGCATCTCAGAAAATTTGGAACATATATAGGCATCATCATCATCATCATTCTCCTGCCCGTGATGGGCGTAGAGGAGAGATGAGAGACACTCTTGAAGCCAGCCGTCGCCAACCGGTCCTGTCCTCCGCCTGTCGCACCAGCGTGGGGCCATCCAACCTGGTCCATTCTTTGATGTTGTCCATCCAGTATTTGGCTTGTCGTCCCCTTCGTCTGCCGCCTCCCAGTGTACCCTGGAGAACCGTTTTGGGCAGTGAGTTGTGGCGTGTGACATGCCCGAACCACGACAGCTTCCTGTTCTTGACTGTTGCCAGGAGGGGTTCTTGTGGGCCTGCGAGTGTTGTTATTTGGCTCCACACAAAGTCGTTTGTCTTCCGATCTTGCCAAGAGATCCCGAGCAAGCGCCTGAAGCATTTAGTTTCAAACGTCTGGATTCTCTTGGTGGTCTCTGCTGTCATGGTCCAGCTCTCGCATCCATACAGCAGGATGGGGAGCACCAGGGACTTGTACAGCTTCATCTTCGATGGAAAGCCGATCTCTCTGCTCTTCCAGATCTTGTTTAGCTTTACCATTGCTGCTGTTGCGATCGCTAGTCTGGTCTTGATTTCTGTTGTAGAGCGACCGTCTTTGGTGAGAGTGGCGCCAAGGTATTTGAAAGCGTCCACTTCTTCAAGCTGTTGCCCGTTCATGTAGATTTCAGCATGGGTGTTGGTTGTGCTGTTGACCAGGACTTTGCTTTTTTCTGTGCTCGCTTCCATTCCGTGTGCACCTGCACTTTTTTCCAGTCTCATGGTCAGGTCTTGTAGTTCTTCGTTGCTGCCTCCCATCAGGTCGATGTCATCTGCGAACCTCAGGTTGTTGATGGTTCTTCCTCCGATGGAGACAGTGGAGTGGAAGTCATGGAGGGCTTCACGCATGATGTTCTCCAGGAAGAGATTGAACAGCACGGGAGAGAGTAGGCAGCCTTGACGGACTCCAACTGTGGTCTTGAAGTAGTCCCCTATCTGGTTGTTGAGGAGAACTGCGCTGCTGGCAGTGTTATACAGCGCCTGGATGGTTTGGACGAGACCTTCCTCTATGCCAAACTTTCTTAGCACCTGCCACAAACCCTTATGCCACACCCTGTCGAATGCTTTTTTAAAGTCTATGAAGTTGTGGAACAGGTCTCTCTGATGCTGCAGATGTTTCTCCATCATTATCCGGCAGGTGAAGATCTGTTCTACTGTGCTTCTGCCCGCCCTAAATCCAGCTTGTTCTTCCGCAAGGTGTTCTTCCGCTTCTTTCTTCAGTCGATTCAATATGACTCTGAGCATGATCTTGCTGGTGTGGCTAATGAGACTTATTGTTCTGTAGTTCTGGCATTGGCGCATATTTCCCTTTTTGGGCAGGGGGATGATGAGTGATTGAGTCCATTCTGTGGGCCACTGTTTTGTCTCCCAGATCTTCTGACAAATCGATGTTACACGAGTGACCAAATCATTCCCTCCATGTTTGAGCAGCTCTGCTGGGATATTGTCTGCTCCAGGTGATTTCCCTGCTGGTAGGCTGCGGATGGCTTCTTCCACTTCTTCTCTCATCACTGGTAGCGGTGAGGATTCCCTCAATGGTGTTGAGTCCCCCTGAAACAAACTGTCATCTGGCTGTATTGGGTAGTTGTATAGTTCTTGGCAGTACTGCGTCCATCTGTTCAGAACAGCGGAGCTTTCTGTCAGCAGCTCGCCTGAGGTATCCTCGATGACTGACGATCTGTTTTGCTGCGTCTTGGTAAGGTTTTTCAGTGTGGTGAAGGCATGTTTGCTGTTTCCTTTTTTCATGCCTTTCTCGATGTTCTCACATTGGTTGTTGATCCATTGTTCTTTGGCTTCAATCATTTTCTTCTTTACAAGGTTGTTGGTTTTACGATACTGTGCGGCTTCTTCAGGGCTGGAGTTTTTCGTCTTCTTCAGTGATCTTCTGTTGTCGCAGAGGTCAAGGATGTCATTTGAGATCCATGCTTGGGTTTTCTTCCTCTGTCGCCCCAGTACCTTCTCTGCTGTTTCGCGGACTGCCTCACCAAAGTTGTTTGTGAGGTCGTTGATGTCGCTGTCCAGGAAGTTGAGTGCCGCGAACCGCCCCCCGAGCTGTGCCTGGAATGCCTCTTCTATCTCTGGATCTTTTAGTTTTTCCAGGTCAAACTTGATGCGTGGCTGCGCAGCTTGGTACTTCTTTTTCAATTTGATCTTCATTGTGAGCAGCACGAGGTCGTGGTCGCTGCCTATATCAGCTCCAGGGTATGTCCTCATCTTTGCTTTATTAATGCTTGATTTGAAGCGCCGCGGTGTGAGGACAAAGTCGATCTGGTTGTGAGTCTTTCCGTTCGGCGCATGCCAGGTTGTTCTTCTTGACAGTTTGTGGGGGTAGAGGGTGTTGGCAATGGTGAGCCGTTGGGTGCAGGCAAACTCCAGAAGGCGAAGTCCCCTGTCATTAGTTTCCCCTGTGCCAAATTGACCCACTGTTCCAGCCCAGTTTTTGTAGGCATCTGGGCCGACTTTGGCGTTGAAGTCCCCCTGAACTATGATGATGTCTTTCCTGGGGGCTTTTCCGATGGTGTCTTCTATTTTCTCATAGAATTCTTCAACCACCTGGTCTTCGTGGCTGGTAGTTGGAGCATACACTTGTATGATGGTGATGTTCTTTGGTTTGGCTGACACCCGAATGCTGATGATTCTGCTGTTGACAGGCGTGCAGCTCATGATGCATCCAATGACTTCTTTGCGTACGATGAAAGCTACGCCATTTTCATGTAGTGACTCTTCGCCACTGTACCACATCTTGTGTCCTTCCTCTGTGATTGCTTCTCCGAAGCCTGTCCATCTTACTTCCGATATACCCACAATGTCCCATTGGTAGCGTCTCAACTCGTGTTCTAGTTCTTTTACTTTGCCGCACTGATGGAGTGTACGGACATTCCAGGTTCCAATGGTAGCTTTTTCCGTTGGCAGTTTGAATGATGTCTTTGCCCCAGTAGCTGATTTTTCACTTCCACCCTGGTGCTTGTCAGTGGTAAGCGCGGTCGTTTGTAACCCGGGCCCCGACCGATCCGGTATGTTGTTGGCTATAGTGTCTCTCATATCTTTTCTGTGGGCTTAGGTTAATCCTTGGTGGCGCCAATCCCCTCTCCAAGTCTCCTGCTGTGACAGGTAGTACTGGGCTACAGCTTGCCAGTAGCAGACCTATTTGTCTGACCTGACTTGATAGGCAATACACATGCAAATTGGTGCAACACATAATTTGTTATTTTGTATGTTATGCATACACACACACTCATCAAACACACACACATACACACACACACACATACACACACATATGCACACACACCGTCTAATATCACTTACAGTGAAAAGACGTTAAATCAAAGAATGAACGAATGAACGATGCACACACACACAATGTACACATATAAACACACACACACACACACACACACACACACACACACACAAACTCAAACACACATACATATACACAAACACACATACATATATACACTCACTTAAACACATACAAGCACTTACACACACAAACATACACACACACACACACACACACACACACACACACACACACACACACACACACACACACACACGATTACATTTACAGGCACACCAACATTCTCAAGACTTACCCTCAAAAGACTCCATGTAGGTGACAATGTTTGGATGTTTTAGCTGTGCCAGCACAGCCACCTGCATGAAATAAAATAGTTTTCAATGCTGTTAATTGCATGAGTGAAAAAAATGGATACAAACTGGTGAGCTGTCATGACCAGATACCATATTATCTGTTGTCAAAAAATTAAAATAAACATGTCTGTTCATTTTCTTGCGTTTCTGTATGTCTCTTTCTTGCTTTCACGGCTGTTATGCTTTTACATCATGTTACTGTCCCTCCCTCCCTCCTCCTGATAAACTTTTTTTTTTTCATTTCCACAGTCAATACTTACATAATACTTTGAAGCTAGGTTGAAGCATAGTTGATACAGATACTATCTGTACCATTTAGGCAGGGGTGTTTGTGAAAATCTCTTCCATTATATTTGACACATTAATTATTTTATAAAACTGCTTATTCATCTATATATATACAATAAACATACTGTACCTTGGCATTTAATATTTAATAGAACAAAAGGACAATGGTTTACTAACTGGTTCGAACATCCATCAGTTCATTCAAATCGCAATGATCTGAGTAATGCCATGAGCTCACTGGAAAGACTCGGGCCATAGTTGAGTCTCATTCACTTTACATATACATGCATCATTGAGTATGTTGGATCAGACTAGGCATTGCTGAATTCCACCAAAGTGACAACAGTTTCTTCTGGTGGGTGAGCGCCATACCAGCCTGATTTCAATGGCCTCTGTTGTAACTTGGCGTTGGTTGTGTGTTGAAGAGACAGAATGAATGGCATGAGATTAATTCCAATGCAGCGGCACAGAAATTTAGGCAGCAACAAAACAAATACGCAGTATCTACTTAAACATTTTCCTATATAATATATACTTCAGTATACTAAATTCTTTCTAAAATGTACTTCATGTTATTAAAGTATGTTACCTCTTTCTTTGATTCTTCCCTTTCTCTGGGAGCCATCTGAAAACAAACCATACAGGTTTTTTTCACTAAGGGTCAAGACAAACATGCACATATGTGACCTGCTCACACAAAATGATAGATAAGTTGCGCTTGGCCAAGCGGTGCGACAGGCTGACAACAGTGGTGGGGGGACTGTCTGAGTGAAACTGAGATTTTTACATCGGCACTTTCCTAGGCCATTTTCAACACCGGTTTGAGTTGATGTTCCATTTTTTTGCACCATAAATGTTTTTAATTTGCCTTTTTTATGACCTACTGATCGATTTCAAACAGAAAACTGCATCAGAACAGGTCACTTTTTCGATACCAGCCAACACTGAATCCCTTACAGAACCCCAACATGTTTTATTCAGCAATGGAAACGGGAGAGTGTCCATTTTTATGCTGTCAACTCATTACATTCAATGATTCAAAGAGTTCAATCAGAATGCTTGTAAGGGCTATCTTTATGTAAACAAAAATCTGATGCTTCAACAAAGTGCTCTAACTTCAAGGTAGTTTTTCTCAAAATGGCCGTTCTGCTGTTTGCTGGATGTAAACAACCACAACTTCCACATTTTTTGTTGTACACACTTTGTATTTATATCATCAGAAAGATCTGTTTCTGTTCTTTCCAATGATATATAATATATATCTCAATATCACCAAAATTCGACTTATCTACCTTTTTGTGGAAGCAGGTGACATATGTATGATGCATGCAATTAAGTAATACAGCCACATGTGCTAACACACACACACACACACACACACACACACACACACACACACACACACACACACCACACATATATATATATATATCATCTAAACCGTTTATTGTCAGGATAACATAAAAGTTGAACTGACATTAAAAATATGCATAATTTGACTCAGAAATTATTTATACAACCTAAAACAATCTATGAGTAAAATGCAAGCAATAGCTTTAATTTGATAAAATGCAACAATCACATCATAAAAGTAGTAAGACATTCTGGGGGAACAGCTAAGCAGTAGAAAGTCTTCCTTCAAAGCTAAGCTCAGAGGAGAAGCCCCCACTCAGGTAAGTGCTTTGGTCCCAAACTCCTTACACTCTAAGGGGGCCAAGGTACATCTAGGTATTGACTCCTGGATGCCCTTCTACCATTGCCATTATTTTCCTCCACTTGGGTTCAAACCCGTAAACCTCCAACGAATGTGGGTACCTCAAGGCCAAGTTATGTTTATGACAGATGTCTTAACAACTTCGCTGTCAGACATCTGCTACATAGTACATGTGGAGAAATCTTAAGCCTAATGAAGTTCACTTCTGTTCCTCCTCAATCAGATCTAGCTGGAACTCTTTCAAGCTGCTTCTGCTATTGTCTTTTACAGTTCTGGTCATCTCATTTCTACAAATCAAGATCTGTTTTATGAGGTCATAAGCATATCCACACCCACACTCACACTTATTTACCACAAAATTAGCCTTTCTCATGCTGACATTGTAAACTAAATCTATAGACCGTACACATTCACAGGTTAATCTATAGGGCTTGAGAACATGGTGTCATGTGGGTTGCTTTGTTGACCACACAGTAACCATTTTCTATCTTGCATGTCCCTGTCAGTTATCAAAATTGATGAATTTCACAATACAACTACAAGTAAGCCAAACGATGCCAAGATACGTAGCTTTTCAAAAAAGTGACAATGACAATGATAATTATTTTCCAATGGTAGAAATTACTGGTTAAAAGTAATTTTTCAAACTTGCTGTTGCTTGCATGCAGAGTATGTTCATGCCACCACAAGACAACTACTGACATGACTTACAGGATCTTTAGTGTGCATATTTGATATTTTTTGTGTGTATACAAAAAAGGAGTTTAGGCACTGGCAGGTCTGCACACATGTTGACAAGGGAGCACAGAAAAATCTTCATCCTTTACCCATTACATAGTGGTGTCAAGGCAAATCTAACAGTTTAAGACTGCTGGTTAGAAGCCTGACATTTAGGCCTATATCCACTTGACTACTACAACTGTTAATGGAAATATGAGGGAAAATGTGTAACCCCATCACTGGCTAGCAACATGTCACCACACTGTCTCTTGTAAAACACTTTTGTCAAAATGCAACAGTCCTTCCACCTTTTCTGCCCTCTTTTCTCTTCCTTCATCCCCTCTGTGTATGTTACAATAGAATATTAGAATATTTAAGAAAATACATTCTTTTGTTAAACACTATAGCCTAATTTATAGTATAAAACTGATATATGACTTTTGCTCATCACTTTTGTATGTTATGTCTGGTAACAAACAGGTACTGTTTCCTACTCCCCAAGGAATACCCCATCCGCCCCCACACACACTGCAACTGTATGTGCAATATGAATATCACAAAGACTATCTACCTTCATGATGTTGATTTCTTTGACAACGCATTGCTGGTTGTTCTTTTTATGCCGGACGAGAATGGCTTTTCCAAATGCTCCTTCTCCAATCTGTCGTATCCGCTGGTACCGATTCATAATGATCTAATGTGATAAATACCGTAACATATGAAGCACCTGTTTTTCGACTTTTACTCCGACAAGACCGCACCGAAGACTAAATCAAGAAAACCATTTCTCTTGGAAAGAACACTTCGATAAGTGTATGTTAGTTGAAGCCGTTCTAAATGCCATATTTCACTGAAAAATTAGGTATTATAAATCTGCAAGTTCAGAGCTATCTTATTAGCGAGTAAAATTGTGTCTGTTTTCCCTGTTTCATCTCGATGCCTCGCGGCATCCCCAGTGACCAATGTAAACTATCTGCCACAACTTCCGGTTTTTCAAAATAGAGGCTCTTGATAAAAAAGTATAATCGTGTACTAAAGAAAACAACGAATAAATAAAACGAAAGTAGTTTCAAAATTGCTATAACAAAAGAAGAAAAAGGAACAAGTTCTGATTATGAAATTGTATCACAACACATCAAATTATGTCAACAGCAGTAATGGTGTTTTTTATAAAAAAAAACTTTTAATATTTGGATTCTCTAAAGCTCACTAGTATTACTTGCGAGTTGGCCAGATAAAAAAACAGAATTTAAAAAAAAACTTTAAACCTATATTTGTAATACATGTATCCAAAAACAACAACAACAAACAAACAAACAAACAAACAAAACAAACAAACAAACAAAAACAAACAAACAAACAAAAACAAACAAACAAACAAAAACAAACAAACGAAAAAACCGATTAAAGAGAATGACATCAAGTACCATGTTGCCAAGTTAAGTTCCAAGGGTCAAACAGGTTCTTTACTCACATTACTACAGCAAGAATTCTGGCTTACATACATCAGTCAAACAGGTTCTTTTCTCACATTGCTACAGTAAGAATTCCGCTAACATCCACAGGTCAAACATGCTCTTTACTCAAATTCCAACGTCACTGAGACAGAGCTGACACATCGCTACAGCAAGAATTCCGCAAACATTCCAACGTCACTGAGACAGAGCTGACACATCACTACAGCAAAAATTCCGCAAACATTCCAACGTCACTGAGGCAGAGCTGACACATTACTACAGCAAGAATTCCGCAAACATTCCAACGTCACTGAGACAGAGCTGACACATCGCTACAGCAAGAATTCCGCAAACATTCCAACGTCACTGAGGCAGAGCTGACACATCACTACAGCAAGAATTCCGCAAACATTCCAACGTCACTGAGACAGAGCTGACACATCACTACAGCAAAAATTCCGCTAACATTCCAACGTCACTGAGACAGAGCTGACACATCGCTACAGCAAGAATTCCGCAAACATTCCAACGTCACTGAGGCAGAGCTGACACATCACTACAGCAAGAATTCCGCAAACATTCCAACGTCACTGAGACAGAGCTGACACATCACTACAGCAAAAATTCCGCTAACATTCCAACGTCACTGAGACAGAGCTGACACATCACTACAGCAAGAATTCCGCTAACATTCCAACGTCACTGAGACAGAGCTGACACATCACTACAGCAAGAATTCCGCTAACATTCCAACGTCACTGAGACAGAGCTGACACATCACTACAGCAAGAATTCCGCAAACATTCCAACGTCACTGAGACGGAGCTGACACATCGCTTCAGCAAGAATTCCGCAAACATTCCAACGTCACTGAGACGGAACTGACACATCACTACAGCAAGAATTCCGCTAACATCCATAGGTCAAACAGACTCTTTGCTCAAATTCCAACGTCACTGAGACAGAGCTGACACATCGCTACAGCAAGAATTCCGCTAACATCCACAGGTCAAACAGACTCTTTGCTCAAATTCCAACGTCACTGAGACAGAGCTGACACATCGCTACAGCAAGAATTCCGCAAACATTCCAACGTCACTGAGACAGAACTGACACATCACTACAGCAAGAATTCCGCAAACATTCCAACGTCACTGAGACAGAGCTGACACATCGCTTCAGCAAGAATTCCGCAAACATTCCAACGTCACTGAGGCAGAGCTGACACATCGCTACAGCAAGAATTCCGCAAACATTCCAACGTCACTGAGACAGAACTGACACATCACTACAGCAAGAATTCCGCAAACATTCCAACGTCACTGAGACAGAGCTGACACATCGCTTCAGCAAGAATTCCGCAAACATTCCAACGTCACTGAGACAGAACTGACACATCACTACAGCAAGAATTCCGCAAACATTCCAACGTCACTGAGACAGAGCTGACACATCGCTACAGCAAGAATTCCGCAAACATTCCAACGTCACTGAGACGGAGCTGACACATCGCTACAGCAAAAATTCCGCTAACATCCACAGGTCAAACACACTCTTTGCTCGAATCCCAACGTCACTGAGACAGAGCTGACAGTAAAGCGATTACATGTTTTTGTTTTGACACACAGATGAAACTTTAATGGCTGGACCATGCTCGTCAGACAACAAAGCAACAGCCTGCGCCAATGACTGCAGCAATTTGACACTCGTGTTTAAGGACAATACATGGATAGTTAACTTAAAGACTCGCTTGTTCACAAAGGCCTTCCACTGTTGACAGCATGGTTACTCATCCACAGCTCATGTCTAAGGACAATAAATGGATAGTTAAATTAAAGACTTGCTTGTTCACCAAGACCTTTTACTGTTGATAGCATGGTTACTCATCCACTGCTCGTGCCTAAGGACAATAAATGGATCATCATCATCATCATCAGGTGCCCTGCCGCATGGCGTTGGCAACCATGGACTTCCAACCATCTCTATCTCTCGTTGCCCCCAGCATCTCCCCCACCCTCCTCATCCCCAGCCACTCTGCAAGTCCGTCCAGCATTCTCTCCCTTGGTCTACCTGGTGCTCTCTTTCCCTCCAGCTTTCCCGTTGTGACCAGGTGCTCCAAATCCCTCTTCCTCACAAAATGGCCTATAAATGTTGCTTGTCTTTTCCTAATCTTCCTTATGAGTGATCTACTTGTGTCTGCCTCCATCAAGACTGTCTCGTTTGTTTTCTTTGCTGTCCATGGAACTCTCAACATTCTTCTGAGAAACCACATCTCAGCTGCCTCAATCTTGCTCTGGATTTGCTTGCTGACTGTCTACGCCTCGCATCCGTACAACAGTATCGGTTCTATATAACATTCAAGGACTCTCTTTCTGATGTTAATTGATAGGCATTTGTTGGTAAGAATGTTTGTCATCTTCTTGAATGCTGTTCTGGCTTGGCCGATTCTGCCACTATTTCCGATGTGCATCTGCCATCTGATGAAATGACCGTTCCGAGGTATTTGAACTTATTAACCTGTGTCAAGGTTGTGCCATTTGCTGTTATTTTGCATGAGGGGATTTCATGTTTTTTACTGATCACCATGACTTCAGTCTTCCTGCTGTTTAGTTCCAACCCCTTACCTTTGCTTTCTATTTCTAGTAGGCCTATATAAATGGATAGTTGAATTAAAGACTTGCTTGTTCACCAAGGCCTTCCACTGTTGATGGCATGGTTGCTCATCCATCAATATGCACCCCAACTTCTAATTTCTGATCATATGCCATCGTGTAATCATTCATGTATGTACGTAGTTTATGACCATAAATATATGTGTATGTATGATTAGTTTTTACACTGTTAATGTATATTCGTTTACATACGCATATTAACGTTTCGATATATGAGTGCATGTGTGATACGTTAGGGTTTCTGTACACTGTCTTGTAAAATGTGTAAGGCACAGTGACTCCAGATGAGTTAGGAGAACAGCGCTTTACAAGAACGATTGATGATGATGATGATGATGATGATGATGATGATGATGATGATGATGATGATGATGATGATGATGATGACGATGACGACGACGACGACGATAATGATGATGATTACTTCAAATAATATTCTGACTTTTGAGAAGCATGTTGTTTTCCAGCTGAACCTTGTGCTTGTGGCGTGATGAAACTAGCAGGCATTTAGCTTGGATGTAGATATTTCTCGTATGCGTCCTACAGAAAAAAGGAGATAATCGAAATGTTTGTAAGATGACGATAAAACCACAATTAGACAATAACCAATTTTGAATGATGTAGCTGCTTAGTTTAATCTCCTTTTTTTCAATAGAAAAAATACTTCACTTTCTTTGCGTGAGTCATGCTTATTGATGACAACCAGATATAAAAAGTAATGATGTTTGTACGCCAGATCCTTGACTAAATAAACATGAAATACAGGCACAATAGATAAGAATGAGACGCGCAAGTCACACTATCAAGACGCTAAACAGACAGCATGACTGTATGAAAATACTAATCAAGACCGCAGTCAGTTTCGGTTTTACATGTAAAATGGTGAGAATGATTTATATCCACTGGCTCAGAATAAGATACTTTACGTCCACAACAACTGGCTGCCAACGAGGGACATTTTCTTATCATCTGATTCTCTATTTTGGCCTGGGCAAGTGATGCTGGAACCGCTACTGAAAGAACGTCTCACATTAATAGCTTAAGGATTAGGGCACCAAGGCTGCACAAAACCAGCCAATCAAGTAACAAACCAGCCAATCAAGTAACAAAACAGCCAATCAAGTAACAAACCAGCCAATCAAGTAACAAACCGGCCAATCAAGTAACAAAACAGCCAATCAAGTAACAAACCGGCCAATCAAGTAACAAACAAGCCAATCAAGTAACAAACCGGCCAGTCAAGTAACAAACCGGCCAGTCAAGTAACAAACCGGCCAGTCAAGTAACAAACCGGCCAATCAAGTAACAAACCAACCAATCAAGTAAAAAACCGGCCAATCAAGTAACAAACCGGCCAATCAAGTAACAAACCGGCCAATCAAGTAACAAACCAGCCAATCAAGTAACAAACCGGCCAATCAAGTAACAAACCAGCCAATCAAGTAACAAACCAGTCAATCAAGTAACAAACCAGCCAATCAAGTAACAAATCAGCCAATCAAGTAACAAACCAGCCAATCAAGTAACAAATCAGCCAATCAAGTAACAAACCAGCCAATCAAGTAACAAATCAGCCAATCAAGTAACAAACCAGTCAATCAAGTAACAAACCAGTCAATCAAGTAACAAATCAGCCAATCAAGTAACAACCAGCCAATCAAGTAACAAACCAGTCAATCAAGTAACAAACCAGTCAATCAAGTAACAAACCAGTCAATCAAGTAACAAATCAGCCAATCAAGTAACAAACCAGCCAATCAAGTAACAAATCAGCCAATCAAGTAACAAACCAGCCAATCAAGTAACAAATCAGCCAATCAAGTAACAAACCAGCCAATCAAGTAACAAATCACCAATCAAGTAACAAATCAGCCAATCAAGTAACAAACCAGCCAATCAAGTGACAAATCAGCCAATCAAGTAACAAACCAGCCAATCAAGTGACAAACCAGCCAATCAAGTAACAAACCAGCCAATCAAGTAACAAACGGCCAATCAAGTAACAAAACAGCCAATCAAGTAACAAACCGGCCAATCAAGTAACAAACCAGCCAATCAAGTAACAAACCGGCCAATCGAGTAACAAACCGGCCAGTCAAGTAACAAACCGGCCAATCAAGTAACAAACCGGCCAATCAAGTAACAAACCAACCAATCAAGTAAAAAACCGGCCAGTCAAGTAACAAACCGGCCAATCAAGTAACAAAACAGCCAATCAAGTAACAAACCAGCCAATCAAGTAACAAATCAGCCAATCAAGTAACAAACCAGCCAATCAAGTAACAAATCAGCCAATCAAGTAACAAACCGGCCAGTCAGGTAACAAACCGGCCAATCAAGTAACAAACCGGCCAATCAAGTAACAAACCAGCCAATCAAGTAACAAAACAGCCAATCAAGTAACAAACCAGCCAATCAAGTAACAAACCGGCCAATCAAGTAACAAAACAGCCAATCAAGTAACAAACCGGCCAATCAAGTAACAAACCGGCCAATCAAGTAAAAAACCGGCCAATCAAGTAACAAACCGGCCAATCAAGTAACAAACCGGCCAATCAAGTAACAAACCAGCCAATCAAGTAACAAACCAGTCAATCAAGTAACAAACCAGCCAATCAAGTAACAAATCAGCCAATCAAGTAACAAACCAGCCAATCAAGTAACAAATCAGCCAATCAAGTAACAAACCAGCCAATCAAGTAACAAATCAGCCAATCAAGTAACAAACCAGCCAATCAAGTAACAAATCAGCCAATCAAGTAACAAACCAGCCAATCAAGTAACAAACCAGCCAATCAAGTGACAAACCAGCCAATCAAGTAACAAACCAGCCAATCAAGTGACAAACCAGCCAATCAAGTAACAAACCAGTCAATCAAGTAACAAACCAGCCAATCAAGTAACAAACCAGTCAATCAAGTAACAAACCAGCCAGTCAAGTAACAAACCGGCCAATCAAGTAACAAACCAGCCAATCAAGTAACAAACCGGCCAATCAAGTAACAAACCAGCCAATTGACAGATCAAACAGTGAACCTAACTCTCCTAATATTAGAATGACATGGTGGTTAGCTGTCAGTATTATTTAACAAGTTTATTTCATCCTTAATTAATTTTTATCACATTGCATTGAGAGGAACCAACTTTTTCCCTGGTCTGACTGAGATTAAGCTGGATCAGCTTGTGGCGGCCTGTCTGTCTGTCAGCCCGTGATCAGTCCGCCTTTGTCAGCCGTTCATCGAATCTAATTCAGACAGACCCTTGGCGATGCCTGTCTTCATGCATTTCCCTTTTTCTTTTAATGCCTAATTGATGATACTTCCTTTTTTTTTTTAATAGACAGATTCTATTAAAATATACCGACATGACTCATTTTTTGGATGACAGTCATAAAGTTTTATTGTAAAAACATTTCGAGGAAAACTGTTTTTGGCAATACTCACCTTCTCGGCATTGAACTCCATTTGATGCTGTTTCCTATTCTTTCGGTCCTAGTCAAATAAAACGAAATAATCATTAAATACGTGAAGTATGTAGGCCTACGTATTCAAAAAAGAAAAGAACAGAAAATAAAGAAAGAATTGCTGCTTAGTTCACAAACGTCAAACAAATAACAAGAAAAACCACCGAGCAGGCTTGTTTAATTACACGTCAATACCACTTCAGTAACATTCTTTTAAAAGATCGTATTGTGTGTATATGACACAAATCTGAAATCAGACACGACAAGACATCAGACTACAATCTAGTAAACATAATCTGTTTTATAACATCTGGAACATGCAAATATAAAGAAACCTCTGACAAATCAACTATTTGTTCAGAAAATGTATGGAATAGAAATGAATACGAATGTCACTGAAATAATCTGAAGCGAACCGTTTTTTTCCCCCTGAAAAACATGTTTTAAATTGCATAACTGCAAGATATGATGTATAGCCCCTTTGGTCATTCTGTGTATGTATGACGGACAGTGGTGGTGTTGGGAGCATTGACCACAGCTGACAGTAAGGCTGGCAGGTTGGCAGGTATTCATATGATCAGGGACAGAACCACGATGGTGCCAACAATGTTACTGCGCATGAACTCCACTGAAATGCAAAACACACACACACACACACACACACACACACACACACACACACCACACACACACACACACACACACACACACACACACACACACACACACACACACGCACCGCACACAACACACACACACACACACACACATACACACACAGATGTGTATCATCATCATCATCATCAGGTGCCCTACCGCATGGCGTTGGCGATCATGGACTTCCATCTGTCTCTATCTCTCGTTGCCCCTAGCATCTCCTCCACCCTCCTCGTCTTCAGCCACTCCGCAAGTCCGTCCAGCATTTTCTCCCTGGGTCTACCTGGTGCTCTCTTTCCCTCCAGCTTTCCCGTTGTGACCAGGTGCTCCAAATCCCCCTTCCTCATAAAATGGCCTATAAATGTTGCCTGGCTTTTCCTAATCTTCCTTATGAATGATGTATTTGTGTCTGCCTCCATCAAGACTGTCTCTTTGTTTTCTTTGCTGTCCATGGAACTCTCAACATTCTTCTTAGAAACCACATCTCGGCTGCCTCAATCTTGTTCTGTGCTTTGCTTGTTGACTGTCCACGCCTCACATCCGTACAACAGTATTGGTTCTATATAACATTCAAGAACTCTCTTCCTGATGTTAATTGATAGGCATTTGTTGGTAAGAATGTTTGTCATCTTCTTGAATGCTGTTTTTGCTTGGCCGATTCTGCCGGCTATTTCCGATGTGCATCTGCCGTCTGATGAAATGACCGTTCCCAGGTATTTGAACTTATTAACCTGTGTCAAGGTTGTGCCATTTGCTGTTATTTTGCATGAGGGGATTTCATGTTTTTTACTGATCACCATGACTTCAATCTTCCTGCTGTTTAGTTCCAACCCCTTACCTTTGCTTTCTATTTCTAGTATATTCACAAGGTTTTGTAGGTCCCTTTCATTTTCTGCAATTAGCACGGTGTCATCTGCGTATCGAATGTTGTACACACACACACACACACACACACACACACACACACACACACACACACACACACACACCACACACACACACACACACACACACACACACACACACACACACACACACACACACACACACACACAAATACATAATATATATTATATATATATATATATATATATATATAATATATATATATACATATATATGACAGACAATATACATACAGACATTAGTCCTGATAGCGTACATATTCTCTTGACAAATAGGTACAGACGTTAGGAGACACATTCTTTTAACAGACAAGTATACAGACAATAGCAGACATAGTTTTTACGGACATATTTTACTGACAGACGAATGTACAGACATTAGCAGACACATTTTATGACAGACAAATATACAGACATTAGCAGACACATTTTATCGACAGACAAATACACAGACATTAGCAGACACATTTTATCGACAGACAAATATACAGACATTAGAGACACATTTTATTGACAGACAAATATACAGACATTAGCAGACACATTTTATGACAGACAAATACAGACATAGCAGACACATTTTTATTGACAGACAAATATACAGACATTAGCAGACACATTTTATTGACAGACAAATATACAGACATTAGCAGACACATTTTATTGACAGACAAATATACAGACATTAGCAGACACATTTTATTGACAGACAAATATACAGACATTAGCAGACACATTTTATTGACAGACAAATATACAGACATTAGCAGACAATTTTATTGACAGACAAATATACAGACATTAGCAGACACATTTTATTGACAGACAAATATACAGACATTAGCAGACACATTTTATTGACAGACAAATATACAGACATTAGCAGACACATTTTATTGACAGACAAATATACAGACATTAGCAGACACATTTTATTGACAGACAAATATACAGACATTAGCAGACACATTTTATTGACAGACAAATAAACAGACATTAGCAGACACATTTTATTGACAGACAAATATACAGACATTAGCAGACACATTTTATTGACAGACAAATAACAGACATTAGCAGACACATTTTATCGACAGACAAATATACAGACATTAGCAGACACATTTTATTGACAGACAAATAAACAGACATTAGCAGACACATTTTATTGACAGACAAATAAACAGACATTAGCAGACACATTTTTGACAAACAAATAAACAGACATTAGCAGACAATTTTAGTTGACAGGACAAATGAAACTGACTTAGTGTAATATGTATACAAGATTGACGGATGAAAGTAGAACTGATGGAAAATTCTACAGTCAACGATTGCAGAAATGAAGATGCTTGGAAGCTGCCGCTCCATTTTACACGCCCACGCTAAAACAGACACACACACACACACCACACACACACACACACACAACACACACACACACACACACACACACACACACACACACACACACACACACACACACACACACACAACACACAACACACAACACACACACACATACACACACACGCGCGCGCGCACGCACACACACACACACCCACCATACCGCACCGCACGACCTGCGCGCTGCCACACAAACTCACCAAACAATTCTTGTTGTTATATATATTCAGAACCAATTACTTTAATTTAAAATAATAAATCATCTTGTATAGCGTATTATGAACATCCGACTGATTAGATTCACCGCATATACAACATTTACAAGACAAATAGTGCAATACGTACGGAAACATACAGAGTTCACACACACACACACACACACACACACACACACACACACACACACACACACACACACACACACACACACACTCACACACATACACACACACACACACACACACACAACACACAACACACACACACACACAACACACAACACACACACACACACACACACACACATCACACACACACACACACACACACACATCACACACACACACAGACACACACACACACACACACACACACACACACACACACACACACACACACACACACACACAGATACACACAGGTTCATGTTTGTTTTGTCATCTATGAATAATAGTTCATTGAAACGCTTCTAAATCAAAGTTTCAATCTTCAGTAATTTTCTCAATGTAAATGACAAAACGAAGTGGTAATAAGACGCTTGCATCCTTGTAGACCCCAGCTGTTACTTGGAAACAACTGAAAAGTCAACTCCTGAGTCCTTACAGTACTCTCCTATTGGCACTGATGATTTTAAGTTGTCGAGGAGTTGATTCTTAACTCAACATTAACTCCACATAATTATGTAACTTCCCAAAGTTTCAGTCTGTCTACAAGGTCAAATGTCTTTTCCTGATCCACAAAGATGAGGTCTAGCCGTTACTGTATTCACATGCTTTCTCAAAGTTGAACAAGTGGGAAAATAGCATCTGTGCATTCTCTTCCGTTTTTGAACCAAAACTTGATTTTCTCTTAATTCCACTATGGTCTTTGATACGGTGTTCTTAAATGTTGGCATAAGTCTTGCTGACATGATCTAGTAAAGATATAGGCTACCTCTCTAGGTCTAACAGTTTGTCTTACTCCCTTTCATTCTCAAATGAAGTGTGGGAAGGAAGATGGGCAAATACACAGAATAAGCTTGTAGGGTTTGCTCTACTGGAATGCACACACATCTTCTTCAGGTGGATAACCCAAACCAGATTGATCTATCTAAATACCGAACTATATACATGAGCAACAGAAATATGCATCTGAGAAAGAAATATGTAACTGGACAAATGGAGTAATATTTGTAGTAGGCCTGCATGGCTAGTGCCTGCTAACAAACCGCGGTACCAGACAGAACAGTCCGTAGTTCGGTAGTCCAGCTGATTCTCAGATCTCAGAAGAGTGAATTAATTGTTGTCTGTTATTATTGACACTGTTAACTTACCAGTGCCAGACATGGTCCCTAACTAAAGTCCTCGAGAGAAAACTGGTCACCTGTGAAATGAAATGCCTGAGGAAAGCAGTAAACAAGACAAGGCGGGACAAGATCAGAAATGAGGTGATACGAGACATGGTAGGAGCAACACCAATCCTACAACACATCGAACATATGAGGATCAAGTGGTTCGGACACCTCACACGTAGCCCCTAAACCATCCAGCTCTTCGGGCATACAAGACCAGATACTCTGGCTGGAGAGCCAGAGAAGACCAAGACGACGATGGAGCGACTCCGTGGCAGACACCCTCAGGGCTCACGAGATGTCCCTTCTCTAGGCCACCCGTCTTGCTGCTGACAGACGACTGTATCTCCCCGCGACGCCCTCCGGTACAAGCGGAAGAAAAAGTAAAAGTAAGCAAGTTAACTTAATGTTCTGAATTCTTAATTGTAATTGTTCCCCTTCTTACATTCAAATTCCCACTACCCCTTCCCATTCCTGTCCCCCACCCTCTTGTGTGTGTGTGTGTGTGTGTTTGTGTGTGTGTGTGTGTGTGTGTGTCTAAAATCACTATTGTGAACAGACATTAAATAAAGATTCCATTCCATTCCGTAGGTACTGTTCTCTTTGATGGTACCATGCAATATAACACGAATGTCTACACGGTCTACATAAGACGAGAATGGCGTTGGCTCAATATGACCATAGTCATCGCCAAATGTGGCCTGAGCATGTAAACGGCGAAAGTAAGACGACTGGAAAATATTTCTTTCACGGTACAGATGATAAAATTACATAGAATATTGAATTATTCCCTTCATCTGAGGCCATTACTTTTTCATAAAACATGTTGTTGATGGGCATATACATAACTGGCATACTGATACAACCGATGTGTAGTTTTTATGGATAATAATGTAAAAATAAATGTTACCAAGTGCATTTATTTGTACACATAAATAAGACCAGACAATGACAAAAAAATGGCAGTCTAAGAGAATGAGAGTAAATCCTTGATAACATTTCTGCCAGTAAATTACTCACGACGGACCGCCGATTTTACACGTGAGAGTTAAATATACATAACACACAAAGTATTACGTCAGTTGAAACTGCTTCTGCAAAATTATATATAACAAATCATGCATTATTTTGTCCACCTTGGGTAAAATAACCATGACTTCATGCACTTTGCTAGGAATGTATTTGTTCAATTTATTGCTAATTAGAATACTGGGTTTTTTTTACAACTATCTGATTTAATTGAAGGATAAAGCAATTTTACTTGAATCAAACAGTGCGAATGAGCCATTTAAAGTGCTCGGATTCTCCCAATACCTTAAATTATTAACGGGATTTTCCACAGTGACTAACGCTTGTGAGGACTCTTGACCGCTTGATCTGTTGTTCACTTGCACGTGTATACACATGTGGAATTTGCGTGTATGAATGTGTGTGGTACGTGAATGACATGTGTGTGTGTGTGTGTGTGTGTGTGTGTGTGTGTGTGTGTGTGTGTGTGTGTGTGTGTGTGTGTGTGTGTGTGTGAGAGAGAGGGACTGTGAGTGTGTGTATGTGTGTGAGAGAGACTCTGTGTGTGTGTGTGTGTGTGTGTGTGTGTGTGTGTGTGTGTGTGTGTGTGTGTGTATGAGAGAGAAAGAGAGAGAGAGAGAGAGCAAGACAGACAGACAGACAGACAAAGACAGAGAAATAGGGAGAGAGAGAGAGAGAGAGAGAGATAGAGAGAGAGAGAGAGAGAGAGAGAGAGAGAGAGAGAGAGAGAGATGCGCACAGAGACGTGCACTCAAATATGTACGCAAATGTACGCCTGAATGTTGGCACATTTTGCTCGTGCGCGCAAACACACACTCATACACACACAGACACACACAAGCCTATTTCTTCCTGCTTGAAAAAGTTCATAAAGTGTTTAAAACCATTCAACACTGTGATTATTCTATGCAATATTATATCTATAGGCTTACATAGAGTTCTTCTCACCCTGGTAATCCATCTCATCCAAGTAATACAGCACTTTACATGCTTTATAGGTAACCCACATTCTTCTATGCATGTTGATTAAATCTTATAAGTCAATGCAACCAAAGCATTTTACTTACTTTACTTTTTCCTTCCGCTTGTACCGGTGGGCGTCGTGGGGAGATACAGTTGTCTGTCAGCAGCAAGGCGGGTGGCCTGGAGAAGGGACATCTCGTGAGCTCTGAGGGTGTCTGCCACGGAGTTGCTCCATCGTCGTCTTGGTCTTCCACTATCTGGTGTTATATGCCCGAAGATCTGGAAGGTTTAGGGGCATACGTGTGAGGTGTCCGAACCACTTGATCCTCATATGTTCGACGTGTTGTAGGATTGGTGTTGCTCCTACCATGTCTCGTATCACCTCATTTCTGATCTTGTCCCGCCTTGTCTTGTTTACTGCTTTCCTCAGGCATTTCATTTCACAGGTGACCAGTTTTCTCTCGAGGACTTTAGTTAGGGACCATGTCTGGCACTAGTATGTCAGCGTTGGTAGAAAAATGGCGTTGATGAGTTTCGCCTTAGTGCTGTTGGGAATGCTGGGGTGTTTCAGGAGAGGGGCAAGTTGGTAGCTGACTGCGTTGGCTTTCTGGCATCTGGTCTCGATTTCTCTGTCTAGTTTGTCATTTTCAGTGAAGATGCTGCCCAGGTATCTAAATTCACTGGCTTGCTTCAACTGGGTTCCGTTGATGTTGATATCCAGTTTGTTTGGTCTCTTACTGACAGTCATGACCTCGGTCTTGCTGACGCTGATCTTCATGCCGTATGTCTCGTAGCTTTCATTGAGCTGGTCTGTGTGCTCCTGTAGCTGTATCTTGTCATTGTTCACCATTGCCTGGTCGTCCGCAAACATGAGTTCATTGAGTGCCTCAGGTTCTGGGTTTGCCTCCTTCGTAATCTGATCCATATAGATCACGAATAGAAGAGGGGAGAGATTACAGCCCTGCCTTACTCCCGATGTCACTGGTAACCAGTCAGAAGTTCCACTGGCGGTGCGGACTGCACTCCTGCTGTTGGCATAGATAGCCCGAATGTTGTCTAGCAGCTGGCCCTTAACATCGTACTGCTCGAGGACCTTCCATAGCTTGTCACTGTTGACTCGATCAAAGGCCTTTTCTTGATCAACGAATACAAGATGGAGATCTCGGTCGTATTCGTTCACCCTCTCGCACAGTTGTCTGAGTGCAAAGATTGCATCGGTACACCCTCTTCCTTTTCTGAAGCCAAATTGGGCGTCACTGAGGAGATGTTCTGTTTTCGCTCGAGTGCGCTGCTCCAGGATCTTTGCATACATTTTCCCTACATGCTGAGTAGTGATATGCCTCTGTAGGTACTGCAGTCTTTCTTGCTGCCCTTCTTCTTCCATATTGGCACCACTATTGCATTTTGCCAGTCTTCTGGTACTTTTCTCTCCTCCCAAGCTTTCTGAAAGATGGTGGTGAGCCACTGAATTCCGGTTTCACCGCACACATGGATGGCTTCAGTTGTTATGCCGTCGTCTCCAGCTGCCTTGCCTTTAGGACTGGTCTTCACTGCTTTTCTTACTTCACTCTCTAGGATGGTAGGTTCTGAGTGGTCTGTGTGGCTGGGGGTGAACCGGGACTGTGTGTCTTGTGCCCGTACTCCTGATGGTTGAGTAGGTCTTTGAAATAGTTTTCCCACCTCTTCACTATTTTCTCCTCTTCGTGCAATGCTTCCCCGTTTGCATCGTTGATGATGGTGGTTGGATCGAAAGGTTCATCTCGCACTCTCATCGCTTTCACACTCTTGTAAAACTCTCTTGGGGAAGCTTTGCATGTTTCACAGAGTTTTTCACCATACTGGGTCCATGACTTTTCCTTTGCTGTTCTCACAACTTTCTTGCTGTGTCTTCTTGCAAGTCTGTACTTGATGTAGTCCTCTTCATCCTTTGACTGACCCAGATCTTGTATAGTTTCTTCTTTTCCTTGATAGCATCCTTCACTTCTTTGTTCCACCAAGCTGTTGCCTTTCTGTTTCTTCCTCCTGTCTTCTTGGTGCCACAGGCTTCTTTTATAGTGTCCAGGAGGACTATCTTGAAGATGCCCCAAGCTTCCTCTACATTTAGTAATGTAGGGTCACTACAGTCCAATTTTTCACTGATGGTGCATCTGATTTGAGTCTGCACCTCTTCGTCTTGAAGCTTGTGCATGTTGAGTCTTTCCGGCTGTTTCTTCTTTTTGGTGAATCTCCTCTTCTTCTGAGTGATCCAACATCGTGATGATTGGCCTGTGGTCTGTGTCCAGGCCTGCGTTGGGGATGGCTCTTGAGTCTCTGATGTTGCTCCGCATTGTAGATCTTGCTAGTGTGAAGTCGATTTGAGATGAGACGTTGATGTCGCTCCATTTGTACCAGGTGTAGATCTGAGTGGCTCTGTGCTGGAAGGTGTTGGTGACAATAAGATCATGCTCTGCATACAGTTCCAATACATGGTTGCCATTGTAGTTGCATGGTGTTCTGTGGTCACTGTGTGGACCAAGGTGTTTTGTCCATGGTGTTCTCTCTCCGACTCTGCCATTGAAATCTCCCATGACGTACAGGTCTTCTTGGTCCGGATGCTGTTGATGGTGTCCGAGAGTTTTTCGAAGAAGGAGTCCTTATCCTCATCTGAGTAGGAGTCATTACATGGTGCATACACTTGAATGTAGTTGTTGATCTTGTTGTCCTCTCTAATGCCGATCTTCAAGAGTCTTTCTGAAATGAACTCCGTACTCACTAGGTCTTTTGCCTTGTCATGGTTAGGATGAAACCCACGCCATGTGCTGCTCTCTGTTCCTTGCTTACACCGCTCCAAATGAGAACATAGTTGGGTCTATTTCCTTTGTTCCTGTTCCTTTCTTTCTGGTGTCTGCAATACCCAGTATGGAATCTGCGGGCATGAACTCTCTTCTGTCTTGTTCGTCAACCGCAATGTTCCAGGTCCCAACCTTTTCGTTTTTCTTTAATCGTTGTCCGTTTTCCTCGCCGCGTCGTTTTCCGTTGTAATCAGTCCGTTTGTATCTCCTTATATTGTCTGAGCAATTAGTTTCATCCACTGCCGGCATGCTAAGCCAGTCACAGCTTCACCAGTGCCCCGTTGGCAGCATTACCTGTTTCCACCTCCCACGACGAGGACGAGGGTTGGGCATCAAATTTTATAAATCGTTGGGTGTCATCCAGTAGGGGCCTATGTCCTTCAATAACATCATTTGGAGTAGTAAATCAACATAAAAACACCCAAAACATTTCTTCTTTCTTTTATGGCAAATACACGAATCTTTTCTGTTTGAAGTGCAGCTTTGCAAAAATTCCACATTTCAGCAGTTATACTTGTGCATCAAGTAACATTCAAACTAATGTTTTAAAGATTGATTGTTGAGTTTTTCCAGTGTATATTCAGTATTACCGCGTGGCGGTGCTTTTTTAATCTTAGAAATCAAATCTTGACAAATGAAGAGAAATTTGAGCATGACAGGAAAGTAAATGCCAACATATTTATATGAATTCACAACAGAATAATGTGTCAGTCAACATATTACTGTATCTTTCTAATGCTACATAACCACCTTTTCTAAAGACCATAATCTTACTTTTGTCCATACTGACAGTTATCCCAGTCGAGTGACAGCCTGAGTTCTGTAAAGATGTTCGAGTGTGTCTGCAGCCCTACTGTGATTTCACACAGTAAAACAATATCTAAAAGCCAGTTCGTTTATGAATAAATAAGACAAGACTGCACTCATTGCCCTGACTAACACCACTTGTATACATTATAAAACCAGTCCAGTAATGGGCCACAAAAGTTGTTTTGTGTGTGTTGTGTGTGTGTGTGTGTGTGTGTGTGTGTGTGTGTGTGTGTGTGTGTGTGTGTGTGTGTGTGTGTGTGTGTTGTAAAATAAAATCAAAGGCTTTGCCAACATCTCTAAACGTCACATATGCAACATTTTCAATGGTTCACTAGTCTGTTATGTACTTACTAACTTACTTACTACTTTTCCTGTCTCCTCGAGACGTTAAGTATCAAGGGGAGATGCAGATTTCGGATGTGGGCCAGATGATAGCATCTGCCACAGTTAGTTTGATTCTTTCAGTTGTTTCTTTCACACCTATCCATCTTTTCCTAGGACAGCTGCTTCCTTTGGATCCATATAAGCTTTGCATGCTGGCTGTTCGCTTGAAGTCTAATGAGGTGACCAAACCATTTCAGCCTCTGTTTTTCTGTATATTCTAGACGTGGCACAGCCCCCACGGCGTCTGTAATGACTTCCTTTCTGATCTTGTCTGGATTTATGACATTCATTGTCTTTCTGATGTTGAGGGGAGGAAAGGAAGATTGAGTGTATGAAAAAGATCATTGATTTATTGCTTTTGTAGTGTTCATTGATTTTTAACAGATTCTTCATTTTCATTGACATAGTGATAATAATTGTAGCGTTATGGATTAAGTCTTTGACTGAGACGAAGGGTCTAAGAAGTAGTTTTAGTGGTAGTTGTGATTCCAGGCTGGCCCACACTCAATTGGTTTGTGACGGAAACCCCGGTAAACCACCATGCAAAGGACTGGAAGCCTCCTCCTCGCATGTCTGAAGATGTTCCAGCTTACATTGAGGTGAGAGCTTGATATGAATTAAGGCGTTGAAAGTGCATTCAGTAATATAACTGATCTTTTTGTATAACGACTGCTCCTTCAGAGTTGCGTGGGATTCAGAAGTAGGCTATATGAAAATAGAATGAGAACATGCAGCCTATTTGATTATGGAAACAGTACAGGCACAGAGTCATTTTCAGCCAAATGGCCATTGTCACACACACATGCACACACACACACGACCGCACGTACGCGCACACGCAACACACACACACACATAACCACACGAAACATTCCTGGCTTGTTCAGAACCAATTACTTTAATTTAATAATAATAAATCATCTTTGTACAGCGTTATTATGCAACATCCAGACTGACTTAGATTCACCGCATATACAACATTTACAAGACAAATAGTGCAATACGTACAGAAACATACAGAGTTCCACACACACACACACACACACACACAACACACACACACACACACACACACACACACACACACACACAGGTTCATGATTGTTTTGTCATCCGTGAATAATCGTCATGAAAAAAAAAAAAAGTTTTAAAAAGTTCAATTGGTGTAGTTGGCAGACGAGAGGGGCCTTTTGTTTTGTCATTCCAGGGGAAGCGTTCTCTCTGCCTTTTAGAAAGGTCTACTCTTCTCCAGAATAGCCCAGACCACAGCTGCAATGACCAAGCTCAGAACCATATGGAACAACAGTAACATCGCCACCAGCTCAAAGATCAGACTGATGCGTTCCCTGGTCATGTCAATATTCTTATACGCTTGCGAATCATGGACCTTAACAGCGGATACGGAAAGAAGAATCAGGGCGGTTGAAATAAGATGCTTTTGTAAACTTCTCGGCGCCACACACAGAGATCGCTTCACGAATGATGAAGTCAAAAGAAGAATTTCAAAATGAAATCGGGCCTTAACACTGACCTCTTGACCTTAGTAAGACGACGCAAACTAACATGGTATGGACATATCACTCGATCATCCGGCCTTGCCAAGACAATCCTGCAAGGCACAGTCTCGGGAGGAAGGAAAAGAGGCAGACAGAAGAAGAGATGGGAAGATAATATTCGAGAGTGGACGGGCCTGGAGCTGAGGGATACCCTAAGGAAAGCGGAGAGCAGGGAGGAGTGGAGAAAGGTTGTTGTCAAGTCTTCGGAGGCGCCCCGACGGACGGCCAGTCTAAGGGATCGCGTGACGGTGACGGTGACTCTTCTCCAGTCTCTTTCAGGGACGTCTCTGACTTCACTCCCCCCCCCCCCCCTTGTTTTTTATTTTTTTTTTTTTTTTAACTCTCAAACGTTTACATCCTTTCTGCTGTGTCACTTTTCAGTCACGAAGATTTTTATTGACTAAGTAGGCCTAACACTCTTCTATGTGTGTATGTGCAACATGTGTGAGTGAATGATGAAAACATTTTCAGTGCCTGTTTTTTTTTGTGAATGTGTGACTGAAGAAGATTTAAGTTTATCAGGTGTGTGTGTGTGTGTGTGATGTGTGTGTGTGTGTGTGTGTGTGTGTGTGTGTGTGTGTGTGTGTGTGTGTGTGTGTGTGGTGGTGTGTGTGTGTGTGTGTGTGTGTGTGTGTGTGTGTGTGTGTGTGTGTGTGTTTTGTGTGTTATGGTTATCACTGCCATTTATTTCCAATTCCGTGCTGGAATCTGTTGGTATTTTTGATGAACTCGGCCTATGTTTTTGGTGTACCAATATAAATTGGTGTGCGACATGCAATATTTGTATGCATTAATGTAATTCACTATGGTAACTTCCTCTTCCCTGCTGAAGTTATGTAAAGTGCAATGACCATTCTCTGACAATAACTGAGTAAATGACATGGGCTGTATACACAATACAAATTAAGCATCTAATGATGTTATATACAATTTATAAAAATGATACTCTGTTCTATAAATTGCAGTAATGCGACGTTTACGTACCTATCTGTTAGTAAAAAAAAATCCCAAACCACCACCACTTTTTACCCTTGGAATGAACTTGCCCAAAAGACAACTTCCTCACTTAATCGTCCCGTTTTTGTTTGTTTGTTTTTTTGTTTTTTTCCATTCTTTCTCTTCCTGCCTCCTTCCAGGTTTCTTTGTGGCACTTATTGTCGTAGTTTTTGTCAGAGAGCACAGTATGGTGGGAAGGACAGCAAACTGAGAATAAGTAAAATTAGAAAGATTTCTATATTCTCTAAAGTCAGTTTTTTCAATTAGATCTGGATCGTTCTCCACTGAGCTTTTGGAGTATGATTAATTGACCACAGACAGGTTGACTCGAATCTGAATTCCTATAGATCTATGCCAGTAGCTGTGATGTTACGGGAGAATTGATCACACACACACACACACACACACACACACACACACACCTAATTTAGAAGCAGTATTGCAAAAGGAAAGATCTGTTGTCATCTTTATCTGACCAAATGTTCGTGACTGAACAAATGACTAGCAAAAAGCTCTTAGTCTGTCTTTCGGACTGAGGTGTTGGTGTGGTGTTCCTTTGTGAAAGGCCAAACGCTAGAGAGCAGATTCAGGATCTGATTTCAAAAGACCTTGACTATTTTTGTGTGTGTTTTCCAGGTTTTGGCAATCGTGTTGCGGAGCTGAAAACCATCGTTTCATCATCTGCTGCCCAGCACACACTGCCATTGTCCCTACTACCACATCCTGTGTCCCTGGATCAGCGCCTTGCTGAAGACAAAGAAGCCCTTCAAAACCTAACTTTCTCCAGAACATGTGGTACATACACAACTGTGTACGTAGTTGCTGAAGCAATGAAACATGAACAGGCAGAAAAACTGAAGCAGTCATAGTTTTCACTGAACATGGATGAAGCCACCAGTAATGCTGGAGACAAAATATTTAATGTTGTAGTTCAGTAGGATCGACTATGACACTGAGCAAGGTAAAGTTATAGGCCTGCTTGAGCATTTTGGGTCAAGAGAGGTGAACAGGGCAATTGCAGCTAACCTCTTTGTTGCAGTTGATGACATGATGAGAGAAAAAGGGCTGGAATGAAAGCAGGTTGTAAGTTGCATGATGGAAACTGCAATGTGATGAGGGGTTGTCGAGGTGTGTTGAAAAATTATGTCCGGGACAAAAATCCACATTTGCTAGACATCAGTGGAGATACTTTGCACGTTATCACAATGCGTGCAAAGCACTCTTTGCTCAAGTTGAACAAGTCTTGCCATTTACAGATCTATATTGTGTCCTCAATTTTTTTTAAGATATTGAGGAATCTCCCAAAGGAAGGGATGTTCTGAGGGAACTACAAACTCTATTAAACTACAAAGTGCCAAAGTCCATCATCCGCCCAGTTGGATCTAGATTCCTTCAAATGCAGACTGTGGAAGACAGACTACATGAAATCTTAGATTCACTTCTGCTTTATTTCTTTGCATACTTGACAGTAGAAGAGCAGAGGAAACACCAATCTACAATGCTGGAAATTTTTCATGCAAATAATGTGTCGGAAGAATGTCAGGCAAGAATCAAGGTGGTCCTTCAACAGCAGAGAAAACAACAAACAAAAACTGGTGCCAACGTCAGCAGAAAAAACAAGATCTTGGATACCTTTTTCATTGCAGGCAAAAAGTCTCTCTCACCATCAGATCATGAACTTGTATAGAGGAAGTCTGAACATTTTCTCAGGTTATGTAAAAAGGTTCCAAGCTGAAAAGCCACTTATGCATAAAGTGCACTCGGATCTTTTTTCTGTGACCAGAGAGTTCTTTTCTCAGTTCGTTGACCCAGAACATATCCCCAGTTATGATGTCAGCCAACTGACAAAGTTAAAATTCTTTGACAGCAGCCTGCAGCTGAGTGATAGATGTCTGGGAGTAGGACCACACTGCTTCAACACACTGAAGGCGTACAGAAGAGACAGGGAAGGAAATCCCTGGCTCACTGATTTTTACAAGGCACTGCGGAAGGGTTATGAGGAAGCTGCTAAAATTATGCTGAAACTTCCACTTGAAAATGAACTCTCATCAGGCCAGGCTGAGTGCACTGGATCCAGGTGCACAGAGATCAAAAACAACAATGCTATCACTGGTGAAACTGGCAGACGAGCTACCAAATGTTGTGTCAGACGATCAGCTCGGAAATTTGGATTTAGAGCTAAGAAGCTACACTGTTGATGCTGCAATAACTCACATTGAGGCAGAGGAGACTGACCCCACTTTCAGACTGGATTCATCCTGGTGGTCAAGAATATTTCAGATGCAGTCCGATGGTCAACAGAAATACCCAGTCTTGGCAAAATTGGTGAAGGCCCTTCTTTCCATCTTTTCAGGGCCTCTCATTGAATCATTTAACATCATGGTTGACATAATCACTGATGACAGAACTTCATTAAGAGTTCGACATTATGAAGGTGTAGTCATCATAAATCCATGGCTGAAGGCAAACACACAAGTGCCACTGAGATGAGGGTTTCTCAGAAAACGAAAAAGTATGTTCAAGAAAGTTACCAGAACTATCAGTCTGCATTGAATGATAATAAAAGAGACCACACAGCAGAGATAGAAAAGAGACTGAAGGAAGCAACAGAGATGGAGCAAGCCAAGCAGTCAACTGACAGCTTACATGTCATCAAGCCATCTGCAAGTGCAAGTGCTCCTATCCAATCTACCAAAGCCGGTGCCACTACCAGCAAGACTGCCTCTCTCTCCACTACCAACAAGGTTGCCTCTCTCTCCTCTACCAGCACGACTGCCTGCCTCTCTCTCTTCTACCAGCAAGACTGCCTCTCTCTCCACTACCAGCAAGGCTGCCTCTCTCTTCTACCAGCAAGACTGCCTCTCTCTCTCCACTACCAGGAAGACTGCCTCTCTCTCCACTACCAGCAAGGCTGCCTCTCTCTCCACTACCAGCAAGACTGCCTCTCTCTCCTCTACCAGCAATGCTGCCTCTCTCTCTTCTACCAGCAAGACTGCCTCTCTCTCTTCTACCAGTATGACTGCCTCTCTCTCCACTACCAGCAAGGCTGCCTCTCTCTCCACTACCAGCAAGACTGCCTCTCTCTCTTCTACCAGCAAGACTGCCTCTCTCTCCACTACCAGCAAGGCTGCCTCTCTCTCCACTACCAGCAAGACTGCCTCTTCTCTACCAGCAAGACTGCCTCTCTCTCCACTACCAGCAAGGCTGCCTCTCTCTCCACTACCAGCAAGACTGCCTCTTCTCTACCAGCAAGACTGCCTCTCTCTCCACTACCAGCAAGGCTGCCTCTCTCTCCACTACCAGCAAGACTGCCTCTCTCTCCAATACCAGGAAGACTGCCTCTCTCTTCTACCAGCAAGACTGCCTCTCTCTCCACTACCAGGAAGACTGCCTCTCTCTCCACTACCAAGAAGACTGCCTCTCTCTCCACTACCAGCAAGGCTGCCTCTCTCTCCTCTACCAGCAAGACTGCCTCTCTCTCCACTACCAGTAAGACTGCCTCTCTCTCTTCTACCAGCAAGACTGCCTCTCTCTCTTCTACCAGCAAGGCTGCCTCTCTCTCTTCTACCAGCAAGGCTGCCTCTCTCTCTTCTACCAGTAAGACTGCCTCTCTCTCTTCTACCAGTAAGACTGCCTCTCTCTCTTCTACCAGTAAGACTGCCTCTCTCTCTTCTACCAGCAAGACTGCCTCTCTCTCTTCTACCAGCAAGACTGCCTCTCTCTCTTCTACCAGCAAGACTGCCTCTCTCTCCACTACCAGCAAGGTTGCCTCTCTCTCCACTACCAGCAAGGCTGCCTCTCTCTCCACTACCAGCAAGGCTGCCTCTCTCTCCACTACCAGCAAGACTGCCTCTCTCTCCACTACCAGCAAGACTGCCTCTCTCTCCACTACCAGCAAGACTGCCTATCTCTCCACTACCAGCAAGACTGCCTCTCTCTCCACTACCAGCAAGACTGCCTCTCTCTCTTTACCAGCAAGACTGCCTCTCTCTCTTCTACCAGCAAGGCTGCCTCTCTCTCCACTACCAGCAAGACTGCCTCTCTCTCTCCTACCAGCAAGACTGCCTCTCTCTCCACTACCAGCAAGGCTGCCTCTCTCTCCAGTACCAGCAAGGCTGCCTCTCTCTCCTCTACCAGAAAGACTGCCTCTCTTCTACCAGCAAGACTGCCTCTCTCTCCACTACCAGCAAGGCTGCCTCTCTCTCCACTACCAGCAAGACTGCCTCTCTCTCCAATACCAGGAAGACTGCCTCTCTCTTCTACCAGCAAGACTGCCTCTCTCTCCACTACCAGGAAGACTGCCTCTCTCTCCACTACCAAGAAGACTGCCTCTCTCTCCACTACCAGCAAGGCTGCCTCTCTCTCCTCTACCAGCAAGACTGCCTCTCTCTCCACTACCAGTAAGACTGCCTCTCTCTCTTCTACCAGCAAGACTGCCTCTCTCTCTTCTACCAGCAAGGCTGCCTCTCTCTCTTCTACCAGCAAGGCTGCCTCTCTCTCTTCTACCAGTAAGACTGCCTCTCTCTCTTCTACCAGTAAGACTGCCTCTCTCTCTTCTACCAGTAAGACTGCCTCTCTCTCTTCTACCAGCAAGACTGCCTCTCTCTCTTCTACCAGCAAGACTGCCTCTCTCTCTTCTACCAGCAAGACTGCCTCTCTCTCCACTACCAGCAAGGTTGCCTCTCTCTCCACTACCAGCAAGGCTGCCTCTCTCTCCACTACCAGCAAGGCTGCCTCTCTCTCCACTACCAGCAAGACTGCCTCTCTCTCCACTACCAGCAAGACTGCCTCTCTCTCACTACCAGCAAGACTGCCTATCTCTCCACTACCAGCAAGACTGCCTCTCTCTCCACTACCAGCAAGACTGCCTCTCTCTCTTCTACCAGCAAGACTGCCTCTCTCTCTTCTACCAGCAAGGCTGCCTCTCTCTCCACTACCAGCAAGACTGCCTCTCTCTCTCCTACCAGCAAGACTGCCTCTCTCTCCACTACCAGCAAGGCTGCCTCTCTCTCCAGTACCAGCAAGGCTGCCTCTCTCTCCTCTACCAGAAAGACTGCCTCTCTTCTACCAGCAAGACTGCCTCTCTCTCCACTACCAGCAAGGCTGCCTCTCTCTCCAGTACCAGCAAGGCTGCCTCTCTCTCCACTACCAGCAAGGCTGCCTCTCTCTCTTCTACCAGCAAGGCTGCCTCTCTCACTTCTACCAGCAAGGCTGCCTCTCTTCTACCAGCAAGGCTGCCTCTCTCTTTTCTACGAGCAAGATGGCTTCCTTCTCCTCTACCAGCAAGACCGCTTCCCTCTCCACAACCAGCAGTACTGCTGCAACCATGTCCTCTGCAACCCTGTCCAGTGCCACCAAGACTGCAACCCTGTCTTGTACCAGCAGTGCTGACCCCCTTCCTAGTGCTAGCAGTTCTACTATATCTGCAAAGAAAGCTGCTGAAAACAGTGATGGCAGTAAAGGCAGTAATGTAATATCAAGCCAGATAAAAAGAGAAAAGCTGAAGAAGAGCTTAAAGACATTAGATCTTTCTTCAAAAGAAAAGCTGATTTATTTGATTAAGTGCACTGTAAACTAGTGCATATTTACAAGTACAGTGAAGTTTAGATGTGTGTGATTGACTTAAAATGGTATAGTTTAGATTTGTATGGTGGGACTTCCTTTTTTTTAAAATTTCTGTATGAAGAGAGTTGTTCCCAGTGTGAAAAACTGTGATGCTCAAGAAACTTCATGAATCAGAACATTTTTGTACATAATGCTTAATGGTAACTAGTTTTGAAATGTTGAAAGTGATCAAAGTAAACAAAAATTATCGAATCAATCCCTGCGACTTACCATCTGGAGCTGTAAGTGCGTGTGTGTGTAGAACAAGAAACCTCAACCTGTTCTACATGTATTTTGCTGAAGGTAAGATGTTGATAACGTGATCTATTGCTCATAATTTGTTTTTCCACATATACATACATGTGCAGGTATTGTACTGCTATTCAAAACATGTATGACAGATTGCAATGTCCAATGTTTTCATTGCTTCAGGAATGGATGGAGGTTTTCAGGATTGGGAACATTTAGAGGACATGGAAATTTAAGGTTTCAGGATTGAAAAATGTTTTCACTTTCACAGAGACCCAACTGAGATGTGGCTACTGTGGAAAAAAGACATACCGCAGGTGCCAGAAGTGCCTGGTAGGCGTGCACGACAAGTGCTTCAGCTTGTTTCATACGCGCTAGTGGGAGTTCCCAGGAAAGTGAATGGGCCAGGAAGGTTTTGTTTCCATTTGTCTAGCGATGCCAAGCGTTTTTCTCTTGTGTCATTTCTAGTATTCAAGGTAATGCAGGTGTGAGAACTGTACCTAAACAAAAAGTCTTGTTCCCTTTGAACAGACAAGGCAGTCAGCCATAAGTGTGAGTCAGAATGTTGCATTGCAATGACAAAGGATAAAGACTTAATCATTTTTCTTTGATTCAAACATGTTCATTTCCCTTTAGTTGTTTACATGTTAATTTGTCTTTTGATTAGTTTAGTTGTGTTTACAGAGTTGCGCACCAATTTGCCAAAATACTCTGTGTGTGTGTGTGTATATGTGTCCTGGGTCGGGGTGGGGGACAGGGACTAATAGGGGGGGGGGGATTTTGCACTAGAAAAGGCTGGGGTGGGTGGGGGTGAAGGAAAATTTGTCAACATTTGAATTTTAAAAACTAATTTTGTATGTTAAGTTCATTTTGAAACAATAAAAAAAGAACTGAAAAGAAACAAGTGCCTGTATTTACTGTGTGATGCTGTTCAAAAACCCCTACCCACTTGAGCCCGCTGTCCCTAAAAAGGGACGCCAACATTTTATGCTCAAAATCAAGATTTACAAAACTTGTCAAAATGAGTGTATACATGTTAATAAGACATAAAAACAAACATTTTGAGACATGTTTGGTAGGAAAAACAAATTTGGGCTTAAATGGGTTAATTAATATCCTGTTGCAAGAATCACTGTGTACACCAATTACATCTTAAGAGTTTGCAAGACAATGTCAACAATAGCAAAGAGTTTGCAAGACAATGTCAACAATAGCAACGCTCCAATCCAAGCCATCCAGCCCTACTGAAATGCATCACTGTATAGGCCACTTATATAGCAAACATGTACATCCAACCCTACTGAAATGCATCACTGTATAGGCCACTTATATAGCAAACATGTACATCCAACCCTACTGAAATACATCACTATACAGGCTACTTATATAGTAAACATGTACATTCAGCCCTACTGAAATACATCACTATACAGGCTACTTATATAGTAAACATGTACATCCAGCCCTACTGAAATACATCACTATATAGGCTACTTATATAGTAAACATGTACATCCAGCCCTACTGAAATACATCACTATACAGGCTACTTATATAGTAAACATGTACATCCAGCCCTACTGAAATACATTACTATACAGGCTACTTATATAGTAAACATGTACATCCAGCCCTACTGAAATACATCACTAATATATATAGGCTAACTTATATAGTAAACATGTACATCCACCCCTACTGAAATACATCACTATACAGGCTACTTATACAGTAAACATGTACATCCAGACCTACTGAAATACATCACTATATAGGCTACTTATATAGTAAACATGTACATCCAGCCCTACTGAAATACATCACTATATATATAGGCTACTTATATAGTAAACATGTACATCCAGCCCTACTGAAATACATCACTATACAGGCTACTTATATAGTAAACATGTACATCCAGCCCTACTGAAATACATCACTATATAGGCTACTTATAGAGTAAACATGTACATCCAGCCCTACTGAAATACATCACTATATATATAGGCTACTTATATAGTAAACATGTACATCCAGCCCTACTGAAATACATCACTATACAGGCTACTTATATAGTAAACATGTAACATCCAACCCTACTGAAATACATCACTATATAGTACATAGGCTACTTATATAGTAAACATGTACATCCAGCCCTACTGAAATACATCACTATATAGGCTACTTATATAGTAAACATGTACATCCAACCCTACTGAAATACATCACTATACAGGCTACTTATATAGTAAACATGTACATCCAACCCTACTGAAATACATCACTATACAGGCTACTTATATAGTAAACATGTACATCCAGCCCTACTGAAACACATCACTCTATAGTACTAGGCTACTTATATAGTAAACATGTACATCCAGCCCTACTGAAATACATCACTATATAGGCTACTTATATAGTAAACATGTAGCCTACATCCAGCCCTACTGAAATACATCACTATACAGGCTACTTATATAGTAAACATGTACATCCAGCCCTACTGAAATACATCACTATATAGGCTACTTATATAGTAAACATGTACATCCAGCCCTACTGAAATACATCACTATATAGGCTACTTATATAGTAAACATGTACATCCAACCCTACTGAAATACATCACTATACAGGCTACTTATATAGTAAACATGTACATCCAGCCCTACTGAAATACATCACTATATAGGCTACTTATATAGTAAACATGTACATGTATCCAGCCCTACTGAAATACATCACTATATAGGCTACTTATATAGTAAACATGTACATTGTATCCAACCCTACTGAAATACATCACTATATATATAGGCTACTTATATAGTAAACATGTACATCCACCCTACTGAAATACATCACTATACAGGCTACTTATATAGTAAACATGTACATCCAGCCCTACTGAAATACATCACTATATATATAGGCTACTTATATAGTAAACATGTACATCCAGCCCTACTGAAATACATCACTATACAGGCTACTTATATAGTAAACATGTACATCCAGCCCTACTGAAATACATCACTATATAGGCTACTTATATAGTAAACATGTACATCCAGCCCTACTGAAATACATCACTATATATATAGGCTACTTATATAGTAAACATGTACATCCAGCCCTACTGAAATACATCACTATACAGGCTACTTATATAGTAAACATGTACATCCAACCCTACTGAAATACATCACTCTATAGTACATAGGCTACTTATATAGTAAACATGTACATCCAGCCCTACTGAAATACATCACTATATAGGCTACTTATATAGTAAACATGTACATCCAACCCTACTGAAATACATCACTATACAGGCTACTTATATAGTAAACATGTACATCCAACCCTACTGAAATACATCACTATACAGGCTACTTATATAGTAAACATGTACATCCAGCCCTACTGAAATACATCACTCTATAGTACATAGGCTACTTATATAGTAAACATGTACATCCAGCCCTACTGAAATACATCACTATATAGGCTACTTATATAGTAAACATGTAGCCTACATCCAGCCCTACTGAAATACATCACTATACAGGCTACTTATATAGTAAACATGTACATCCAGCCCTACTGAAATACATCACTATATAGGCTACTTATATAGTAAACATGTACATCCAGCCCTACTGAAATACATCACTATATAGGCTACTTATATAGTAAACATGTACATCCAACCCTACTGAAATACATCACTATACTAGGCTACTTATATAGTAAACATGTACATCCAGCCCTACTGAAATACATCACTATAGTACATAGGCTACTTATATAGTAAACATGTACATCCAGCCCTACTGAAATACATCACTATATAGGCTACTTATATAGTAAACATGTAGCTAATCCAACCCTACTGAAATACATCACTATACAGGCTACTTATATAGTAAACATGTACATCCAGCCCTACTGAAATACATCACTATATATAGGCTACTTATATAGTAAACATGTACATCCAGCCCTACTGAAATACATCACTATATAGGCTACTTATATAGTAAACATGTACATCACCAGCCCTACTGAAATACATCACTATACAGGCTACTTATATAGTAAACATGTACATCCAGCCCTACTGAAATACATCACTATATAGGCTACTTATATAGTAAACATGTACATCCAGCCCTACTGAAATACATCACTATATAGGCTACTTATATAGTAAACATGTACACCACCCTACTGAAATACACACTATAAGGTACTTAATAGTAAACATGTACATCCAGCCCTACTGAAATACATCACTATATAGGCTACTTATATAGTAAACATGTACAATCCAGCCCTACTGAAATACATCACTATATAGGCTACTTATATAGTAAAATACATGTATCCAGCCCTACTGAAATACATCACTATAAGGCTACTTATATAGTAAACATGTACATCCAGCCCTACTGAAATACATCACTATAAGGCTACTTATATAGTAAAAGTATCAGCCTATGAATACATCACTATACAGGCTACTTATATATAACTAATCACCTATGAATAATATATGGCTACTTATATAGTAAACATGTACATCCAGCCCTCTGAAATACATCACTATATATATAGGCTACTTATATAGTAAACATGTACATCCAGCCCTACTGAAATACATCACTATATATATAGGCTACTTATATAGTAAACATGTACATCCAGCCCTACTGACATACATCACTATATATATAGGCTACTTATATAGTAAACATGTACATCCAGCCCTACTGAAATACATCACTATATATATAGGCTACTTATATAGTAAACATGTACATCCAGCCCTACTGAAATACATCACTATATATATAGGCTACTTATATAGTAAACATGTACATCCAGCCCTACTGAAATACATCACTATACAGGCTACTTATATAGTAAACATGTACATCCAGCCCTACTGAAATACATCACTATACAGGCACTTATATAGTAAACATGTACATCCAGCCCTAGTGAAATACATCACTATAAGGCACTTATATAGTAAACATGTACATCCAACCCTACTGAAATACATCACTATATAGGCTACTTATATAGTAAACATGTACATCCTAACCCTACTGAAATACATCACTATATAGGCTACTTATATAGTAAACATGTACATCCAACCCTACTGAAATACATCACTATATAGGCTACTTATATAGTAAACATGTACATCCAACCCTACTGAAATACATCACTATACAGGCTACTTATATAGTAAAATGTCATAGCTACTGATACATCACTATACGGCTACTATATAGTAACATGTACATCCACCTATGATACATCATTATAGGCTACTTATATAGTAAACATGTACATCCAGCCCTACTGACATACATCACTATACAGGCTACTTATATAGTAAACATGTACATCCAGCCCTACTGAAATACATCACTATATAGGCTACTTATATAGTAAACATGTACATCCAGCCCTACTGAAATACATCACTATATAGGCTACTTATATAGTAAACATGTACATCCAGCCCTACTGAAATACATCACTATATAGGCTACTTATATAGTAAACATGTACATCCAGCCCTACTGACATACATCACTATACAGGCTACTTATATAGTAAACATGTACATCCAGCCCTACTGACATACATCACTATATAGGCTACTTATATAGTAAACATGTACATCCAGCCCTACTGAAATACATCACTATATTGGCTACTTATATAGTAAACATGTACATCCAGCCCTACTGAAATACATCACTATACAGGCCACTTATATAGTAAACATGTACATCCAACCCTACTGAAATACATCACTATACAGGCTACTTATATAGTAAACATGTACATCCAGCCCTACTGAAATACATCACTATACAGGCTACTTATATAGTAAACATGTACATCCAGCCCTACTGAAATACATCACTATACAGGCTACTTATATAGTAAACATGTACATCCAGCCCTACTGACATACATCACTATATAGGCTACTTATATAGTAAACATGTACATCCAGCCCTACTGAAATACATCACTATACAGGCTACTTATATAGTAAACATGTACATCCATCCCTACTGAAATACATCACTATACAGGCTACTTATATAGTAAACATGTACATCCAGCCCTAGTGAAATACATCACTATATAGGCTACTTATATAGTAAACATGTACATCCAACCCTTCTGAAATACATCACTATATAGGCTACTTATATAGTAAACATGTACATCCAGCCCTACTGAAATACATCACTACATAGGCTACTTATATAGTAAACATGTACATCCAACCCTTCTGAAATACATCACTATATAGGCTACTTATATAGTAAACATGTACATCCAACCCTACTGAAATACATCACTATACAGCCTACTTATTTAGTAAACATGTACATCCAACCCTACTGAAATACATCACTATATAGGCTACTTATATAGTAAACATGTACATCCAACCCTACTGAAATACATCACTATACAGGCTACTTATATAGTAAACATGTACATCCAGCCCTACTGAAATACATCACTATACAGGCTACTTATATACTTATATAGTAAACATGCTGGATTTAGCCCTTTGACTTCCTCAGCCTACCCACTAGCATCCTGCTTTGTCAGCCATGACAGCAAAGCAAAAAAAAACTGAAACTCTTGCCGAGTCTTGGACTTGGACTCCATAGGGTGAGGGTGTCAAAGGGTTAATTTTCTGCTGGTGGTGGATAGGTTATTGTTATTGTTATTGATGTTAAAAGCCCAGCCGACTGTGTAGAGCCATATCAGGGCCATAACCGCTTCAAAACATACAAAACCTCAACAGGGGGGAAAAAAAGCACACACATCAATGCACTCATGCACACAATCCAAGGACATGCCCCCAGCGCTGTCCACTCCGTCCAACATATCGCACAGGGGAGATTTAAAAAAACACACTTGAATACAAATATAAGCATAGGCCTACATAAGGACATCAAAACATATAAAACATGATAAATATTGTAATTATTATTATTATTATTATTATTATTATTATTATTATTATTATTATTATAACTCAAGACACTGAAGCATACCAGGAATACTATGTATAGAAGCTGGCACAAAAAATATAAAAGCAGCGAACCAGTCGCCGTGGTATAGTGGTTAATGCAACGACTGCAAACTAGAAGGTTGTGGGTTCAAATCCCCATCAGTCTCTTCAAAAATCAATGTAGGATTTTTCGGCTCTGACAGTCTCCTACCCAGAGTTGGGCGTGCTATGGGCTCATTGGGAAGAATGGGACCACACAGTCGAGTATCATCCACTTCACGGATGCATCATTGTGGGTGTTGCCCAAATCTTCTGACCAACACAACCACAGGTGTCTGTATCTCTCAGGCCTGGTTGATACCAGGATATATTATGATAGTAAGCGTACAGTACAACCATGTCACTCAGTCTCAATCCAAAATAGAAATCCATAGCTTCATGATTATTGTCCTCATCGACATCATCATCATCGCATTGTTTAAAAAAAAAAAAAGAAAAAAACTGTGCCAGCTTCTGTGGCCATTAAGATGGCGTAGAAAATGGGATGAAAAAAGGTGAGCACAAAGCTTAACCTCCCTGAGTACGACGATCAAAAAAAAAATCGCTCAGTCTTCCATGGTGCAACGTAGTAAAGATCCATTACTGCAGCCAATCCATACCCCACCTGAGGTATCCGTGTTGAGGGAAGATGGCTTTACCAGCTCTCCATAACGCTCTGCCAGTAAACGTTGAAAGTGAAACTGATTTTCTTTGACTGTCACAACATGAACGTCATCGTTCTGCCAGTCTGCAATCAACAAAACATTGCGTTTGCCAAAGTGACAAAAGCAGACATCTGAAGGCAGAAAGGAGGGCTTTGTGAGACGGTAAATATCCACTGGACGAGTTTCACCATGGCGAAACAGTTTGACAACAGCTCCAAAGGGAGGTTGTCCGATGAAATCTACTAAATGATATTCACTGGATGCTAATGATTCTTCACCATCGTTTTCGTCTTCAAAGTGCTTCATCTTCTTGGCTTTTTCCTTCTTCTTCTTCTTTTTGCTGGTACCATCCTTTCCGTCATCCTCAAACTTCCGTTTCTTGGGTACCTGTGAGCTATTTTTAGACACATCTTCTGCTTTGTCGACTATGACGTAATATTCCCCCCTTTGGACACACATCAAAATTGATGGGATCAACAACGTCCATATACTGCAGCAAACTTTCAGCATTTGCTGCGTGGACAGAGATAAACCTTGTGTCAACCAGTTTATCCTCATCCACACCCAGACGGTGCAGACTGATGTTGCCAAAGTCATTACGTAGCAGGCACACACTTGGCACTGTTTTTGAGACTTGAAACACACCGTAGTATGACAACTGAACTACGCATGGAACACTGCGAGATTTATGATAGTTATACACGCACACCCCTTTCCCAAAAAGAACGTCATGGTCTGCATTAAGCACCTTCCCATCTTCAGCCTGGACCGTTGCAATGGAAGAATTGAGGTGAGGGGGGTCCCCTCGGAAACAAATGATAACTTGTTTTGCATCGTGAGATGGCGTCACGCTAAAAATTTCTCGTTCTTCTTTCGGTCGGCTGAATCGCAGAGGAAGGTTGATGTCCTTAGTGGCTGTCAGTTGTGGCCCTTCTGTCCGTGGTGGATGTTCTGTGGGGCATCCCAAGAACTGGCTGAGGGCATTTCCCACGTTTTCTTTTGTTATGTTGCAAGCAAGGCCAGGTACATTAACGGTAACCGTGCAGCCTTTCATGGGAGGCAACCCCACCCCACAGTTAAGGCGATAATGCACTTTGCAGACCGTGTCCACAAGACTGACATTAGATGGATCTTCCAGAGACTGCTTGCACAGATTATGAAGCCTGATACTCTCCTTACGCTCTTCTTGCAAACCAGTGATTTCATTGACCAGTTTTTTACTTTCTGCTTGGCGTTTCTGCCGCAAGGCTTGTTTGTTCAGTTTGAACTGTTCATCCACCATGGCGTGTAGAATGGCTCGTTGCTGGCGTAGCTGTGCACAAGACAAAGGACAACAAACAATTATTACTCAACTGGCAATTTGAGGGGGGGGGGGGGGGACCCAAAACCCATCACTTCTGTATAAATGGTCATGTCTGAAAGTGTTCAACAAAGTTGGATCGGTTTATGACTCAAGGTTTGTAAAAGTAAAGTTGTCCCACATCTCACAATTTTTCATTTTATGAAAGACTTTTCATGTATAAAAGTAACAAACTTTTCACAAACTGTCAACTCATAACCATTTTCAAATATGCTTATAACATTTCACCTCAAATGGAGGCTGAACAGCAAACTGCGCCGTGTCCAGAGCATTGTGATGGCCACATCCATGGCCATTTGAACATTTCCTTGGTTGCAGTCTGAAAAGCAACGTTAAGTGCTTCCGACTAACTGTTGGGACTATAGCAAGGGGAAAAGAGCTGGCAGCTATGTGAGCTGGCGGTTGGGCGGGCTGCCCAATACACAGATGAAGACCCAGAGTAAGGCAAGAGAGGGCTCTTCCATTCTGTCTTGTTCTGGTAGCTGGGCTGGACCTGGTTGGTGTATGTTGTGTGGCTATGTCCCAGGGTTTGTCAACTTTCCATGTTGCCATTCAGTTTGCAAACAAAGCAATTGATGACAGGGTCTGAATGGGTCATGCAGCAGCATGGACAGCCCCCCTTTTGTTTGATGAAATGGCTGTCATGTGGCACTGGGAGCTTGGGAGGCAATTACCAGAGAATGGTGAGGCACTGGTGCTCTGAGTCCCATCCAGCACCCTCAGGTGTTTTCTTGTTAAAATTTTCAAACGTTTATAACATTTCAACTCAAAAAGATCCTCTCCCTCCTTCCCCCTGTTCAAAATATCCACCTTACCCAGTCATTCTTCTCAAAACAACACACTTTTCATTCAAATGTTTATAACATTTTAACTCAAACAGATCCTGTCGCCCCTCCCCCCACCCCCACCTGTTCAAAATAACCAGCTTAGCTTACCCGGCCATTCTTCTCAAAGCAACACGAACCAGGCATATCATATCACCCTTCTCAAAATTAAAATGGACAGAGCATCTACCACCTTTAAAGAACAGACAGACGAAAAGCTATACTATTTCTGAAACTTCACAGGACAACAAAGTAAATATCGTATTTTATAACTCACAGTGAGGCTGTAACAAGTGAACTGGTTAAGGGAAATTATTGTTATTGTTGTTTAAAGCCTAGCTGACTGCAAAGAGCCATATCAGGGCTATAATCGATTCAAAAGACAAAAAAGAAGAAAGAAATTTAAGTACACATATCATTTAATATCAATGCATTCGCGCACATAATCTAAGGACATATCCCTGGTGTTGACCATTCTGTCCAATTTATCACACAGGGGATGTAAAAACCACAACTGAATACAAATTTAAGCATACATAAGGACACCAAAACATACATAAAAACGGGCAAAAATTACCAGAAATTGCTTCTGCATTTGCCTCCCCAGAGCCAAAAAGGCATTTAATACATGTACCCAATTATCAGTCCTCAGAAAAAGTACGTAAGACTTTATTGAACACATACAGGTGAATGGACCAGCAAGGGAGAAAATGATAGGAAGAACTGACAGAAAGCAAAGGAGCAAGGCAGAAACAAAGGTAGTAGCAGAAAAGAAAATTTCCAACACAGAATTTCCAGAAGGTGGGGATCACTACTTATACTGAAGAGCCCCTGGTATCCCCACGGATGGGGGTGGGGAGTGGGGTTTAAACCTAGTTCATTTAAAAAGTATAGCAGTGGAAAATATCCAGTAATAATATTTAGATTAAAAACCCTATGGCTATGATCATTAGTGGTTCTCTTAAAATGCTAGATTTTAAAAAAACAAATGAATGAACAGATTTATCCATAAAATTCTATTGAGTCTAAGTACAGGAGAAGCAGAAAATAACTAAACACTTCCTAGCACTAAAGACGAGCTCACTGATATGCTTTTTAGTTACAGTGAGTGGGGAGTTATGATAACAACACAAAAGCCACGAAAATTTTTTTTTTTCAGATTCAAAATGACAACCAAGGTTAAGGATAGGAATGACTTTATTACCTCAATAACATTTTTGCAAGCTGCCATGTACTACACGCCTGGCAATCTCTTGCCACCCAATGAAAGCTACCGTTACTACACCCCTGGCAATTTATGGCCATCCAATGTAAGCTACCAAATACCACACCCCTGACAGTCTTTGGCCACCCAATGTAAGCTACCATGTACTACACCCCTGACAGTCTTTGGCCACCCAATGTAAGCTACCATGTACTACACCCCTGACAGTCTTTGGCCACCCAATGTAAGCTATCATGTACCACACCCCTGACAGTCTTTGGCCACCCAATGTAAGCTATCATGTACTACACCCCTGACAGTCTTTGGCCACCCAATGTAAGCTATCATGTACTACATCCCTGACAGTCTTTGGCCACCCAATGTAAGCTATCATGTACTACACCCCTGACAGTCTTTGGCCACCCAATGTAAGCTATCATGTACTACATCCCTGACAGTCTTTGGCCACCCAATGTAAGCTACCATGTACTACACCCCTGACAGTCTTTGGCCACCCAATGTAAGCTATCATGTACTACACCCCTGACAGTCTTTGGCCACCCAATGTAAGATATCATGTACTACATCCCTGACAGTCTTTGGCCACCCAATGTAAGCTACCATGTACTACACCCCTGATAGTCTCTGGCCACCCTATGTAAGCTACCATGTACTACACCCCTGACAATCTCTGGCCACCCAATGTAAGCTACCATGTACTACACCCCTGACAGTCTCTGGCCACCCAATGTAAGCTGCCAGGTACTACACCCCTGATAGTCTCTGGCCACCCTATGTAAGCTACCATGTACTACACCCCTGACAGTCTCTGGCCACCCAATGTAAGCTACCATGTACTACACCCCTGATAGTCTCTGGCCACCCAATGTAAGCTACCATGTACTACACCCCTGACAGTCTCTGGCCACCCTATGTAAGCTACCATGTACTACACCCCTGATAGTCTCTGGCCACCCTATGTAAGCTACCATGTACTACACCCCTGACAGTCTCTGGCCACCCAATGTAAGCTGCCATGTACTACACCCCTGACAGTCTCTGGCCACCCAATGTAAGCTACCATGTACTACACTCCTGATAATCTCTGGCCACCCAATGTAAGCTACCATGTACTACACCCCTGACAGTCGCTTGCCACCCAATGTAAGCTACCATGTACTACACCCCTGACAGTCTCTGGCCACCCAATGTAAGCTACCATGTACTACACCCCTGACAGTCTCTGGCCACACAATATAAGCTACTATGTACTACAACCCTGGCAATCTGGCCACCCTATGTAAGTTACCATGTACTACATCCCTGATAATCTCTGGCCACCCAATGTAAGCTACTATGTACTACAACCTGACAATCTCTGGCCACCCAATGTAAGCTACCATGTACTACAACCCTGATAATCTCTGGCCACCCAATGCAAACTACCATGTACTACATCCCTGACAATCTCTGGCCACCCAATGTAAGCTACCATATACTACACCCTGGCAATCTCTGGCCACCCAATGTAAGCTATCATGTACTACAGCCCTGGCAATCTCTGGCCACCCAATGCAAACTACCATGTACTACATCCCTGGCAATCTGGCCACCCAATGTAAGCTATCATGTACTACACCCCTGATAATCTCTTGCCACCCAATGTAAGCTACCATGTACTACACCCCTGGTAATCTCTGGCCACCCAATGTAAGCTACCATGTACTAAACCCCTGGTAATCTCTGGCCACCCAATGTAAACTACCATGTACTAAACCCCTGGTAATCTCTGGCCACCCAATGTAAGCTACCATGTACTACACCCCTGGTAATCTCTGGCCACCCAATGTAAGCTACCATGTACTACACCCCTGGTAATCTCTGGCCACCCAATGTAAGCTACCATGTACTACACCCCTGGTAATCTCTGGCCACCCAATGTAAGCTATCATGTACTACACCCCTGGTAATCTCTGGCCACCCAATGTAAGCTACCATGTGCTACACCCCTGGCAATCTGGCCACCCAATGTAAGCTACCATGTACTACACCCCTGATAATCTCTTGCCACCCAATTAAAGATACCATGTACTACACCCCTGGCAATCTGGCCACCCAATGTAAGCTACCATGTACTACACCCGATAATCTCTGGCCACCCAATTAAAGATACCATGTACTACACCCCTGGCAATCTGGCTACCCAATGAAAGCTACTATGTACTACACCCCTGACAGTCTCTGGCCACCCAATGTAAGATACCATGTACTACAACCTGGTAATCTCTTTCCACCCAATTAAAGATACCATCATACTATACCCTTGGCAATCTCTTGCCACCCAGTGAAAGCTACCATGTACTTCATCCATGGCAATCTGGCCATTCATCTTTGATGCAAAATATGAACTATGCCACAGAATGTCCCAGGCAATCTATACTATCACATCATCTTTGCATTTTACTTGCACCCACCACACAATCACTCTTACACACACCACACACACACACACACACACACACACACACACACACACACACACACAAAACTTAAAGACACACACAGACATACTTAAATACACACACAGCATGCACACACACATGACTGTGCTTGTTCAATAACTGATTAAAACAGAAAGTTACCAAATGAGAACACAAGGAGAACAATAAAAACTTGCAGAATTAAGCAAACGCACGCACACATGCACATACACACGTTCGCATGTACGTACACACACACCTTTATACACATCCTGAAACACCCTTGGTGGCTACAGAGTCTGGCTTGAACAAACGTTAAGTGGAGAACCTTCATTTCTGTTCCCATCTCCCCCCCACCCCCCAAAATGTCGGTAAATAAGAAACACAAACACACACATGTTGACTTACATATCTTGCACACACACACGCGCGCACACCACACACACACACACACACACACTAATACACACTATATGCAAGAAGTAAATTAAAACATGAAAAAATATGCCAACAATCTTATTCACAAACACAGTAATATTTTCCTTTAACGTAAAATCTAAAACAAGTGCGACTGCCCGCGCCCAAGCAAACAGGAACCAGAAGAACAAGAAAACCAATGTAAGCGCGTATTTAACAAAACAAGACAAAACAAGCGCAAATTTTCGGCCAACCGGCCTTTGTCAAGCGCGAACGCACGGTCACAGACAGATCACAAACACCAAACAATGGATAATAAAAACAGGACTAAAAACTAATTTAACCAACTACAAGTTTTGGCCTCACTTTCATGAATTAATGGAGTTAACCATTTCATTCCTTTTTAATCACATTAAAAAAAAGAAAAGAATAAAAAGAAAAGAAAAAAGGCACCTCCTCCCCAGATATACTATTTTTACAAGACAGTGGAGGGAAACAAGAGCCAGGACTGGTCCAAGGGAAGCAACTGTACCATACTGCCACATCTTTGAAGCCGTCTGCGATAGTCTCCCCTGAATTTATCTTGTCAAATTTATTTTGTCTACATCATAAAGTTACAGGCCAACTAAATCTGCAGGAGTCAAGGCGCCAATATTAATTCCTACATGTCGGACATATCTGCCAAGCTGAGTTGCAATCAGAAGGCTTCCATCCTGCAAGGATATTGTATGGTGTGTAAAGGTTTGGCGATTTTACCAATCTTCCAGGTCAACTTGCGTACAGACCTGTTGAACCCCTCTGTGTATAGATTATACGGTAACACACAGAACTAGTTAGAGACAGGATACATTAAACTACCCCAGCAGTCAACTGAATCTAGTCTGTGTTCAAAATATGATAAAGGTCCAAAAATCATGATACAACAATGCAAGCTTTCTTAGTTGAACAAAAAGATAATGCTGGCTTATGTATTTTTTTCCTCTCTCTGATTCTGTCTCTCTCTCTCACAGACACACACACACTCTCTCTCTCTCACACACAAACACACGTACATACACAAACTCTCTCTTTCTCACACAGACACACACACTTGTTACACACACATACACACACACACTTATTACACACACAAACACACGTACATACACAAACTCTCTCTTTCTCACACAGACACACACAGACACACACAGACACACACAGACACACACACACACACACACACACATACACACACACACACTTGTTACACACACAAACGCAAACACACACAGAGCTTCCCTAGCAATGCAATATACAAGAAGTTCTGTTTAAAAAATGTATAAAAAGGTCTTAAGGTAAACAAAGGACTTACATGGCGAGACAGCGCAGAAGTCTTTGTCTGTACGCTCTGCAGTTCTTGTCGGTTGATGGTCAAAAACTTATCAATCTGCACCACCTGGGACCTCATGGTTTCCTCTGCCTCAGACAGCAGCAGTACCCTGCGCTTGGAATGTTTCCCATGATTTTGCTCAGAACACTTTGAACAGGCAGGTGTTTTACACCTGAGGCACACACGATCAATGTCATTGTCTGTGTGGAAAGTGCACTTCCTTTTCATCATCATGATTCGTGCTTCCTCCAGCATGTCTTCCATATAAAAGTTGTCTTTTAACGCGACTGCTCCAAGCTCTGGAAGACTGCTACTACTCCTGCAGATGGGGCAGCGAAATTGAGATGTTTGCAGCACTCTGGCCTGTTCATCGATGCATGCCCTACAGAAAGTATGGTAGCACCCCACTAGAAATTTAGGCTCTTTAAACACCTCTCTGCATATGGCACAGGTCACACGTGATACATCCATCTTGCATTCAGCTGCAACGACAAGAAGAAGCTGTTTATATCTGACAGTTCATTGAAAAAAAAAAAAAAAAACACATGAAAAAGTGGTCATATGAATTAATTAATAAAAAATTGATCTAAAACCATGTGATAACAACACTTACAATGAAACGTACAAATTACTAACATTTGTAATCATAATGTGACCACATGAATTAATAAATCTAAAGTAATTACAGTTAAATTTAAAATGATAACCACTACTATTATTCAGTAATGATACAAGTATAGAATATATAGATTGAAAACTGTTAAGTGATTAATACATTTACACTGTTGGGAGACCTTGTTCTTCAAAATTGGTAGCATTATGTCTACCCCCCAGCTGTTGAAACTTCCCCTACGTCTCATTCGCGATTACGATCGGACGATCATCACTACCTTTCGTGAATCAGAGAAATTACACCGCTCCCTAGCGAAGTTCAGGAACCATCTACACTTCACACTGCACTGCAAACATCACGGCGTCTTTCCCACCAGCCTAAAAATCAAAACTCCGATGAAAGGAACAGCAGCAAATAATATCATCAATCAGGCACAACGAGCACTCATGAATGAACGCATCAAGCAAATCAACACCCGCATCACTTGTCTGGAAGGGAAAATCCAAGACCTCGAGGAAAGACTGAGCTCTAGCACACTACCAGATGCTATGCTCTCCGAAATCAAAGAGTGGCTAAACAACACACGACGAATAGAATGGGACAAAGTACGCCAACGCCATCGAAAGAAATTCGAACTTCTAGCACCAAAAAACAACAGGAGACAACAGAATGACAAAAGCGAGATTACACCTGTACCGGAAGAAACAAAAAGAAAGACCAAAGAGAGGTGGGTGATCAATCTATCAGATCGCCAACTCACTAAACCTGAACAGGAAGTACTAGAGAAAGGACTAAATTTCGCCGTAGCCCCTAACAAGCTTCCAGTGGTAGACCTCATCACAAGCATTGAAACAGCTTGCAGGTATATTGGCCCTAATTCAGAAGAAGCCACACACTTAAGATCAGACTGTGTCAGAATCATGAAACAGGCCAAACTACCGAAATCCAACTTAACACCGGACCAAAGACGGGCTCTGGCGGATTTAAAGAACGAACACGCCACGATGATCCTACCAGCTGACAAAGGTCGTGCCACAGTCATCATGCCTAGACCCATGTACTATGAGAAGGCAAGCAAACTTCTGGAAGATACTACAACATATGAACGCCTCAAGAAAGATCCTACTTCCAAGTTTTCCAACAAACTGAAAGACACACTGAAACGCCTGAAAGAGACGGACCGCCTGTCATTAGAACAGTACAGGAAATTATACCCAACTGTGTCCGACGTCCCCAAGTTCTATGGTCTACCCAAAGTCCACAAGAAAGAAGTCCCCCTCCGTCCCATAGTCGCATCCAGAGGTTCCATCATGTATGAGACGGCTAGATTTGTGGCGGACATCCTATCACCTTTCGTAGGACACACAGATCATCACATCCACAACAGTGCTGACCTAGTGGAAAAACTGAGTAACTACACCCTCGCTCATGATGAACTCCTTGTGTCATATGATGTCTCTGCCCTATTTACCAGCGTACCAGTGAAAGAAAGCATAGAGATCATACGCCGAAGGTTACAAAACGACCAAACCCTCCACCAACGTACATCTCTCACAGTGGACGACGTATGTGAACTCTTGTCCTGCTGCCTCACCACCACCTACTTCACCTTCCAAGGTGAATTCTACCAACAAAAAGAAGGAGCAGCCATGGGCTCCCCAGTAAGCCCAATAGTAGCCAACCTGTTCATGGAGGATTTTGAAGAGAAAGCATTGGCTTCTTTCCACTCCCCACCACGATACTGGGGGCGCTACGTAGACGACACCATGACTATCCTCCCCCAGCAACTGGTCGAACAGTTCACAGAACATCTGAACAACCAACACCCAGCCATCAAATTCACGAGGGAAGTGGAACAGAACAACTCCATAGCCATGCTGGACACCCTCATCACCAGAACTGATGGCATTCTATCCTTCTCGGTCTACCGTAAACCAACTCATACGGACCAATATTTACAGTTCGACAGCCACCAGCCCCTTGAACACAAACTGGGAGTGATTCGAACCCTTACCCACAGAGCTAACACCATATGCAGTACCCAAGAGGCAAAAGACAAGGAGACAAACCACCTGAAAAAAGTGCTCACCATCTCGGGCTACAAAAAGTGGGCCTGGAACAGCCCGGGAGGCAGGAAATCCAACACCGCATCCCAACAGCCAGTGAAACAACACCAGCGCAAGGGACACATCACCATCCCATACGTAGGAGGTGTGAGTGACGCTCTATCCAGAAAGATCAGAAAACTGGGGGTGGCTGTACATTCCAAACCTTCCAACACCATACGCAGCCAGCTGGTCACCCCCAAGGACAAAACCAGCAAACTCGACAAAGCTGGCATTATATACAGAATAGACTGCCAGGACTGTAACCAACATTATGTCGGTGAAACTGAACGCCCCCTTCAGAAGAGACTAACAGAACACAAGAGGGACTCTTCTCCAGTAGGAGCTCACCTACACGCCGAAAAACATCAATTCAGTGCGGACAATGTCAACATCCTGGACAGAGAAAATAAGTGGTTCCAGCGAGGAGTCAAGGAGGCCATCTACATCGCAGCCACCAACCCCCCGCTCAACAGGGACCGGGGCCGTTACACCCTGCCCCCGGTGTACCATTCTCTGATTCGATCTCGTGAACTGGGTTCATCCCATGTTCGCGAGATCTGAGTAGAGATTCACGCAGACAGCATTAGAGCGCTGACGAAGATGGCGAGAACGCCATCGAAAGCTACGGAACTGTGAGTAGCGATTTTTACACTGTTGGGAGACCTTGTTCTTCAAAATTGGTAGCATTATTAATACATAAATAATTAGGGGAAAAAATGTATGATGTGACGCATGATAGAGCGGTTCTGTAAGTTTACAACTATTTCGGGCACTAATCTCGGTTTTGACTTAGATCTTGATCAAACCTGAAATGTTCTGTTGTGGGTTTGGGTCTCTTTTGTTGGCTGTCACAGGCCCATGGTCACACATGGTGAGTGCTTGTTAGGGGATGGAACACTACATTCCTACTTTTGTTGGCTGTCACAGGCCCATGGTCACACATGGTGAGTGCTGGTTAGGGGATGGAACACTACATTCCTACTTTTGTTGGCTGTCACAGGCCCATGGTCACACATGGTGAGTGCTTGTTAGGGGATGGAACATTACATTCCTACTTTTGAATGTGGAACTGGTAATCTGGCACGAGTCTTGAGTTTAACCCTTTGACTCCGCACTCTGTCCAAAACAACTACAAAAACCTAACCCTTTCCCTCCCTCCCCCTATCTACCAGCTTTCTGCCAGAAGCTGGTGAATGGGGAGAAGGAGCCAAAGTTTTTGCTTTGCTAGCACGGTTGACAATGTGTGGGAGACAGTGTGCAGGAGACAAAGGGTTAGAGTTTGTTCAAAAGGGATTCATCACAAATGGACAATTCCATATGTGCTCCACCCAAAACCAAAAACATTTATCTGACAACCTGAGCCTGCACAGAGTCTACACACTGGCATGAACTTGAAATGGGGATGGGGAGACAGACCTGTGAAATGGGGATGGGGGAGACAGACCAGTGAAATGGGGATGGGGGAGACAGACCTGTGAAATGGGGATGGGGGAGACAGACCTGTGAAATGGGGATGGGGGAGATGGACCTGTGAAATGGGGATGGGGGGGACGGACATGTGAAATGGGGATGGGGGAGATGGACCTGTGAAATGGGGATGGGGGAGATGGACCTGTGAAATGGGGATGGGGGAGACGGACCTGTGAAATGGGGATGGGGGAGACAGACCTGTGAAATGGGAATGGGGGAGGCAGACCTGTGAAGTGGGGATGGGGAAGACGGACATGTGAAAAAACACGCCGAAACCACTAGAACAATGGAAACATTCAGACAAGCAGCGAACATGCCACTTTTTATGTTGTGGGCTGGGACTGAACCCAAGACCTCAGATCATGAGTCTGCACCTCTGTAAGCACAGCCAGCCAGCATGCCTAAAATCTACGTACACTGGTCTCTGTACTTTTTGCATACCCAGTGAGAACTCTACTATCTGAGCTACTTACCCTCTTGACTGCGGCCCATCCTTGGGTGGAATACTTAACACCTTGCTATCAGAATGGCACTCTAATCCATTGACCTAACAGGGCCAAAATGTGTATTCCCAGCAACATATGAACCTGTCACCTCTGACTTTTAGAAGTCCAGTTCCTATCCATTGTACTAAGGGGACCATGTCTGTGCTCAGCCTCAGTGTTGAAGCCATGAACCCTGTGTTAGTAAGCATAGTGCTCTAGATTTATAACAAATAAGCTAACACCAAGTGACCAACAGGCAAAGAAAGAAATCTGTGGAGATGTGGGATATTGATCTGTGCATCTCTCACACGTTACGTGAGTGCTCCAGCATCTGCACAACATACTCTGCCTAAAAAAAAAAAAAAAAAAAAAAAGAACTATTCCTGGTTTTAACATAAGAATCATTTCTCTACAAAGCTTGTTTGACCATGCATAATTCTATGAAACAGCCTATACAATTACACCACTGGTTTAATGCTGTGAACATTGAGAGCAAGTTCAAACCCATACCACCACCTTCACGCCAACAATCACACAAGCAGCACAGTCACACTGCATACCCAATATCAGCAGTTTCCTTTCCTGCCAAAAGCCGTGGAACAACCTGCCCCATGGTGTAGTATTAAGTCATTAATGCCACTGATACGTTTGTGTCATGGGCCTCTATGCCATATGCCTCTATGCCTTATAAAATCAAATTATTTTCTTCTTTTTTTCTCTCTCAGCCGCTTTACAGTGACAGAGTAAGTTCAATAACCGACGTCAAAATAACACGTTTTTCGAAATACGAGTAACACGTCTTAGGATTCAAATCTGCAAAACGGATTAGCTTTGAAAAATTCATTCTTCCAACGCTCTATTGTGTAACCTCCTATGATTTGTGAGAAATATGTGATTATATATTGTATGTAGGTATGTATGTATAGGTGTATATGTGGAGTGATTTCACATTTGTGGGTTTTGAGTCAACTTCCAATCTTCCAAAAAAAATCTTTAAAGCCAAAATACAGATCTTTGAATTTTAATAAAATGAAACACAATAAATACAACTTACAACTATTACAAGTGACCACAATTTGTTCTCACGGGGGATAACCCCTTTTTGGAAAAAGACTGACAAATTAAAACTAGCGGTACAGAGTCAACCCCAGCAGAAACACTTGAGAACCTCAGGTAGCTCTGAATTAGAGTTACTTTGATGTTTCGGGGTTTGGCAACCGTTACGGCGAAAGCGCTTACGTTGCTATGGTTTTAACAACACCCGGATGAAAGTGAAACGTCATTTCCGGTTTTGTAGCAGACGAAAAATCCAAAAACTTGTTAGAATTTTTTGACTGGCTACATATACCCCCCCTGAGAAAATGTTTCATTAATTAACATAGGAACTTGATAGTACGCTTTGCTCAAATCCATAGAAGTGAAGAAACGTGCACCACTCAGTGTCAAGAACAAATCTTCGATTTTTGGAATTGCATAACTGTCCTTAATTGTTCTTGAGTTTATTTTCCGATAATCTACACACATTCGGAGACTTCCATTCTTCTTTCTGACAAGAACAATAGGACTTGCATATGGTGAAGCTGATGGAGTGATGATTTTAGCATCCAACAGTTGTTGTATATGTTCTTTCACTTCTTCCAGATCATGTGGAGGAATTGGTCTTGGCCGTTCTCGTACTGTAGATCCTGGCTCTAGTTCAATGTCATGATGAACCTCACTAATGTTTCCAAGGTCAAATTCATGTTGAATGAAAACATCTTGATAGTTCTGTAGCCTGGCAGTAAAGCGTTCTCTCCATTCTGATGGGGTGTTTTCTCCAAACTTGAACAATAAAGAAGTATTTTGCTTTTTTGCCTTTGACTCCATTTTATCACTTGCATCTGAAACATTTACCTGCTGCCCATGAGTATGCAACTCTTTCAACACATTCTCAACGTCATATGTTGTGAGCACAGTAAACACATCTGCAATCACCTGATTCTTTTTTATGATAAGGTCTTCTTCACCCAAATTGCACAAAGTAACCTTTACAGAATGTAAGGCCCCAATATCTGCTTTTGCTGCTACTACGCCCAACTCAGCGGGTGTGTTTGCCAAAGTTGGTTCCTGAATCAACACAGAGTTCTGAGTAAGCAGACGTTTCACTCTTGCTTGTCCCTTCACTGTCACAGACTCGCCTACATGCAAAACAAAAGTCTGATCTTTCATCCTGATACTTCCACATCTTCCATCTTCGCCCACATCTGACTGATGAGCAAACATAAAAGCAGCTTCGCCCCTCAGTAGTTGTTCTGATACTGTGACTTGTGGCAGTTTCTTAAACACATTTGTCCCAATAATGATTGGCACTCTCTGAGAATACTCCGTATCTTGACATACAAGCGCTACAGTGTCGATTGTTTGTTCTTTCCCAGCAACACAGGCAGGCAGTGTACATTTTACAGACACCATTCCCTTGTAAGGAACTTGTTGTCCCCCAGCTCCCGTTACTGCTAAGTCTGCCCCAAGTTCTTTTAGAGGAATATGTTTCAAATGATTTCGAAAGAATGTTTCAGATATGACAGTTACTTGTGAACCACTATCCAAAAGACACATAACATTTTCCCCTTCAATTTTGATCTGTGTTTCACAGCATGGTCCCACTAAAGCTTCTAAACAGGAAGAATCGGTTTTCAGTTCTGCTAAAATGATGTCAGGTGTGAGTTTCACAGAATTTCTTTTATGACTGTTCTGAATTTGAAGAACACACGTACAGTTTTTTTATTTCAGCACTGATGATGGTCACACCCTTTGGTAAAGCTTCTTCTTTTCTTACAAACAACTGAGAATTTTCAGGAACTACTCCTTGTAACTGAATGCTCTGTCCTGGTGTTAAGGTTAATTTGATGTTCCGTAGTCTTACTGGTTTTAATTTCTCTTCTAAGACGTTCACTGCTTGGAATCTTGTTTGTTCTTCTTTGGGGCTCAGACCTGTCGATGTTTGCCCCCTAACATCGACAGATTTCCGTTTCCCGTCTGTCTGTTGTGCCATCTGCTCTGCTCCCTGGACACTCTCTCCCGATCAGGCTCATTTTGACACTCCCTGGCGAAATGGCTTCCTCTTTCCCCGCATCTCCAGCATGGACCTCTGGGTGCTCGCTGCTCCGGTTTTCGTTTTTCCTGTCCCTTCAATTTTTCCACCACCCGTTCAGCTATCTTGTCCATCTGTTCCTCAGTCAGATTCTGTGGAGATGTACTGGTTCCAGACATGATGTTGACATGAGGTCTGGACATGGTCGCAGTAGCATCTTCTAACATTCGGACAGTGGTCAGTAGCTCTTCCAGGTCAGGAGAAACTTGCCCAGGAAACCCAAACTTTCCACGGAGTTCAACAGCGAGCATAGGGTTAATCGCTTTTGAAAAGATGTGATACACCTTCCGGCTGCCTTCACTGCTGTCTAGTATTTTCTCTTCTGTTAGTTTGGCCATCTCTGACCACAGACGACACAAGAATCCGGATGAACTTTCCTTGGGAGAAAGGGACATGGAAACAAAATCTAATAATCTGTCATCTCCTGTCTTGATGTTGCCATATAAATTTTTGAGCTTTGAAATTATATCCCTTGGGCTGCTACATTTTTTGACTTGTTCGTAAGGCAAACCTCTCAAACTACTCAACAGTTTATCTTTCAGATCGGGAATGGACTTATCATGTAGTAGTTGGTCGGCACTGTTCATCCAGTCAACAAATGAAACTTCATTTCCTCCAGTTGGAGGGAGTCCTGTGAATGTTTTCAGCCTAATATTGGGTGGTGCAATGACTTGAATTGTTGGTATTGTTGGTGGAAACTGTTGTTGGTGTTGAAAAAATTGCTGCTGCTGATGATGTCGTTGCTGTTGTTGTTGCTGCTCCAGCTGTTGCTGCTTCAGTTGCAGTTCGGAAATTCTCTGTTGGAGATGTTGTATCTCCACAGTGTACATCGACTCTCCTTCTTCTGAATGTCCTTGCTGAGACGTGGATGCTTGTTGGTCATCCGGCGTAACATTTGTACAGTCAAATTCCTCCATCGTGACTGCACAATTGTATGTCACTTGTCTAAAACTTTGTTTTTATATTTATATATATATATATATTTTTTAAAGCACTTTGGTTTTTTTGTGTGTTTTTTTTCAGATTTGTTGACTCTCAGCCCCACATTGGGCGCCAAAAATTTGTGTAACCTCCTATGATTTGTGAGAAATATGTGATTATATATTGTATGTAGGTATGTATGTATAGGTGTATATGTGGAGTGATTTCACATTTGTGGGTTTTGAGTCAACTTCCAATCTTCCAAAAAAAATCTTTAAAGCCAAAATACAGATCTTTGAATTTTAATAAAATGAAACACAATAAATACAACTTACAACTATTACAAGTGACCACAATTTGTTCTCACGAGGGATAACCCCTTTTTGGAAAAAGACTGACAAATTAAAACTAGCGGTACAGAGTCAACCCCAGCAGAAACACTTGAGAACCTCAGGTAGCTCTGAATTAGAGTTACTTTGATGTTTCGGGGTTGGCAACCGTTACGGCGAAAGCGCTTACGTTGCTATGGTTTTAACAACACCCGGATGAAAGTGAAACGTCATTTCCGGTTTTGTAGCAGACGAAAAATCCAAAAACTTGTTAGAATTTTTTGACTGGCTACACTTCCAACGCTCTACTGTCTGCAACACAGCGGAATTCTCTAAATAACAACACAATCCACACTATATCGTCAGCTATGCCTGTCACCTGGATTTCAATTTCTACGATGTTATCCAACAGATACTGAGGGCGTACAAGATGGCGATTTCGGTCACTACAGCGCAGGGAGAACTTTTAGTTTATTGCTTTCGTAATAAGTTTACGTCAGAAAAGACTTTTGATGTTAGAAATTCAAGACTTACTTGAATGGTCGGAAACTTATATTCTCCTGAGAAGTAGCTTTCTGTGAATAATGTATCGCACTGGCCTCGAAAGAAACTCAGAGTCTGCCACACCACACGACAAACTGACCGCAGTACACTGACAGTATGGAGACGGGCTCGACCTGCGGCACATGGGTTTGTAGATACGGAAGTCACATGGTCTTCTGTACTGTATCTGATTAATGACCAGATGGAATTTCCGTGTGCGTGTGGAAGGAGATTCACCACCAAACGCGGCATGAAGATCCACAGGACAAAAATGGGCTGTTTGAAGACACATACGAACCAGCAGCAGCGCACTGCGATAGCAGGTGAGACGTTGGATGACCAAGGCCAGGATTTAAACCATAGTGCCAAGGACATCCACGCTGACGGTTCTGATGCGGATTTTGCACAAGCTCTTAACGCCAAACGTGGAAAACTCAATTTGCCGCCTGCCGGTGCAAAAGAACAATGGGAGAAATTAGATGAGGAACTTGTCCTTAAGCTGAATGCGCTAATAGGGAACAGTACGCTGGAACACAAACTTGACACATACGGAGACATCATATACTCTATCTGCAGGGACACTTATGGAGTGAAGCAGCCAAAGACAAAAACGCCTCCCCAGAAATCCAGAAGACAGCAACAGATGGAGAGCATCCGGAGGGAGAAAAGGAAGCTTAAAAAGCGAATGAAAACTGCCTCAGAATTCGAGAAGCAAGGGCTCCTGGAACTCTGGAAAGATCTGAAGGCCAAACACAATGCTCTCAGCAAAGTGGAATCAGCAAGGCGAAGAAAGAGCAAAAAGAAGAAGACTCAAGATCGTTTCTTCAAAGATCCCTTTGACTTTGCAAGAAAGCTGTTTGAACAACCCAAATCAGGGACTCTCACAGTGGGCAAGGAAACCCTAGAGCAGCATCTCAGGGAAACATTCCGATTCTCAGCGCGAGGCACCACTTGAAATCCAGAATCTGGTTTGGCCTGCAGCGCCAGAAGGAAAATTCAATAACAAACCACCAACACTGGATGAAGTGAAGAACGTAGTAAAGAAAGCCAGAGCCAAGTCAGCACCTGGACCAAACGGAATACCATACCTGCTCTACAAGAAATGCCCAAAAGTGCTCGAGTGGCTCCACAAGATGATTCGATCAGCATGGAGGAACCAGAAGATCAGCGACCAATGGATGAGAGCTGAAGGAGTGTACATTCCGAAGGAGCAGAACTCCAGCAGCATCAATCAGTTCAGGCCAATATCACTTCTGAACGTCGAGGAGAAAATCTTCTCCTCTGTTATGGCAGCAAGATTGACAAAATACCTGACTGAAAACAAGTATCTGGATATGTCAGTCCAAAAGGGAGGCATACCAGGAATGCCTGGATGCTTGGAACATGCCACGTTGATTTGGGATGCCATCCAAAAAGCAAGAACAGAGAAGAGAGACATTGACGTAGTTTGGCTTGATCTGGCGAATGCATATGGATCAGTTCCACACGATATGATCCAGCTGGCTCTTGAAATGTATCACATCCCAGAAAACATCCGAACAATGCTGAGGAAGTATTTCCAAGGGTTCTCAATGCGGTTCTCTACCAAAGAATACACCACGGACTGGATAGACCTAGAGGTGGGCATTGCAATGGGCTGTGCAATCTCTCCCATACTGTTCGTGTTGGCAATGGAAGTCATCTTGAAAGCTGCAATGAAGAGTTCAGGTCCAGTGAATCTGGGAGATGGATACCAGATGCCTCCTCTGAAAGCTTTCATGGATGACACAACAGTCTTGTCCACGGATGAGGAAGAGACACACCAAATCTTAAAGCAGCTGGATGAGCTGGTGGCCTCTTCAAGAATGAGGTTCAAACCTAAGAAATCCCGAAGTCTCTCACTGCGAAAAGGAAAAGTGGCAGATTCAGTCAAATTCATGGTAGCCAACCAAGCCATCCCCACTGTCACAGAAGAGCCAGTAAAAAGTCTCGGAAGATGGTATGATGACTCCCTGAAAGACAACAAAGGGGATATGAAACCAAGCAAACAGCAGAAGAAGGCCTGAAGAAAATAGATAACTGCGGACTACCAGGCAAATACAAAGTCTGGTGTCTACAGTTCATGCTGATACCAAAGCTGCTGTGGCCACTGCTAATCTATGACATTTGCACCAGCACAGTCGAAGCAATGGAAGCCAAAATCAACAAATACACAAGAAAATGGCTCGGTGTCCCACCTGGTCTCACTGATGTTGCATTCTACTGTCGTCAAGCAATGCTGAAGCTACCTCTCAAATCCATAGTGGAGGAATACAAAGTTGGAAAAGCAAGACTGTTGAGCATGCTGGAGGAATCGGAAGACAATATCGTGAGATCAGTTCATCCAAAGCTGAGAACTGGCAGAAAGGAAAGTCCAAGAGGCTGTAAACAATGCCAAGAGAAACCTCAGCATCAAAGAAATAATTGGACACACGCAAACCAACAGACAGGGACTGGGAGCAACAAAAATGCAGTGGTGGTCCAAAGCCAAAGGGAAGGAAAAAAGAGACATGATCATACAGGAGTTGAAGGAAGAAGAAGATGTCAAAAGAGTGCAGAAGGCAGTCCAGCAAGGTCAACAGGGGCAATGGACAACATGGGACAGTGCACTCCAAAGAAGTCTCAGCTGGAACGATATGTGGCACATGGCTCCTCTAAGGATAAGCTTCCTCCTCAGATCTGTATATGACCTGCTCCCCTCGAATGCAAACTTAGTGAAATGGGGGAAATCAGACGACCCAGCATGTCCGCTCTGTCAGAAGAAACAAACAGTGGAACATGTCCTAAGCTCTTGCAAAGTAGCGCTAGCCCAAGGAAGGTATACATGGAGGCACAACCAAGTTCTGAAAGTGATCACAGACGTGGTTAGCGAAAAAACCATGACCCCAAACGCACCAATTGCTATGACAACGTTCTACAAAGCAGGAGGGAAACAGGTCTGGCCCGAAAGTGCTATGACAACCAGCACATTGCCAAAGGGTCTTCTGGATGGAGCAGTCGACTGGGAGTGTACAGCAGACCTCCCAGAGTGGAGAAATTACCCAGATGTCATCAGCAAGACAGGCATGAGACCAGACATCGCTCTCCACTCTGACTCCTCGAAACAAGTGATTCTGATAGAACTCACTGTGCCATACGAAAGCAGAATGGAAGAAGCACATATCTACAAGACCGAAAAATACGCCGGTCTTGCCAGCACCCTGAAGAAAGCAGGTCTGCGGGTCAAAATCTTCGCCATAGAGGTCGGGGCAAGAGGGTTTGTGGGCACCTCCGCTTATGATCTCATGAAACAACTCGCCATTTCTGGGAAGAAGAGGACTAGAGCCCTTAATTAAAGCGATGGCAGAGGCAGCAGAAAGGAGCTCAAGCTGGATCTGGGCAAGGAGGAACCAAAAGTGAACTTCATAAGGATTAAATTCCCTACAGATGATGTGTGCCCCGTTAGCACATTGGTAAAACCGCGTACCGCAGTTCTGAAGCGCAGAATCGCCCAGGTTCGCTCCCCGGCGTGGGAAAAAAAAAAAAAAAGCAGAAGGGCATCCAGGAGTTATGTAACCTACTTGAGAGTTATGGTATCCATTCTATGGTTTCTTCTTTCGGATCAGTCATCTAATCATCATCATCATCATGTGCCCTGCTGCATGGCGTTGGCAATCATGGACTTCCATCTGTCTCTATCTCTCGTTGCCCCTAGCATTTCCCCCACCCTCCTCGTCCCCAGCCACTCTGCAAGTCCATCCAGCATTTCCTTCCTGGGTCTACCTGGTGCGGCAAATTGAAAGTCATTGCAATCAACGGACCGATAATTCGCAATGGTTGTGGTATGGAGGCCGTAGTGGATGGCGGACGTAAATCCCAGTGATTAATTTAAGTGATAGCCTACACGGGACAGGATAAACATTTATATTGCTCAGGGTACCTAGCTTTTACAGACTTCATTTTTCAAGGGGAAGATGTAGCCATGAACTGCACAGTGCATAGTTATATTATTTTCTCCTCTAGAGTTGTGATTGTGATAGGCAATAGTAAATGCGTAAAAACCAAGATTTGTATCGGGAAAATCCGATTTGTTTTTGCATTGCTGTAATGGGGAAAACGCGTAGGTACTATACTCTTTGGTCGCTCTTCGACGGTGGAATCATTTTCAGTTTCATTTGTCTCAATACACTCCGAAAGTTCCCTTTGCAATAACTTGCAAATACCATGTGGTTGAAAACAAAAGCAAAAACAAGGAAAGAAAGAAACAAAAATGTGAAAAATAGAGTTGCATTTGGCATAAGCTTGCTCCTTCAACAAGTACGGCATATATATATATATATATATATTATATATATATATATATTATATTATATTATATTATATTATATTATATAATATTATATTATATTATATTATATTTCTATCTATCTATCTATCTATATATATAGAGTTATATATATATATATATATATTATATATATATATATAATAATAAAATAATCATTACAATATTTATATAGCGCAAAATCTCGATAAAAATCAAATCTAAGCGCTGAACATACACTTACGCACGCGCGCACACACACGCACATACACACTCACACATGGCTATAAATGGGGAAAAAGAATAAAAGCAATGGAAAATTATAGAGAGCATATTATATACAAATATATATTACAATGTGATTCCCCTCCAAGTGGAGACAGGCTACAGAGGGGGATGAGTGAGGTCAGGATTTTATGCAGAGGAGAAAAGGTGAGTTTTGAGAGCGGACTTGAAGGAGACAAAAGTAGGTTGCTGACGGACAGAGAGAGGAAGTTTGTTCCAGGAAAGTGGACCAGAAACAGAGAAGGCTCGTGGACCATAGGTATTGAGCTTGGTGCGTGGAAAGCGAAAAGTCAGAGGATCGGAGGCAGAGCGGAGGGTACGTGAGGGAACATAGATATCAAGTTGGCTTGACAGGTAATCGGGGGCTGCGTTATTGAGGCTTTTGTAGCACATGGTGTCTAGTTTGTACTGTATGTGCTTTGATACAGGGAGCCAGTGAAGTTGTGCCAGGAGAGGAGATATGTGGTCAGCTTTTTTCTTTTTGAGTACAAGGCGTGCAGCATTGTTCTGAATGCACTGTAGGATGTGAATGGTGGAGGCAGGAAGACCAGACAGGAGTGAATTGCAATAGTCAATGCGAGACATTATGAAGGAGAGAACGAGTTTTGCATTTGTTTCCACAGAGAGATACTTCCTGATCAAGCTTATACATATATATATATGATATCACTGAAAGAATTGACATGAATGATGTCAATACATAAAATGATTTGAATGATGTCACCATATGAACTGATTCGAGTGATGACGTAACTATATGAATTGATTTGAATGATAATGTTATATTAATTGATTTGATGATGTCACTACATAACTTGTTTTCGAATGACGCCTTTTTCAATGTCATAATAGGTCAAAAGATATCTAAAAGCCAGGGAGAAAATAACATAGTCTGTATGGCTTGACCGAGTCATTGTTCTGTTCAGAGGAGAGATTTTCATCAGAAAAGACGTGGCGGGCATAACTAACAATGATCGAAGGTGAAATGAGTGCTTCCTTCCTACTGACAGAGCGCCAGAATGAATAATTTTTTTAGTTTTGCATGAAAGTCATTCTGCCGAATGCTTTGGACTTCAACACTAAAACAATGGGATAATTTTTTTTGACTAACAAAGGAAACTAACAAACAAGCAAACAAACAAACAAACAAAAATAAACAAAAGAAAACCAAACCAAACCAAAAGCATTTTAAAAGTATTTTGCGTGTGCACCTACTGGCACATTAAATGTACCCACGTAAATTAAACGTGCACATGTATCCAAGTCTTTGCATTTGTCTGTTGTACGAAGATTCTGTGTTGTTCTTGTTCTTGTTCTTGTTGTTTAGTGTCCACAATCAACACGTTGATTATTCTGACACTATCACACGGGGGGAGGGGGGGGGGTACGCCTACTTCTACTACTACTGGTGGAGTATGCGAGCTCCCGACGTGAACACGCCAGGAGACGCGGCTCCAACCACAGCTTCAGTCAAAGATTCGTTCCACTCAGGATGGTTCGCGGAAGGAACGAATACATTCTGTAATCCCGTGAACACTGAAGTCTAGCAAGCTGCCTTGAGTGTGCTCTTCTGTCCCTCTCCTTTGGTGCTCTCAACTTTGATTCCTGGGATTAGTGTATTTTGCTAAAATCCACATGGACCATAATAATTTTGTACATCATGGTGAGCCTTGCGATCTTACGTCGGCTTTGTAGTGATATCCATCCGAGGTGGTGTAACATGTTGGTGACGCTAGCGGTTCTTTTATAGAGATTTAAAACAAAACGTGCTGATCTTCGTTGCACGGCCTCAATTTTTGTGATCTGTCCTTCTTTGTACGGGTCCCACACAGTATTTGCATATTCGAGAATGGGCCGCACCATAGCCTTATAGGCTGTCTCTTTGAGTCTGATGTTACTAACTCTGAGGTTTCTTCGCAAGAACCCTAACGTTTTGGTGGCTTTGTTCGTGATGTTTTGAACATGGAGATCCCAATCTAGGTCTTGTGTGATCGTGATCCCCAGATACTTCGCCGAGATGACATTGGCGAAAGTCTGGTTGTGCAGCTGGTACGATGGTGTCAGCAGCTTTTTCTTTCTCTTGGGACTGATAACCGGGAGGGTGATGCATTTCCCAGGGTGGAAAGACATGTTCCAACTTTCTTCCCATTTCTCTAATTGCTGGAGATCTGTTTGTAGTTGTGCCTGGTCTTGGCCTGTTGTTATTGACCTGTAGACGGTGGTGTCATCTGCAAAAAGTCGCGTGGATGAGAGGACAGTTCCGGGTAAGTCGTTTATGTAGACCAAGAACAAGCTTGGCCCAAGAACGGAGCCCTGGGGTACTCCAGATTTCACAGCGACTGAGTCTGACTTCGCACCGTCAACCACCACAGCCTGCTTCCGCTCTCGTAAAAAAACTCTGATCCATCTGTTAACATGGCCTCGAACTCCGTAATGGTGCAGTTTGTGCAGGAGGAGGGAATGATTAACCTTGTCGAAGGCTTTCGCGAAGTCCATTACCACGATGTCAGTTTGTTTGCAGGCTTCCATATTCTCGGTCAGCTCCTCCATGAACTCCAGCAATTGGGTTTCGCAGGATCTTTTACGACGAAACCATGCTGTCTTGGAGAAAGGATGTTGTTCTTCTCTAGGTGGTCCATGAGTGAGCTGACGATGACATATTCCATGATCTTACATGGGATACTGGTCAATGATACGGGGCGATAATTTGCTGGATCGTAATGTTCGCCCTTTTTGAAGACTGGCGCGATGTTGGCTGATCTCCAGTCTTCTGGTACGATGCCTGTGTCCATGGAGGTTCTGAACAGTAGTGTCAGGATGGGAGCGACTTCGTGCGCGAGCTCTTTAAGCACTCTCGGCGAGATCCCGTCAGGGCCGCAGGCCTTGTAAGGCTTCAGTCCTTTTAACAGGTTCCTGATGCCCTCCTCTGAGATGTGGATCTTGCTGAGCTCGGAGTAGTCTGCCTCGTTCATACGACATTTGTCCATGTTTATTGAGAGTCTTGCGTGTCTTTGTAAGTTTATGTTGTTATAATTATCTGTGTATGTCGATGTGCGTGTGTCTTCGTTACTGTTTGTGAAGGGTGTGTGTGTTGTGTACAAGATCAGCGCTTACGTGTTTGATTCGTGTTATTCAGTCATTGTGAAAGGGGAGGGAAACTTGTAGAATGGGCACGTAGTAGTATCATTGTTATTGTTGTTGTTGTCATTGTTGTTTTTAATATTTGGAGAATTTATTCTCAGTTCTCATCAGGTATGTCTTTTTGTCAAAAGATCAGTGTTATTAAATATCTACCAATGATCAGTATTTTTGTTGAATTCTAAAAGCATTCACGTATCTGAATTGAATTGTGTAAATTCTGTGTAGAGATGTCAAGTCCAATCTGTTTGGTGCTGTCCCTGTTGATGCCCTGAACATGGCAGATTACAGATTTGGTAAGAACACTGTGTTGTGGTCTTATTTTCATAGGTTAACAGCTGTATGTTTTAGTCTGCTAGACTTATGCAGCTGTTTAGTTATTATATTTCTTTCATTGACTAGTGAATCCTGATGTCAGCTTTCATATCTATTTGAATCTGAACAATGTAATCATATGTGTCACACACTTAAGTTAATATCACTTGGGTTAGCACTACAGAGTTTCCCATGCCTTGTGAAATGGTCACAGAGCAAATATGTGTCTCTTTGGCTCATACTGTTAACTGCAGCTGTAACGCGCGCGCGCGCACACACACACA
>CM060310.1:89476021-89478521 GCA_030674185.1 Monoplex corrugatus | reverse complement strand
TTATTAACAATTAAAATACAAGTTATTAAACTTACCTCAGTTCTGCACGCACGCAATACCACCTTCTCTTCTTCCCTCCAGTCGTGGTGAAAACTAGTCAATAATTTCCAACAGTCCGTGTTGACGATAACGAAATGTTGTCGTACATGTTCTGTAGGTTGTTCAGTCACGAAATATTCGCGGTCGGCGCAATTGAATCCTGTGAGATCTGCCACATTGTTTTGATTTCTAGCTTCGTGAGGAAACGATGTTATGGCATGCGCAAGTTTAGCTAAGTCTCCCCCTGAGGAGACATAAAGTTACGCACTGTTATCGAGGGGGGGGGGGGGGGGGGGCGTAAGTACTAAGCACACTTCATAAATCGCGGTCTCGTTTCGCTGTCCAAGACTTTAAAGTTATGCAATGCGTAAGGCGCTAAGTATGGCTTGTGCACTCTTTCATAAATCCGGCCACCTGGTGTTGACCATTCAGTCCATTTCATCACCACCTAAACATGAATGTCAAAATAACACAGGACATTGAAACATATATAAAAACGGGCCTAAATGACCAGAAATTGCTTCTGCACATCACATTTCCTGATAGCAAAATAAATAAATAAATAGATAAAATAATAATAAAAAAAGAGTAAAAAATAAATAAACAAACAAACAAATAAATAAATAAATAGATAAAAGAATAAAAACGTTTAATATTTGTACCCAGTAATCAATCCTACAACAAAGTATGTAAGACTATACAGAACAAGTACAGATAAATGTGCCAGCAAGGCAGAAAATGAGAAGAAGAGATGACAGAAAGCAAAAGAGCAAGGCTTCTAGAAACAAAGAAAGTGACAGAAAAGAGGAAAATTCTAGTACAGGTTTTCCAGAAAGTGGGGATATACTACTATTTATACTGAAAGAACCCCCCCCCCCCCCCCCGCCCCCTGGCATCCCTCCATTGCGGGTTGCGAGGGAACTTGCTAGGGCGGACTGACATGCAGATGAAATGCATCATACGGGTCATAAACAGGTAAATCAAGATATTAGCTTCGATCGCTGGCATATTTACAGTGTGATTATTGTTTCGCAACCACCAGTGCAACAGCTGCTTTCACATCAAAATCGTCTGTTGTACAACGAACGCGGCTGGTCTTGCGATACGCTCTGAACACAGCAAAGGCTACTTTGTGGAATGAATGCTGTTTTCTTTTCAATTTCGTTTGATACTTTCTTTAAAAATCCACTCTAAACACAGTATAAACTATAATTTCGGAAGTGGATATTCAGTTATTGTTCTTGCTGTTTTTATTTGTTAGGTTTTGAAAACTCTGCAAACATTGTTGTAAGCTTGATTGTCGCACTGGTGCAAATGTTGAGAAGAAAACCTGACGTTTTCAAGTGTGAAAACCCGGGTACAGATGATGAAGACACACCTGTCAAATGGGGCTGAATGTTTTCACTGAACACGTATGATATACATTTTGTTCTGCACGTGAAAACTGAGTACCGTTCTGTCTGTTCCATTTCAAAAAGTAACCATTTCGTCGTCAACTGGAAGAATTGTGACATGTGATGAACCATTTGGTAAGTAATAAAAATGGTCAGTGATAAATATTTGATAGAATTAGAGTGTAACAGAAAATGGTTAGTGATAAATAATGTGTATGTTGAGTTTGTAATAAAAATGATCAGTGATAAATTCGTCACATGTTTAGTATATAATAGAAAATGGATTCTGACAAATATTTCATATGCTTAGTACGTGATAAATGATTAGTGAACAATATTTCATATGCTTAGTATGTGATAAAATGATTACTGATAAATGCTGTTTAGTATGTAATAGAAAATGGTTAGTGATGAATATTTCATATGTTTAGTATGTAATAGAAATGCTCAGTGATAAATATGTCATGTGTTTAGTAGGTAACAAAAGTGGTTAGTGATAAATATTTCATACGTTTAGTTTGTAACAGAAAATGGTTAGTGATAAATATTTTATATGTTTAGTATATGATAAAATGGTTATTGATAAAAACTTTATATGTTCAGTATAATAGAAAATATTGATGTGTATTTCATATGTTAAGTATGTAACAGAAAATGGATAGTGATAAATATTTCATATGTTTAGTATGTAACAGAAAATGGCTAGTGATAAATATTTCATATGTTAAGTATTTAACAGAAAATGGCTAGTGATAAATATTTCATATGTTAAGTATTTAACAGAAAATGGCTAGTGATAAATATTTCATATGTTAAGTATTTAACAGAAAATGGTTAGTGATAAATATTTCATATGTTCAGTATGTAACAGAAAATGGTTCATGATAAATATTTCATATGTTCAGTATGTAATAGAAAATGGTTAATGATAAATAGTTCATATGTTCAGTATGTAATAGAAAATGATTAATGATAAATATTTCATTTGTTTCGTATGTAATAACTATGGTAAGTGATCAATATATCTTAATGTTTAGTATGAAAAATAAATGATTAGTGATAAACAT
>CM060310.1:89463521-89471021 GCA_030674185.1 Monoplex corrugatus | reverse complement strand
CAGTAAATGGGTATCGACGGCACCGTTCGTTGTCGCTAGCACACCCATCTCCCTCACAGAGCCAGAGCCTATCAGCCTGGGAAGAGTATCCGTAGAACGTGACCCTGGGGTGGATTCAAGAATGTCCACGCATGCAGTACGTGCAGACTTGTCCCATTTACTGTCTCTGTCAGAATGGTCTGTGCTGGCGATGAGACCCAGCCAAGATGAGAACAGTGGGCAAAGTCATCTTGGTGGACGTCCCTCACGTAGACAGAGAGTTCACACACATCCCCCAGATCTTTCAGTACAGCCACACACTGAAGACCCCGGCAGGTCAGCTGGAGACGTGACCAGGGCCGATAACGGATCATCCAGGGGAGAACACAGGGTACAGGTGTCATCCTCCAGAGGCTTCACACCAGTAACCCAAAGACAAAGTAACAGATCTGCACAAGGAACGTCGTGCCCTAGGGATCGCACACTTAGAGATTATGGACATGCTGCTCAAGGAGTTTCATCTTCAGGAGTCTACACCTCAACAAACCGTGGACAAAGTAACACGTCTACTGTTGCTAATGGAGTCTCATCTTCGCAAGTCTACATTCCAAGAGATCATGGACAAAGTACCACATCCTTTGTTGCACAAGGAACCGCCCCTGTAAGAGATTTCCCACCAAGAGATTATGGACAAAGTGGTCAACCTGCTGTTGCACAAGAAGTCTCGTCTTCAGGAGTCTACACATCAACAGGTCATAATCATAGTAACACATCTGTTAGTGTGCAGGGTGTCCCAAACTCAAGATCGTCCACGCCAAGAGATCATAGACGAAGTCACAGACGTGTTGTTACACAAGGAGACTCAACACACGCTGTGTCGGTCAGGGCTAACAGCCCCAGGAGGCTGCCAAGTCCAGCTCCAGCTCACACCCATCACAGACCCACTCTTCAGCGTCTTCCTTCACAACGCTCAGCAGCACGTCCTCGTCCACGACCTGGCGATGACGACGATGAAGAAGGATGTTGTTCTATCTGCACTGAATCCCGTCGCTATCTCAAGATGCTGCCTTGCCGGCACTGTTTCTGTGAGTACTGCCTGCAGCAAATTGTCAACCAGCACACTAGGAACACGTCAGTGGGCAGCTTTCCCTGTCCGTTCTGTCGGGCACAGATCACGATTCCTGAGAGGGGAGCGTCTGATTTCCCCATCTACTCCCCTGGCAACACGCAGACCTTGCTGATGGAGGAGGTGGCGGCCTCACTGAGAGTCAGCACAGAGCAGGAATGGAGCAGCATGTGTGAAGACTGTGGGCAGGAAGTCAGGAAGTACAGGTGTGTACAATGCCAGAAAGTGGTCTGTGAGTTTTGTCGACACGATCACCAACACCACCTTATGGTCTTTCTGCCCAGCTTGACCTCCCTTGACCTGAACGATAGACAGGCCGGCTCTCACTGCAGTAAACATTGCTCTCATGAACTTCGCTTTTTCTGCTGTCAGTGTGAAGAACTGCTGTGTCAGGTCTGTCAGACACAATCCCATGCCGGACACCACGTGCAGACTGTAAACCAGGCCGCTAGTACGGCCACACGAGGTCTGCAGCAAGCACAGCTTGGTGTACAACGTACAATACGCTGTCTTCGGGTCGCCCAGGAACAATTCACAGAAGGGAAGAACTTAACACTGGAGAACATCAGTCAAACAGAACGAAGCATTCGCTGCAGGGCAGCAGAAGCCAGGGCCGTTGTGGACCAGCAGGAACAAGCTGCTTTGACCGCTCTCAACAACATCAGACACACACTTGGAATAAAGCTGACAGCTGAACTAAACATTTTTGAAGACAAGATAGCGGGACTGTCTGCTGTGTTGAGTCACATGGAACGTGTACTGCATTCCGATAACCAGCCTGACATAGTCAGGATGCAGGTCAGCGCACGGGACTCTGTTGCTAAAGATGGCTTCCTGGATAAGTACACAGAGGATCTGCCAAATTGCACTTATAATATTGAACTCAAACACAGCGCATTCACCTGTTATACCGAAGTGATGAAACAGTGGATTGGAACGCCAGGTGTGGTTCCCACACAACACACGCTGCCTGTGGTGATGGTGGAGGCAGACGTAGCACTGAGCATTGACACCATGCAAGATGTAATCATGATGTCAGTGTGCCATGTGGGGAATCAACACGTGTGGATCACTTACAAACAACCTGGTAATGTCTCTGACCCGACAACTATTGCCCTGTGTAATCTGGCCACAGGTCATGTTCCAACAGCGTACAGAGGGACAGGTCCAGTCTCCTTGGTCAAAATTGACCAAGGACTGGCCATGGCCACGTTACACAACTGCCAGATAGTTCTGGTCATTCAAGGCGAATACGAAAATCTGTCAAGTTCACATAGGTATGACAAATTCATCTTTGCCAAAAGAGAACTTCGAGCATGTTTACGGATCACGAATGACAGCGGTCACAATACTGATCTTCAGCATACAGAACTTGTTGTGAATGTCAAGACAGCTCAGGATGTGTTCGCTTCAAGACTCCCAGGACAGGACACTTTTGTTCTTTCTGGCATCCACAGCCCACGAGTGATGGACATGAGTGAGGATGGTCAGCTGTTTGTCGTTGTTGATGAGGAAAACACCATGCATTTCATCCGGCGCGGTGCCCAGCAAGCCCACATGGTGGTGAGGGCTGAGGACAACAGAAAACTGTTGCAGGAGATCTCTGACGTGTGTTTCTACAAGCTGGGTGGGCGTGAGGTGCTGTTGGTGGCTGACCCCTCCCAGCACGACGTCCTGGTCCTGGACGTGTGTTCCACACACCACTGCTCCCTTCTGGCCTTTCTCACCAACATGTCCGGACGTCTGAAATTCCCCTCAGCCCTTAACGTGGACTCCACCAAAGGGCACCTTGTTGTGGCTTGCAAGGGCAAGTCTATTGCTGTTTGCGGGGACACAGGGGTACAGATGGGTGATGGCACGACATCTTACCTCGCTCGCCTGAAAACTAAATCCGCAGTACCAACAAAAGAAGATTTGGCCACTTCGCATTAAGGCCGAAGTGGCCAAACCGTTTGTGTCCCAATATAACAGTTCTAGATGTGCAAGTAGAAATGACTGATCTCTGAAGATGTGGACTGTTTAGTTCTTCAACGATAATGATGACAGACCCGCAAGGATCTTTGTCCAGAGTATAGGTGGGCCTGTCACCTTTTTTTTGGAGCTGTCTGGCAGAAAAGGAATCTGGATCCCTGCTTTCCTCTTTCGGGCCTGAGGATTATCTATTGAGTTACATTCTTTGTCGTTAATTTACTGATATGGGAACTAACCTAATCTCCTCTCTGGAAGTCAGAAGAATGACTTCCCCTCTCTTATGATGTTTGTCAGTACTGAAGAGACATCGGGCAAAAAGGTCATCGGCGGTTTTACTCAAAATAGGCAACCTCACGTCTATTTTTTTTTTCACGCGTTCCGTCATCTTGGATTTGCTAGGTTTGCTAGATCTGTTTCGTACACGTTCACCCTGGATTCGCTAGCTGCTAGAATCTAGCTTTAGCTTGATTTGGTTCGCCTAAGAAACTCGCTTCTGTTCATCATCCACCATTTCTTCTTGTTTGCGAATGTCCATTAGCTGATATTCCCTTTGTTTATTATCATTTGTCATTACATTTGTATTGACCGTCTCATTAATACATTAATTCAAGGTTGTGTGTGTTTTTTTCAATATTTGTTTTGTACTGATGTGAGGATTAACCCTTTCACTCCCGCATCCTGTCCTCCAACATCCTGCATTGTCAGCCATGGTAGTAAAGCAAAAACTTAACCCTTTAACTCCATCACTCTTTTCACCAGCTTCCTGTATGGAAGCTGGTAGAAATGGCGAGGGAGTCAAAGGATTAAGTTTTTGCAGTTGGTGGATAGGGCGCAGGAGTCAAAGTGTTAATATTAATCAAGTTTGACCTGCTTTGCTCTATCGTTTTTGAATTGTTTGAAGATGGAACAGCCTTCATTGAGGTCAGCTGGACAATAAACATTATGGATCGTTAGAGCGAAGGAGAATGCTATAGGCAGATTATACGTGAGAGAGAGAGAGAGAGAGACAGAGACAGAGACAGAGACAGAGACAGAGACAGAGAGACAGACAGAGACAGAGAGAGAGAGAACGAGCAATCGAGAAAAAGAGTGAGAAACAGACAGACAGATAGACAGAGACAGAAAGAGGGAGAGAGAGAGATCATGTGTGTGTGCCTCTGCATGTGTAACGTGTATGTGTGTGTGTGTGTGTGTGTGTGTGTGTGTGTGTGTGTGTGTGTGTATGCGTGCGTGCGTGTGTGCGTATGTGTGTGTGCGCGTGTGCGTTTTGTTTTGTTAATGATGTTAAAACTGTCATGCTGTCACTTACCTGTTATCATCGTACTAAAACAGTCATGTTGTCACATAACTGTGATCATGATGTTAAACTGTCATGTTGTCACTTAATTGTGATCATGATGTTAAACTGTCATGTTGTCACTTAACTTTGATCATGATGTCAAACTGTCATGTTGTCACTTAATTGTGATCATGATGTTAAACTGTCATGTTGTCACTTAACTGTAATCATGATGTTAAACTGTCAAGTTGTCACTTAATGTGATCATGAGTTAAACTGTCCTTGTGTCACATAACTGTATCATGATGTCAAACTGTAACTTCATGTTGTCACTTAACTTTGATCATGATGTTAAACTGTCATGTTGTCACATAACTTGATCATGATGTTAAACTGCATGTTGTCACTTAACTTTGATCATGATGTTAAACTGTCATGTTGTCACTAACTTTGATCATGATGTTAAACTGTCATGTTGTCACTAAACTTTGATCATGATGTTAAACTGTCATGTTGTCACTTAACTTTGATCATGATGTTAAACTGTCATGTTGTCACATAACTTTGATCATGATGTTAAACTGTCATGTTGTCACTAACTTTGATCATGATGTTAAACTGTCATGTTGTCACATAACTTTGATCATGATGTTAAACTGTCATGTTGTCACATAACTTTGATCATGATGTTAAACTGTCATGTTGTCACTAACTTTGATCATATGTTAACTGTCATGTTTACAACTTTGATCATGATTTTTTTCACATACTTGACATATTTAACTGTCGATGTTGTCACTTAACTTTGATCATGATGTTAAACTGTATGTTGTCTAACTTTGATATGATGTTAACTGTCATGTTGTCACATAACTTTGATCATGATGTTAAACTGTCATGTTGTCACATAACTTTGATCATGATGTTAAACTGTCATGTTGTCACATAACTTTGATCATGATGTTAAACTGTCATGTTGTCACATAACTTTGATCATGATGTTAAACTGTATGTTGTCACTTAACTTTGATCATGATGTTAAACTGTCATGTTGTCACTAACTTTGATCATGATGTTAAACTGTCATGTTGTCACATAACTTTGATCATGATGTTAAACTGTCATGTTGTCACTTAACTTTGATCATGATGTTAAACTGTCATGTTGTCACATAACTTTGATCATGATGTTAAACTGTCATGTTGTCACATAACTTTGATCATGATGTTAAACTGTCATGTTGTCACATAACTTTGATCATGATGTTAAACTGTCATGTTGTCACTTAACTTTGATCATGATGTTAAACTGTCATGTTGTCACTTAATTGTGATCATGATGTTAAACTGTCATGTTGTCACATAACTTTGATCATGATGTTAAACTGTCATGTTGTCACATAACTTTGATCATGATGTTAAACTGTCATGTTGTCACTTAATTTGATCATATGTTAAACTGTCATGTTGTCACATAACTTTGATCATGATGTTAAACTGTCATGTTGTCACATTAACTTGATCATGATGTTAAACTGTCATGTGTCATAACTTGTGATCATGATGTTAAACTGTCATGTTAATTTTCTTTTGTCACATAACTTTGATCATGATGTTAAACTGTCATGTTGTCACTTAACTTTGATCATGATGTTAAACTGTCATGTTGTCACATAACTTTGATCATGATGTTAAACTGTCATGTTGTCACTTAAATTGTGATCATGATGTTAAACTGTCATGTTGTCACATAACTTTGATCATGATGTTAAACTGTCATGTTGTCACATAACTTTGATCATGATGTTAAACTGTCATGTTGTCACTAACTTTGATCATGATGTTAAACTGTCATGTTGTCACATAACTTTGATCATGATGTTAAACTGTCATGTTGTCACTTAACTTTGATCATGATGTTAAACTGTCATGTTGTCACATAACTTTGATCATGATGTTAAACTGTCATGTTGTCACATAACTTTGATCATGATGTTAAACTGTCATGTTGTCACATAACTTTGATCATGATGTTAAACTGTCATGTTGTCACTTAACTGTGATCATGATGTTAAACTGTCATGTTGTCACATAACTTTGATCATGATGTTAAACTGTCATGTTGTCACTTAATGTGATCATGATGTTAAACTGTCATGTTGTCACTTAACTGTGATCATGATGTTAAACTGTCATGTTGTCACATAACTTTGATCATGATGTTAAACTGTCATGTTGTCACTTAACTGTGATCATGATGTTAAACTGTCATTTGTCACTAACTTTGATCATGATGTTAAACTGTCATGTTGTCACATAACTTTGATCATGATGTTAAACTGTCATGTTGTCACTTAACTTTGATCATGATGTTAAACTGTCATGTTGTCACTTAACTTTGATCGTGATGTTAAACTGTCATGTTGTCACTTAACTTTGATCGTGATGTTAAATTGTCATGTTGTCACTTAATTTTGATCCTGATGTTAAACTATCATGTTGTCACTTAACTTTGATCATTGTACTAAAACTGTCATGTTGTCACTTAACTTTGATCATTGTACTAAAACTGTCATGTTGTCGATTAACTTTCATCATGATGTTAAACTGTCAATTTGTCACTTAATTGTGATCATGATGTTAAATTAAACTGTCATGTTGTCACTTAGTTGTGATCATTGTACTAAAACTGTCATGTTGTCACTTAACTGTGATCATTGTACTAAAACTGTCATGTTGTCACTTAGTTGTGATCATTGTACTAAAACCGTCATGTTGTCACTTAGTTGTGATCATTGTACTAAAACTGTTATGTTGTCACTTAACTGTGATCATTGTACTAAAACTGTCATGTTGTCACTTAGTTGTGATCATTGTACTAAAACCGTCATGTTGTCACTTAGTTGTGATCATTGTACTAAAACTGTCATGTTGTCACTTAGTTGTGATCATTGTAGTAAAACTGTCATGTTGTCACTTAGTTGTGATCATTGTACTAAAACTGTCATGTTGTCACTTTGCTGTGATCATTGTACTAAAACTGTCATGTTGTCACTTAGTTGTGATCATTGTACTAAAACCGTCATGTTGTCACTTAGTTGTGATCATTGTACTAAAACTGTCATGTTGTCACTTAGTTGTGATCA
>CM060310.1:89448521-89458521 GCA_030674185.1 Monoplex corrugatus | reverse complement strand
ACACACACACACACACCACACAGCACCAGCTGTCGAAAGATTGAGCGTCAACGTATTGACTTTTACAATCCGCATGTACAGTGTGTGGGCTGGCCCAATGGTTAAAACACTTGACCAGGACATGAGAAACCAAGTTTCGAATCACGGATCAGATACGGATTTTTCTCTTCTACTCCCCCCCCCCCCCCCCCCCCACCTCTTTCCATTAAATCTTAAACTGGTGGTCAAGGTGCTAAACTTTCGGATGAGACAAAGAAGAATGACTGGTGTGAGTGACAACAGCAACAAGAACAAGAACAAGAACAAGAACAAGAACAAGAACAACGCCAAGAACAAGAACAAGAACAACAAGGACAACAAAAAGAAGAATAAGAAGAATAAGAAAAAACAAGAAGAACAAGAACAAGAACAACTAGAAAAACAAGAAGAAGAAAAAAAATAAGACAACAACAACAATAAAGCTAGAAATTTATATAGAACCTTTCATCAAGCACAAAGCGCTTTACAGTAAGTTTACACCTTATGCACCACACACACACACACACACACACACGCACACGCACACGCACAGCACACGCACACCACCCACACACATCATACACACACACACACATACACACACACATGCACGCACGCACGCACGCACGCGTGCACAGATACACATGCGCACACACAACGCCCGCGTGCTCGCACACACACAGACACACACACACAGACACACACACACACAGAGACACAGAGAGACATAGACGACAGACAGAGAGAGAGAGAGAGAGAGAGAGAGAGAATACGACATATTTTGAGAGAATATGTCAGCAGATTGGGAGGACTGAGGAGGTGTATACTAATAAAAGAACCACTGAAGAAAACAACAAAAACGTTTTGAGATATGATTTGAATGAAAGTAGGGACGGACTGTGTCAAACAGCGAAAGGCATTGAGTTCCAGATTTTAACTGCAAGGGGGAGTTAAAAACTCTTCCCCGCCATGTTTTTATCTTTTTTAAATTTTGGGACAGTCACGGTTCTGTCATCAGCGCGGAGAACGGATGAGATCGAGAGGGAACATACATTAGCAAAAAGCTTTGTTTGGAAGGCATTGGTGTGCGGTTCTGGAAACGACTTGATAGCAAATCATGTGGCCTGTCTCGTGTTAATGTTGAAATGCAAAGTTCAAGTCGGAATCGGAAGGAAAAAACAAAACAAAACAAAACAATACAAAACAAAAACAAACAACAACAACAACAACAACAAAACAACAACAACCAACCAACCAACCAAAAAACCGAAACGAAACAAAACGAAACGAAACGAAACCAACCAACCAACCAAACAAACGAAAACAAACACACAAACCCAAACAAACAAACAAACAAACAAACAAACGAACAAACAAACAAGCAAGCAAGCAAGCGAGCAACCAACCAACCAACCAACCAAACAAGCAAGCAAACAAACAAACAAACAAACAAACAAACAAACAAACAGACAGACAGATAGACAGACAGACAGACAGACAAACAAACAAGCAAACAAGCAAGCAAGCAACCAACCAACCAACCAAAGAGACAAACAAGCAAGCAAGCAAACAAGCAAACAAACTAACAGACAGACTGACAAACAAGCAAGCAAACAAAAACAAACAAACAAACAAACAAAACCAACTAACCAACCAACAAACAAAAACATAAACCCGTGTGTCTGGTCCGAGGGTTGACTCCACAATCCTTGTGTTTGTTAAACATGGCCGCGCTCTGACAATCGAACTAATGAGCCATCCCGAGACAGAAGATCAGAACGCAGTATGAAAAAAGTCCATGTTGTTGTCTCCTATGTCATTGCTCCCTCGCCGCCCATTCCACCTGTTCACATACGCACATAACCAACATCAGTGCCTAAATATTCCAGAAATTGTCCACAGAAGTCAAGACAGAGCGGCCTGGAGGGAGATGGTGATGTCTTTGTGTGCAGTGGCCAACACTGATTCCGGTTTCAGTTTCTCAAGATGACGTCTCCTCGTTCGGAACGAATTCCATATGCGCTAACGTCACAGGTGCCACGTGTACGGTGACTGGCACATGCCTTAAGCCTGTACATAAACCCATGAGCTGGCCAGGTCCTGAGGCCCTACCTAGACAATACCCGGTGATGACGACAGGTGAGACAGGTGAGAGATATATGCACACCCACCAACACTGAGGTCACCATGAGGGGTGGGCACGAAAGGCCACAAAATCTGGGACAGTTTTTTTTTTACAATACCATGATGCTGAGAATGAGAATGATTGTGATGAAGACACGGAGTTCTACTTCAGATTGAGACTGTGTGGCAGGGTTGTACTCTACCTTTATCTTCATAACACATCTTGGTGTCAACCAGTCCCGAGAGATACAGACAATTGCGATGCTGGTCAGGAAATTGGAGCATCATCATCATCATCATGTGCCCTGCCGCATGGCGTTGGCAATCATGACCATCCATGTGTATATATACCTTGTTGCCGCAAGCACATCTTCCACCCTCTCTGTCCTCAGCCACCCTGCAAGTCCGTCCAATATTTTCTCCCTGGGTCTACCCGGTGCTCTCTTTCCCTCCAGCTTTCCTGTTGTGACCAGGTACGCTAATTCCCCTTTCCTCATAAAATGGCCTATAAAGAAAGAAATTGGAGCAACACCCTCAATGATGGGTTTTTAAGTGGTGTTAGCCCTGATACGGCTCTTGGCTCTAGTAGTCGGCTGGACTATAAGCAATGTGAACTTAACTTGCATCCGTATGATGGACCGGACTCATATGGTCCGAGTCTTCCCGGGACCATAGCAGGCCCAACTCTGGATAGGAGCAGATCAAGGCACAAAAATAGTTCCACTGTAAATGTTTGGACTGAAGGGATTTGAATCTACGAGGACCCTGTCAGTTGCGCTAACCACTTTGCCCCCATTGACTTAGTGATGGGACAACCTTGACCTTCAGGGGATATCGATCACTTTACGGTTGTGGCAACAGCTGAGCTTTGACAGAACATCGACTTTTGCAGTCGGCTTTGTTGGCAAGAACGGTAACTGGAGTTTTTGTTCTTGTTGTCCACAACCAATCTATTTCTGCACGACTTGCGTGTTAGTCTCCCTGAAGAAAAGCACGTCGCCAAAGTACGATGCCACCTTTTCGTCTCTCTTGCATGCGTGTGTGTCTCTTTGTGTACCTGTAAAAGTGGGTCTTTCTACACACAGTTGCCAGGAACATCTATTTCATTGCCTTGGGATTTTCTACGTGCGCTAAGTGCATGGTGTACAGGTTGACCTCTGTATGCTGTCTCATCTAAAAGGCTAGCACCCAGACCACCATTCAAGGTCTAGTGGAGGTGGTAAAAAATCCACGCCTGACCAGGGATCAAACCCAGGCTGCTTGCTTCCTACGAAGGTGTTAGAACCACATGTGCTCAGAGTCCACCTCGTAAGTAAATCTTGCATCTCTTTTTCAGGTTGGAATGTTAACCCTTTGACTCCTGTTCCCTATCCACCAACTGCAAAACTACTCTTTGACGCCTCACTATTCATCACTACTCCACCATCCAGCTGCCTGCATCTGCAGGAATGGTGAAGGGTGAGGAGTAGCTGGTGGATAGGATGAGGGAGTCAAACGGTTAAGTTTTTCGCGTTGCTAGCATGGTTAACAATACAGGATGCTGGTGGAGAGGGTTCGGGAGTCAAAGGGTTAATTCCTCCTTAGTAACTTGAGTCTTCTATGTCGGAAGTAATTACATCTTTAATCTTGTATGTCTTCCGATGTCTAAAAGTTGCAAGATTCAACAGCACACTTCATAATCGCACGTGGAGTACAAAGCAAGATAGATAAACCATAGGCCACTACAGTTCTCACTTTCTCAGGCACGTTTAGACTGGTTGACTGACTGATCAATTAATTGATTCACTGATTGTTAGATTATTTTATTTGTTTATTTACTTCTTTTGAAGGAATCCTGTGTTTTAGTCTACTGGATCATCAGTTCCACTTTCATTTTCATTTTCTCAAGATAACGTTCCCACGCTTGGAATGAATTCCATAAGCACTGACACCATTGACGCCATCTGATGGAAAAGATGCAAAAACGATCATGGCAAAGGCCTTTAGCCTGCACATAAACCTTATGCGATGGCAAGGTCTTGAGGTCCCACCTAGAATATGGGTTTTGGGTTTTAATCTTATCGTTTTACAAAACCTTCTCGTGCAGAGTGAGCAAATGACACAGCACTGAGATACGTTGATAAGTTTAAATATCTGGGAACGGTCATCTCACCAGAAGGCAGATGCACATTGGAAATAGCCAGCAGGACGGCCATACTAAAACAGTATTCAAGAGGATGAAAAGCATTCTTACCAACAAATGCCTTTCAATGAACATCAGGAAGAGAGTTATTAGTGTTAAATAGAACCGATATTGTTGTACGGTTGTGAGGCGTGGACAGTCAACACGCAAAGCCAGAACAAGATTGAGGCAATTGAAATGTGGTTTCCAAGAAGAATGTTGAGAGTTCCACGGAGAGCAAAGACAACAAACGAGATAGTCTTGAAGGAGGCAGACACAAGAAGAACATTAATAAAGAAGAATTGGAAAAGACAAGCAATATTTCTAGGACATTTTATGAGGCAAGAGAAATTAGAGCACCTGGTCACAACAGGAAAGCTGGAGGGAAAGGGAACACCAGGTAGACCCCCAGGGAGAAAATATTAGATGGACTTGCAGGGTGGCTGAGGACAGACAGGGTGGGAGATGTACTTGCACCGACAAGGGATAGATTCGTATGGAGGGCCATGATCGCCAACGCCATGCAGCAGGACACATGATGGTGATGATGATGACCTTATCGTCGTATCAGTCTGCCAAGACAGACGAGAGGAACCGCCAGTACCTGAGGAAGAATCCAGTTCAGACGCAGGACCTGTTCCACCCTCAAGGAGGCCCCCAGCCCCCAAAGGCTAACACCATTCTCCTCGGATGTAGATGAGTATGCAGACATTTGTGTTGTTTTGCATGGTACCGGGACTTGTTAGAAGGCGCCTGCAGGCCTGGTGGTTTTGACTTTAGCCTTCAAACAGTGACAGTAAATGATGAACTGTCTCTTTTTCAATCTATGACCACTATGTGTGAAGAAGATTTTTCTCAGCTCTTTATGAATGGAGTGTTACCGAATATTGATAAAACATAATGTTCCCAGGTCTACTGGATTCGTTGCACTGGGCACGATCCACTCTCGTCAGCCTTACCCCTTGGTTATAGCCCTGGACCCTCTTCAGAACAGGGCAATACTGATATGGCATGTCCACTTTTCAAATTGCAGAATTTATCTCACTTCCCCTTTGACATCATAGTTGCCTCCCCTCTCCCCACTGCTCATAAACACATTGGGATTTCATTTAGTCCCTTTTTTAACCACTGGACGAGGCGGCAGGAAAGTTTTAGTCTTTTTCTTATTATCTGTTGTTTGGTGTCTGTTTGTGATCGTGCATTCGCGCTTGACAAAGGCCGGTTGGCCGAAAATTTGCGTCTGTCTTGTCTTGTTGTGTCTAATACGCGTTCTTTTTCGGTTTTCTTGTTTTTCTGGTTCCTGTTTGCTTGGACGCGGGCAGTCACACTTGTTTTGAAAATGTGGTAAGTTCAGGAGTCGCGAAACATAAGTTTGGAAAGTAAGGTGACGTTCACACATACACACACACGCGCGCGCACACACTCACTCACACACACACACACACCACCACCACGCACGCACGCACGCACGCACGCACGCACGCACCACACACACACACGCACGCACACACGCGCACACACACACGCACGCACCACCACACACCACACACACACGCACACACGCACACACGCACACACACACACACACGCACCACACACGCACACACACGCACACACACACGCACACACCACACACACACACACACACACACACGTACGCACGCACACACACACATACACACACACACACACACACGCACACACACACACAAAACACACTACACACACACACACACACACACACACACACACACACACACACACACACACACACACACACACACTCAAAACGCCTAAAATAGCACTTCTCGAGGAATGTGTGAACACCATTTTCCCAGGAACTCCTGACAATATCTAAAACCTGTTTTCATTATTTTGACATTCTACCGTCATCTTCGATGCATGTCAAGTTTCATTTTGACTTCAAGGTCGCGGTAACCTCGAAAAATACAAAATCCGGATTTTCGGTAATAATGTTTGTATTAAAAGGGAGATTTCCAGAATGGTTTGACTCTCTAGTTTTTCATCTCATTTCCATTCTGCTCTTTACAACAGAATAGGAAAACATCAATAGAGCTAGTGTGTGGATATTGGGGTTCAAACGAGAGACAGCTGTTGCTCTATCGATACCCAATATCATCTGTGAACGGAGAAGCCGATACAGATATCTTTTTAACGAAACAAACCGAACCGAACAAACCAAACCAAACCCCAAACCAAACCAAACCAAACCAAACCAAACCAAACCAAACCAAACCAAAAAAACAACAACAAAAAACAAACAAACAAAAAAAACCCGTGAATGTTGTCCAAAAACTTTGAGATTATAGGGGAGTGAGATGGTAGAGACCTCAGCTTTTGTCGGAGCCAGTATTAAGCCAGCGTGACCCATCACGACAGCTTGTGCTGCTGAATGTTCTCCCTACTTAATTCCCCCTTTTTCATTTGTACATGTTGATTCATGTGTTGTGTGACCTGTGTACATATACGTGTACGTGTACGTGTCATACATCACTGTTTGCTGGATGATTGCATTCTGTGTTCTTGTACAATGTGTGATGTGCATTGGAGACAAAATGGGTTTGGAAAAAAAATGCGGTATACAAGTATGATGATGACGGCAACGATGACGACGACGACGACGACGATGATTATGATGATGACGACAGTGGCGGTGGTGGGATGATGAGATGATGACGATGAAGATTCTTCTTGTTCTTCTTGTCATTTTTGGTACTACTACTATCTACTTCTTCTACTATTACTACTTCTACTTACTATACTACTAGTAGAAGTAGTAGTAGTAGCATTAGCAGTAGTTGTTGTAGTAGTATCATTATTACTATAATTGTTGATGTTGTTATTGTTATGATCATTATCATCGTCAGCATCAGCATCATCAGCATCATCGTTACTATTATTATTGTTATTACATGATCATCATCATTATGATCGTCATCATCGTTGTTGCTGTTGTCATCACATCATCATCATCATCATTATTTGTTATTTTCAGACCTTATCCAGCGCAACATATATACACTAACAAGGTCTTGAAATGAGACAGGGGCAGAGGGGACTGTGAAACACAATTTGACACCACCAGAATGATGGAAACATCAAGATGGTCAGCGGACAGGCCAGTGTTTATTGTTGCGGGCTGGAGGATGAACTTGAGACACCAGAACCAGAAAAACACGAAGACAGAATCAGAACACGTATTCAACATAACAAGACAAGACAGGCACACATTTTTGACCAACTGGCCATTATCCAAAACAAGTGTGACTGCCCGCGTTCAAGCAAACAGGAACCAGAAGAAAAAAAAACGCGAAAAAAGAATAAGAACGCGTATTTAATACAACAAGACAAGACAGGCGCAAATTTTGAACCAACTGGCCTTTGTCAAGCGTAAGATCACAAACAAACAAACACCAGATACAAAAATTAGTGGGAAAAAAATTGTTCTCTTATTGGAGTTATTAGAGATGTTGGAGTTATTTCAAGGATTCACCACACTCGGACAACTCCATATGCGCTCCACCCAAAATCGGCCAGCAATTATCTGACAGATTTTCTGAGCCTGCACAAAACCCTATACAATGGCAAGGTCTTGAAACGGGGAAAGGGGAGAAGGGACCTATCAAACACTAAGCTGACACCACCAGAAAGACGGAAACATTAAAATGGGCAGCGAACAAGCCGTAGCTGGACGAAGCAACATGGAAGTGTTGCTGTTTTTCTCCTATTTGTGTGTGTGTGTGTGTGTGTGTGTGTGTGTGTGTGTGTGTGTGTGTGTGTGTGTTTGTTGTGTGTGTGTGTGTGTGTGTGTGTGTGTGTGTGTGTGTGTTTGTGTGTGTGTGTGTGTGTGTGTGTGTGTGTGTGTGTGTGTGTGTGTGTGTGTGTGTGTTGTATTACGTTTATGTGGACAAAGGCCAGATGGCCGAAAATTTGCACCTGTTGTGTTTTGTTATATTAAATACGTACTCTGATTCTATGTTCGTGTTTTTCTGGTTCCTGTTTGCTTCAACGCAGGCAGTCAAACTTGTTATGATTTTTGAGACATTAGATCTTGTTCCAGGTGAAACGCACAGTCAAGATTTCGATCGCCAACAGTACGGATGGCTGAAAAAGAAGCACAACTAAGTATGGCTGCGGACAAAAAGCGTGTCCTCATTACTGGAGCATCCGGGCTTTTGGGCCGCGCAGTGATGCGTGAATTCGAGCGTGACGGCACGTGGCACGTGCTGGGTTTGGCCTTCAGTCGCCCAGGTGTGACCTTGAGAAAGGTTGACCTTACTGACCAGTCTGCCGTCACTGAAGTCATCAGAGAATTTCAGGTATGAAAGATGGTGGTTGTGGTGATGTGTGTGGTGGTGTGTGTGTGTGTGTTGTGTTGTGTGTGTGTGTGTGTGGTGTGTGTGTGTGTGTGTGTGTGTAAATGCACATATTTATTAATTCTTACAGCCCTGCAGTTGGAAAATTCTTGTGTAGCACGGGAAATCCCTTTCCTCATCCAACAACATGCACACAAATCGCTTAGATTTGATTTTATCAAGATTTTGCGCTATGTAAATATTGTAATTATTATTATTATTATTATTATGTTCCTGTAAAAAAAATTAGTATTACCGTAAATCTTTACTAAGACTTCATATTACATTTTAATTTTGAAAAAAACAAACACGTCTATACATGCTCTCTCTCTCTCTCTCTCTCTCTCTCTCTCTCTCTCTCTTTGTCTGTCTGCCCTTTCCCTCTTCTCCCCCCTCTCTCTCTCACTCATACACACACACACAAGCCCGTGCATGCTCTCTCTCTCTCCCTATCTCTCTCTCTCTCACATACACACACGCCCGTACATGCTCTCTCTCTCTCTCAAGCGCGCGTGCGTACACACACGCACGCACGCACACACACACACACACACACACACATACAACACACACAAACATACACATAAACACACACATGTACGGGAAACATTTTTAACATGCATTTTAGAAATGAATGGCTAGTCATGTTGTCGGTTTGTAACTGATAATTTTTTTAAAATTAGATTTGAAGTTTGGTTTTTGAATGTGATGATGTTAGCCCTTGTGTCGACTAGGCTATAAGCAACACGAATAACGGACCCTAACATTTTCAGCGGAGTAAGTTCAGTTTTGTGACGTGTGCAGCCCGCCGTAGTTATCCATAGCGCCGCTGAACGCAGACCGGAAGTGGTGGAGAAACAAGCGCAGGTGGCGCAGTCTCTGAACGTATCTGCCACTCGCTTCGTCTGCCAAGCTACAGGTCCGTTTTCGAGGTTCAACAGGATGATGACGATGATGATGACGAGACGACGAGTATGATGATGACGACGAGCGACTGATGATGATGATAGGGAAAGACAACGATGGTGATGATGATGGACGATGACGATGATGATGACGACGACGACGATGATATGACGACAACGTCGATTGGGGATGTTGATATTGATGATGATGATGACATGGTGTGTGGTAATGATGAGATGGTGAGATGATGCGTGGATGGTAATGATGATGAATGATGATGAGAGCGAAAGACGATGGTGATGCTGATGAGAATGATGGTATTGGAGATGGTGGTGGTGGTGTGGTGGATAAGATAGTGGAATGATGATGAAATGATGGTGAAAATCATCATCATCATCATCATCATCATCACATC
>CM060310.1:89423521-89446021 GCA_030674185.1 Monoplex corrugatus | reverse complement strand
AAAGAAAGTGCAGGTAACAGATTTGTTTACTTATTTAGTTTAAACAAAATTTGTATCCATTGAGATATATGAGATATGAGCTTAACGACAATACTGAATGGCCCCAGCTTCAAGCCATGGCTCATCTTTGCTGCACTCTACAAGGGAGATGATAATACAATCGCTGATGCTGAACAAGTGAAATGAAAAATGTTATTTAGAATTAGAATGCATCCAACGATGTTCTAAACAGTTGTTTTTTTTATTGATTTTACAATCATTCCTTCGTTTATAAATCGGTTAGTTATTTTGATCAATATTTATATGAGCCTTGATTTCATGTTTCACGGAGTGAACCAAATTGCCAGTATCGGAAGTATTATGAATTTTAAACATTTCTACTTGAGGCGGAAATTGTGTTGATAACAAGAATCACACACACTATACATACCTTTCTGTTACTGATAACGCCATACAGACACACAGACACAGACACACACAGACACAGACATACACACACACACACACACACATACACACACACACACACATACACACACACACACACACACACACACACACACACACACACACACACACACACACACGCACACGCACACATACAGAGTTTCTCTCTCTCCCTCCCTCCCTCTCTCTCTCTCACTTCAGCTATCATTGCGTTTATGTTAGTGTTCAAACACTTATGTGTTTCGCTATACTAAAACGTTTCTGTTTAAGCCCATCAGTAAGCTTATCCCCCCTCCCTCCCCCCTTGATTGCATTCATTTGTAATCATCTATCTATCTATCTATCTATCTATCTATCTATCTATCTATAAATTTCTCTATCTATCTGTCTATCTGTCTGTCTGTCTGTCTGTCTGTCTGTCTATCTATCTATCTATATGTCATAGCCGAGGGGTGGCAATGGGGACAAGCTCCCATTGTCTATAAAATGCCCCTCACGGCGCGCGTCTCCAACAGCCTCTGACAACTAAGTCCAGCTCCTAGCCTGCTCGTGTGGCTTAGATATAAGCCCGGCGGAACTGCTACTACTGATAGAAGAAGGGGTGAAGGCGGGTTACTGGCGCCTGAAAACCAGTGCTTTGGGTAGATGGGGCTCATCAGTCTGGGAAGACAGCTCATCTAAGAGAAGGAAAACTCTGATTTCAAACCTCCGCTGCCTTGCGGCCATACCCACTCATAGGAAAGGCTTCGGGAGTCAACCCTGAGGAAAAATCCGGAGCCGGAGTCCCCAAGGCAGTCCGAGGCTGTATACAGCAACGTTCTGGCAACTCCTGCGATGGCACTGGAACCATGTGTATCGGCGCTTGCCTTTCCAATGGACCATTCCAGCGACGTGGAGAGGGGGGGTCTGCTGCATGGGTAACAGCTTGCCCTCCACACTTACTTACCCAGGCCTTGCGCTCTGGAGAGGTCACTCCAGCTTCGCTTTGTAGCGTCGACTAAACACGGGAAGTAGCAGTTTACCGGTTTTAAGTCTGCATACTCAATTGGCGTAGAGTCAGACGCCAGGGCTGCTTCCGACGGTGGGAGAGGTCACCGCATCTCACTGGGCAGCTACCGCCCGCCTTAAGCTGGGCAGCCCCCAGCCAGTAAGGTGCTGCCCCGCCACGGTCCGTTAGCCTCACTGGGTGCGTGGGGTTTAGGGTGAAAACCGACAAGCGGATCGACAACTGTGCACCAGGCAACAGAAAAACGAAAACTCCCGCCCTGAAATTGGGCACATGGAACGTAAGGACAATGACACCAGGCTTTTCTGACGATCTGCAAGAAGTAAATGATGCTCGCAAGACAGCCGTCATCGACAGAGAACTGAGCAGACTGCAGATGGACATCGTCGCCCTTCAAGAAACCAGGCTCCCAGAAACAGGATCTGTGAGGGAGAGAGACTTCACCCTGTTCTGGCAGGGCAAACCATCAGACGAGGTCAGAGAACACGGCGTGGGATTCGCAGTTAGAAACAGATTATTGGGATCCATAACCCCGCCAGCAGAAGGAACAGAGCGAATCCTGTCTCTCCGATTCCAAACTACCCAAGGACCAGTCAGTCTAATCAGTGCCTACGCACCAACTTTGGCATCCACAGCAGAAGCAAAAGACAAGTTTTATGACGACCTCAGTGCTGCTATAAGGAGAATTCCTGACAGAGAACTACTGTTCATCGCCGGCGATTTCAACGCCAGAGTGGGTGTCGATTACAATTCCTGGCCCACCTGCTTGGGTCAGTTCGGCACTGGGAAAATGAACGAGAATGGCCAGCGCCTGCTAGAGCTCTGTTGTCATTATGGGTTGTGCGTCAGTAACACCTTCTTCAACACGAAGCCTCAGCATCGAGTCTCCTGGAGACACCCGCGATCCAAACACTGGCACCAGCTCGACCTGATCCTCACCAGACGTGTCAACCTTTCTAGCATCAAGATCACTCGCAGCTACCAGAGCGCCGATTGTGACACTGACCACTCTTTGGTGTGCAGCAATGTGAAGCTCCGCGCGAAGAGACTGCACCGTACGAGAAAGGAGGGCCGACCTCGCATTGACACCAGCAAAACACGCGATCAAAGAAAAGTGGAGGAGTTTGCGCGTGTGTTGGAGGATTCTCTCCCTGGCCCACCCACTGCAAACGCCCAAGACCGATGGGAACACTTCAGAGATGCTGTCTACAATGCCGCCATGTCTACATTTGGCAAAAAGACCAGCAAGTCAGCTGATTGGTTCGAAGCCCACTCAGAAGAAATGACACCAGTCATCGAGGCCAAGAGAAACGCCTTGACAGCATACAAAAGCAATCCCAGTGAGCAGAACCTCCAGGTTCTCCGCGCTGCTCGCAGCAAAGTCCAGCAGTGTGCCAGACAATGCGCCAATGGCTATTGGCTTCAGCTTTGCTCCCAGATTCAGATTGCGGCTGACACAGGCAACATCAAGGCGATGTATGAAGGCATCAAGCAGGCATTGGGCCCAACGCAAAAGAAAATTGCCCCTTTGAAATCAGCTACAGGGGAGGTGATTCAAGACAGAGAACAACAGATGGAGCGGTGGGTAGAACACTACACTGAGCTATATGCAAGGGAAACTGTAGTCTCAGAAGACGCCCTGAATGCCATAGAGTGCCTACCAGAGCTGGAAGAGCTTGACAGAGAACCAACCATAGATGAGCTCAGCGAAGCCCTGGACTCTCTTGCCTCTGGCAAGGCACCAGGGAAAGACGGTATTCCCGCCGAAGTACTGAAGTGCTGCAAAGAGACACTCATCACCGTGTTGCATGAAATCCTCTGCCTCTGTTGGAGTGAAGGCGAAGTACCACAAGACATGAGGGATGCTAACGTCGTCACACTGTACAAAAACAAAGGTGACAGAAGCGATTGCAATAATTATCGCGGCATATCCCTCCTCAGTATCGTTGGGAAAGTCTTCGCACGAGTAGTACTGAAGAGGCTCCAGGTACTCGCAGAGCAAGTCTACCCTGAATCGCAGTGCGGGTTCCGTGCCAACAGATCCACTATAGACATGATCTTCTCCCTCAAACAACTTCAGGAGAAATGCAGGGAGCAAAGGCAGCCACTCTTCGTTGCCTTCATAGACCTCACAAAGGCCTTCGATCTGGTCAGTAGGGATGGCCTCTTCAAAATCCTTCCCCAAATTGGATGTCCACCCAAACTTCTCAGCATCATCAGATCCTTCCACGAAGACATGAAAGGCACCGTCGTCTTTGACGGCTCAACATCAGCTGCCTTCAACATACGGAGCGGAGTGAAACAGGGTTGCGTCCTGGCTCCCACCCTGTTTGGAATCTTTTTTGCTGTGATGCTGAAACACGCATTCGGTCCTGCAGCTGAAGGCATATACCTCCGAACCAGGACAGACGGTAAGCTCTTCAACCTCTCCAGACTAAGAGCCAAGACCAAAGTCCAGCTGAGGTGCCTGCGTGACTTCATCTTTGCAGACGACGCGGCAGTAACCGCCCACTCAGCTGAGGACCTACAGCAGCTCATGACTCGCTTCAGCGATGCCTGCCAAAACTTCGGGCTTACCATAAGCTTGAAGAAAACACAGGTCATGGGACAGGATGTTGACTCTCCCCCAGCCATCAATGACCATGAACTGGATGTCGTCCATGACTTTGTTTATCTGGGCTCAACAATCTCAGACACCCTCTCACTTGACATAGAGCTCAACAGGCGCATCGGCAAGGCAGCTACCACCATGACCAGACTGACGAAGAAAGCATGGAACAACAGCAAGCTGACTGAGCACACAAAAATCCAGATCTACAGAGCCTGCGTCGTGAGCACCCTCCTGTATGGCAGCGAGTCCTGGACTTTGCGTGCCCGACAAGAGCAAAAGCTCAATGCTTTTCACATGCGTAGCCTCCGACGCATTCTAAACATCACCTGGCAGGACAAGGTCCCGAACAACACTGTCCTGGAAAGAGCTGGATGCACCAGCATGTACACGCTGCTGAAACAGAGACGCATGCGCTGGCTTGGCCATGCCGTGCGCATGGACGACGGACGAATCCCCAAAGACCTCCTCTACGGAGAACTGGTGCAGGGAAAACGTCCCACAGGCAGACCACAGCTGCGATTCAAAGACGTGTGCAAGAGGGACCTAAAAGCCTTGAATATCGACAAAGACAACTGGGAAGCAACAGCCCTTGAACGGTCAGCCTGGAGACAGACTGTGCAGAAAGGTCTCTCCAAGTTCGAAGAGACACTCGCTCAGCGGCACGAGGAAAAGAGAACGAGAAGAAAGGCTGCAGCCCAGGCAGACAGACCAGCGTCAGACTTCATCTGTGCCCTCTGCCACAGGGACTGTCATTCCCGCGTCGGACTGGCCAGCCACACCCGGCGCTGCACCAGAATAGGCACCCAGAGCGCAACTCCATAGTCTTCCGAGACTGAAGGACGCCTATGATGATATATATATATCTATATATATATATATATATATCTCTCTCTCTCTCTTATATATTATATATATATCTCTCTCTCTCTCTGTGTTTGTGTGTGTGTGTGTATGTATATGTATACATATATATGTAGGTATATATTTAACACAAAATGAACATAGAATACCGTCATCAAACAATTCTCATGGCATTTCAATCATTTTGTTTCAGGGAGTGGACGTCAGTGGCCCATACCACTGGACAGGCGACGAAAACATGACGAAATATGACATGGCGGTGGCCATGGCGGAAGCTTTCAACTTGCCCACCAATCACATTCAAGCTGACATCACGCCTTCGGGCGGCGCTTGCCGACCCTACAATTCCCATCTAGATACATCTCGGGTGGAGGCTTTGGGAATTTGTCAGAGGTCCAAGTTTAACGAACACATCAGACCCCTTCTGGACAAGTTCTTTCCTTAGTGAGTCCTGATGCTGAGTGCAAGCCATGCTGTCTTTTGCGGTTTTTTTTCCTCTCAATTATCATTGTTATTACTATTTTTGTTGTCGTTGTTGTAGTCGTCGTCGTCATCATCATCATCATCATCATCATCATCATCATTATTGTTATTATCATTATTATTTTTCATCATTATTATTTTACTGTAACTGTCATCATCATCCATCATCATCGTCGTCGTCGTCGTCATCATCATCATCATCATCATCATCATCATCATCAATTTCATCATTAGTATCATGAATAGTATCATCATCATCACTATCATTATTATTATTATTATCATTATTATTATTATTATTATCATCATCATCATCATTATTATTATTATTATTATTATTATTATTATTGTTGTTGTTGTTATCATCATCATCATCGTCGTCGTCGTCGTCGTCGTCATTATCATCGTTTTATCATCATCATCACTGTCATCACCATTACCAGCATCATCGTCGTCGTCGTCATCATCGTCGTCGTCGTCATCATCATCATCATCGTCATCATCATCTATTTTGAACTTTTCGATTTTTCCTGATGCTTGTACGCACGCTGGCTTTGCCGACACTGCACACAGGCTATGTTGCTGCACAGTTTGCACGCGCCTTCTTTGGTGGGGACGTGTGCACGCTGGGTGTTTACATGTCTCCTTGAGCCACCGGACACTGACATGACTTACAGGATCTTTAACGAGCATAGTTCATGTTCTGCGTGTGTATATATACAGGAAAGAGTTTTTTACGAACTAACAGGTTCTATACACATGTTGACCTAGGTGATCGGAAAAATCCCCACCCTTAACCCACCAGGAGGGGAAGGGGGCGAGGGGCAGGGGACAAAACCCAGGCAGGATGGAACCCAGACCTTCCCATTGGAAATCCAACATCTTACCCACCTGGCTATCGCACCCATCGATACTGTTTTTCGTTTCCAAGCAAATTCACAACAACATTCATTTACAAGTCCATTTCTTTGAAAAATGACATGAATTCTAAGAATTCTGCGAAGAAATTCCATTTATGGCTATTCTGATTTAACTTTTTGTAAGTTTATAATTATATTCATGTATTTCACTAAATGTTTACAAATGCTTCTTTTCCTTGAAACAAGCTTTCCCAACAATTCTGAACATTACATTTAGAATGCACCTTTCTTTCGAAGTGCATGGTTTAATCGTATTCCTTTTGATACTGAGTGAATTGTCTTAGGATCAGTAAGTATTTCCATTTCAGTATGTCCAGTGCCGTGTGTTGTACGAATAAACCGTTCGCATCATTAAAAACCAAGAAACTGCAGAAAGCAGACTCATTTTCATCCAAAAATGTACTGCTTTGTTATACGTCTTTAAGTGAGGGGAGATAATTTGTTCAAACTGCAGCAAGCAGACTTGTTTTCTTTCAAACATGTACTCTTTTGTTATACATGTCTTTAAGTGAGGGGAGATAATTAGTTTGAACGCTGTCCCCGTTTTGAGTATGTCTTATCTGAGATTTTTGAAATGCATCCACAAATTTACCTGTTATGCTCTATGACTCATAAGAGTAGACTATTTCAAAAATTTAAAAAAAAGAAAAAACCATGACTCTCAAGAAATATTTTCGTGGTTCTTTGTTGTTGTTGTTTTGTTTTTGCACAAATCGGACATTACATTAAAGGGGGAAGCATGATTTCTTACTAATTTTGTAGTTGGGCATGTCACATCTTTTGAACCGCTGCTGTGTCACTTACCCCACGTCATTCATTTCGGCTCTCCGATGCACCCCCGCCCCACCTCACCCCACACCAAACCTGGGGTCACACACACACACACACATACACACACACACACACACAAAACACAACTACACACACCAACATACACACACACACACACACACAAATTGTTTTTCCCTCTCCCCCCCTCTCTCACGTACACACATACGCACATTCTCTCTCTCTCTCTGTTTGTGTGTGTGTGTGTGTCTGGGTGAAGAGAGAGAGAGAGGGGGGGGGGGAAGGAGTGCGAGCACCCTAACGCATGCCTTTGTATGTATCAATGTGTTCAGTCCACCACGTGTATTATTGCCTATTATCTTATAGAGTGGTCTGTAGTTTTTTTTTCTTACACACTCACACACACACACACGAGAGAGAGAGAGAGACAGACAGACAGACAGACATTCATACACACACTCACAAACTCACAAAGGCACATGCGCACGCGCGCGCACACACACACACACACACACACACACACAACACACACACACACACACGCACACAGAAAGAACAAAAGAGATTAAGAGGGGGAGGGGAGGAAGACAGAAAGAGAGGGGCAGATAGAAGGGTTTAGTTAAAATCAAAATTGTAACCCAAACCAAAAAAACACATGTTTATTGCTTGGAATAATTCAGTACATACAATGGTAATCCACAAGGCGAAAAAACAAAAGGAAAGAAAAGACAGAAATACAGAAAATAAAGAAAGTAAGGAAGAAACGAAGGAAAGAACAGAATTATTCTAAGGAGTAGACGACAGTGAAGAAGAAGAAAAAGAGAAGGAGAAGGAGGAGGAGAAAGTAGAAGAAAATATAGACGATGACGACAACGAAGAAGAAGAAGAAGAAGAAGAAGACACAGATAAGAGAATAGACGGAAGAAACAAGGCAAGATGTTCGACAAAAATCACACTAGATGAATATGTACGGTTTAAAATTTGTGCTTGTCTTGATTACAAGCTTTCACATGATCACACAATAAGACGAAACAGGTGGGGAGAAAAAAATTAAAGGGTTGATCAAAAGAACAAAATAAAGTATGAGTGAGTGAGTGACGGAGATTGATAGTATGTGTGTGTGTGTGTGTGTGTGAGAGAGAGAGAGAGAGAGAGAGGCAGACAGACAGACATGCAGGCAGACAGACAGACATGCAGGCAGACAGACAAATAGGTGAAAGAGAGAGCAAGAGAGAGAAGACAGACAGACAGACAAGACAACGGACAGACAGACAGAGACAAAGAGAGAGACAGAGGCAGAGAGACAGACAGACAGACAGACAGACAGAGCACAGAGATACACAAAAGACAGAGAAAGCACGGACACAGAGAGACAGAGAGCTATATTATTCAGAGAGACAGACGACAGCAACATTATTAGTTAAGTGCCATAGGGACAGGGAGCAATATTATCATCAACAAAACACACAACAATATTTCAGTCCAAATAAGCACGTCCCTACACCAAATGCACCAGTGTTAAAACAGACATAGACACAATTAGTTAACCTCCACTGATACCACTTAACACAGGCGAGGTTGACTTTTTCACGCATATGTTCAAAAGTTATTAGCAGTTATATATAATTATCGTCTGAATATTGAACTTGTCAGTTCGGCAAAGATTGTACAAAATAAATGTGTATATATATATATATATATATGTGTGTGTGTATGCATGTGTGTATTATGTGTTTGCTTGTGTGTTGTTTGTGTGTGTGTGTGTGTTGTGTTGTGTTTTGTGTGTGTGTGTGTGTGTGTGTGTGTGTGTGTGTGTGTGTGTGTGTGTGTTGTGTGTGTGTGTGTGTTGTTTGTGTGTGTGTGTTGTGTATGTGGTGTGGTGGTGGTGTGGTAGTGGTGATGGTGGTGGTGATGGTGGTGTGTATGTGTGTGTGTGTGTGTGTTACATGTGTGTGTGTCTTGTGTGTGTGTTTGTGTGTGTGTGTGTGTGTGTGTGTGTGTGTGTGTGTGTGTGTGTGTGTGTGTGTGTGTGTGTGTGTGTGTGTGTCGCGTGTGTTTGTGTGTCCATGTGTTTTGAGGGGAAAAGTAAGCATGAACAATACACAGTGAGATGAATTATGAAACGATTGGTCTGCAATGGCAGATGATTATTTAATGTTCAGACTACACTGTCTTAAATCTTTTTCGGCTCTGTCATTTAAAATGAATACCGTAAATGAATAATCAAATAAAAAAAGAATAAATAAATAACAATTTTTAATTAAATTATATGTAAATGGGAATTGGGAACGGTGGGACACACACACACACACAACACACACACACACACACAACACACACAACACAACACACCACCACACACACACACGCACACACACACACACACGCACTCAACACACACAAACCACTATACACACACATCACACACATTACACACACATCACACACACACACACACACACACACACACACACCACACACACACACACACACACACACACACACACACACAGACTTTCAGTTTCTATGCTTTGAGTAAGATCCCTACCATTAACGCCACTGATACCATGTGATGGAGACGATCCATACTGATCATGACATAAGCCCTAAGCCTGTACATAAACCCTACGTGCTGATACTGCCTTGAATTCCTACCTAGTAAATAAGAAAATGAAATAGCCTCTGTCCCATGGCGAATCGAACCCACAACCCCTCATCCAGCAGTATGGCGCTTCAACAAACTGAGCTAACACGCAGGCAAGATCCATCTGTAAACAAAGAAAAATCCTTGAATCCCTGACAAAGACTGGCACTCATCCACTCGTACACTGACGTATCCAAGTCAGTCAACCTTTAGGGGAAAAAAGACGATAATAAAATCAAAGCCAAATAAATCGAAACAAACAGACAACAAAACAAACAAAAGCTTCAGTGTTCAATTGACGATAGGATACTTCACACATTGTAATCCATTGTTCTCTGAAAAGAAACCAGATGTTTATGAGGGCAAAGTAAAACAGACTGTATTGTCACAAAAAAGAAGCCAAAAACATAATCTAGTACGCAATGGCGCTTCTAACAGTATGCTTCACAGAGATAAACAAACAAAAACAAAGATATAAAACAAACAAACAAACACAGAATAAAAGGGAGAGATAAACAAACACAAAGAAAGAAATAAAACAAACAAACAAACAAACAGAATAAAAGGGAGATAAGGGAGATGTAAACAAAACACAAACAAATAAAATAAAACAAACAAACAAACAGAATAAAAGGAAGATGGTATTCAATACACGATGGCGTCCATCAGAACTCTGTGGTCCTCCTCGCTGATTTCGTCATGATCCGCCCCTCCCTCTCCAACAACCATCTCCCGCTGCCCCCTGTCGTCGTCGTCGTTGTGGTCATCGTGGGTGGCGATTCCCTCGCCCTCTGCAGCCCTCCTCAGTTGCAGGACAGCCACAGCTGTTTGAGCTGAGCCTCTGATCTTTGCAGATCGTCCAGTTTCTGCTTCGTCAGTTTCTTCTCTTCTGCTGCCACCATCTGGACAGAGGCATGGTGTCCAATGAGATGGGTCATGAACCAATCTTTGACTCCTGCACCCTAGGCACCAACTGCAAAAATCTTAACCCTTTGATTCCCTTACCCTACCCACCAGCTTCCTACAGGAAGCTGGTGGATAGGGTGAGGGAATCAAAGGGTTTAAGTTTCTGCTTTGCTAGCATGGTTGACAATGCAGGATGCTGTTGGATAGAGTGCGGAAGTCAAAGGGTTAAAGGTGGATTGAAAAGACAGGTTAAACAGACAGGTTTAAAAGGTAGGTTGAAATGAGTAAGTTAGAAAGGTAGGTCAAAATTCAGATTAAACCATAATTATTAAAAAGGTAGGTGAGAAAGGTAGATTTAAAAAAAAGGTAGCTGAAAAGTAGGCTGAAAAGATAGATTAACCCTTTGACTCCTGCACCCTCTCCACCAACACCCTGCATTGTCAACAATGCCAACAAAGCGAAAACTTAACCCTTTGACTCCCTGACCCTATCCACCAGCTTCTTGCAGGAAACTGGTGGATAGGGTAAGCTAGTCAACGGGTTAAGTTTTTGCAGTTGGTAGATAGGGCGCGGGAGTCAAAGGGTTAGGAGAGACACGCAAAGGTTTTCTTACCACCTTAGTGATGGTTGGAGGGTGAGGTGTTAAAGACGTCAACTTCTGTCGGCACCAGTATCATGAGGGCAGTGCCTGTCTCCTCTCCCTTGTTGCTTTACCTTCTTCGTCTCTACAGACGGATATGTAGTGAAGTACAATTGGGTGGACCAGTGGTGTGTTCACGCCGGGGCATGATCTTAATCAACCTATGTATTTTAGAGTCAGGTTTAAACGTCCTTAACTTCGGGTTTTAGTAGCGAGTTCTCTACAGTTGTACATACTGAGCTATCCTTTCCCGTTGTACCAAAATGGCAAGTGATAATTATATTTCCTTTCAGTCAGCGGTAAATGATCATTGTGAACTGCGGTAAGTGATAATTGTGAAGTAAGTAATTTCAGTCAGTGGTCAGTGATAATTGTGAAGTGTGGAATTTCAGTTGGTGGTCAGTAATAACTGCGAAGTGTGGAATTTCAGTCAGTGATCAGTATTAACTGCGAAGTGTGGAATTTCAGTCAGTGATCAGTGATAATTGTGAATTATGTAATTTCGGTCAGTGGTCAGTGATAATTGTGAAGTACGTAATTTCAGTCGGTGGTCAGTGATAATTGTGAAGTATGTAATTTCAGTGGTCAGTGATAATTGTAAACTATGTAATTTCAGTCAGTGGTTAGTGATAATTGTGAAGTATGTAATTTCAGTGGTCAGTGATAATTGTAAAATATGTAATTTCAGTCAGTGGTCAGTGACAATTGTGAAGTCGGTAATTTCAGTCAGTGGTTAGTGATAATTGTGAAGTACATAATTTCAGTCACTGGCCAGTGATAATTGTGATGTAATATCAGTCACTGGCCAGCGATAATTGTGAAGTATGTAATTTCAGTCACTGGCCAGTGATAATTGTGAAGTATGTAATTTCAGTCAGTAGTCAGTGATAATTGTGAAGTCGGTAATTTCAGTCACTGGCCAGTGATAATTGTGAAGTACATAATTTCAGTCACTGGCCAGTGATAATTGTGAAGTATGTAATTTCAGTCACTGGCCAGTGATAATTGTGAAGCATGTAATTTCAGTCACTGGCCAGTGATAATTGTGAAGTATGTAATTTCAGTCAGTAGTCAGTGACAATTGTGAAGCATGTAATTTCAGTCACTAGTCAGTGATAATTGTGAAGCATGTAATTTCAGTCAGTAGTCAGTGATAATTGTGAAGTATGTAATTTCAGTCACTAGTCAGTGATAATTGTGAAGCATGTAATTTCAGTCAGTGGTCAGTGATAATTGTGAAGCATGTAATTTCAGTCAGTGGTCAGTGATAATTGTGAAGTGTATGATTTCATTTAGTTTATTCTTTTTGTGTTTCACAATACTTCGTTATTTTCACTTCGTACAAGAGGGACCTGCTGACCCTATTTGCGTGTTTTTCTGGTTCCTGTTTGCTTGCACGCGGGCAGTCGCACTTGTTTTGGATTGCCTGTGTCCTTTTCAAGTATTGTTAATTGCTTCCGGACTACCGCTAAAGGTCCCACATGCCATCGCTTACTGGAGTCCATGTACGCAAACGCCATACGGTAAAACATCAAATTTCTTTTCAGGCCCAGGGAAAGAAGTGAAAAGAAAAATATCACTGAATGAAACCACCTTTAGTCTGTTAAAATCTAATCTACAATGTCCAGGGAAAGAAGGAAAAAGAAAAATATCACTGAATGAAACCACGTTTAGTCTGTTAAAATCTAATCAGCAATGTCCAGGGAAACAGGGGAAAAGAAAAATATCACTGAATGAAACCACATTTAGTCTGTTAAAATCTAATCTGCAATGTCCAAGGAAAGAGGAGAAAAGAAAAATATCACTGAATGAAACCACCTTTAGTCTGTTAAAATCTAATCTGCAATGTCCAGGGAAAGAAGGAAAAAGAAAAATATCACTGAATGAAACCACGTTTAGTCTGTTAAAATCTAATCAGCAATGTCCAGGGAAAGAAGGGAAAGAAAAATATCACTGAATGAAACCACGTTTAGTCTGTTAAAATCTAATCTACAATGTCCAGGGAAAGAGGAGAAAGAAACTGTTACCGAACGAAACCACACTTAGTCTGTTGAAATCTAATCTACAGTAAGTTAAGACAACAGTTGTTTGAACACAGTCTAAAGCAACACAAGCATTTAAAAGATAAAATACTACAAAGGAAACCGTGTAAAGTCTAAGATCTGTGACTGTCGTGTGGACAGTTTTGAAAACAAGCAGCCAAACAAATTTTGAAAACAAGCAAGCAAACAAATAAAAACCGTTGAACTCTACATCCAGTAGTTTTAGATCCTCAGTGTTCTCAAAATCAAATGTTCATTTAATATTGTTTATTGTTAAGCAACAACAGCAACAACATATACAGCAGCAGCAACAACAACAGCAACAACAACAACAACAGCAACAGTAACAACAACAGCAGCACCGACAACAACGAATACTACAAAAGTAAAGGAATATTCACTTAACAAAAACGAGACAGGCATAATACAAGTTAACGACAGTAGCAGCAGAGGAAAATGTCATCTGAACAAGAAGATGGTTTCATTTTTGTCATTTAAATAAATGTTCAAGATTTTCTTCTGGATTCTGCTTGATTTCTTTACTTCTCCTTTTTCTCCTTCTATAACCGAAGGAGGAGGAGAGGAAAAGAAGAAGAAATAGGAGAAAGAGAAAGTAAGGAGGAAGAAGAAATGAAAAAGAAGAAGAGGAGGAAGAATAGGAAGAGGAGGAAGAAGAAGGAGAAGAAGAAGGAAGAATAGGAGGAGGAGGAGGAAGAAGAAGAAGGAAGAGGTGGAGGAGGAGGAGGAAGAAGAAAACGAAGAAGACGAAGAAGAAGAAAAAGAAGAAGAAGAAAAAGAAAGAAAGAAGAAGACGACGAAGAATAAATTCGAACCACTACCTTCTGCACTTCCAGGTCGTCCATGGTTTTCTTGAGGCGTTCTGACTCTGCTTTCCTGGTCAAGATCTCGTCTTCCATTTCCTCTAGCCTCCTCTTGACCACAGAGATGTCCTCGGGGTGAGGGCTGGCCCTGGCTGTGGATGGTGTCTTGGTACCCTCACTGTGGTTTGAGTGGAAGACAGGGTAATCACTGAAGTGGAACTGAGGGTCTAGGGGGTCCACCTCCACAAAGAACTCGGCAGAATCGGCAGAAGATGAGGCTTCAGAGTCGAGGTCATTATAATCGACGCTGGTTTCTTCTCCCTCTTCTTCGTCAGCTGCTTCTATCATGGACAGCAGATCTTCTACGGACTTTCGGAGATATTCTGATTCTGCTTTTTTCTGCACGACTTCAATTTCGATTTCCTCCAATTTCTGTCTGGTTCTTGTGATTTCCTCTTCCGTGACGGAGAGGACGACTTCGTCTTCATCATCATTTTTGTCGTCATCGTCTTCTCGGTTTTTGTATTTGCGTGTTTCTTTTCCGTCAAGTTCATCTTCTTCTCTTTCTGCGTGTTTTCGTATTTTTTCTTGTTTTTCGTCTTCTATCTCGTCTTCTTCTTTTCTTTCTGTGATGTCCAGGGTTTCTGGTTCTGTTTCTGACAGAGTGGTTGACATTGTTCTTTCTTGGGTGTTGACTTCCAACTCTTCTGCTTTCCGTTGTTGATCAGCCGGTTTTCCATCTTGTGCCGAAACCTCAGGGTCAGTTTGTGGGTAGGTGATGATAACCTGATGCTGATCTGACTTTGTTGGGGCGTCTGGCGAGTCCTGGGCCTGGACATGGGGGTCCCGTTCTTCAGGCAGGTAGACGTGTCTCTCCTGCACCTCCTCCTCCCTCATCATGTACTTCTGCTGCAGCTTGTACCTCAGGGCCTCGCTCTCCTCGATGTAGGGCAGGGGGTGATGGCGGACAGGGAAGGAGGGGGCAAGAGTGGAGAGGGAGGACGGCCGGTCTTCTTAGAGCGTGCGAAAGGGGAGAGTGCCGTTGGTGTTTCTGTCGTTTGTTGGCTGTTTCCTAACGTCTGTCCACGGGTACTAGCGCCAGACGAGGGACGCTTGCCGTCAGTGGTGTCAACATCAGTTGGGTGAGGAGGAGTCTGAGAGACGTCCCGGGCCTGGTTGACAGTCTCACCTTCTGACCGGATGTGAGGGAGTGAAGCTTCTGGTGATCCGTCAGTTGTATCGTGCCCATGTGCTCCCTGCTTATTAGTGATCGCCATTTCTTTGGACTGTGTGTCTGCGCTGATCGATTCTTTTATGATCAAGCTACTGTCGTCCGCTTCTTGCTCTGATGAACTTTCTTCCTGCTGAAGATCCGCTGGTGTACTTTTACTTTCCGTGACTTCTTTCTGCAGTTTTTCCAGCTGGTGTTCCTTATGGACCATTTCTTGTTGAACTTTCTCCTTAACAGTCTCCAGGTGGGTCAGCTTTTGCTTCAGCTCATAGTTCTCTGTCTCTGTCTTGGCCACAGCTAGCTGTAGCTCTGTCAGCTGTCGTTGCTTGGCTTCCTTCTCCTCGTCCATCTCCATGTTGCGTTGTTGGAGAGACTTCACCAGCTGCCTCAGTTCTTCACGTTCTGCTTGGTGTTCTGTCATGGCCGCTTCCAGCTCTTGGAGCTTCTTCAGTTTCTCTTCCGTGTCTGTGTCCATTAGCTCGGTTTGATGACATGAATCCACTGTGTCTGCTCTGCTGAGTTCTCCATCACTCTGGTCCTCTTCCCTCTTGGCATGTTCTGCTTCCAGTTCTTTCAATCTTTCTTCTTTCTCTTTCTTCTCTTCTTCCATCTGCCGGTTCTCAGCTTCAAGAATGGCAACTTTTTCTTCCAGATCTCTTTTCTCCTGCTCCCTGTTGCGTACGATCTCTTGCAGCGTGGCCAGTTTCTTTTGTTTCTCTTCCTTTTCCTTCTCGATGTTCTCCGTGATGGACTCCAGGCTGGTCACCTTGTTCTTCAGTTCCTGACTCTCTCGTTCTCTGCTGAAGATCTCAGCCTCCAGTTCCTTCAGTCTCTGTTCTTTCAGTTCCTTGCTCTCCGTGGCTTCCACTTTCAGTCGTTTGAGCGAGGACATTTCTTGCTTCAGCTCCGTCTTCTCGCGCTCTCTCTGGTTGATTTCGTTCAGCAGGGCCTTCAGCCTCTCCTCCTTGCTGCCCATTTCCTGTTCGATGCGCGTGTTGTGGATCTCCAGCCTACTGATGATGTGCTCCAGTTCCCTCTTCTCCGTCTCGCGTTGGGACATCATGAGTTGAAGGGACATCATCTTGGCCTGCTTCTCGTTCTTCTCCTCCTCCATCTTGGCGTTCAGGCGTTCCAGAAGCGCCACTTTGTTCTTCAGGTCCATCATCTCTTTCTCCCTGACGTCAGGGTCTTTGTCCCACAGGTTCAACCGTCTTTGTTTCTCCTCGATCTGTCTCTCCACTCTCATTACCGGGGATCCGGCAAAGGTGGAGCGGATCTCTTTAGGAGCAGATCTGTTTTCCAGTTTCTTCAGCCGTAGCGGGGCGACGGGTGCATTCTCTGTCTCAGCCAGTCGTGCCTTCTCAGCAGCAAGCTCCGGGATCCGCCTGGGATCATAGTCTGAAAGGACATGACATCCATTGCTTTCATATTCGGCAGTAGAAAAAACGCTTGTTGTCATTATGGGTTTTGGTTGTTTGTTTCTAAACGGAAATTCACATTATGATAATGTCTGACACAATCTATTAAATGACGCAAATACGTTGAATTTAAGAACATTATTTGCATTTTGACATCAATGAGCTTCTTGCTGTCTGTCTATGTCTCTGTCTCTTCCTTTGACTGTCTGTATGTCAGTCTTGCTCTGTCTATCCGTCTTTGTCTATCTATCTCTTTGTCTTTCTGTCTGTCTCAGACTAATATCTTACGGATGTATCTCAAGAGGGGGATTCCAAAATTTATACAAACTTTTCGTTGGTTTAAAAATGTGGTCCTTTCAGTAATGCTCAAGTTTATACATCAGAAATGTTTGTATGTTCATGCAGCTTGTTTTCTCTTATTGCATTTGATTTCAAAACTCAGCTGTGTCGAAACTGTAACATTGTGCCACCTGTTCTAATATTGTATTTTCTTGCAACTGTTGATAGTGTTTTATAAAGTAAGATATTCAATGAAAACCACCTTTGCACAGGTGAACAAAATCTCCATGAAATAAAGAAAAAAAGTGGGTGGTTGGGCTTGTGTGAGTTTGTTATGATGATATAGCTGAAGGTTAGAATGTTTCATTTCTCCTTTCCTTCTTTTTTCTTTCTTTCCTTTTTTTTTTCCTGCGTAATTTTAATTTATGAAATTTCACAATCAGCTGTGACTATGTGTGCATTACCTGTCAGAACAAGCTCTCCCTCTGGTTATATGTGTGTGTGTGTGTGTGTGTGTGCTTGCGTACGTGCGTGCGTGCGTGCGTACGTGTGTGTGTATGTGTGTGTCTGTCTGTCCGTATGTGTGCCTGTGTATGCGTGCCTGTGTATGCGTGCGCGCGCGCGCGCGCGCGTGTGTGTGTGTGCGCGCTCGCGCACGCGTGCTCGTGTGTACAATCGTTTTCCAACTCCGGATTCGATCTTCGTGTTTTAACAAAATAATTTGTCTTTAATCCATCTTTGAATGTCATCTAAACTATATTTGGTTTAATCCGTCATGAATTCCCTCACCCTATACACCAGCTGCAAAACTTTTACCCTTTAATTCCCTCACAGCATCCATTTTCTTCCTGCAAGGGAGTAGAAAGCTGGTGGATAGGGTGATGGAGTGAAAGGGTTACTATTTTGCTTTCCTATCGTGACTGATTAATGCCGGAAGCTGGTGAATAGGATGAGGGACTGAAAGGGTTGGTTATTTCCAAGTTATGTATATTTTCGATATGTCAGTACAACATTTATGTTGCTAACCTGACAGTAAATGGTCCATCATGATGATGATGTGTGAGCGTGTATGCACATGACTGACTGACTGACTGACTGACTGACTGAAAGAGAGAGAGAGAGAGACAGACAGACAGACAGACAGAGACAGGAGACAGATAGAGAGACAGAGACAGAGAGGGAGACAGATAGAGACAGAGACAGAGAGGGAGACAGAGAGAGAGAGAGAGAGACAGAAAGAAGAGAGACAGACAAGGAGAAAGAGACAAAGAATAGAGAAAGAGACAAAGAACAAGAGACACAGAGAGAGAGAGAGACAGACAGACAGACAGAGATTCACATTCAGATTTGTGTAAGATCATAGCCCCGTATGCAGGAAGGCCGAAACAAACCATATCACAAATGTACTCATCATCAATTACAAAGTACATTTTCAGAATATATTTCAAATGAATACGTTACAGCTGTTTGAGAGAGAGAGAGAGAGAGAGGGGGAAGAGGGAGAGACGAGAGAGAGAGAGAGAAGAAAGAGAGAGAAGATAGAGGAGGAAGAGAGGAGAAAGAAAAGAAGAGAAAAGATAAGAAGAGAGAGAGAGGAGAAGAGAAAAGAAGAAAAGACGAGAGAGAGAGAGAGGGGGGAGGGGGAAAGAGGAGAGAGAGAGAGAGAGAGAGAGAAGAAAGAGAGAAAGATAGAGAGAAGAGAAGGAGAAGAGAAGAATGAAAGAAAAGAAGAGAGGGGAAGACGAGGAAGAGAGGAGAGAGAGAGAGAGAAGGAGAGGACGGAAGAAGAGGAAAAAGAAGGGAAGAAAAGACAGAAAGATAGAGAGAGAGAGAAGGTGGTGAGGTGCATGGAAAAGAAGAAAAAAATAACGAGTAAAAGAGTGGGGCGGCAACGAGTTGATAAATAGAGAGAGAGAGAGGAAGAAAGAGAGAAAGATAGAGAGAGAAGAAAGGAGAAGAGAAAAAGAAAGAAAAGAAGAGAGAGACAGACAGAAAGAAGAGAGGAGAAGAGAGAGACAGAAGGCAGAGACAGAAGACAGAGAAAAACAGACAGACAGACAGACAGACAGACAAACAGAAGAAGAAGAGAGAGAGAGACAGGGTGGTGTCTACGGTGCCTCTGGTAAATCAGAATGCTGAAAAACATATAATCAGTAAATAGGCCCACTGTGGCCGGCCGGCACACTGAGTTCGTCATAAATCTTCCACAATTACAGAGGGGTGCATGGAACATTCGTGAGAACTGTCAAAGCCAAGAGGACACTGTGTATTAAAAACACATACACGTCTTCCAGCTTCGTGCTCAAGAAATTGTAGTATCTTTAACCCTTTGACTGCCACACCATGTCCACCAACTGCAAAAAATTAACCTTTTGACTCCCTCACCCTATCCACCAGCTTCCTGTGGGAAGCTGGTGGATAGGGTGAGGGAGTCAAAAGGTTAAGTTTTTGCTTTGCTAGTATGGTTGACACTGCAGGCTGTTGGTGACAGGGTGCAGGAATCAAAGGGGTTAACTTTGGTATTCTGTATAGCTTACTGAGTCACAACTTAGAATTTTCATTGCTAGATAGTTTATATACATTGCTGCGCAGTGAATTATCAGTTCCTGTATTCTGTTTAGCTCTTTGTTTGTCTTTTGACTTTCAAGATTTACATGTAAAGTTGCTACTGTTTTGTAGGTATTTGTTATATTTGAGTTGAATGTTTGTATTACCTTGTCTGTTTATATTCTAATGAAATTTAGTAAATAACAACATCAACAACAAAACAACAAAAACAAAAGAAAACAAACAAAATCATAGTCTGCTATCTTTTCGTCTTATTTTGGTTTTATTGGGCTACTTATTCTGGGGCTTTTTTTGCTTTTGTTTTTTGGGACCTCTACGTCCTTTTCTGTCTGTCTGTCTGTCTGTCTTTCTGTGTTTCTCTCTCTGTCTTTCTCTGTTTGTTTCTGTCCTCTCTCTCTCTCTCTCTCTCTTTCTCTCTCTCTCACTTCTTAGTATATCTTTTTCTGTTTTTCTCAGTTTCATTCTTTATCTTATTCTGTTTCTTTCTTTCGTTTCTTCTTTGTCTTTTTACATTTGACTCTTTTCTTCTTTTCCAGATTTCTCTTTTTTTTTTTCTTTCTTTCTATTCTTCGATCTTGCTTTTACTCTCCCGAATTTTCTCCATTTATTTTCCTGACGTAAAATTTCGTTTAAATGCAAGTGGTTTTTGCTCTGTGTGCGTGTTTGCGTGTTTGCGTGCTTGCGTGTGTGTGTGTGTGTGTAGTGGTGTGTGTGTGTGTGTGTGTGTGTGTGTGTGTGTGTGTGTGTGTGTGTGTGTGTGTGGGTGTGGGTGATTGTTGCCGCGCGGCGCGTGCATTTATGTTGTCTATGTGTGTGTCTGTGTGTGTCTGTGGGAGTGCCTGAGAGGGAAGATATATAAGACATACTAGTACATTTATATATATATATATATATATATGTGTGTGTGTGTGTGTGTGTGTATGTGTGTGTGTGTGTGTTGTGTGTGTGTGTGTGTGTGTGTGTGTGTGTGTGTGTGTGTGTGTGTGTGTGTGTGTGTGTGTGTGTGTGAAAGAGAGAGAGACAGTATGTGTATGCACGCGTGTGCGAGTGTGTGAGTATGAGTTGGTGACAAAGAGAGAGAACATGAGAGTGTGTGTGAGTGTGTCTGAGTATGTGTGCGTGAGTACATGTACACATGTATGTGTGTGAGTTTGTATGTGTGTAGGCGTGATTACGCGTATGTGGGGGTGGGATGGGGAAGAGGTGAGCGCGTGCGAGCGTGTGCGTGTACATCTGCACCCGTGGATAAAGTTCGATATTGGTTTGTATTAAAAAAAAAAGAAAGGTGTGTGTGTGGGGGGGGGGGGGGGTGGAAGCGCCCCTCAATACTTTTCCAAACCAATCAAAGAGGTTTTATGGACCGTTTTAAGAAGAATAGAAAGATTTCGGTCATTCTTAATAATGAAGGATCGGCCAGGTGAGTCATACCTGTGATTAACTGATTGCTTCAGAGGTAATTCCGGTCTCATATACGTGTACTGTATGTGCCAAGTCGTACAAGTTTACCTTGACAATGATACCTTTACCGCCCACAGTGTTCCTTCCTCTTCTTCTTTTTTTTATGAAAGGGCGTGGTAGTCAAGTGGGCAAAGGTGGAACTTCATTTCCGGAGGGTCGTGGGTTCGATCCGTCTGGATATCTACACCTGGTGGATAAAGGGTGGAGATTTTTCTGATCTCCCAAGTCAACCTGCCAGTACCTATACCCTCTTTCTGTGCACACGCACACAGAATATCAAATATGCACGTTAAAGATCTTGTTATAAATATCAAATATGCACGTTAAAGATCTTGTTATAATATCAAATATGCACGTTAAAGATCTTGTTATAAATATCAAATACGCACGTTAAAGATCTTGTTATAAATTGAAAATATGCACGTTAAAGATCTTGTTATAAATTGAAAATACGCACGTTAAAGATCTTGTTATAAATATCAAATACGCACGCGAAAGATCTTGTTATAAATGTCAAATATGCACGTTAAAGATCTTGTTATAATATCAAATATGCATGTTAAAGATCTTGTTATAAATATCAAGTATGCATTTGAAGATTTTGATATAAATATCATGTATGAACGTTAAAGATCTTGTTATAGATATCAAATGTGTATGTTAAAGATCTTGTTATAAATATCAAATGTGCATGTTAAAGATATTATATATATATATATATCGAATATGTACGTTTTAAAGGTCTTGTTATAAATATCAATATGTACGTTAAAGATCTTGTTATAAATATCAAATATGAACGTTAAAGATCTTGTTATAAATATCAAATATGAACGTTAAAGATCTTGTTATAAATATCAAATATGTACATTAAAGATCTTGTTATAAATATCAAATATGTACGTTAAAGATCTTGTGACAAATATCAAATATGTACGTTAAAGATCTTGTTCCAAATATCAAATATGCATTGAAAGATCTTGTTATAGACATCAAATACGCACGTTAAAGATCCTGAAAGTCATGTTAGTGTCCGGTGGTTTACGGAAACATGACAATACCCAGCATGCATACTCACCGAGGATGCAGATTGTGCCTAACAGCTTGTGTGCTCCGTGTTCCTCTTAGAAATCTGATTATGTATAACGTAATGCGCTGTGATTCCAAATGAGTGTAGAACTGTGTTATACAAGAATGATTCATGATGATAAGGGATGCTTCACTCTTAGTGTTGTTGTGTGTGTGTGTGTGTGTGTGTGTGTGTGTGTGTGTGTGTGTGTGTGTGTGTGTGTGTGTTGTGTGTATGTGTGTGTGTGTATGTGTGTGTATGTATGTGTATGTGTGTATATATATATGTGTGTGTGTGTTTGCATGTG
>CM060310.1:89326021-89418521 GCA_030674185.1 Monoplex corrugatus | reverse complement strand
GGCTCGGGTATGAAACAGTGACCTATAAAACAGTGACGCCCAAGACTGTCCCGATGATAGACAGATACGATACTTATGTAAGGTACAAAACCCACAGGCTAGGTAGGGCCTCAGGACCTGCCAGCTCATGGCTATGTGCAGGCTTGAGGCTTGTGCCATGATCATACTTATGTATTCCCATCATACTGAACTGAAACTGACAGCCGACAGAAGGTATTGGAGAAGCACACAGCAACAATAACGCAACAGCAGCAGCAGCAACAAAAAAAGTCAAGTAAAGTTCACGGGGATGGCCAAGGAGGGGGTTCCTTAGTGTCGAACGTACGATCCCTTTGTTATCAGCATAGTTTCAGTTTCAGTTTTAATTTCAATGTCTCAAGATGATGTCTCGCGCCCGGAATGACTTTCATATGCACTAACGTCACATGTGCCATAAGACGCCGAATATCCAGAATGATCATGACAGAAGTGTTAAGCCTGTACATAAACGTATGAGTTGGCCAGGTGCTGAAGTCCTACCTAGCTTGTGGATTTTATATAATCATACTACTAATATTGTATCAGTACCTCACTGGAACAATCTTGGTTACATGTAAATGACACGTATATAAATGTCAATAACAATGAAGAAGATGATAATAATAATAATAATAATAACAACAATAATAACAATAATGATAAAAAAAAATCGACAACAACAATAACAACAATGACAACAATAATAATAATTTTAACCAACTAAGTGCAAGAAATCCCTCTTGAAGATACGCTGAACTCCAAACCGGCCCGTCAGGCTGGCTTAGCTTACCGTTAGAAATATGCCATCTAGATATGTTGTTTCAGGGTTAGTACGATTATGATCATTAAGCGGGTGACGGTTGACGGTTGAAGGGGGTTGGAAGAAGTTGGAGCAGGCCACTGAAGTGTCGGCCGGCATACTGACGATGACAGTTATTAGGGCTGGTGATTGAGCCTGTCTGCTGTCGTCTGCTGCCCCTCCTATGTCCCTTCACCACCTTTTGTTCCACTTCAGTTTCTTATTAGTCTGATCAGAGACAGAGACAGAGATACAAGAGAGAGAGAGAGAGAGAGGGAGAGAGAGAGAGAGAGAGAGAGAGAGAGAGATGGAGAGACAGTGTATATTATGTATATATATATATGTGTGTGTAGTGTGTGTGTGTGTGTGTGTGTGTGGTGTGTGTGTGTGTGTGTGTGTGTGTGAGTGAGTGAGAGAGTGTGTGAGAGGGCAAGAGAGAGAGAGGAGAGGAGGAGAGAGAGAGAGAGAGAGAGAGAGAGAGAGGGAGAGAGAGGGAGAAAGAGAGACAGAGAGAAGAGAGCGAGAGCGAGAGAGAGTGAGAGAGAAGAAAGAGACAATGACAGACAGAGACAGAGTGAGAAGTAAGAAAGGAGAGATGACAGACAGAGACAGAGTGAGAGAAGAGAGAGAGGGTAGATAGATGAGAGAGAGATATATATCAGAGAGAAAGAGAGAGACAGAGAAGAAAGTGTGCGTGGTCGTGCGTGGTGCGTAGCGCGTGTTGTGTGTGTGTGTCTGTGTGTGTGTGTGTGTGTGTGTGGATAGAGAGAGACAGAGACGAATCACACAGAGAGGGAGAGAAGGGGAGAGAGTGAGTGGGTAAGAAAGAAGAGAAGAAAAGAGAGAAAGAGAGAGAGAGAGGGAGAGAAAGGGAGAGAGAGAAAGAGACAGAGGCAAGAGAGAGAGAGAGAGGAGGGGGGGGGGGGGGGGGAGAACACGGAATGCGGACAATTTATTCATTTTTAAACCTCCGGCCCTTCATGAAGGAGATTTACAGTCACACAAGACTACCAATCACATTTCAGTCAACAAGAGCAAAACAAGTTTATGCACAGGAACAGTAGAGATGATACGCACAGAAAGACTAACACATACCGATCAATCAGTTGATTCTAAAAGAACAAAAAACCATTGCTGTACGCTCGTATCTCCAAATTCAAACATCTTCTACAGAAATAAAGTCAAATTTCAAACATTTGTGCAATTAATAACATGACCACGGTATTGTTTTGATATATTTTTACTATTTCCTTATGCATTTGTTTATTCATATTTCCTTATGTATCTATTCATAATTTGCTCATGTATTTTTTTTATTCCGAATTTCTTCGTGTATTTGTTTATTTATTTCCTCATGTACTTTTTTTTTTATTCATAATTCCCTCATGTAGGCCTATTTGTTTATTCATAATTTATTCATGTATTTTTGTTTATTCATGATTTCCTCATGTATGTGTTTATTCTTTAGTTCCTTATATATTTGTTTCTTCATTATTTCCTTACACATATGTTTATTCATAATTTCCTCATGTATTTGTTTATTCATAATTTCCTTATGTATTTGTTTCTTCATTATTTCCGTAGATATTTATTCATTCATTATTTCCTTATATGTTCGTTTCTTCATTATTTCATTAGATATTTGTTTATTAATAATTTCCTCATGTATATACTTATTCATTATTTTCTCAATTATTTGTTTGTTCAAAATTTCCTCGTGTATTTGTTCATTCATAATTTTCTCACGTATTTGTTTTAATTCAATTTTGTGTTCCCATTTTTGTTGTTGTTGTCGGACATGTGTATGCACACTGTTTTGCACACACTGTGCAGACGTTATATTGCTGCATAGTCTGCATACTCCTTCCTCGGTGGGTGTACATGAGTGCTGGGTGGTTTTCGTGTTTCCATAAGCCACCGGTCAGTGACACGACTTTCCTCGAATTTTTAAAGTGCATATTAGATGTTCTACGTGCATTTATACAGGAAGGGAGCCATTTGACACTTACAGGCCTGCACACATGTTACCCAGGAAGATCGAAAAATCTCAGCCTACGACCCACTAACACCAACTAGGAGGTACCCCGGCAGGATCGACCCCCAGACTGTTCGAATCGAAATCTGTCTTTCCTACTTGATTGACGGGCTCATCGGTGAACTTAAATAATGCTAGAGAGAGAGAGAGAGAGAGAGAGAGAGAGAGAGGAGAGAGAGAGAGAGAGAGACAGACAGACAGACAGACAGAATGACAGAGAGAGAAAGAGACAGACAGAGAGAGAGAAAGAGAGAAACAGACAGACAGACAAACAGACAGACAAACAGACAGAAACAGACAAAAAGACACAGAGAGAAGAGAGAGAGAGAGAGAGAAAGAAAGAGAGAGAGAGGGAGAGATAGAGACAGAGAGCGAGAGCGAGAGACAGATAGACAGACAGAGAGACAGACAGAGAGACAGACAGACAGAGCGAGAGCGAGCGAGAGAGAGAGAGAGGGAGAGAGAGTCAGAGAGAGAGAGGTTATGTGTAAGTGCAGTGCTACTTTAGTTAGTGCCAGACATGGTCCCTAACTAAAGTCCTCGAGAGAAAACTGGTCACCTGTGAAATGAAATGCCTGAGGAAAGCAGTAAACAAGACAAGGCGGGACAAAATCAGAAATGAGGTGATACGAGACATGGTAGGAGCAACACCAATCCTACAACACATCGAACATATGAGGATCAAGTGGTTCGGACACCTCACACGTATGCCCCTAAACCAACCAGCTCTTCGGGCATACAACACCAGATACTCTGGCTGGAGAGCCAGAGGAAGACCAAGACGACGATGGAGCGACTCCGTGGCAGACACCCTCAGATCTCACGAGATGTCCCTTCTCCAGGCCACCCGCCTTGCTGCTGACAGACGACTGTATCTCCCCGCGACGCCCAACGGTACAAGCAGAAGGAAAAAGTAAAGTAAAAGCAGTGCTACTCATTTTTTTTAACTAAGACTTCAGAAAGGCAAGAAAGCTAATGGACGTGGGAAATGAACCTCTCTCTTTACGACTTTCAACTACCGTAGGATCTTTAGCATGCGCAGGCCAGAAGGTACACGGGTCGGACCAACCAAACCGCATAACACTTCTAATATTCGAAGTGGTGCCATAATAAAAACAAACAAACAAACAAAACAAACAAACAAAAACAAAACACACACACACACACACACACACACACACACACACACACACACACACACACACACACACACACACACACACACACACACACACACACACACACACACACAAAACCTGATTACAGTAGTAACTTGAAACCATTCACTGTTTGTATGTTATACATGCGATACCCTTGTACAATTTATTTTTCAAGCTTTCAGTTTGTAAGTATGTTTCATGCAAGTACACATGACATATCAAAGATTTGTAAGTATTGTGTGCATGTAGGAATATCAAGTTAATTTTGTTCAGCTGCACATATATTGATAATGTTCAAAAAAAATTTTCACCATTATTAACACAATTACGCCTTGCCATGTCTGTTCTTGCGTTCGTCTTTGTGTCTTATCAAAACGAATCAATACATGTTTAAAAGAAGAAAAGGATTAGGTCTACATTATGTTCATCATCATCATGTGCCTTGCCGCATGGCGTTGGCGATCATGGCCCTCCATATGAATCTATCTCCTGTCGCTGCAAGTACATGTTCCACCCTCTCTGTCCTCAGCCACCCTGCAAGTCCGTCCAATATTTTCTCCCTGGGCCTACGTGGTGTTCTCTTTCCCTCCAGCTTTCCTGTTGTGACCAGGTGCTCTAATGTTAGCATCCCTACAATGCATTGCATATAGAGAATGACTGTTGGCGGCGACGTAGACATAAACAGATGCCTCAGGAGTCGATCAAAAGAGAGTGTTGATCACTATCAAACTATTGGTTTCTCTGTTCTGATCTGTATTAGTAGTTTTTAACCCTTTGACTCCCGCACCCTGTCTACCAGCATCCTGCATTGTCAACCACTTTAGCAAAGCAAAAACTTAACCCTTAAACCCCTCACCCTATCCACCAGGTTCCTGCAGGAAGATGGTAGATAAGGTTAAGGAGTCAAAGGGTTAAGTTTTTGCAGTGGGTGGATAAAGTGCGAGAGTGATAGAGTTATTGGGCCTACTGTATGGAAATGTTTATTGTAACACATTTACAACAATATTTTGTCATATTCACAAAGGTTGGAATAGTGCACTGAGAGGCGAAACACGCGTGAACCGTGTTCTTCCTTCTCTATCTAGCTATCTGTGTCTGTTAGTGTGTGTGTGTGTGTGTGTGTGTGTGTGTGTGTGTGTGTGTGTGTGTGTGTGTGTGTGTGTGTGTGTGTGTGTAAGCATGTGTGTGTGTGTGTGTGTGGTGTGTGTGTGTGTGTGTGTGTGTGTGTGTGTGTGTGTGTGTGTGTGTGTGTGTGTGTGTGTAAGCATGTGTGTGTATTTCACAACACACTGTTCTTTTTGGTTTTATCATTTGACGAACATCATAAAAATGTGTATGTATTCAAATACAAAATCCCATTGAAGTTTATGTCTTTGTTATTGTCGACTCAGCCATACAGCGAGTACACACACAACACACAACACACACACACACACACACAACACAACACACACACACACACACACACACACACACACACACACACACACACACACACACACACACACATATATATATATATATATACCACACACACATACACAGACACACACACACGCACACACACACATACACATATACACACACACACACAACACACACACACACACACACGCACACACACACACGCACGCACGCACACACACACACACACACACACACCGCGCGCGCGCGCCGCACACACACACACACACACACACACACACACACACACATACGGTCGCTCGCGTGTAAACACGAAGAACTGAAAAGAAGGCATGATACTATAACATCATTACGCAAAGACACTACTTACCAATTAAATATCACTGCCAAGACATAATTGCAAGCTTTGCATAATGCCGATGGGTCGTTAACATTATACCTTTCAGATCGCCTCTATATGTATCAAACGTCACGCACTCTAGAAGCTTCTGATAATGCCATAACACAATCATATATCAGCAGAAAATTTCGATTTGGTCTGTTTTAACCCTTTGACTCCTGCACCCTGTCCACCAGCATCCCGCATTGTCAACCATGCTGGCAAAGCAAAAACTTAACCCTTTGACTCCCTCATTCTATTCATCAGCTTTCTACAGGAAGCTGGTGGATAGGGTGAGACAGAGTTAAGTTTTTGCCTTTGGTGGATAGGGTGCAGGAGTCAAAGGGTTAATGTATGGTTCGAAGCCTGGACACAAGAAAAGACGAAGAAAATAAAATCAATGCAGCAGTAATGTGGCTCTATAGACGACTTCTCAGAGTCAAATGGACAGACAGAAGAACAAACCGTAGCGTGTTAAAGGAACTGAATGTCAGGCGCCAGCTGCGGACAGAGATCATCATCATCATCATCATCATCATCATCAACAACAATAACAACAACAACAACAACAACAACAACAACAACAACAACAACAACAACAACAACAAAAGCTGAAACATGTAGGCCATGTGATCAGAAACACCAGAACAGATATGATATCAACGGTCCTGCAGGGGAAAGATGAGACGAAGAGAAGAAAGGGACGACCGCACACCTCCTAATTCAACAACATCGCTGATGTCTGTGGTCTGGAGATCCAGGAGGTCGCCCACAGATGTCTCAGTCGTGTGACCTGGAGAAAGCTTGTGACGTCGAGCGTGGCTTCTACCGCCGATCCCGGCGAGGGAGAGAGGTGAGGTGAGGTGAGTTGATATCAGCAGAGAAACATGCCTTCATATTCACCACGCCATCTAGTCAGAACTCACAGACAACTAATCTGAAGGATCTCAACACCCTTTCACACTTCAAGTCAAACACTTACCTGTTCACCCAGGCCTTCCACTGTCGACATCATAGTTTTACTTATCCATCAAGGTGCACTTCCACATCTGACTGCTGATTATGTGGGATCATATAATCATTCATGTGTAGATATGTTTATGACCATAAATGTTACATATGTATGTAAGGCTAGATGTTTTGTAGTATGAATTCATCTGTGCATGTTTATTGATGCCAGTATTCTGCATCTTTCCTGATGCGTGTATTTGGGGTGTGATATGTATATATATATGTGATGTATTACTACTTCAGTAAGTATCAACCCCGCCTTGTAAAATTCATTATGAAACGTGCAATGATTCCAAATGAGTTTGGAGAACAGTGTTCTATATGAATGATTTATTATTGTTGTTACCATCCTCCTCCTCCTCTCCTTCTTCTTCATTATCATCGTCTTCATTATTATTACACCGAATCACTAAAAACTGGCCAACCAGGGCAGGTGTAAACTATTAATAATAAGGTGATATCCACAGATGCCCTTCGTCTTCTTTCCTTCGCCGTCTTCATGGTCAGGCCAGATCTGGCCATGACTATCATTGTCCCCCCCCCCCCCCCCCAGTTACTACTACCAGCTGCCATGGAGGATCACAGAGACAGTTGGTGTAATGGGCAAGCGTCATTCTCTCCCCGTCTGATGTTAACCCTTTGACTCCCGCACCCTATCCATCAGCGTCCTTCATTGTCAGCTATTACAGCAAAGCAGAAACTTAACCCTTTGATTCCCTTACCCAATCCACCAGCTTCCTGCAGGAAGCTGGTGGATAAAGTGAGGGATTCGAAGGGTTAAGTTTTTGCAATTGGTGGATAGGCTGCAGGAATTAAAGGGTTAAGGAGCTGACATACGGGCTGTTGAGGAGAATCATTTGAACAGACGGAGTGCTACATGATCTTCTTGAAAGCAAACAAAACATTATAACTGTTTTCTCTCGATAATTAAAAAAATTTTTTTTTGCTTTGATTGTTCCATAGAACGTTATTAACCCTTGACTCCCACAGCCTGTCCACCAGCATCGTGCATTGTCAGCCATCACAGCAACAAAACCTTTACCCTTTGATTCCCTCACCCTATCCACCAGCTTCCTGCAGGAAGCTGGTGGAAAGGGTGAGGGAGTCAAAGGATGAAGTTTTTGCTGTTGGTGGATAGGAGTCAAAGGGTTAAATTGATACAGCTCTATCAAAAACTTCGCCTTCGAATCGGCGAGTTTCGCGGTTTTACTGGAAGACACTATTTGCAATATGAGTGTCGGCTCAATGCTGAGCATTGATTGGTTGGAGGATGACACCAATCCGTTTAGAGTAGATCACGATCACTTTCGGACGGTCGGGTTGATCCCGACGTCTGGGGCCGTTTGAGACGTACGTGTGCTATGACAGACGATCCATTTCAGGTCCGTTTCACCTCGCCTCTCAAAACGTACGGTCGAAAAGTCTCGTGTGTCAATACCTTTAGATAGTTATGTAGTCATATTGCAATGGTAAGCCTAGTATGGTTTGTTTGAAGGCGCCTGCAGGCCTGGTATTTCTGACTTCAGCCCTGTTATACTGCATAGTACCGTGGTTTGTTAGAAGGTACCTGCAGGCCTGGTACCTCTGCCTTCAGCCCTCTTATACTGCATAGTACCGTGGTTTGTTAGAAGGTACCTGCAGGCCTGGTACCTCTGCCTTCAGCCCTCTTATATTGCATAGTACCATGGTTTGTTAGAAGGTTACCTGCAGGCCTGGTACCTCGCCTTCAGCCCTCTTATACTGCATAGTACCATGGTTTGTTAGAAGGTTACCTGCAGGCCTGGTACCTCGCCTTCAGCCCTCTTATACTGCATAGTACCATGGTTTGTTAGAAGGTTGCCTGCAGGCCTGGTACCTCGCCTTCAGCCCTCTTATACTGCATAGTACCATGGTTTGTTAGAAGGTTGCCTGCAGGCCTGGTACCTCGCCTTCAGCCCTCTTATACTGCATAGTACCATGGCTTGTTAGAAGGTTACCTGCAGGCCTGGTACCTGACTTCAGCCCTCTAGGCTTTCTGTAGGGATTATGCCGCCCTAAGCTCATGACTGAAAGACCTATCCTTTGAGGATAAGGTACTGACACACGAGTCGTTTCGACCGTACGTTTTGAGAGGACGGGGGTGAAACGACCAGAAACGTATCATCTGTCAGCCCTTGGCTTCGGGTTCAACCCAACTGTTCGGAAAAGATCTTGATCTGACATCCTCTAGCCAATCAATGTGCAACATAGAGCTGACACCCATTTTGCAAATGGCGTCTTCTAGTAATGCCATGAAACTCGCCAATTCGAAGACAAAATATCTGATAGCGAGTTAGTGTTCTTTAGAATAGCCAAAGCCAAATTTCAAAACACAAACATTATCGGGAGAAGGCAATTATGTGCTTTCTTTGCCTTTGCTGCCGACGCCTGATAGACAAAACAGCAAAACTCGCAGTGACCTAAATCTCAGATCTGTTTCAAAAGGGTTGTGCAGAACTCAATCCGTTCCACACAGACAGGTCCGACCACACAGGTTCAAACGGTTGTCCTCAGCCGTACAAGCGAAACGGCTCGTGTGTCAGCTCCTTTAGGGCAATCCTAATCAGTCTAATGTGTGTCATAATGGCTGATGTGACGCGTCTAGTAATGACACACGAAGATTAGGTACAGACAAGCAATATTTATGGGACATTTTACGCGGCAAGCAGCATTTATAGGACATTTTATGAGGCAAGAGAAATTAGAGCACCTAATCACAACAGGAAAACTGGAGACCCAGAGAGAAAATATTGGACAGACTTGCAGAATGGCTGGGACAGAGAGGGTGGGAGACGTACTTGCAGCTACAAAGGAGATATTCGTATGGAGGGCCATGATCACCATCGCCGTTCGGCAGGGCACATGATGATGATGATGATGATGATGATAATGATGATGATGATGATGATAATGATGATGATGATGATGATGATGAATCAGTCTGATAACTCCATTATAGGACACATGTGTCTTTTTTTTCCGGATGTGGCCCTGCAAGTGCCTCACGCCACGTCCTGACAGAAACCATTCCCAGTCAGTCTAGGACTGCTTACTGGTCATGGAAAACCTGGCTTATGTGACAGCTAACATCCACATCTTGAGGCCATCCAGCATCCGCCACCTGTGACCTGGGTTAGGGACGGTCTTTCCACTACCAAGTTGGAGGCAGCCTTTCCCTGTTCTACTTTTATTGTTGTTTAAAGCCCAGCAGATTGCGCAAACCAAATCAGGGCTATAACCATCTCAAATAAATGCACCATACCTCACTGAAAAGAAAATACCTGGAAAAGAAAATCAAGTAGGCCCTACACTTATCAATTCATTCGCAAACAAAATCTAAGGATACGCTCCGTTCACTTTATCACCACAGGATTTAAAAAACAAACCTGAGTACAAATGTAAACATAACTAAAACACAAGTATACAAAAACAGGCCTGAATTACCTAAACTTCCCCCTACACTTCAGCATTTCATTAGAGCCAAAAAATGCACTTAATACATGAATCCAATTATCAATCCTAAGAGAAAGTATGTAAGACTTTATAGAACATATCAGGTGAATGGACCAGCAAGGCAGAACATGACAGAAAGAAATGACAGAAAGCAAAGGAACAAGGCAGAAAAGAGAGACAGAAAAGCGGACATTTCTTGCAATTTCCAGAATGGGGGATACTATGTACACTGACAGAGCCCCCGGCATCCCCACGGGGGAAAACAGATAGACATAGGTGGTATAATTCATGTATTGGATCGCCTTCTTAACTTACAAAAATAATTGAAACAAAAATAATTGAAACAACAACAACAGTAACGTCATCAGCAATATCAAAATGAATAAACAAACAGCTAACAACAACAACAACAACAACAACAACAACAACAACAACAACAACAACAACAAAACCACACACGACATGTAGCATTCTTTCCTCAATACACAAACTGCGTTCCATGACCTTTACGAAATTAAGTTTAAAGAGTATTGTGCAGAGGAACCATCGAAACAACATATGTTTTATACTACAAAGGCACACAGTCAACTTAGCAATTGTTCACCCACTCACCCCCCCGCCCCTCGAAAGTTCTCAACATTAACGAAGTACCAATTAACAAACCTTGCACACAAGCACGCTGTGTGTGTGTCAAAGTTCACCCAGAAATGTAATGACTGTCGTCTCTATGGAATGATAGGCCGCTATATGCCCTGCTGTGTCATTGTCGTGTTTAGAATTCTGTCACCCCACAGCATGGTGATTCATGAACTTCAGTGGGGGCTTCAGGGCCCTCCATGGTATAGGGGGTGTTATTATCGTGCTTTGAAGCCGTTAAAGGTCTGCCTCTCGCGTATTTCAACTGGTTAACATCGCAAAACAAAACAACACGGTTAAGCCTTAGTAACAAACCCCTGTTCTCGGAGAACTCAAAAACCTCAAATTTTTTGTCTTTTTCTTTACCTGTCCGCTTTGTACCATCCTAGGTGTCCTGTGGAAAAAGAGTTTGACATGTGGGCAGTGAGTTTGACATGTGGGCAGTGAGTTTGAAAATGTGGGCAGTGAGTTTGACAAGTGGGCAGAGAGTTTGACTTGTGGGCAGTGAGTTTGACATGTGGGCGGTGAGTTTGACATTGGCAGTGAGTTGCATAGTAGGAGTCTGACATGTGGGCAGTGAGTTTGACATGTGGGCAGTGAGTTTGACATATAGAGCAGTGAGTTTGACAATGTAGGACAGTGCAGTATTTGACATGTGGGCAGTGAGTTTGACATTGGTGAGTTTGACAATGAATTTGACATGTGACAAGTGAGTTTGACATGTGAGACAGTGAGTTTGACATGTGGGCAGTGAGTTTGACATGTGGCCAGTGAGTTTGACATGTGGGAGAGTGAAAGTTTGACATGTGGGCAGTGGTTTGACATATAGGAAGTGAGACTGACATGTGGGCGGTGAGTTTGACATGGGCAGTGAGTTTGACTATGTGGGGGTGAGTTTGACATGGCAGTGGTTTGACATGTGGGCAGTGGTTTGACATGTGGGCAGTGAGTTTGACATGTGGGCAGTGAGTTTGACATTGATGTGAGCAGTGAGTTTGACATGTGGGCAGTGAGTTTGACATGTGGAGTGGCGCAGTGTGAGTTTGACATGTGGGCAGTGAGTTTGACATGTGGGCAGTATGTTTGGGGAGTTTGTTAAAGTTATGTATTCTGTCAACTTCCTTTTCTAAGACTTCAAGCTTATTTGGTATGAATGTGATAAACTTTGTACGTTTCAGAACAAATACCAAAGTGCATCAGGTCCTGATCCGGGAAATGCTCTTTGCTGACGATACCACCTTGACATCTGAAACACAGCCCGGTCTCCAGACGATAGTCAGCTCCCTAACGCAAGCTTGCCAAAGATTTTGACCTCATCATCAGTCTGAAGAAGACAGAGATCGTGGGGCAGAACGTCAGCGAAGACCCCAGGATCAGCATCGGCAATCATCCTGCAAATGGTGAATGAATTCACTTGACTAGGATCGACTGTCTTCAGCAACCTGTCCCTTGACCTATAGTTCAACAGGTGGATATGGAAAGCTGCCACTGCCATGACCAAACTGTCCAAGAAAGAGTGGGATAATAACAAGGTCACCTCATCCACGAAGATTAGAAAATACTGAGACTGCATATTGATTGTCCTTCTCTATGGCAGCGAGAGCTGGACAAACCTATAATTATGCACCAACAACACCACCTCAATAGCTTCCACCTGCTGTACTTTCACTAGATCCTGGACATTTCCTGGAAGGACAGTGCACTAAATAACACGTCCTGGACAGGCCAGCATGCCAAGCATGGATGCCCTCTTCACACAATGACGATTGTATTGGCTTGGCCATGACTGCTGCATGCAAAATTACCACATCCCAAAAGGTATCCTGTTTGGAAAGCTCATCATGGGATCCAGGCCCACAGGGTGTCCACTGCGGCGATACAAGCACACTTGCAAAAGTGACTTTAGGTCTGTTGAACGTGACATTGAGAAACAGACAAGCTGCAAAGTGACTTAACCTTTAACTCGCACCGTCCCCAGCATCCCATTGCAATCATGCTAGCAAAGAAACAAATTTAACCCTTGACTCTCACCCTAACAGCTTGTAGAACTGGTGATAGGATGAGAGTCAAGGTAAAGTTTTGCAGTTAGAAGGTGCGGGAGTCATGGTTAGTCTGTTGATACATGTGGAACTGAAAGAAACAGCTACAAATCACTGCAAAAGCGAAAGGTTGTACGTGCTGGCATCAGATTACCGAGGAGACTCACCTGTGACGGAACAGAGGAGATAGACAAGGAAAACTGCCGCAGTGACCACTAGCCACAGCCATCAGCCTTCATGTGCAGCAGCTGTGCCAAGGACTACCATGCAAGAACTGGCTTGTTCACCACAAGCCGACACCGTTCCACATTCAGCCGAGTCCTCAACTGCTCGCATCCATTGTCTAATCAGACAAATGAAGACGCCACTCCTGGAAAGATCAATCATGTGACTAACTGTTCATCACCCTGCTGATCGTGGATGCCATAGAGAGATGTAAATTTGGTCAATCAACAAGCAAACCTTACAACATACTCAGAAGTTGTGACTGAAATCAGGAACCATTCTCAATCAACTTATGCACAGCTAACTCTAATCTCTTTGGTTCTAGTGACAAGGAAAGATAACTCTGGTAAAGCAAAAAAACACGAAAAAATTACAAGACAAGACTGGCGCAAATTTTCGGCCAACTGGCCTTTGTCAAGCGTAAGATCACAAACAACAGAAAGAATTAGTAGAAAAGATGTAAACTTCCCTGCTGCTTCATCAGCGTTGAGAAAAGATATAGGCCGAAAATTTGCGCCTATCTTGTCTTGTATTAAGTACGCTTCTTATTCTCTTTTCGAGTTTTTTTCTGGTTCCTGTTTGCTTGAACGCGGGCAGACACACTTGTTTGGGATCTGGTAAAGCAAACTACTATCTAGGTATAATATCTACGCATCTCATGAAAGGGACAATTTCAAGATTTTGAATGGAATTCAACATCTTAGCCCTGAAAAGCCCTGTCTTATTATGCTTTACTCATATTTGATTCTGTAAATTAAAAATTCATATTTTATTTTTTAGAGTCTGTCTACTTTGTTACTGGACCCCTCATCTTCCTCATACATTAACAAAATGAGACAGAGAGAGAGAGACAGAAAAACAGAGAAAGAGAGGAGAGAAATCGGCTGAAAGGGTAACAAAATGAGGAGAGAGAAGGAGGGAGAGAGAGAGAGAAAGAAAGAGACAAAGATAGAGAGAAAGAGAGCGAGAAAAAAAGAGAGACAGAGAAAGAGAGAGAGAAACAGACAGATAGAGAAAGAGACAAAGAGAGAGAAAGAGAAAGAAAGAAAGAAAGAAAGAAAGAGAAAGAGAGAGAGAGAAAGAGAAAGAAAGAAAGAAAAAGAAAGAATTAAAGAGAAAGAGACACAGAGAAAGAGAAAGAGAAAGAGAAGAGAGAGAGAGAGAGAGAGAGAGAGAGAGAGAGAGAGAGAGAGAGAGAGAGAGAGAGAGAGAGAGAAATCGGCTGAAAGGGTTTCCCACTTTTTCCCCTCACACACACACACACACGCCAATGATGACGATGTAGCTTGCATTATATAATATCTGACAAATTGTTTAATTTCATTTTCTGTTTCACAATCAGAGACACATTCATCACAGTTACCAAGCATACACAAGGATGCTGCCATATTGAAGTAAGTTTATGAATGAGCGATTCACATGGCTCACTGGTCTTTCAATAATAATAATAATAATAATAATATAATAACAGCAACAACCACAACAATAATAATAATAAAAATATATAAAATGATAATACAGAACAACACAACAATAACAATAATAATATAATACATTGACAAAACAATAATAAAATATAATAATAATACGACAACACAATAATAACAAGATAATAATAATAACAATAATAAACAAAATAATAATAATAATAATAATAATAATAATATAATAATAACTACTATACACCATACATTTCAAACATTCATTTATTATCACCACGTACTGAGAAATCTTATATCTGTCAGTTTTATGAACATTCCAAAGAAGCAATTTAGATAACACTGCGTATATCTCTTAGTTGCGTACAATCCTTTATATCAGTAAGATCAGTTGGAGTCGCACTCTGACAATCTAACAAGCATTTCCCCCAAATCTTGCAATCAACTGCAGACTTCCAAAGCAAGCACAAAACCCTAAGCGCAGGCAAGATAATGAACTGGAGAGGGGGAGGGTGTGGGAGGAGAGGGACCTATAAAACACTGAATTGACACCACTAAAATGATAGAAACGTTAAGATGGGCAGCAAACAGGCCAGTTTTTAACGTTAAAGGCTGGGATTGAACTCGAGGTAACAGATCTTGAGTCCACAGCTCTGTCAAAAGGACCACCCACCATCGGCTGGACACAAAGTTAACCCTTTGACCCCTGCACCCTATCCTTAATTGCAAAAACTTAACCCGTTGACTCCCTCACCCTATCCAACAACTTCCTGCAGATGGACAGGGTATGGGAGTCAAAGGTTACAGTAAAGTAGTCACAGGGGAACTCAAGCAAGGTGTTACCATTTCGGTTGGGCATTAAGGGGATGGTGCCACTGTGGGATTTTTCCACTCAAGGGACTTCCACTCAGAATTGAGCATGTTACGGGCTCAATGGGAAGACTAGGAACACACAATTGAATTTCCTCCATCTTACAGATGCGTCATTGAGGGTGTTGTTCAAATTTCCTGACCAACACTGTAGGTGACTGTATCACTCAAACCTGGTTGACACTGGGATATCTATTATGAAAGAAGTGTAAGTACAGATCTGTCAAGCCAGAATGGAACTTTATCATCATATCATCATCATGTGCAATGCCGCATGGCGTTGGCGATCATGGCCCTCTGCATGAATCTAATCCTTGTCGTTGCAAGTACATCTCTCACCCTCTCTGTCTTTAGCCACCCTGCAAGTCCGTCCAATATTTTCTCCCTGGATCTACCTCGTGTTCTCTTTTCCTCCAGCTTTCCTGTTGTGACCAGGTGTTCTAATTACCCTTTCCACATAATAATGTCCTATAAATGTTGCTTGTCTTTTCCTAATATCTTTCCACATAATAAGGTCCTATAAATGTTGCTTGTCTTTTCCTAATCTTCTTTGTTAATGATCTTCTTTTGTCTGCCTCCTTGAAGACTCTCAATTCTTTTCATGGCTGTCCATGGAACTCTCAACATTCTTCTTAGAAACCACATTTCAGCTGCCTCAATTTTGTTCTGAACTCTATACCAACATGATCATCATCTCCACAATCATCATCATCACAGCATTGTGATAAAATGTCCGACATCCTGTGACCAGTCACAAAGACGCAGTAATAGGACGGAAAACAGTGATGAGGATAGTGCCCAACTCTTTTTTTTTTTATCAAAGATACTGTTTTTCCTACATAACCAACATCAGTGGCCTAAATATTCAAGAAACTGTCCACAAAAATCAAGACAGAGTGGCCTGGAGGGAGATGGTGGTGTCCAGGTGTGCAGCACCAACACCGAACCCAGTGACGCCAACAGGTGAGACTGTCTTTCTTCTGCTCCATCTTCTCCACCACTCCAGTGTCATACAGTGACTACCCCAAGCTGCTCATTTCAGCTCTCCAACACACCTCCAAACCCAACAAATCTGAGGGTCACCATGACAGCAGGCATGAAGGGCCACAGAATTTGGGGACAGTTTTTCACAAGGTTATGACACTAAGAGTAAGGGTGACAGTGATGATGCTTTCGAGTTCCATTCTGGATTGAGACTGCATGACAGGGCTGTACTCTAAGCTTACTTTCCAGCTCTTATGCTTGTAACTGAATCTGTTGCAGAGTCCTAACCCTTTGAATCCTTCATCCCGTCCACTGACATCCTGCATCGTCAACTATGCTACCAAAACAAAAACTTAACCCTTTGCCTCCTTCCCCCTATCCTCCAGCTTCCTGCAGCCCTTTGACTCCCTCCACCTATCCACCAGCTCCCTGATAGGGGGAGGGAGTTAAAGGGTTCAGTTTTTGCAAATGGTGGACAGGGTGCAGGAGTCAAAGGGTTAAAAACCATGTCTCTTCACATTAGCAATCTCAGGGGTGCGGGAGCAAAAGGGTTAAAAAAAACCATGTTCCATCTCTTCACATTAGCAATCTCAGGGGTGCGGGAGTCAAAGGGTTAAAAACCATGTCTCTTCACATTAGCAATCTCAGGGGTGCGGGAGTCAAAGGGTTAAAAACCATGTCTCTTCACATTAGCAATCTCAGCCGATGTCAGGGAAAATCCTGAGAGTAACGTTCTCTGCGTCTCCAAGGGTAAAGACAGACACTTTAGTGTTGACCTGTAACTGTTCTTTTCTTTATTCCATGGTTCAAGCAGGTCTGTTGTGTTCAATGGGAATGTGACACTGTACATGTCTCCAAGGTATTCATTGTTGCTCATCACATACACATAACTGACTCATCAATATCTCCAAGGTGTTCACCGTCACTCATCAAAATGACAATTATACACAACTGACCCATCAATACCTCCAAGGTTTTCTTCCACCTTATCACCATGTTACAGTCTCTGTACAACCAACTTAGCAATGCTCTTTACACTTTACAGAACAAACTGCGGCCAAACTGAGCTACTGAAGTTCAGTCAAAATATTAACCCCTAAAAAAACCTACGCCCAACTAAAACAATGAATTTGCCAGTTCACAGGACAAAACACTGACAAAGCGTATCATCAAAACCCATTTTCTGCAGCTAAAAGAAACGGAGAAATTCTGTTGTTTTCGTCGTAAGTTTCATGCCTTTGTCTCTTTGTTGTATTTTTGTAAGCTATGACAAAGCTAGTTGGCCACAGACTTGCGCCAGTCTTATTTTATGAATTAACTCAATTCTTGCGTGGTTTCTGGTTTTGTTCCAACATATCAACAGTATCACCCAACCCCCCCCCCCCCCCCCCCCCCTAAACCCTGTACTTTTTCAACACGATCAAGACAAGGGGTACATGTACCTCCCATCTATGTCCTTCTTTGTGGACAGTTTCTTTGACAAACTGTATGAAATAGAACTAGCCACAGACTTGGGACTGGACCTAGATGAAGAACTGGACTTGTCGCCTTTGGAGGAACTTGAACTGCGACCCCTACTAGAACTGCCACTCTTACTGGAACTGCCATCCCTACTTGAATTGCCACCTCTACTAGAAATGTCATCTCTACCAGAACTGCCATCCCTACCAGAACTGCCATCCCTACCAGAACTGCCATCTCTACTTGAATTCCCACGTCTACTAGAAACGTCATCTCTACTACAACTGCCATCCCTACCAGAACTGCCACCTCTACTAGAATTGCCACCTCTACTAGAAATGTCATCTCTACTAGAACTGCCACTCCTACTAGAATTGCCACCCCTGTCAGAATTGTTCTCTCTATTAGTAATGTCATCTCTGCCTCTGTATGAACTAGAGCTGTCGTGGTGGCTAGGTCTGTTGTTGTAGCGTGAATTGTTATACTTCCTGAGGTAAGGCTCTTTGAAGGTGTGAAACACTCTACCAGAACCTCGGTGAGGATTTCTCTCTGGTCGACAGGATCCTCCCCAGGGTGGGGATCCGATTCCTGGGGGTGGGGGGCCTGCCCATGGAGGAGGCATCAGTCCAAGTGGAGGGTGGCAGGGCCCCCACCATGGAGGAGGCATGAGACTGGCAGGAGGCATAAAGTTGATGGGATCGTCCGGAGGGGCGAAGGAGGACCGTGGAGGTGGTATGACCGTGATGGTGGAATCTCCAGAATCGGAATCAGAGTCATGTGAACCGACGTCTTTCTTCTTCTTCTTGTCTGTTTCAACGACACGTTTGATGACCAGGAGCTTGTTTCTTTTTGACGTCCTCTGGGGAGGTCTGGGTTGGGATCTGGGTCTTTTGTGCTGCAAGTTGTCTGGAAGTTTGGTGGGGGAGCTCCATGCCCTCAGTCTGTTGGACTGCAGCACTCGCTCTAAGGTGGAGCTGCGTCTGTGAACATAATAAAATCAGAAAAAAACTTTTTTTGAGAAATGTACACTGGTACCTGATACAAGGATGCACAGAATTTATTGTCAGCTCCAAACCTGAATGAAGACTTATGCATTGTGACACAAAAAGGTTCATTCCAATCTCTCCTGCATCCATATTTGCTCAATACCTTGCCACTGACACTTGCCTTATTCACCCCCTCCTTCCTAACCCTCTTATATTAAACACACAAATAAATGTAAACAAAATCTTGAAATCACACACACCAAAAAACTTTAATCCATGCTCATGAAATCTGAGTCAATCTTCTGCTAATGAAACAAACATATCAAAGAGCAGACCGACATAGATTCCATGTACATTTAGAGCCCCTTCTATCAACTAAACAGTGAGGGTTTTTCCTTTCTCCAGCAGCCCCCGGTTACCTGTCAAGCCTACTTGAGATCTATGTTCCCTCACGTACCCTCCACTCTGCCTCCGATCCTCTGACTTTTCGCTTTCCACGCACTAAGCTCAATACCTATGGTCCAAGAGCCTTCTCTGTTTCTGGTCCACTCTCCTGGAACAAACTTCCTCTCTCAGTCCGTCAGCAACCTACTTTTGTTTCCTTCAAGTCCGCTCTCAAAACTCACCTTTTCTCCTCTGCATAAAATCCTGACCTCACTCAACCCCCACTGCAGTCTGTCTCCACTCGGTGTGGAATCACATTGTAATATATAATTGTATATAATATGCTCTCTGTAATTTTCCTTTGCTTTTATTCTTTCTCCCCATTTATAGCCGCGTGCGTGCGTGCGTGCGTGCGTGCGTGTGTGTGTGTGCGTGTGTGTGCGTGTGCGTGTGCGTGCGTGTGTGTGTGCGTGTGTGTGTGCGTGTGTGTGTGCGTGTGTGTGTGTGTGCGTGTGTGTGTGTGTGCGCGCGCGCGTGTGTGCGCGTGCATGCGTGTCTGTTTCAGAGCTTAGATTTGATTTTATCAAGATTTTGCTCTATATAAAATATTGTAATTATTAATTATTATTATTAAATGAATATCTCAAGCACAATGATGTAACCCTCCACCAGCTGGGGTTAGTTGGTTGGTTCTTTTGACACAGCTGTGGACTCAAGATCTTAATATCCTGACTTTGATCAGCCCGCAAGTTTAAACTCATGCTCACAGAATCAGCTGGGGTTAGCTGATTGGTTCTTCTGAGAGAGCTGTGAAGATCTTGAGTTCAACCTCAGCCTGCAAATTTAAAAAGTGGTTATTCGTTCTCCATCTTAATGCTTCCATCATTCTGGTGGTGTCATCTTAGTGTTTCATAGGTCCCTCTCCCAAGACCCTCCTTATTTCAAGACCTTCTGAACGTATAATTTTGTGCAGGTTCTAGAAGTCTGCCGAATAACTGCAGACAGATTTGGGTGGAGCACATATGGAATTATCCAAGTGTAATGAATCTCTTTTGAACAAACTCTAAACTAAACATGATGTCAGCTTCTTGTGCGATCAGCTGGGACTATGACATCCAACAACCGAGTCCGTACACATGCAGACCATCAAATACTTATGTTAAAGGTCTTATAATATAACCAAGCCAGGGTTCTGTGGATTATGAAATATCCAGCAGGCATACCCCCTAAAACCACAGTTCGACGGCCTTAACCCTCTGACTCCAACACCCTGTCCACCAGCATCCTGCATTGTCAACACATGTTAGCAAAGCAAAAACTTAGCCCTCTGACTCACTCAGCCTATCTACCAGTTCCCTGCAAGAAGCTGGTGGATAGAGTGAGGAAGTCAAAGGGTAAAGTTTTTGTAGTTGGTGGAGAGGGTGCAGGAGTCAAATGGTTAATGGCAGGGTGAAAACAGCCATACATATAGATGCCCACTTGCATATTTCAGTGCACGTCAGAGTTATTACAGACCAGGAACATGAAGCGCCCCCTCTCTCTCAACCCCCCCCCCCCCACACAAAAACAAATGAAAACAAACAAATAAGACCAAAAACCAAACCCTCTCAGCACCGTCGCCTAATGCCTACACTTTCTGCTTTTAAATCCAGTTTAAAAACCCACCTCTTTTCCCAACAATGAATTCTACAACTATTTCTTTCCCTCAGTCTGTGTATCAAATATTGTAAGGTGGTCTTTGTTGTATGTATGCATACACCTGGTGCGTGAGTGCGCGCTTTGATTTGAATTGTCAAGATTTGGTGCCATATAAATACTGTAATCATCACTATTACAAAACACACACAAAAAAACAACAACAACCAAAAACAAAAAACAAACAACAACAACAAAAAAAACCAACAACCAAAAACCAATGCCAAAAAACACTCACTTCTTTTTCGGTGGACTAGGACTATCACCAGTACCTCCACCACCACCCTCATCACCAGAAGAAGACAGAATCTCGATCACGGATGTCTCCTTCTCCTGAACATTCTCCAAAATTTCCACATCATCATCATCATCATCATCATTGCTGATTTCTTTCTTTTCTTCTTTTCTGTCTTCTGTGGTAGCAGATGACGTTGATGAAGGTTCATCCTTGTCAGCGGTGACGGTGGTGGCGTCTTGGTCATCACTGCCCTCTTGTGCGACGGAGGAGAGGCAGTTTTTCATAATGACGGCGCTTTTAAGGCGCCGGGTGCCTGACAGTTTGAGGCGAAGTTCTTCCCTCTGCTGCTCTTTTTCTCGCTGTTCTTTGGCCTGGTGAAGCAAGACAGACATTTTGATATGGAAAGTTGTTTCATTTTGATCACTGCATATATCTGTAATTTTACTAGTCCAGCAGATTATTGTAAAAAAAAAAAAAAGACTATATCAGATTCACACACACCCACACAGAAAAAAAAAAACACAGAAAAAAAAAAAGGTTTCAGTTCTGTTTTTGTTGGAGGGTCAAATATCTGGTCTTTTTTCCAGTCTGTCAGTCAATTCTGTACCATCTAAATGAAAAACAATATAAAATAAAACAGAAAAAAAAAAAAAAAAAAAAAAAGACAAAACACTTTGGTCAAGCCATTTTAACAATCTAACTGTTTACAAATCATTACGTTACAGAAAATCCTCTTTTCATTCTGCTCAAGGACAAGGGCCTTGAAAATAATGAAATCAGGATTTTCTGTAGTGTAATAATGGTAGCCTCACTGCATTTAATTAAATAACTTAAATGTACACCAAATTAAAACAGCAATCTGTGCTTGCTGGGTCAAAAAACATGACACAAAATCACAAAATGCAGAAAGCATATCTCTACACTTTCATCTCTTATCAAAAGATAAACTGTCAAAAAATGCTTCAATGCAGCTTATTCCAGATTTTTCATTTACAAAAAGTAAACACCAAGTAATCCTGTCCAAACATTTACTTACGTACACATTTACTATACGCATGCATTTTTGTTGCTATGTCTGTACGTGTGCATGTAATGCACATGCAAGTACATGTGCATGTATGCATGCGTGAGTGTGTGCATGCATGTGTGTTTGTCACTTTTTACGAAGATGTCTAGAACCATATTCAGACCTACCAAAAACTTTTTCAAAATTTTCTCCCGGAGTTCTTGTTCCTGTTGATGCAGCTGTAGCTTCTTTTGAATCTTGGCCTCTGCCTTCTTCTGTTCCTCCTCCAGGCGGCGCTTCTGTTCGGCCAACAATTCTTGTCTGCGCTGTTCTTCCAGCTCTGCCTCTCGTTTCGCCAACTCCTCTTTCACTTTGTTTTCCTGTGAGAAGTGATATATTATCATAACAAAGCATTCTTGTATAACACTATTCCCCAAACTGACTTGGACTCACTGCGCATTAGACATCATAATTATCAGTGCAGCACGAAAAACTCAAGTTGTTAGACCAGCTAACTACATTCCGCTATGATGATGCACAATCTGTATCTTTAGTGGTGCACATGTTTCCATAAGCCAGTAAATGACATGACTTATAGAGTCTTCAATATGCATATTTGATATTCTGCACATGTACACACATAAAGGGGGTTTAGGCACTGGTAAGTCTGCACACACTGACCTGGAAAACCTGCAAAATCTCCACCTTTAATCACCAGGCACAGGTGTGTAGGTAGACTGAACCCAGGACCCTCCAACTGGACATCGCCACTTACCTACTTGACCACCGCACAATTCATTAATTATCATATTTGACCACCGCACCATTCATAAGCTATCATATATGACCACCGCACCATTCATTAACTATCATATTTGACCACCGCACCATTCATAAGCTATCATATATGACCACCGCACCATTCATTAACAATCATATTTGACCACCGCACCATTCATAAGCTATCATATATGACCACCGCACCATTCATTAACTATCATATTTGACCACCACACCATTCATTAACTATCATACGACTACCGCACCATTCATTAACTATCATATTTGACCACCACACCATTCATTAACTATCATATCTGACCACCACACCTTTAACTATAAAATATGACCACCACACCATTCATTAACTATCATATTTGATCACCACACCACTGATTAACTTATCATATTTGACCACAGCACCATTCATTAACTATCATATTTGACCACCACACCATTCATTAACTATCATATCTGACCACCGCACCATTAACTATAAAATATGACCACTGCACCATTCATTAACTATCATATCTGACCACCGCACCATTAACTATAAAATATGACCACTGCACCATTCATTAACTATCATATCTGACCACCGCACCATTAACTATAAAATATGACCACTGCACCATTCATTAACTATCATATCTGACCACCGCACCATTAACTATAAAATATGATCACCACACCATTGATTAACTTATCATATTTGACCACAGCACCATTCATTAACTATCATATTTGACCACCACACCATTGATTAACTTATCATATTTGACCACCGCACCATTCATTAACTATCATATTTGACCACCGCACCATTCATTAACTATCACATTTGACCACAGCACCATTCATTAACTATCACATTTGACCACCGCACCATTAACTATAAAATATGACCACCGCACCATTCATTAACTATCATATTTGACCACCACACCATTAACTATAAAATATGACTACTGCACCATTCATTAACTATCATATTTGACCACCGCACCATTAACTATAAAATATGACCACTGCACCATTCATTAACAATCAAGTATCATATATGACCACCGCACCTTTCATTAACTATCATATCTGACCACAACACAATTCATTAACTATCATATTTGACCACCGCACCATTCATTAACTACCATATATAGATGCAACTTAAAAAAAAAGATTGGAAAAAGTTGTGGCTTACGCATGATATGTGTGTAATTTTAACAATAAAAAAAATTCTTTAAAATTTGGAAAGCTGGATTTAGCAATACTAAATCAACCCTCTTTGGAAAGTAACAGTGGTGTTTTAAAATTGTTTGAAGGAAAATAATTATTAGAGTTACACAGCCAATAGTTTGAACAAAAACACGGAAGTGAAAACCCAAAAATTATCAGTCCACTGTTTGGAATTGTCACTGAAACTAAACCAAACCAACCAACCAGAAAGCCATGTAGAAGCCTGACAGTTATGTCCTTTTTCAAAACACAGACTTATCAAATAATCATGTCACTGCAAACAGACCTTAACTACTGACATCTGCAAGCCACCAGTCATTCCTTGAATGGTCAGACATATTAACATTACAATAATTAGCAACCCTCCCCACCCACTTCAAAAGAAAAAAAAAAAGAGGGAAAAAAATTACAAGCTTCTCATGAACAGCAAAACTTTCTCTCTTAAAATTATCAAAAATTATCAGAAGCTATGATGCTGAATTTGCTTGAAAATGACTACTCAAATTCAATTCTGAAGCCTTCCATTCAGCCAGGGTTTCAGGATTCAACACTAAGAGCCAACAAATTTCTGCACACCCTTTCTGATTGATCAATCACATCACACACACAGAAATATGAGGCACATTCACTGACACGTTCTCTCCAAACCAGTCTCCCCATAAAAACATTTATCATTGATTCCAGCCTGTTTTCATTAACCTCAACTAGGTATAATAATTGGAACCTGCTCCAAAGACATCAAAATAAGAATTGGAATGGCAAAGCAAAAAAATGTGCAAGTCAACATCTGGAAAGACAGAGACATACCAAATGTCTGACCCAGTCATGATTTATGGCTGAGAAGCCTGGACTCTGCGAAAAGCTGACAGCAGAAAAACTGAGGCAGCAGACACGTGGCTTATTGGAGACTACCATATGTCAAATGGACAGATAGAAGAACTAATGAAAGTGTCCTGGAAGAAACTGATACCACCAGAAAACTATTAGCAGACATCAACAAAAGACTAAAATACATTGGCCATGTGTTACACAGAAAGAACATGGACCTCATGGCAACCATCTTTCAAGGAAAAACAGTGACAAAAAGGAAGAAAGGCAGACCTCCAATCTCATACATCGACAACATAACCAACATCAGTGGCCTAAATATTCAAGAAATTGTCCAAAAAAGTCAAGACAGAGCAGCCTGAAGGGAGGTGGTGGTGTCAAAGAGTGCAGCGGCCAACACTGAACCTGGTGACGCCGACAGGTGAGATACAATAATGGGCTTGACAACAATGGTAGGTAGTCAAGAGGGTAAATGTTGAACTTTCAAGCGAAAGGGCCCGGGTTCATTCTGCCTAGACACTTCTGAATGGTGGATAAAAGAGTGGAAAATGTTCTGACCTCCTTGATCAACATATGTGCAGACCTGTCGATGCCTTAATCTCCTTCCTGTGTGCATACATACGCATGTTTAAGATTCTGTAAGTGGTGTCAGTGGCTGGTTTATGGAAACATGATATTACCCAGTATGCACGTCCACCAAGCCGTGCAACAATAGGCCGGAATGTGGTCAGCTCAGTCTTATTTTGTGTAATACGTACAGAGTCCAAATGAATTTGGATCATAGTTGATTACAAGAAAGATTTACAATAAATAAAATAATGATAATAAATCCAACTCCTCTTCTAAGTGACACTTTTCATTCCTTTCATGCAATTAACATAGTCAAGCTATTTTAACAATCTCCCCTTTCATAAAAGAAGTTTTGCAGCAAATTCAGATTATGTACTTCGCAGGGTCACTGTGACCTTGAAGAAGCATCAAATGAAATAAAACTGAACATCAAGCATGGACAGTGCTAAAATGTAACAACAGTGAAAACAGACTGTAAGTATTGTTAAAAGTTCCCCAAAAACTCTGTTTAAACATTTTTCTCAAAAAAAGCTGATTTTAGTTTTTTTAAGGGGGTCTATGTGACTGCATCCTTGGCACTATGATTTTCGAACTTATGCATTCACGACTTTCAATATTCCACACCTTTGAACAAAAAAGGGTAAAGATCCATCACGAAATGGCTGAGAAAAATCTTCCTAACACATATTGGTAACAGACACACAGACTCCAGTTGATATGACTCAATGACCCTTTTTCAAACAGGGGGTGATGGGGGAAAAATCACCTCCTAACTTACACTGACAACTTACCTTCACTGAATCAAACAACTCAGACAGCAAGCGCAGAGATTCCAGTTTTCTCTGAGCAATCAGCAGTCGTCGTTCTTCCAGTGCAATCTTTTTCCGCATTCGCTGCTCTTCTTCCTTTTGCTTTTTCTCCATCCGCTTCTGTCGTCTTCTTTCCTCTCTCTCTTTACGTCTCTGCTCCTTCAATCGCTCCTTCTCTTCTTTCTTTCGGAGTTTCTCTTTCTCTGCTTCCAACTTCTGCAGTCTGAAATGCAACAGTTAATATGTAAGATACTGGATTCCTAATTAAAACGGCTGGCTTCTGTCACACTTCTGGACACTTCCAGCCTTGTAGGTAAAGGATGGAGGTTTATCTAGGCTCCCAGGCCAAAACTTGCAGATCTTAAGTGCCTAAAATCTCCAATGTGATAATATGCACGAAAAACATGAAATATATCTGTCAAAGATTCTGTAAGTCATAACAGTGTCTGGTGGCGAGTGGAAACATGAAAATACCCAGCATGCACGCCCACAATCATGCAGTATGCAGCACAGCAATCTCTGTAGCCTGCCTGATGCCATGGTCTTGCTGCAACCTCCCAGTCAACCTCCCAAAGGCAGAGGTACTGTGGAAATGTGCGGCACTGCCCTGCATCAATAGATCCATTGCTGCTCACTCTACAGCCCAAGCAGCAGAATTTGTCTACAGTCTTGATTTCCTGATCTTTACAGTCAACTTAAGCATACCTTACAGCCAACTAAAGCATACATATAAAACAAAAAAAACAAACCAAACCCTGACCTTATTTCAATGTAAAACAAGTACACCTATATATCCTGAAACTGTAAAAGAGATAATAGATAAGCATTAACCATGTCAGTGCTAGAACAGTTTTTTATAGCTATGTCTCAAATGTTCTACTGAATCTCAGAACCAACTGTCACTTCACAGTAACACCACTATTTCAATAAATGTTGCCTTTCTTGTCATACCCTGTTATTGATTTCTTGTGAGATCATTCTAGGAATGGCTACCTCCAACTTGGTAGTGGGTGACCATCCCCAACCCACAGGACGCAGGTGGTGGATAGTGGATAGCCTTCAGCCAGTTCAGGTATGAAAGTTGGCTGTGAAATAAGCCAGGCCTGCCTCTTCATCACCATGTGCCCTGCCACATGGCATTGGCGATCATGGCCCTCCATACGAATCTATCCCTTGTCGCTGAAACTACATCTCCCACCTTCTCCCTTCTCAGCCACCCTTCAAGTCCGTCCAATATTTTCTCCCTGGGTCTACCTGGTGTTCTCTTTCCCTCTAGCTTTCCTGTTATGACTAGGTGCTCTAATTTCTCTTTCTTCATAAAATGTCCTATAAATGTTGCTGTCTTTTCCTTATCTTCCAGGCCTGCCTGGAGAAATAAACAGTCTTGAACTGACTGATGGCAGCTGGTTTCTACCAAGACAAGGCAGAGTGGCAATTTTACAAGCCGCATCCTATGCCATCAGGCCGACATGGGCTTGCTACAGGAAGCTGGTGGATAGGATGAGGATGTCAAAGGGTTCAGTTTTTGCTTTGCTAGCATGGCTGACAATGCACGATGCTGTGGATAGGGTGTGGGAGTCAAAGGCTTAAAGTTGGGGTAACATATCAACATCATCATCATCATGTGCCCTGCTGCATGGCGTCGGTGATCATGGCCCTCCATAAGAATCTATCCCTTGTCGCTGTAAGTACATCTCCCACCCTCTCCGTCCTCAACCACCCTGCAAGTCCGTCCAGTATTTTCTCCCTGGGTCTACCAGGTGTTCTCTTTCCCTCCAGCTTTCCTTTGTGACAAGGTGCTCTAATTTCTCTTTGTTGCCATGGCCAGCCAAATTATGAAAAGAGAGGTGAGGTAACACCTACAGAAAATTTAAAGGTCTGAGGTCTGAGGTACAGATCTGCAGATGTTCTCTAACAATGGTAGCAGTTAATGTAAGGTAAATGTCTACAGACTGATCTACATCAGACAAGAACAGTGTTTCCCCACTAACATCCCTTCAGGGTTCAGCAGTGTTGGGCCTCTACAGGATATACCCTCAACTACTGAAGTCCTCTCATACGTCTTGTCATATCAAGGGTTGGACAAGGAAAACTACAACTCCTCTGACCAACAAATCCCATGGCAGCCAACAAGAAAAAAAAGGCCACATTCATTACCAGATGTAACCTGTCCGCGTAGAAGTGAAAAAAAGAAGAAAAAGTGAGAAAAGTTTTTTGTCAGGTTTTGGAGTTTTAAAAGAAATGTTTAATTCTAATTCTATTTTTGAGACCAAATTTTCAGTTGGAAGCACTGAAAAGGTTTTTTAATATGAAAACAAGTTCTGTAGGCTATGCTCTCCCCCTTCTACCTATTCTTGTTGTCCTTCTCCCCACCTTTCTTCATCTTTTCTCCTCTCCTCCTCTTCCCTCTCCAGGCGTTCCTGTTCCTGTCGAACTCTCTCCACAGCCTGAACCTTCTCACGCTCCCACTGACGCTTGCGGATCATCTTGTCTGACAGGTGCCGGCTCTTGTCAAACTCCACCTACATATAAATGATAATAATAATGATAATAAAGAAGAAACAGAAAAACATGCAAACAGAATAAAAATATATATATCTCTAATATAATATATCTCTAATATAACAAGACTCACAAAGCAGGCACAAATTTTGGCCAACTAGTCTTTGTCAAGCGTAAATGTTAGACAAATAACAAAAACAAAAAAAGCTTTGCTCGATGAAACAAGAGGGAAAATTGGCTGTTTTTCCCAATCAGTTTTTGTTTTTGTTGTTTGTTATCTTATGCTTATGACTGACAAAGGCCAGACCACCAAAAATTAAACCTGTCATGTCTTGTTCTGATTCGATTTTCGTGTTTTTCTAGTTCTTGTTTGTTTGAATGAAGACAGTCACCCCTGCTTTGGATTTGTTAAAAGTAATATTAATATTTGATGATGATAGTTGTAGTAGTAGTAACATGGGCACAGTAGCCCGAGTTCAATCCAGCTGGATATCTACACCTGGTAGGAAAAGAGCAGAGATTTTTCCAAACTCCCAAGTCAACATGTGTGCAGGCCTCCTGGTGCTTTAACCCCCTTTTGAGTGTACATCACTACATGCATGTAGAATATCAATGATGTAGGCTAAAACTAGTAAAACTAACTGTGAGTGTCTGGTGGTTTATGGAAATATGGATGGAAACATCCAGCATGCACATCTACCAAAGATGCCGACTGTGTAACAACATAGTGGGATGAGGTCAGCTCATCTAACAGTCTGAGTTCTCTAAGTTCAACTAAAAAGTCTGATTATGCGTAATGCACAATGAGGCCAATGAGTTGAAAAAAAAGAGTGCTACAAAAGAATGAATAAAAAAACTACTACTACTACTCATCATCATCATCAGGTGCCCTGCCGCATGGTGTTGGCGATCATGGACTTCCAGTTCCATCTGTCTCTACCTCTCATTGCCCCTAGCATCTCCCCCACCCTCCTCGTCCCCAGCCACTCTGCAAGTCCGTCCAGCATTTTCTCCCTGGGTCTGCCGGGTGCTCTCCTTCCCTCCAGCTTTCCCGTTGTGACCAGGTGCTCCAAATCCCCCTTCATCATAAAATGGCCTATAAATGTTGCCTGTCTTTTCCTGATCTTTCTTATAAGTGATCTACTTGTGTCTGCCTCCATCAAGACTGTCTCGTTTGTTTTCTTTGCTGTCCATGGAACTCTCAACATTCTTCTTAGAAACCACATCTCGGCTGCCTCGATCTTGTTCTGGCTTTGCTTGTTGACTGTCCACGCCTCACATCCGTACAACAGTATTGGTTCTATATAACATTCAAGAACTCTCTTCCTGATGTTAATTGATAGGCATTTGTTGGTAAGAATGTTTGTCATCTTCTTGAATGCTGTTTTGGCTTGGCCGATTCTGCCGGCTATTTCTGATGTGCATCTGCCGTCTGATGAGATGATCGTTCCCAGGTATTTAAATTTATCAACCTGTGTCAAGGTTGTGCCATTTGCTGTTATTTTGCATGAGGGGATTTCATGCTTTTTACTGATCACCATGACTTCAGTCTTCCTGCTGTTTAGTTCCAGCCCCTTACCTTTGCTTTCTATTTCTAGTATATTCACAAGGTTTTGTAGGTCCCTTTCATTTTCTGCAATTAGCACTACTACTACTACTAATAATAATAACAACAACAACAATAATAAATAGAACAGCAATTATTTAAAGTGATTTACACATTTACAAAGACAAACACACAGAGTATATAAAACTGGTGGTGGGACCTTTAATATCAAAATAATTATAAGAGATGGAACAAAAACACTGCTCATGCAAGCACGATCGTGTTTATGGGCACGCGCATACACACACATCACCATCACAAATACACATATGTATACCCTTCTACTCTCTCACGCACATACACAGCTGCAAACAATCCAGAAACATAATGTTGGTTGTTGGCAGATCATTTTATACAACTTCGTCAAAATTAGAGTCTGGAATTGAAATCTAGTCAAGACTTCACTGCTGACAGTTCTATACATGCTCAACCCAAATTTGCATATAATACTATTCTTACGGTTTAATTTAATTTAAAGTCCAGCCAGCTGCACAGAGCCATATCAGGGCTGTAACCATTTCAAAAAACATCTGGTTGGAAAAAAAAAATGCTGGAAAAGAAGATTAAGTAGCATCAATGCACGAGAGCACATAATCTAAGGATACATTATATGCCCTGACGCTGATCATTCTGTCCAATTTATTATATTTATCACCTGAGGATTTCATAAAACAAACCTAATACAAATGTCAACATAATTAAGGACACTAAAACATTCATTGAAAAAAAAAGGCCAAAATTACCTAAACTTGCTCCTGCACAGCATATTTCCTTATAGCCAAACAATACTGTACATAATTATCAACCCTACGACACATGAAAGTATTTTTGGCTTAAGAAAACATATGTGAATGGACCAACAAGGCAGAAAATAACAGGAAGAAATGACAGAAAGCAAAGGAAGAACTCAGAAACAAAGAGTGTGACACGAAAAGAGGAAATTTCTAACCAGAATTTCCAGAAGGTGGGGATACTATCTGCATCTAATAATCTGGCAGATTTCAAGAGCCTGTGTAAATTCCTATCAGCTGACACAGTTTATCTGATATTATTGGGAATGGTGTATCGAGTTAACACTTTCACTACCATCCTAGGGTAAGATGGTGACAGAATTAACTACAATGCTTTGCTGCCTGACACTAGTGACAGCTAAGACGGATAATGGACTGTCCTGTAGGAATAAAGGTTTTCAGTGACTGTTGGAGGTCCTCATATGGGTTAGATGACCAGTCCTGAAGGTACAGGTTCTTCTGTTAACATGACAATTGGCATGGGAAGAACAAGTCCTGCAGGCCAGGGTTCTGCTTTCACCGGTCCCTGTTTGTTGAACAGTACCTCACTAGCTGCTCTGTGCTGTTCAAATCTGATTATATGTTATATGCTCTACTGTCATAAGCATGTTCTGTGGCAAACAATGTCTTTTCTGTTGGTGTGTTGATGCTGCACAGCTGATGTGGTAGTCTTCAGAGTATCACTGTATTGCTTTAGTGGTCTCCCCTAATCATGGTTACTGGCTTCAGCTTTCTATACAGAAACATCTCTGGGATGTGGTTATCTTCCACGCATATGATCAGTAGACCATGTTTAACAAGCTACATTTCCTCAGAGCCCTTATCATACTGGCCCCAACAAAAGTGAGGTATCTACCACTTCACCCCGTCTGACTAAAGATTATGACTGTTGAGATTCAAGAAGTGTCATTGTTTTTGGTGAGCATATTCCATTCCATGGACAGCAAAGAAAACAAACGAGACAGTCTTGATGGAGGCAGACACAAGTAGATCATTCATAAGGAAGATTAGGAAAAGACAGGCAACATTTATAGGCCATTTTATGAGGAAAGGGGATTTGGAGCACCTGGTCACAATGGGAAACCTAGAGGGAAAGAGAGCACCAGGTAGACCCAGGTAGAAAATACTAGACAGACTTGCAGAGTGGCTGGGGACAGGGAAGGTGGAGGAGATGCTTGAGGCAACAAGAGATAGAGACAGATGGAAGTCCATGATCGCCAACGCCATGCAGCAAGGCACCTGATGATGATGATGATGATATTCCATCTGACTGGACCTTATTGCTATTTATTGTTACATTTGTTTACGCCCATCCGACTGCAGAGAGCCATATCAGGGCTATAACCGCTTCAAAACACACACAACACTCCAACAGGGAAAAAAAGGAATTTAAGAAAATCAAGCACAATCAATGCATTCACGCACATAATCCATGGAGATGCCCCTGGTGTTGACCACTCTGTCCAATTTATCGCACAGGGAATTTAAAAAAACACACCTGAATACCAATCTAAACATAACTAAGGACACTAAAACATATCTAAAAATGAGCCTAAATAAAATTAGCTAAAATCGCTTCCACATATTTCACTTCCCTAGAGCCAAAAATGTGCTTTATATGTGTACCCAATTATCAATCCTAAGAGAAAGTATGCAAGACTTTATCGAACACATATAGATGAATGGACCAGCTAGGCAGAAAATGATAGGAAGAAATGAAAAAAAAGCAAAGGAGAAAGAAAGAAACAAAGAGAGTGATAGAAAAAAGGAAATTTCTAGCACAGAATTTCCAGAAGGTGGGGATACTATTTATGTTGAAAGAGCCCCCAGCATCCCCCGGGGGTCTGACTGCCTGTTTTTTCTTTAATACATACAAAACATTCCTTGTAATGTACTAAAATCTCAAAACAGACATTAATACACTGACCTTGATGTTGGCAGCATAAGCCTTGTCCTCATCCTCCTTGTACATCAGCTTCATGCCCCGCAGAGCATCCATGGCCTTCATAAAACTGATGTAATCCTTGAACTGCAAATATGCATCAAACTGGATATCCTGTCCATAATTAAATGTCGGGATCATACCCGGCTTGGCCAGCACGCCCATGATCTCTTTTCGGTAGGGATCTAACATGGGAATATCTACACAACGCACTTCGCCAAACGTTTCAAAAACCTTTTGAAGAATCTCTGCACTAGGACGCAGTTTAGAGTCACTCTTCTGACTGTCCTTTTCACTGCGTTTTGAAAACCATCGTGTGGGTAAGTCTTTGAAGTAGATGGTGTCCGGTCTTTCACCTGGTCGAAGTTCATTCATGTTTTTGGCATCACGGAAGTAAGAATCCCAGTCATGGCGAACTGGGAATGCAACTTTGGTTTCGGCAGCTCGGACTTTGAGGGATTCTGGAAATCCACTGAGCTTGATGGTTTTGCCATCGAGTTTGATGGTGAGGAGTGCAATTTTGCTCTTGTTTTCAATCTCTCCTTCCAGACGGATGAAATCCATAGTACTTTTTACAACCTGCAACACACCAGTAGTCTGTCAGTATCAAGAAAGGAGATATGTCAGTATCAAGAAAGGAGATATTAATGTTGATCAACTTTATACATATTTCAGCAGACATTATCTGCTAGAAATGTCTCTTTTACTGCTACCTGTTTGAAATGTCTTTTTTCTTCCTACCTGCTTGAAATGTCTCTTTCCCTGCTACCTGTTTATAATTCAACTCTAGAACATGTCCTCTAATGTCCTGTAAAGAAGATATTCTTGCAAGAATACAAACCATGTAAACAGTCACTCACACATGTATGTGGACTGATCCAAATGTAGTGCAAGTTAGGCTGCTGTTTCCGCACTGTTTATAGTAAACAGGCTACTTTCAGCTTAACTGTGAGATGTCAATGAAAATATAATAGTGTAATGAAATGTGCATCCAAACATGGATCCTAGCATACAGCAGCTCAGATGCTATGTCTTCATAAGGCCTAAACTTGTTGACATTTCAATCAAAATTTGCTGTTTTCACATATGTGTATTGAGACAAGTTGGCGCTGGACTGATAGTTTCAAATGAGGAAAAAAACAGTTTGAAAGTGCTGATATTATGTCCAACTCCAAATGAGGCTAGGAATAAACAACCTGTTCAGTTTACACAGAGAGTACCTAGAAAAGGATCCACATATATTTAAGTACCTGAAATAAGTGAAACTTGTGGTGTTTCGTATACTATATATGGCACACTTAAAAAGATACTGTGATATGATCTTAAGACGAGGAAAGTGGCTGCCACATGGATACCTCATCTTCTGACAAATGAGCAGAAAAAACTGACAGATCAGAGTTGTAAGTTAGTGCTTGGAATATTTGAGAATGAAGGCCAAAAATGACTATGTTATATGATCACAGGTCGTGAAATGTGGAGCACCTTCTAAGTTCTATGGCATCCTGAACAAACGGTTCAACAGTGGGTGGGCGCTAATGACGAAAGACCAGTTGTAGTACAACCTGGCTTTCACAGCCGGGATAAACTTTTCTCTAGCTCTAGTGATGAAAGACAATTGTACTGTGACTTGGTTTTCAAAACTGGAAGAATATTCATTATAATACGCAAAAGTTGTTTCTTGATTTTGCCTTTAAAAAAAATATGGACAGGGCCTGTCTTTCACTGTGTGTGTATTCAACTTAACTTCCCTCAAGAAAATCATCTCCTCTCAAAGTTTGCAACATGCTGTATTTTGCATACCATAACTTTCCTTATAAAATGATTTTATTAACTTGATATGATAAAGTGAAAGCATAATTCATTACAATCACACGCAATGTGCTGTTTTAAAACATGTTTGATATTCTAAGATACACGAAATAGTACTAATACATATGTTCCCAAAAAAGTTTTTGTAAACATTTATTCAAAAACCACTTGAAATGACTGAAAAGAAAAGTGCACTTTAAAACTCTTGCGTAAACCTGTGATCATATCTATCCCCCATGCATACTGACATCCACACATCCCTCCAAACCCTCTCTCCCTTGGATGGGAAGTCACTGTAAAACCTACATCAGTACATGTGTACTTCTTTTCAATGTAGATGAATACAATGTTTAAAAAAACAAAATTGAATGGTAAAAGACATCAATGATAAACAAATAAATCATAGGTAAATAACAAACAACACTAATAATATAGACAATTAACGAACATACAAACAAACAAAAAGAAAAATACCTATAGATGCGTCAACATGTGAAAATGACTTCCAATTCTCAGCACTATACCTTAATAGACAGAAATGTCTCAGGACGGATCATCTGTTTGACCTTTTCCATCACCTCCCAGTTGGAGATGGTCTTGCCTGGTGTCTTCAGCTGTGGAAGCTGAGCACAGATGTTGATCTTTGCCACTGGCTTCAGGTACAGCCCTTGAGATTCACACAATTCAACCGCCTCTGATGTGTCGTTGCATACAGAGGTGTTTGCCATGATGATGACGATGAGAAAAGGCACGTGCAGACAGAGGTTCTGCAAGTTGTCAGAAATGAGGTTGTAAGAATTTGGCACAACGTGGCAAGATCTGGAAATGAAAGACACTAATTTCATTTATATAGCGGAAACAGTCCATGTCAAAAGCATGTCACTGCAACTTACAACAACAGCACATAATTAAAAATTAAATCAAGTAACAACAGACAACGACAAAACATGAAATGGATTGGTTTGGAGTTAAGATCAAGTTCCTAGTTAAAAGAGGGATTCATCACACTTGGATGATTCCAAATGCACTTTAACTAAATCTGCCAATAATTATCTCAAAATCTGACACTCTTTCAGTTTCACTGAGTCTGATAAGGTGAGGGAGTCAAAGAATTAAGTTTTTGCTTTGCTTGTATGGCTGACAATACAGAACGTTGGTGGACAGGGTGCAGGAGTTATTTCTGAAGAATTCACCCTTTGACTCCCACACCCTGTCCACTAGCATCTTGCATTGTCAACCATGCTACCAAAGCAAAAACTGAACCCTTTGATTCCCCCACCCTATTCCCATATTCCTGTAGGAAATTGCTGGACACGGTGAGAGAATCAATGGCTAATTTTTGTTATTGATGGATAAGGTAAGGGAGTCAGAGGTTAAGACAGCAAGTGAACAGGTCTATTTCAAGCTGCAGGCTGGTACTGAACTCGAGACACCAGATCTTGAGTTTATGGCTTAATCAACAAAGCCAGCTGGTCTGCGATACTGGCATGGACTGGTCTGGAAAATTCACAGTAAATACTCAGTCATACTCATAGTCATACATAGTTTACGCACACTAAATCACACACATGTATGCATACATAGGCCTACATACCACATACAGAAAAGAGGTAAGGGATTCCTGGTCACTGAAGTGAGAATGTAAAAACACTGAAAACCCTAGCCATAAAGCAAGCAACTTGGCTGACACTAGTGACAGTTTGACAATGAAAAGTCCCCCAAACAACAAAACACAAACAGAAAATAAAACAAAATGGAAAAGCCTCATGCCTGTTGGTCATCTCTATATTTTATATATTATCTAGATGAAATGTATTTCATTTTACACTTGAATGAAAACAGCAGAGATTCTTGACTGAATACAGCAGAATCTTGACAATTCTTACAGATCAGTAGATGATATGATAACCAATCAGCAGCTGGTTTTCTTTGAGATTTACTCATTTAGTCACATTTCAAAACCAGCACAGTAATTCTGTGATAGAATGTGCTATTTGACTGTTCCTCATTCTTGTGATTTCACATACGTTGGCCTTTATGGCTAGGCTTCCATATTTCTGACATCAGTAAGGTTAACCTTTACCTTTAACATCAGCATTCTTAACAGGGAAATGGGTAGACATGATTAAAAAAAAAAAAATCTAAGGGTCAAGGTGGAGTTAGGAGTAGAACTTGTATTGGGACCTATTAAAGATTTTGGTTAATCACAATTTTGGGCTATATATTCTTGCCCTCACATGATAGGGCTGGCAAAATCCACTTGCCCAGTCGCCCGAAGCAAGTAAAAAACCTGTCAGACAAGTCAAAATCAAAAACTACTAGTGCGCTAGGTGAGTGACAATTCTGACACCTGCAGTTATAATTTATTTCGATTTTTCAAACTTTTTGGTTTGCCGATTGATTTTCATTTGTCTGCAATGATCGAGTCTGCCAATGTTCGCAGGAAAACAAGGCTATCTAGGAAAAGGCAACTCTTGCTTCCCATAGACCTGAAGTGAAGGGAGTCACTCAGTCAGTCAAAGACGATTATTATAATGTCTCTGAGTCAGTGCGATACAATATGCAAAGGCGGTATAATGTCTTTGAGTCAGTGTGATACAATCGAGCGTTTACAGATCAGCGACCTTTCACCCAATCTGTCAGTTTTGATAGAACAGTTAGAAGCTTGTAATTAAGTACAGAAACCAGAAAAAAAGAATACAAGTTTTACAACATATGTGTTATTGAGATCAAGGGATCAGGAGGAGAAGAGCATGTGTGTGCTACTGGCAAGGAAATTCGAGAGACAAGAGTAAATTGGATGCATCGCTTGAAAAGTTGATATGTCGAAGAAACTAGTTTAGAAGGCATAGATTTTTCTCACATTATCTTCACTTGTCTCTCAGGACATCAATTTCAGTTAGGGTGGGTTAAATATTTTCAAAGTGTTTTCTCTTCACACTGAACTGCTGAAGTCAAGAAAATGCACACACACACACACACACACACACACACACACACACACACACACACACACACACTCGAGGAGAGAGAGAGAGAGAGACATAATACTTTAACAATAACAACAAATACTGAAATAGATAAATTCGAAAAAAGCAAAAACCAAATAACTACAAAAACAACAACAACAACAACACAAAATACACATACACATCAACGTGCAACAATCAAGAAAACCCAAAAGACATGTAGTTCAGTATCACCACAGACCTAGCAACAGATAAGGTGTGGCTGGTGATCAATGGAACAAAATGATTTTCTTTAAAAAGTCTGAAACTAACATCTTTATGTAAAGTTTGCCATTGTTCTGCTAGACTTGCTTTCAATGAACATACTTTACATGTATACCAAGTCTCACAGACCTGCCAACCCTGACTTTTAAGTTGGAGTATTTGTCCAGGAAAATGGAGTATTTTGAAATATTGGTGTATTCTGAGTGCGCAGCGCGAAGGCGCAAGCTAATAAGGTCGGGGGCATGCCCCCGGAAATTTTTTAAAGAATTGGTGCAAATCTGTGCAATCTAGAGCATTCTGAGCCCAAAAATTCACTTTCTAATGGTACTTGATTTTTTTATCTTTAATTTTTTTTTCGTCGTATTTTTTATTAAGTCGGCGAAATTGTCGTATTTTGAGTAAACTGGCGTACTAAATACGCCAAAATCGTTAATGGGTTGGCAGGTCTGGTCTCACCAGTACCCCCATTTCTGACTATTTGTGTTACCCATGTGTTACACACACAATACATGACATACAAATTCTCTCTCTCTTTAACACACTCACTCTCTCTCTCTAAATCAGTAAATGGTTTCATACTGTCTCTTTCTCTCTCTCAAACACACTCACACTTTAAAAGTGATTTGAATTATGAAAGGGAAAAATGTTGCAGGATGACAATGAAGTAAATTGCAAAACACAACAAATCACCAGATCTAGACTAAAATAAACTTTGGCTATGTAAGCAAAATAATAATGATTAAAAATTTTCATTGAACAAAAGAACTCTAATTTACACAATCCATGTAAACTTTGAAATCAATCATCTGCCTTTTACATCTTCATGTTATCACTAGATCTCCAACCATGATGAAAGTCTCTAGAACAGTAGAAGTAAGTCTGACCATCCTTGTTGTAACATTTAATTCTGTTGAATATTTTTGGTCATCACTGTATAAACAAAATTTTACTAGTTTTCAGGGCAAGATGTCAGACAAGTGAAAATATCTGTGGGCTAGTAGATCTTAAAATTCACTAGCCCAGCTGGCAAGTAGAAAATTTTAATCTTCTCCAGGCCTGAATGGAATGAAGGACATTCTGTTGACTGTGTAAACTATACGCTAATATGTGCTTGTGGGCCTATGCATCATCATCATTAGTTCAGCAGACTTTTCGTAAACAGATTATGAGATTGTGAATGCAAAACATGATATGGCCTACTAAATCAGGCAGGCCTATATGAAATTGTCAATTTTGATTTGGGTCGTTCAGTTTGAGTTTCACCCTCACCCAAAATCCCTACTATCTCACTCTTTTATGTAGGCAGACCATGAACTTGAGTCAACGTAACACTAAACGTGTTTTACTGTTTAGTTATTCACTTACGATTGTGCTGTTCTAAACTCCTCGATTTTTTCCTTTTAAATCTACTTCCCCCGAATCTAAGACTATTTACTCTAGTGTTAGGCAATAGCCTGAATAGGTCAGGTGAGGTGTAGCTCTTCTTTCTTGTCAGACAGAACCTTGTCCTTTACTGTTTACATCACAAAAAATCTTTGATGTAATCAGATACTTTTATATAAACAGCATTCTACATAATCTTATCCCCGCAAACCTGGATTTTACCTAATCACATATGAACCAGAAAAATGATAGCTCAAGGCTTTGGATCATGGATGAAACACTCACGGTTTTCAGAATCCTCAACAAGTAGCCTAGCATAACAGGAAGTGTCTTCGTTTCGGACTGGATATAACAACGTCCGGTTTTGCTTCAACAAATAAAACAGTGCGAGAATAAAAGTCTTGATTAATTAACTGATGACAAAAGAAAAACAAAAACAAAACACTATATTAATGAAAAGTCGAGAACTGTCAATTCAATATCTTTCCAGTCACGTTAATGAGATAATATAAACAAGTTAGACATTTTCGTTTTATTTTGGATCTTAGAATTTAATACTACTTTCTTTCTTAGCACGTTGCGAGTTAGTGTCATCATGGCAAGCGGCATGGATCAGTACCTCATCCGTTTAGAGCAAGCTGTAAGTGAAAACCGTTCTCTGTTTAAGTATAATTGTATTGGTTTTGAGAAATATTTATCCCTTTTGCAATATCCGTATTAAATGACAGTGCAAGAAATTTTATCAGTTTGAGAACCGGCGTTTTCTTTTTGATAGAAACATGATGATGATCAGTTGTGTGATTGTATAGATCTACTAGAGTCTAGTCATTTCACATTTGTAATGAGAATAACTGCTTTTACAGTACAAGGCACCTCATTGCCAAGTAAAATAAATGCGAGTCTGTTGGAGCTTGGAATTTGTTCAAGAGGGATTCATATCACTTCACTGAAATCTGCCAGCAGTTACCTGGCACTCTCAGAGCCAGCGAAACCCAATCTGCGCTGACAGTCTTGAACTGAGGAGCGGGAAAGTTGAAACCACCAGAATGATGGAAACACTAACTGACTAAGACGGATAGCAGACAGGCCAGTTTTCAATGTTGGAGACTTGGACTGAACTCAAGATATCGGATCCTAAGTCCACGCTCTATTAAAAGAACCAACCAGCCCATGTAGAGTCTTATTGGCTTATTCATTGTCCCAAATGAAGGAAAGCAGGCTTGTCTCCTAGTCCTAGTCCTGTGCAATGGTGATACACACACACACACACACACACACACACACACACACACACACACACACACACACACACACACACTGTGACGGAGAGAGAGGTTTTGAGGTTTTTTTGTTTAAAGACAAAAACAGACTAACACTGTAACAGACCTTTTTATCTTACTTGTTAGAACAAAATACAAATTGGAACAAGAAATTGAGGAAGGCAACACACACACACACACACACACACACACACACACACACACACACACACACACACACACACACACACACACACACATACATACACACACACACACACACACATGCATGTATACATAACAAATATACACACAACACACACTCAGACACAGACATACACACACACACACACACACACAGACACACACATACACCTACACACACACCTACACACACACACACACAAAGACACACACACACACACACACAAAAACACACACACACAACACAACACACAGAGACACAGACTCGCACACACACACACGTGCACACACACACACACACACACACACACACACACACACACACACACACACACACACACACACACACACAGTGACACACACACACACACACACCATTAGCACTTTTTTCTTTTCCTGTTTTCTTTATTTTTTCTTTTTATATTAATTATTTTTGTGGTGTTCCATTGTATGTTTTTGATCAGAAAGTTTATTCTGTCATGTAAAGGGTCTATTTTGTCTGTTCAGTGCTTTTGTCTTCCTGTCTGTCTGTCTGTATCATGACAAGGGATATCTGCCTTCCCTCTGTTTGGGCTGTAACAGTCTATTCACATTACTCGGCAGTGCATACCTTGATGGTCATTCTCTTTTAATGAATATTGAATCACACAAGACTGCTTGATCATAACTTGATGGCTTCCCTAGATTAACCCTTTGACTTCCGCATCCTGTCCACCAGCATCCTGCATTGTCAACTATACTAGCAAAACAAAAACTTAACCCTTTGACTCCCTCACCCTGTCCACCAGCTTCCTGCAGGAAGCTGGTGGATAGGGTGAGAGAGTCAAAGGTTAATTTTTTTTGGAGTTGGTGGATAGGTGTGGGTGTCAAAGGGTTAAAGGAATATCTTTGTGATTTTCTTATGCTTTTCTTCCAGATTCTTTCCTTTTACCTTCACGGCTTCACGTGGTGCTCTTTGTTCATGTGATGTCTCTGTAGATACATTTACTGAAAAACTTTCTGCTGCCTTAGGTTTGTGTGACTTTCTGTGCATATGTTGGATACCTCTCTTCTCTTGCTGACTTAGTTAAAAGGTCTGATGAATTCTATATAGAGCAGAATGTATTACCTTTTATTAGGGAGTGTAGTCCTGATCTTCCCATTCTCACCTGTCTCACCTGTCAGCATCACCAGATTCATTTTGACATTATCTCCCTCCAGGCCGCTCTGTCTTGACTTTAGTGGACAATTTCTTGAATATTTAGGCCACTGATGTGGGTTATATTCTTGATGTATGAGATTGTAGGTCTACCTTTATTCCTTTTTGCCACTGTTTTTCCTTGAAAGATGGTTGCCATGAGGTCCGTGTTCTTGCTGCGTGGCACATAGCCATGTATTTCATTCTTCTCTTGTCGATGTCAGCTAGATCTAGTAGTTTTCTGGTCACAGTGGTGGTATCAGGTTCTTACAGGACACTTTCATCAGTTCTTCTATCTGTCCGTTTGACATGTAGTAGTCTCCGATAAAACCACATATCTGCTGCCTCAGTTCTTCTACAATCACTGCCTCCCCATTGAAGGGCCTAAATACTGACAGAGTGCTCTAGGAGCATCACCTGGGCTGCTGCCCAATTCCCAGCAGTCTTTTTTTGTTTTTGTTTCCTTATTTAAATTTCTTTTTTGTGTTGTCTTCTCAAACTCAAAGGTTTCTGTTTCGTATTGTGTTTTAGATTAGAATTTATTTTGTTGAATAAAAGGTGTATTTTGTCTGTGTTTGTCAGTTGGTCTGCGTGGTCATACCATTGCAAGGGAGACAACTATGTTTTCCTTCCAGTGGGGCTGTAACAGTGCACTCATGTTTACTAAACTAGTCATGTCATTTTTGAGTTGATTAGATGGTAGATAAATGGTGTTAGCCTCAGCACATTAACATCTGAACTTCGAATTTTGCAACCCTCAATTGCTGGTTGTCAGACAACTGGCTAGAGGCCAGATTGGTTCATTCCATTTGAGACGTAATGGAGGACCACTAGTGAGAAATTGTTAATGTTTATACAGTTTTTTGATCTTGATGAATCCACAATCAGCATAATTGGCAGACTGTTTAGTGTTTGTCATTCACAGTGCTTACTGAATCTGACTCTTTCTCGTTGATATATATCTCTACTTATTTGTTGTCCCAGCAAATCAGCAGTTAATTGTGCACTCTTTGGGCCTAAAATCCTGATTCCAAAACAAGTGCGACTGCCAGCATTCAACTTCAAGCAAACATGAACCAGAAAAAACACATGAACAGAATCAGAACACACATTTAATACAACCAGACAAAACAAGGCGCAAAGTTTTTGGCGGAAAATTTGCGCCTGTCTTGTCTGGTTGTATTAAAATGCACGTCCTAAAATCCTGAATGTCATTGTGATCCTTTTGGGGAGTTTTTTTGGGTCATTTTCCTGTTTTTGGTGTCCCAAGTAAATTAATTGCAGAAGCACAATACCTGACCTGGAAAAATAAGGACCCCCCAAAAAAAAAACAAAACAAAACAAAACAAAACAAAACAAAAACATATACAAAAAACCCAAAACAAACAGTAAGTTTAAATGATATGATCAATATTTTGTATTTTCTCTTCCCTATTTAGAACTATATTATTGCATTAAAACAAATTACTGCAAATAAACTGATCCTTCAGTATAAATTTTAGTTTTACATAGGCCTACATAATTACCAACAATGATGTAGATTGACAACTAACATTATTGTAGTTGATGTATACAGTACTTATACTAGTTATAGTTATACTGCCTTGGTGTTCATTTTTTTTTTATAGACAGTCTGTCAGCATTGATGTCTTAGTAGCCGAAAAAAACAACACAACAACAACAAAACTGCTTTAAATCAAGATCATTTAGGTGGTTCCATACTTCAAGAAAAACAAAAGAACTTTAACTTAGTTAAGATTAAAATTTTGTCAAAATACCAGAAAGAAAAAAAAAGTAACTGTCAGTGTCATTAGTGGTAGTGTCTGACAAAGTCATTAAGATTTTCTTTTTCAGATCCCAGGAACAGACTAAAGCAAAAGTAATTTGAAAGTTTATATATATCATTATATGTGTGTGTGTGTGTGGTGTGTGTGTGTGTGTGTGTGTGTGTGTGTGTGTGTGTGTGTGTGTGTGTGTGTGTGCTTGAGAGAGAGAGAGAGAGAGAGAGAGAGAGAGAGAGAGAGAGAGAGAGAGAGAGAGAGAGAGAGAGTTTAATTTTAGTCACATCAGATTAATATTTGTTTTGAACCAGGAATCAGAAATTGATCAACTGAAGCAAGAGATGGAAGTTCTTCAGGACCCAGACAAGTTACAGGCCAGTGGAGTTGTTTCCCCTGAAGTGGAGAAACTGCAGATGGAAAATTCTAAGCTGAAATATCAGCTGAACCACTTGAAGAGGGTATGGCAGGAAAAAGTTTGTTTTCTGAAATACTCAAAGATGTGTGATTTATGGAAGAGAAAGAGAGAGAGAGAGAGAGAGAGAGAGAGAGAGAGAGAGAGAGAGAGAGAGAGAGAGAGAGAGTGCGTTGTATGTGTGTGTGTGAGAGTGTGTGTGTGTTGTATGTGTTGTTATATGTGTGTGTGTGTGTGTGTGTCTGTGTGTGTGTGTGTGTGTGTGTGTGTGTGTGTGTGTGTGTGTGTGTGTGTGTGTGTGTGTGTGTGTGTGTGTGTGTTTTAATTTTTGTCTAACAGAGTATGGCATCAAAAAAGGTGTTTTCTGAAAAAAATCATTGATGTGTCATTTATAATGTGTGGTTGTGTGTGTTTTTGTGTGTGTGAGTGTTGTGTGTGTGTGTGTGTGTGTAGTATATAAAAATGTGTGTGTGTGTGTGTGTGTGTTTTGTGTGTGTGTGTGTGTGTGTGTGTGTGTGTGTGTGTGTGTGTGTGTGTGTGTGTGTATGTATGTGTGTGTCACTGTGTGTATGTGTGTTTGAAACTTTTGAACAGTGTGTGGCATCAAAAAAGGTGTTTTCTGAAAAATCATTGGTATGTCATTTATAATAATGTGTGGTTGTGTGTGTGTGTGTGTGTGTGTGTGTGTGTGTGTGTGTGTGTGTGTGTGTGTGTGTGTGTATGTGTGTGTAGTGTGTTGTATATGTGTGTGTTGTATATGTGTGTGTGTGTGTGTGTGTGTGTGGTATTGTGTGTGTGTGTGTGTGGTATTTGTGTGTGTGTGTGTGTGTGTGTGTGTGTGGTGTGTGTGTGTGTGTGTGTGTGTGTGTGTGTGTGTGTGTGTGTTGTATATTTGTGTGTGGGTGTGTGTGTGTGAAACTTTTGAACAGAGCTTGGCGTCGAAAAAGGGGTTTTCTGAAAAAATTGGTGAATACATTGTTGATAATACAGTTACAGGTGTGTGCATTCATACATTTACAGATGTATGTATTTACTTATGGATGTCATGTAGATGATGTATGATGTATATGTGCGTATGCGTGCAATGTATTGTACTGTTAACTTCACTGGTATTTTGCAGCAGGCTGTGCAGTAGTACTCGTATGACATACAATAATACAGTAGGAAAGCTGGTGTTTTCAGTTCGTGAAGGAGGAGCAGTCGAAGCAGCGAACAGGCGCGGTCAGCCTTCAACGCATGCTGGAGGACGTGTTTCGATTGGCTATCACCTCCGCCTTTCCCCAACTGGACAATCCCCCCGTCCTTGTTACGCCCAGTGCCAAAATGGCGGACTACCAGTGCAACAGCGCCATGAGTCTGGCTCAGGTATTGTCGCCATGCTGAAATGACTTATGTCAATGAATGAGTGATAATATGATTGTCATAATAATGGTGATAATAACAATCATTATGATAGTAACAATGATGATGATGATAATGGGTGATTGTTGTAATAATGGTGATTGTCATAATAATGGTGATAATACCATTCATGATAATATTAACAATGATGATGATAATGGGTAATATGATAATGGTGATAATAACAATCATTATGATAGTAACAATGATGATGATGATAATGGGTAATTGTCATAATAATGGTGATTGTCATAATAATGGTGATAATACATTCATGATAATATTAACAATGGTGATGATAATGGGTAATATGATAATGGTGATAATAGCCATTTATAATAGTAACCATGATGATGATAATGGGTGATTGTCATAATAATGGTGATAATACCATTTATTATAATAGTAACCATGATGATGATGATAATGGGTAATGTAATAATGGTGAATTTATTAATACTATATGATATTTTTGATAAAAAGTATAACACACAGTATAGATGATGATAATGGGTGATTGTCATATAATGGTGGTAATACCATTCACAATGATAGTAACCATGATGATGATAATGGGTGATTGTCATAATAATGGTGATAATACCATTCACAATGATAGTAACCATGATGATGATAATGGGTAATGTAATAATGGTGATAATACCATTTATTATAATAGTACGATGATGATGATAATGGGTGATTGTCATAATAATGGTGATATACCATTCACAATGATAGTAACCATGATGATGATAATGGGTTGTAATTTGTCTAATAGTAATGGTGGGTGATTCATAATGAAATCATCACAATGATAGTAATAATGAGAGAGCACTATTTGCTTATTTTCAGAAAGTACATCAAATCAGATCTCTTTAAGAAATATATTGAAAACTGCTGAGGTTAATGCTTGCAACTTGTCTGTCAGCCTGGTCATGTTGCAACTGATCTGTGTGTGTTTTGTGTGTGTGTTTGTGTGTGTGGGTATGTTCTATGTGTGTGTGTGTGTGCTTTGTGTGTGTGTGTTGTGTGTGTGTGTGTGTGTGTGTGTGTGTGTGTTTGTGTTTGTGTGTGTGGGTATGTTCTCTTGTGTGTGTGTGTGTGTGTGTGTGTGTGGGTATGTTCCTGTGTGTGTGTGTGTTGTGTGTGTGGGTGTGTTCTGTGTGTGTGTGTGTGTGTGTGTTTGTGTGTGTGTATGTTTGTGTGTGTGGTGTGTTTGTGTGTGTGTGTGTGTGTGTGTGTGTGTGTGTGTGTGTGTGTGATGTGTATGTTTTATTCTTGTGTGTTCTCTTGAGGTCGGCGATATTATCATCCATTTCTGATTTCATGTCATTATCTGTTGTTATTCTTGTATACATATCCAGTAAATCTCCCCTCCCCCTTTCTTTTGATTTTTGTTATTCTATATAAAGTGCAGAGACCATGCTTTGACATGGTCTGTTTGTGCTGTTTGGATTGAAGTATGATTTTGATGATGAATATAACTATTACTAGTATTATCATTATTATATTTGCTGTTGCAGTTGCTGGGTAACAGCACAGGGAAGAAGGTGAACCCCAGGGAGGTAGCCCAGGCCATTGTGGGAAAACTTCCTGAGACTGACTTCTATGAGAAGGTTTCTTCTTCTTCACCATTTGTCTTATTTGTATTTAGTAGTAATCGTGTTTGAATGTAATTGTGACCTCCCAGGACGAAATCAGTTTAGCTAGCATTTTGGGTATTTTGAGATATACATATCACTGGAAAGTGTACATTCTGCTGATTATTTTTGTACTTGAATAAAGCTTGTACTCAAAAAAATGTAGAAGTTATGTATGTCTAAAGTTTATTAAGTTGTATGACGGCCATTCTGAGAAAATCGACCTCTAAAGTTTTATGTACTCTCTTACACATTTTCCTTAAATTGCTTTATTTGGTGACTCTGACCCAGTTTGCTTCTAATTTTAGCTGTCATTATCTGAAAGGTGCACCAAAGAGCTTTCCATCAGTATAGTACATGTGCAGGTACTGTACAGGTTACGGTTCATAATAAGAGACAAAAATAGGTACTTTTAGTAGGAAATTGCATTCTTTCTGCTGCAATCAGTGCATTAAAATACCATTTTAAATTGATTAATAATATTTTTTCAAGAAAAAAATGTTTCTGGGGGAATAGATTATATAGTCTACAAAAATCAATTTTGAGAAAAAGTCAAAACACCCCAGATAGACCCTTATCACCTTGTCAGCTCCTAGTGCTGTTCGACTGACTGCGAGTTAAGACTGATTTGGGGTGGGAGGTCACAATTGGTTTCCTCTTGTGTTTGAACTGATATTGGTCTAAGTATCAAGTACATTTAGTTTTGGCAGACATGGAAAATTGACCAAACTTGAAAGTGCTCATCGTGTCTTTTTGTTTGAAAATGAAAATGTTCATTTTTTTTTATTTTGATGGAGAGTCACGACAAACGTTTTGATCATTACTGTTGTGTGCATATCTGGACATTTCTGCTTGCTTATTTTTTGAGGGGACTTTTTCATTTTGTTGCTATAAGTTCATTTATGTGCGCTAAGTGTTGACTGACCGACTAGCTAAAATTGCGATCTAACTAATCAGGCAACAGCATCTAAAGAAATGTGTAGTTTGGGACTCTAAGGTCTTTTGATATGATATAATAAAAAAAAGTTTAAAGTTTGTGCAGAGGGATTCATCGCAGTTGGACAGTTCCATGTGTGCTCCACCCAAAGCTGCCAGCAGTTATCTGGCAGACTCCCTGAGTCTGCACAAAACCATATGTGCTGGCAAGGTCTTGAAGTGGCAGGAAGGAGAAGGGGGAAGAGAAGGGACTTATGAAACATAAAACTGACACTACCAGAATGATGGAAACATTAAGATGGGAGCTGTTGAACTAATTTTTAATGTTACAAGCTGGGATTGAACTTGAGATATCAGTTCTTGAGGCGCTGGCTCTATAAAAAAAAACAACTAGCCTGTATTAAAACCATGGCTCGCCCAAGGTTGAACACACAACCCCTGTATTAAGTGCATGACGCTCTGTTACTAGCTATCGGAAAATTGATGTGCTCACCTTAAGACTTGAAATAACAATAATCATAGACAAGACACCCGCTCTTTTTATCAAATCATTTGCAGCCTCACTTTTTCGCACTCATGCAGCCAAGTTATAGCCGTAAAGTAGGTGAGAGTGTTGAAAGACTGGACTGTCTAATTATGAGAGAAAACACCAGTTACCATGGTGAAATGGTCACGCAGAAGATTGCCGATGGGGAGGTCATTGGCCTGAACTCCCAGGGGTCAAGAATCATTATTGGGATTTTTCTGCTCTGACTGACTTCTTCACAGAGTTAACTATGTTGTTAGCTCATTGGGATATTCTTCCTCTTCATGGATTCTCCATTCAGTGTTGCTCAGGTTTTGGGACCTACCACAGGTGTCTGTATCTCTCGGGCCTGGTTGATGCCAGGATAAATATTATGACAGTAGGTGTAGAATACAGGCCTGTCACACAGTCTCAATCATAAGTGGAACTCAATACGTCATGATCATTATCCCCTTCATCATGAAATTATCTATCATCATAATATTGTGAAAATTTTCCCAGATCCTGTGGCCCTTGATGCCTTAATCTTGTGGTAACCTCAGCTTTGGTTTCTTCTGCCACTTCAGTGTTTGTGATGAATTCATGTTGGGGTCTTTGGTGTCAGTGGTTCATGGGGGCTGTCGTTGGAGGGCCTTGGTGGTGGTCCCCTTACTGGAGAGTCTGTCAATCAGTTTGGCACTGTGAGTGAGCAGTTACTGTCTTGATAGGGCCAGGGGTTTAGTAAGCAGTGTCCTTGGTGAATTGGATTGCAACAGGCTCTGTTGAACTCCACTGAAATGACCCAGCGGCATTGCAGGGTCTCGTCAGGTGGGTGCCCCATGGTGGCTTGATGTCTTTGGCTCCTGTGGGACTTCGAATGAATGAACTTGGGATTGGCAGTATGTTGTGGAGCTGGATTGAGTGGTATGGCAACAAAAGTTGGGACAGCAAAATATAAAAATGAACTAAAGGAAAAAGCCATACAGAATATTATAAGTTGAAATTTGTTTCCTGCTTTTGCCATTTAGAACATTCAAATGTGCCACCTGAAAAGTCTAGATGATTGGTTCTCCATCAGCTTTCCGTCTCATCATGAGACCTTCATTGAACAGATAAAGATCTTTGATGAGACCAGAAGCTTATGAAGAACCAGCCATGGAAATTTTCAGGTGACATATTGTGATTATAATAAAAGAACATTACGTAACTCTCTATATGGGTTTTTCCGTGTATATTTTTAGGTGGAAGTGGCGGCCCAGGCTTTATCAATGTGTACCTGAACAAACCATTTGTGGCGAAGGAGATCCAGACCACGTTGACTTTTGGGGTGCAGCCACCCACAGTGGCACAGAAGAAACGAGTGGTGGTGGACTTCTCCTCTCCCAACATTGCCAAGGAGATGCATGTTGGTCATTATCTCAGGGTTTTTTTGTTATTGTTTGTTTATTTGTGTTTGTGTGTGTGTTGTGTGTGTATTGTGTGTATGTTTGATGTGTGCATTGTGTGTGAGCACATTCATTTCAGTATCCTCAAGGCTTTTTTTGGTTGCTGTTTTTGGATTAGTTCTTGCTAAAAATTCCAAGTTCCTTCCATGTGTATGGAGTCCAGACTGTGATTTGCTGCCACTTGTTCATTTGTACAGAGTGTCTTTCACCTGCAGAGTACTTTCAGTAATCTGTTTGTACAGTATCACCAGTCTTAATGTTATCAGAGCAGCATTATGGGAGAAAGCATTTTCAGGTTATCTGTTGAAGATGAGACCTATCGTGTTATTTATTCATTTTAATACAAGGACAATTTCTTCTCTATGTTTATCTTGTATTCACTTATTGCTTTGTGATGTTTATTTATGTATATTCACTTATGCTGTTGAGTTATTATGATAATTCACTTTCTTTGTGTGTTTATTTAGTAATTTCACTATTTCTTTGTTGATGTTTATTATGTTTATTACATATTGCTTTGTGAGTTATTTATGTATATTCACTATTGCTTTGTTGTGTTGTTATGTATATATTCACTTTGCTTTGATGTTATTATGTTATATTCACTTATTGCTTGTTGATGTTTGTTTATGTTATATTCACTTATTGCTTTGTTGATGTTTATTTATGTATATATTCACTTATTGCTTTGTTGATGTTATTTATGTATATATTCATATTGCTTTGTTGATGTTTATTATGTATATATTCCTATGCTTGTTGATGTTATTATGTATATATCACTTATTGCTTGTTGATGTTAAGTATCTATGTATCAACTGATTCATACATTGAACGCATATTTCCTTCACTTGCTGTCTTTACAAAGTACACGCCTGTTCCAACTGTTGACATGTTTACAGATCAACAATTATCGGAGAAAGTGTTTGCCGGCTGTTGGAGTGGGTGGGACATGATGTGCTGCGAATCAACCATCTGGGTGACTGGGGCACGCAGTTTGGCATGCTTATCGCCCACCTGCAGGACAAGTTCCCCAACTTCCTGTCAAAGAGGCCACCCATCTCGGACCTTCAGGCCTTCTACAAGGTCAGACGACTTGAATTAAGCATGGCTAGACCTTTTTGTTAATGAAGACATGTGTAGCAAAAGAGATGCCTCAAAAATACTGTGGAAATGTTTCTTTTGATGTGATTGTGTAGGATACATATATATATATATATGTACTTTTATTAAGAATAATTTCATTTGACAGTGAGGCTTTATTTTCCAGTGGTAAAAGTTAATGGTGAAAAACTGTTTTTCAAATTTGCCATTGCATATCTACTTATATGCCTAGGACATCAAATAGAAAAGAAATGGAAAAATTTGACATGGATGAAGTAATTTGAAAAAATACTTTACAGGACGACAAGTGATTTTCCTGGCAAAGGATTGGTTACTTCTCATCATGAAGAACACATTAGAAACAATGCCATCTATTTTTTTTTCAGTCTCTGCATGAAAGAAAAAAGTTTTGAGACTTTCACAGAATGGAAAGATAAATTTTTATTTACAGCATACGATTTGTTGATAATAATTTTAATTCAGATTTATACCACGTTGGGAAGCATATCTTATGTTACAGTCTAATTCCTAATGGATCTGCTGTTATGTCTTTTCAGATGTCTGTCCATGCCTCGCAGTAATCAATGTTTTTAATGTTTGGTAATTTATTCATGATGTTGTTTATGTATATGTGTTTCAGGAGTCTAAGGCTCGATTTGATGCAGAAGAGGATTTCAAGAAGAGAGCATATCAGTGTGTGGTGAAGCTTCAGTCTTACGAGCCCACACATTACAAGGCGTGGCAGATGATCTACGAAATCTCTATGAATGGTGGGTTACAGTCTGTCTCTGTATCTGTTTTTCTCTTTCCATCTCACTGTTTAAGTGAGTGTGTGTGTAAAATAAAACTAGTGTGATATTTTAGTTGTATTTGTAGTTCTTTCTGGCCTGTTGTCCCTGGGAAGAAATGCATTGCTACAGTACAGCATGGCCACTTTATTGTTTTAACATATTTCTCACTGTGCAGTATCTGCTGAGTTTGCTGACCCAGGACCAAGTTATTTTGTCTGTTTCTGTCAACCCTGTTGGTTGCATCACATAAAATCCTCTGCTTGTTTCTGAATGGATTTGCTTGAAATTTTGTGAAATTGTGTAAGTATGGTTGCTTGCTGTATTGTGCAATTGTCTGTTGCGAAAAAAAAGAAATTGAATGTTCGATTTGACCATGCCCACATATACTGACACTATAAACATTTTGAATGTTGTTTCTCAAGACGGTGACAAACAGCGAAGGAACATGGTTGTCAACGCTGTTCCGCATGTCACTGTCACCACTTTGGACAATCTTTTCGTTGGAATATATATTGTTGCAAAAATCATTGTTAGAATCATTGTTTGACTCTTATTTTCAGCAGCACTGAGATAGTCCTTGAACGTTTTGTCAAGCACTTGCTGAATGATGTAAACATTTTGCTTTGTCACTTCACGTAGCTTGGCAATTTCATCAGTGACATTTGTGACCTTGACCAAGAGCTGAAATGCTGGATTGGAAAGGCAACATCGGCATTCCACCAGCTGAGCAAAGTCTGGAACATCCAAAAGTTTTCTCTTGGAATTAAAATTGAGGTTCTGTATTTGGAATTTGATATCAGCATTGCTCTGTGGCTGTTAAACCTGGCATCTTAAAATTATCCAGGAGAAGAAATTGGTCACCTTTGAACTGTGAAGAGGTCAGGGACAAATCACAACAACTCCCTGTGTCAACAACTATTTCCAGACGGTGCCTCCACTGCTTGGACCATATCAGGAGGCTCCCCACAAGAAGACCTGCAAGTCAGTCCTTTAAAAGGATGCCAGCAATCCAGAGAAAGAGAGGGTGGTCCAGGAAGAGCTGGTGACGAACAGTGGAAAGGGACCTGCGATTGATCAAGAGAAGATGGAACAACACCTGCAGAATAGCTGTGGACAGTGGATGGTCAAGCACCTTGGCTGCCTTGTGTGTTGTGCAATGTGGGAGCAGCTAAGTCATCTTCAGCACTGGTTTTGGCTCTCTGACACACATCCAAACCACCAAAACGTAGGCCACCTTGAGAGCAGGGCCTGAAGGATAACAGAATCTAGGGCGGTATTTCACAGTGATGTGATTATGAGAATGGCAGTTATGCTGTAGAGTTCCATTTTTGATTTCAGCTGCATGACAGGTCTGTACTCTACAATTGCTTCCATAATACATCCAATATCAACCAGGCTGAGGAGATGCAGACACCTGTGGTATTGATCAAGAAATTTAAGCAACATCCTCAATGACACATCCATAAAGTGGATGGGACTTGACTTTGTTTGATCCCAGTCTTTCCTATGAGTCCATTGCATGCTCAACTGTGGGTAGGAGTCAGTCGGAGACCCCCCCCCCCCCCCCCCAAAACAAAAACAAAACAAAAACAAACCACAATAAATTTTTGGACTGCAGGGGGAAAAGGGTGGGGGGTGGGGTCAAACTTATGACCTCCAAGTCATAGTCTGTTGCACTAACGGCTTTGCTAGGTTGACTGGTTTCATTGTCTTTCTGCCTTTTTTCTTTTGCAGAGTTCAACAAGGTGTATGACCGTCTGCATGTTACTTTGACTGATCGTGGGGAGTCCTTTTACCAGGAGAGAATGAAGACTCTGATGAAGGAACTCACAGACAAAGGTGAGGGATATCGCTTTGTTTGAAGTGAAGATTTGGGTGTTGAATTTTTTGACTCATACATCCTGTCCACCACCATCCTGCATTGTCAAATCCTGCTAGCAAAGCAAAAACTTAATCTTTTGACTCCCTCACCTTATCCACCAGCTTCTTGCAGGAAGAGAGAAGGGTTAATGCAAAGGGTTAAGTTTTGCAGTTGGTGAACAGGGTGCAAGAATCAAAGTATTAATGTTTAGCATCGAGATGAATTGTAAGGTGAAGTTGAAGGCTTTCAGAAGGAAAACGCATCAGCATGCGTGCATACTTACACATTATGTACAGTTAAAGAAATGTGAGTGCACATATTGTGCACAACACACAGCACACACACACACACAGACAACATTTACACTCACATACACACACACATACATACTAACACACACAGACACCACACACACTCACACACACACACACACACACACACACACACACACACACACACACACACACACACACACACACACACACACACACAACACACACACACACACACACACAGAACATACAACAACACACCAAGACATCAAACACACATAAAACACACACACAACCACACACAACACACACACACACAACACACACACACACACCACACACACACAACACACACACACACACACACACACACACACACACACACACACACACACACACACAACAACATCTTACCCCTTTGTGACACATGATTGAAAGTCTTTTTTTATCTGGGAGATAATCTTCTGTAACATTTCAGGTGGAGATTGTACAGTTATCCCTCTTAGGACTTAGTTCTTTTCATTGCACTTTGTGAGTGTCCTGTTAAAGATTTAGACTTCATTCTATTTTTGCTTCTTTTTGATTGTCAGTTTTTAATATTTGTTCTGACTTTCCTTGAATGCCATGTGAATGTGGTGAGAAATGAAAAACCCGTGAATTGTTGTATATGCATGCAAATACACCTCTTCACTTGTACATGAAAGAAACCATTCCAAGTATAGCTACAAAATATACAGTACAGAAATGTAAGAACAAGACAAGAACTGCATGTTTTGCCTGTTTATGTCTTGCCAGCAAGTGCTCAAACAATCAACCAACCAACCAACCAAAACCAGGACGAACAAAAGGACAAAAACATTTAGGCACAAAAAAAGTCACAAGCCAGAATCGGAGAAGAAACCCCCGTCAAGCAAGTGTTTCGGCCCGTAACTCCTGACACTCTAATGAGGCCCAGCCGCATCCAGGTCATGACTCCCGGATGCCCCTCTGCTGTTGCCAGTTTTTATTTAATAGAAATTTGTCCTGCTCTGGGAATCAAACTGCTTATCCTAGATGGTCAGGTTGCTCTTATTAATTTTTCATGTTGTTGTTGTTTTGTTGTTGTTGTTATCATTTTTATTATTATTATTATGCATTTGTGAAGTGCTTGTGTTCTTGTGAAATGAGGTGCTGGACAAGTTAGTCATCATATTATTGTCATCATTGTTATTGTTGTTATTATAATTGTTATGACCTTGAAGAAACTGAAATTGAAAATGTGTACATACTTACTTGTGTGCAGGTTTGGTGGAGAAGGATGAAGAAGGGCGGATGGTGATGTACGTACCTGGATACAAGGTGCCGCTGATGATGACCAAGTCTGATGGGGGCTACACGTACGACACTTCCGATATGGCCTGCATCCGCCAACGACTAGAAGAGGAGAAGGCAGACTGGGTTATCTACGTTGTTGACTCGGGACAGGTATGTATTCAAAACAAATGCTACCTGCTTTTCTCACACTAGTGAAACAGCAAGGAAGTTTTAGTCTTTTTCTCTTTAATTTTTGTATTTGGTGTTTGTTCGTTTGTGATCTTACATTTACACTTGACAAAGGCTTGTGATCTTACATTTACACTTGACAAAGGCTTGTGATCTTACATTTACGCTTGACAAAGGCTTTGTGATCTTACATTTACACTTGACAAAGGCTTGTGATCTACATTTATGCATGACAAAGCTTTGTGATCTTACATTTACACTTGCAAAGGCTTTGTGATCTTACATTTACGCATGACAAAGGCTTGTGATCTATATTTACGCTTGACAAACGCAGTTGATCAAATTTGTCCTGTCTTATCTATTTGTATTAAATACGTGTTCTGATTCTATTTTCGTGTTTTTCTGGTACAGATATTATCTGTGCCAGGCTTTTCTTTAATTGTATTTTGTGTATTGAGGCAGATGTTCATATACTGATACAAGGCATGCAAACAGAACAAGAACATTGTACACTTAATGACATTTTCTAGGAGAGCTGATAGGAGAAAGAGATGAGGCTATTACCTGTTGTAGTGCTGTTTGAAGAGATGACTTTGTAGAGCTGTCTTGAAAAAGGGCGAAGACTGTTGGTAATCATTTTTATCTGAAGGAAGAGCGTTCATTGTTTTGGTGCTCAGAAAGAGAAGGGAAGTTGGTTGAAGGTCTTGGTCTTTAATGCAGAGTGCAGATTTTGTGTTTGTGTGATGAGGACTGAGAATTTTGAATGTTTTCGTAGTTTGTCAAGGATGTGTTGTGGGCAGCCAAAAAAGGAGAGAATTGCACTTGTCTAATTTTACACAGACAGGACACTGGCACAGATCAGTGTTTATGCTGTGTGAGAGTCAGGTATAGGCGAGAGTCGCAGGTCCCTTCTCACCCTCTGGCCATTTTGGAGGGAGGGGGGGGGGGGGGGATAGGGTTTTGCGCAGATGCAGGGAAATCTAGATAATTGTCATTGTTGGCTGATTTGGATGGAGTTCGTGTGGGTCTGTGTGTGATGAGTCCTTGAGGACACTAACCCTTTGTCTCCCACACTCTACCCACTAACTGCAAAACCTTAACCCTCTGACTGATAGGGTGAGGGAGTCAAAGGTTCAAGTTTTTGCTTTGCTACCATGATTGACAATGCAGGATGTAATGGACAGGGTGGGTACAGGAGTCAAAAGACTAAAACCCCAAATTTGAAATTTGAATAGAAACATTTCATTTCTCTTGTTCCATTTAAATGCCTTTGAGTTAAGTTAGTACAATTTTGAGTAACACTCCCATTTTACTCACACTTAATTGATTTATCAGATTTGCGCTTAAATATGTAATATTATTATATATTCTCTCTGCCCCAGGCGACTCACTTGTCCACGGTGTACGAAGCAGCCAGACAGCTGGGTTGGAGTGACCCATCCAAACATCGCATTGAACATGTGGGCTTTGGTGTTGTTCTGGGAGAGGACAAGTGAGTGTCTTTATATTTACATATATTTTTTTTGGTCCTTATATGTTGTTTTGATGTTTGTTGTTGTTGTTGCTGTTGCGTTTGTTGTTATGGTGTTGATGTTATGGTGTTGGTGTTATAGTGATTGTGGTGTGGGTGGTGTGTTCTACTGTCTTTAGATTTGATGTTTTGCTTTAGATGTCCATGCTTAGAAATTTAGATGGGTAAAGTAAGAGAAGAGTGTGTGTGTGTGTGTGTGTGTGTGTGTTGTGTGTGTGTGTGTGTGTGTGTGTGTGTGTGTGTGTGTGTGTGTGTGTGGGTGTGTGGGATGTGTGATGTGTGTGGGCATGTGTGTGCATATGAGTGTTGCTTAGAAGTTTGAATGGATAGAGTAAGTGTATGCGGGATGGGGGGGGGGGATGCATGTGTGTGTGTGTGTGAGCATGTGTGTGCGTACGAGTGTTGTGCTTAGAAGTTTGGATCCGTAAAGTAAGTGTGTGTGTGTGTGTGTATGTGTGTATGTGGGTGCATGTGTGAGTGCTTATGTGCTGAAGACTCTTTTTGTGTCCTCATGTCTGGATGTGTATGTCTTTCATTTTCTCTGAGAATTTTTTTTTCCCAGAGATAACCTGTCTCTGAAATTGTATGTCTTTTCTTTGACCCTGTGCCACTGCAGTCCCGCCAGACTCATCATCCTCTTTCTTTTCGATCTGTTTGTGTGTCTGTCTGGTGATTTGTTTGTGTTTCTCTTCTGCTGCTTATGTGTTTTTCTGAGTGTCTGTGTTTTGTTTTTCATGCGTCTTTGTATCTGAATATCTGTCTGTCTGCCTCTCTGTGTTTGTGTCTTGTCTGTGTCTCTGTCTGTCTCTGAATATCTGTCTGTCTGCCTCTCTGTGTTTGTCTTGTCTGTGTCTCCGTCTGTCTCGGAATATCTGTCTGTCTGCCTCTCTGTTTTGTGTCTTGTCTGTGTCTCTGTCTGTCTCTGAATATCTGTCTGTCTGCCTCTCTGTGTTTGTCTGTCTGTGTCTCTGTCTGTCTCTGATATCTGTCTTTCTGCCTCTCTGTGTTTTGTCTTGTCTGTGTCTCTGTCTGTCTCTGAATATCTGTCTGTCTGCCTCTCTGTGTTTGTGTCTTGTCTGTGTCTCTGTCTGTCTCTGAATATCTGTCTGTCTGCCTCTCTGTGTTTGTGTCTTGTCTGTGTCTCTGTCTGTCTCTGAATATCTGTCTGTCTGCCTCTCTGTGTTTGTGTCTTGTCTGTGTCTCTGTCTGTCTCTGAATATCTGTCTGTCTGCCTCTCTGTGTTTGTGTCTTGTCTGTGTCTCTGTCTGTCTCTGAATATCTGTCTGTCTGCCTCTCTGTGTTTGTGTCTTGTCTGTGTCTCTGTCTGTCTCGAATATCTGTCTGTCTGCCTCTTGTGTTTGTGTCTTGTCTGTGTCTCTGTCTGTCTCGAATATCTGTCTGTCTGCTCTCTGTGTTTGTGTCTTGTCTGTGTCTCTGTCTGTCTCTGAATATCTGTCTGTCTGCCTCTTTGTGGGTTTGTCTTGTCTTGTCTTGTCTGTTTCGAATATCTGTCTGTCTGCTCTCTGTGTTTGTGTCTTGTCTGTGTCTCTGTCTGTCTCTGAATATCTGTCTGTCTGCCTCTTGTGTTTGTGCTCTTGTCTGTGTCTTGTCTGTCTCGGAATATCTGTCTGTCTGCCTCTCTGTGTTTGTGTCTTGTCTGTGTCTTGTCTGTGTCCTGTCTGTCTCAGAATATCTGTCTGTCGCCTTCTTGTTTGTGTCTTGTCTGTTCTGTCTGTCTTGGGAATATCTGTCTGTCTGCCTCTCTGTGTTGTTTTGTCTGTTCTTGTCTGTGTCTCTGTCTGTTCTGAATTCTGGCTGCTAGCTTCTGATGTCTCTGTCTGATTTCTATCTGTCTCTCTGAATGTCTGTCCTCTGAATGTCTGTCTCTTGATGTCTGTATAATATCTATCTTGCTTTCTGTCTGTTGAATGTCTGTCTCTGTTCATCTGTCTTTCTCTGAATGTTTTTCTGTCTCTCAATACCTGTCTCTGAATGTTTTTCTGTCTCTCCAATTATCTGTCTGTAAATATCTGTCTGTCTGAATGTCTGTCTGTTTTTAGATATCTGTCTGTCCGTCTCTGATATCTGTGTCTGAATACATATAGATCTGTCTGAATATGTATCTGTCTGAAGTCTGTCTGTCTATTTAATGTCTGTCTGAGTGTCTCTTTTAAATATCTGTCTGTCTGAATATCTGTCTGTTCAATACACATAAATCTGAATATCTATCTTTGTGTGTGTCTGTCTCTTTTAAATATCTTTCTGTCTGTCTCTGAAGTCTGTCTGAATGCATATAGATGTGTCTGAATATATATCTGTCTGAATGTGTGTCTGTCTCTGAATATCTGTCTGTCAGTCTGTAGAATATTATGTCTGTCTGTCTGTCTGTCTGTTTTGTGCACTCTTAGTTAAAGATGGTTTGTGCATTCATTTAGAACTGTGTGTTTTTCCTTAGAAGTTAGATGTGTCATTGTTTAAGGTAAAGCATCAAATTGGCAACTCTACACAGGGAATCACAGATGTGTTTGTGTTTGTGTGTGTGTGTGTGTGTGTGTGTGTGTGTGTGTGTGTGTGTGTGTGTGTGTGTGTGTGTGTGTGTGTGTGTGTGTGTTGTGTGTCTGTGTGTGTGTGGAGAGAGAGAGAGAGAGAGAGAGCACATGCATGCAAGCATATGTGTATATATTGAGCGTTTTGTGTGTGTGTGAGAGAGAGAGAGAGAGAGAGAGAGAGAGAGAGAGAGAGAGAGAGAGAGAGAGAGAGAGAGAGAGAGAGCACATGCATGCAAGCATGTGTGTATATATGTATGTATGAGCGTTTGTGCATATGAGCATGCAAGCACTTGTACATGGATGTGTGCGTATTTCAGTGTTTCTGATTGTCTTCATTTATTCAGAATAACATAAAACCCAGAGTTACAATGATGAACTCTTTCACTGTCGATGCTGCAAAGAGACTGGAGGTAGATGATGGCTAGTTTCCTCATAGACATGTAGGCCTACATGTGCGAGTGTATATAATGGACTAGGAATTTAGTTTAATTTAAAAGAAGGACAAGTCGCCAGCATTTCCACTTTCAGATAATATCTAGATTCCTGTAGAATGCCCCAATTCAGTCAAAAGTTTGTTGTCTTGTTTTTTGGTTTATCTGCAATATATGTATGTATGTAGTATATATATATGTATATATATATATATATATATATATATATATATATATATATATATATATATATATATAGAGGTGTGTTTGACCCTTTGACTTCTGCACTCTGTCCACAACTGCAGAAACAACATAACTCTTTGACTCCTGCACCCTTCCACCAGCTTCCTGTAGGAAGCTGGTGGATTGGGTGAGAGAATCGAAGAGTTTTAAATTTTACTTTGCTAGCATGGTTGACAATGCAGGATGCTGGTGGACAGGGTGTGGGAGTCAAAGGGTTAATGGACTGGAGATTCTGTTCAGTCTGACAGAAGGAAGGAAGCCACCAGCTTTTCCAGTTCCAGATGATGCCTGGATTCTGGTGAAAAGCCTTGTATCAGAAAAGTTTGCATTGGTAATCTCTTGTTTAGGAAAGCTACTCAGAAAACAGATGATGGCTGATTTAGACATGTGCATATATATATATATATATATATATATATATATATAATGAGTGTTTTTAGTGGGCAGGAGATTGTATTGATAGAAGGACGGAAACGTTCAGCTTTTCCACTTTTACATGATGCCTAACTATCTGAAAATGTGTGTAGGGGTTGTGTTGACCCTGGCTTTTGGTTTGGAGTGTGGTTACAGTCCGCTCATCTTTCCCCCATCTGATCTCGCCTGTCTCTCACCTGTCTGCATCACCGGGTTCGGTGTTGATTGCTTTACACTTAGACACCACCGTCACCCTCCAGGCCACTCTGTCTTGACTTTTGTGGACAGTTTCTTGAATTTTTTAGGCCACTGATGTTGGTTATGTTCTCAGTGTTTGAGATTGGAGGTCTGCCTTTCTTTTCCTTTTTGCCACTGTTTTTCCTTGAAAAATGGTTGCTGTGAGGTCCGTGTTCTTGCTGCATGAGGCATTGCCAATGTATTCTAGTCTTCTGTCATGATGACGCACCATCTGATCATCCCCATAAAATGTTTTTTAGTATTTTAGTCTGATGACTTTCTGTTTCTGGCTCTTTGTCTATTCCTGCCTGTCTTGTCTGCCCCTTGTTTGTCTCCTCACTCTCGTTTTCACCTCCCTAATTCCCAGCCTTCATTTTTCAGTTGAATGTTTTCAGTTTCTTGAGGCTCAGTCTATGTTATCTTTTTCTTCCCTCCTCGTCTGTCTGCCTGTCTGTCTCTCTTTCCCTGCCCTGTCTTCTTTCTTTGTACTCTGAGTCTCTTTAGTTATGTCTTTGACTTTGAGTATATTTGTTATTTTTGCCCCTCTGTCTGAATCATGCCTGATTCTTGAAATCTTTCCCTTTCTGAGTCTATCTCTCTCCAAGTCTAAGTTTCACTCATTTGCTGTGTCCTAAGTCTCATTCTCGTTTTCTGCATGTCTTAAGTCTCTCTCACATTGAGTACTCGCTCTGTGTATTTGTAATTCTCTCTCACTCTGAGTATGACTAATTTTAGTCTCTTTCATTCCATGTCTTAGTCTACATATTTTTCATACAGTGTGTCTTAAATCTCTGTCACTCAGTATGTGTCATATATCTCGCTTAGAGTGTGTCTAAGTCTCTTGCGCTCTAAATATGTCTTAAGTCTCTCTTGAGTGTGTCTTAAGTTTGTCTCACTCTGAGGATGTCTTAAGTCTCACTCAGACTGTCTTTCTCGCTCTCTTATGTGAAAGTCTCTCATTTGAGTATGTCTTAAATCTCTCAGTATGCCTTAAATTTCTCATTTAGTGTGTTTTGAGTCTCTTTTCAGTATGTTTTAAGTCTCTCTTGTTCAGTATGTCCTAAGATTCTATCGTTCAATATCTTGTAAGTCTCTCTCGTTAAGTATCTCTCTAAGTCTCTCACACTCTCAATCTGTCTTAAGTCCCTCTCACTCAGAGTCTAAGCTGCTTTATCTGATTCTGTAACTTTGTGTCTGTCTGAGCAGTCTGATTCTCGCAGAGTGTCTGTCTTCTCCCTCTTTCACCTCCTCCGCTTCGATCTCTCTGCCACTCCGTTTCGATCTCTCGCCCCCCCCCCCCCCCCCTTTTCGACCCATTTTGGTTTTAACAGAGCCCATTAGGAAGGACTAAGGAAGATCTCTTCACCTAGAATCAGAACAAAACGAACCAGACATGATGATAATCTACGCATTTGTGATGAAAATGGGGATATAGGCACTTAGCATAAGAGTTTAGTTTTGTGTGTGACTATTATTTGGACATCTGGTATACAAAAATAATTCAGCTTTATGTATGGCTTATGTATGGCTGTTATTCAGCAATTTGCTTACAGACTGTCGCAGCCAAAAAATTGTTTTGGCTGCTAGTTATTCATCAGTTTGTTTACAAATCATCACAGCCAAAAAAGTGTTTTGGCCATTACTTATTCAATAGTTCGCTTACAGGCTTTGTAGTCAAAAAAGTGTTTTGGTTGTTAGTTATTCAGCAGTTGGCTTACAGACTGTCCCAGCCAAAATGTGTTTTGGCTGTTAGTTATTCAGCAGTTTGCTTATAGAATTTCACAGCCAAAAAGTGTTTTGGCCATTAGTTATTCAGCAATTGGCTTACGGACTGTCACAGCCAAAAAAATGTTTTGGTTGTTAGCTGTTCAGCAATTGGCTTACAGATTGTCCCAGCCAAAAAAGTGTTTTAGCCGTTAGTTATTCAGCAGTTTGCTTACAGACTGTCAGTCAAAAAAGTGTTTTGGTCGTTAGTTATTCAGCAATTGGCTTTCAGACTGTCACAGCCAAAAAAGTGTTTTGACCATCAGTTATTCAGTAATTCGCTTGCAGATTGTCGCAGCCAAAAGTGTTTTGGCCATCAGCACCTTACAGACTGTTACAGTCAAAAAAGTTTTTGGCCGTTAGTTATTCAGCAATTTGCTTACAAACCATCAGCCATAAAAGTATTTTGGCTGTTAGTTATTCAGCAGTTCGCTTATAGACTGTCACAGAAAGGTGTTTTGGTTGTTAGTTATTCAGCAATTCGTTTATAGACTGTCACAGAAAGAGTGTTTTGGTTGTTAGTTATTCAGCAATTCGTTTATAGACTGTCACAGAAAGGTGTTTTGGTTGTTAGTTATTCAGCAATTCGCTTATAGACTGTCACAGAAAGGTGTTTAGGCTGTTAGTTATTCAGCAATTCGCTTATAGACTGTCACAGAAAGGTGTTTTGGCTGTTAGTTATTCAGCAATTCGCTTATAGACTGTCATATAGTTATTCAGTAATTCGTTTATAGACTGTCACAGAAAGGTGTTTTGGTTGTTAGTTATTCAGCAATTCGCTTATAGACTGTCACAGAAAGGTGTTTTGGTTGTTAGTTATTAAGTAATTCGCTTATAGACTGTCACAGAAAGGTGTTTTGGTTGTTAGTTATTCAGCAATTCGCTTATAGACTGTCACAGAAAGGTGTTTTGGCTGTTAATTATTCAGCAATTCGCTTATAGACTGTCACAGAAAGGTGTTTTGGTTGTTAGTTATTCAGCAATTCGCTTATAGACTGTCACAGAAAGGTGTTTTGGCTGTTAGTTATTCAACAATTCGCTTATAGACTGTCATATAGTTATTCAGCAATTCGCTTATAGATTGTCACAGCCAGAAAGATGTTTTGGCTGATAGTTATTCATCAGTTGGCTTACAGATTGTCACTGCCCAAAAAAGAGTTTTGGTGGTTAGTTATTCAGCAGTTTCTTACAGACTGTCTCAGCCAAAATGTTTTGGCCGTTGGTTATTAGGCAGTTGGCTTACAGAGTGTCACAGCCAAAAAAGTGTTGTGGCTGTTAGTTATTCAGCAATTCGCTTATAGACTGTCATATAGTTATTCAGCAATTCGCTTATAGACTGTCACAGCCAGAGAGATGTTTTTGCTGTTAGTTATTCATCAATTGGCTTACAGACTGTCGCAACCGAAAAAAGAGTTTTGGCTGTTAGTTATTCAGCAGTTTCTTACGGACTGTCTCAGCCAAAATGTTTTGGCCATTACTTTTCAGCACTTGGCTTACAGACTGCCCCAGGCAAAAAAGTGTTTTGGCTGCTAGTTATTCAGCAGTTTGCTTACAAACCATCACAGCAAAAAAAGTGTTTTGGCTGTTACTTATTCAGTAGTTGGCTTACAGACTTTGCAGCCAAAAAATCTTTTTGGCTGTTAGTTATTCAGCAGTTTGCTTACAAACCATCATAGCCAAAAAAGTGTTTTGGCTGTTAGTTATTCAGCAATTTGCTTACAGACAGTCCCAGCCAAAAAAGTGTTTTGGCTGTTAGTTATTCAGTAATTGGCTTATTGACTGTCACAGTCAGAAAGATGTTTTGGCTGTTAGTTATTCAGCAATTAGCTTACAGACTGTCACAGCCAAAAATATGTTTTGGCTGTTAGTTGTTCAGCATTTTGCTTACAAACCATCAAAGCCAGAAAGATGTTTTGGCTGTTAGTTATTCAGCAGTTGGTCTACAGACTGTCACAGCCAGAAACGTGGTTTTGTTCCCTGTTGATGTTCATTGCTTCTAACAGCCACAATTTATACAGCAATCATCACTTAATGGTGCTTGTACAGTATAAAATCATATATCATTTTAAACATCTGTAAGTAGTTTCTTCCATAATAGCCAAATTGAGAGTAAAGTGTCAGTACTTGGTGATGTTAAAAAAAACTGTTGTCCTTTAAGTAATTGTGTGATGACGGCACATATAGGGCCTACACTTGAAAACTGTTAAATGTCAAAAGAGATTGTTCCTACACGAATTCATGATGACACTCGGTCATTAATGCATAATTATGATATGGCCCTGGCACCAGTATAACTACCCATTATAGTCTAGATCACTTCCCTCTGTTATGAAAACCATGGGCATTTAGCGAGAGAGAGAGAGAGAGAGAGAGAGAGAGAGAGAGAGAGAGAGAGAGAGAGAGAGAGAGAGGTGGGGGTGGGGGGTATGACACGTGATCCTGGCATGGTTGCAACTGATCGCTGCCCTAAGGTTTAAGTGAATGATTGTGGACATTTAGGACAGGGAATTGGGGGTTGAAGCACAGAAAGCCTGCAGGCATAATCCCATCAAGATGAATGCTTACATCACCGTAGTCTATCAGATTATAGACTGGAAAGGGCAGGTCTAAAAAGCCTGCATCCTGTGTACAAATGAGCCGTGTACTAATTCTACAAAACCTGCATCCTGAGCACCCTATGTACAAATGAGACATGTACTAAGTTTACAAGCTAAGCACCCTATGTACAAATGAGACGTACTAAGTTTACAAGCTGAGCACCCTATGTACAAATGAGACATGTACTAAGTTTACAAGCTGAGTCCCTATGTCCAAATGAGACATGTACTAAATTTACAAGCTGAGCACCCTATGTACAAATGAGACATGTACTAAGTTTACAAGCTGAGCACCCTATGTACAAATGAGACATGTACTAAGTTTACAAGCTGAGCACCCTATGTACAAATGAGACGTACTAAGTTTACAAGCTGAGCACCCTATGTACAAATGAGACATGTACTAAGTTTACAAGGCCCACATCCTGAGCACCTATATACAAATGAGACGTGCTAAATTTACAAAGCAAGCACCCTAAGCACCCTATGTAAGTCTACAGACCCTACATCTTGAACATCCTATGTACAAATGAGAGGTGTACTAAGTGTACAAAGTGTACAAATGAGAGGTGTACTAAGTGTACAAAGCATGCATCCTGAGCACCCTATGTACAAGTGAAAGGTGTACTAAGTGTACAAAACATGCATCCTGAGCACCCTATGTACAAGTGAAAGGTGTACTAAGTGTACAAAGCATGCATCCTGAGCACCCTATGTGCAAGTGAAAGGTGTACTAAGTGTACAAAGCATGCATCCTGAACACCCTATGTACAAATGAGACCTGTTCTAAGTCTACAAAGCAAGCACCCTGAGCACCCTATGTACGAATGAGACCTGTTCTAAGTCTACAAAGCAAGCACCCTGAGCACCTATGTACGAATGAGACCTGTTCTAAGTCTACAAAGCAAGCACCCTGAGCATCCTATGTACAAATGAGACATTATTAAGGCTACAGAATCAACATCCTGAGCACCCTATATACAAATGAGACATTTGCAATCTCGCTTCAGAGAGCACATCAAAAACAGTGGGCTGATAAAAACATGTGGACCAATGTGGAGTGAAGATGATGGACGTGAATAATGTCACGATATTAGACGCAACAACCCGGGGAGAAACATTTTTGATGACGCTTGAAGCATTGCATATAAGAGAATTGGGACCTTCGATCAACACCAGAGATGAGTATCGAAGCTGACAGCTGACAATTAAGCTGTAATCATTTTGTATGATCGCTTCACATCCTAAGGTTTCTTGTTTAATGCTGATTTTTGTTGCTTGGTTTGGTAACATTTGTGTTATTTTCTCCTTTTCCAGAACTCTGATGATGAGCGAAAGGCTCGAAATATTTCAGAAGAACTTCAGACATGGTTTGCCAATAAAAAGTAATGTGTTATATGTATGTGTGTGTGTATATATATGTTTATATATATATATATATATATATATATATATATATATATATATATATATATATATATATATATATGTATATATGTATATAAATATATATATATGTGTGTGTTTGTGTGTGTGAGTGTGTGTGTGTGTGTGTATGTGTGTGTGTGTGTGTGTGTGTGTGTGTGTGTGTGTGTGTGTGAGGAGAGAGAGAGAGAGAGAGAGAGAGAGAGAGAGAGAGAGAGAGAGAGAGAGAGAGATGTCAGAACTTTGAAAGTCTATTACATTGACAGTATCAGGCTGCAATAAACAGCATACATAGACTGGAAGAGAGAAAGGTGGAGGACAGAGAGCCAGGCCAAGAGAGAGGGGAGAAAGAGCAAGAGACTTGAGACTTGAGATGATTTCCTGACAAACGTTTGCTCAGATCACATCAGAGATACACAGTTGAGTAATTTTAAGTGAGTATAAATATTGGAATATAACTATGCATAGATATACATTTTTGACAAACACACTTAGGGAAAGGGAGGGGGAGAGAGAGAGAGAGAGAGAGAGAGAGAGAGAGAGAGAGAGAGAGAGATAGAGAGAGAAAGAAAGAAAGAGAGAGAGAGGAGAGAGAGAGAGAGAGAGAGAGAGAGAGAGAGAGAGTATGCAGTTGCAAGGCGTGCAGTAGGAGGAGATGGGAAGAAACCTGGAACATGAAAACAGTTTTCATAGTTTTAGCCCTGGACCTTCTTCAAGACGAAACAATACTAATATGGCATGACCACTTTTCAAATTGCAGAATTCATCTCACTTCCCCTCGGACATCGTGTTTGCCTCCCATCTCCGCAGTTCTTACCATTACTCACAGCACACATTATGATATCGTTTTAGTCCTTTTCTCCCACTGGACGAAGCAGCAGGGAAGTTTGAGTGTTTTTCTTCTAATTTTCGTGTTTGATTTTTGTTTTATGTGATCTTTGTGTGCGCTTTTTGGCAAGTTGGCCCAAAATTTGCTCGTGTCTTGTCTTGTATTAAATACGCGTTCTGATTCTATTTTGGTGTTTTTCTGGTTCATGAAAACACTTTATTACTCGAGGATAGTAGCATTAGGTCCTGGTGGATCTGTCTTACTACTAGTCCTTGCTATTCCACACATACAAAGAAGAGGAGAGAGTGTGTTTAATCCTGCAACTTGTCCAAACCGTATGCATGATGAATGGTGTATGAGAGTAGGGACCGACTACAGACTGCAGAGACACGATGAATTGTGTGCAGTTGTCAGCCTATGGGAATCACTGCGTGATGTACTGGAATGATTCTTCTTTCTCTCGACAATAGAGAAGGCAGCAGCATGTCTTTTGTTCATCCCTGGAGAGGGAATACTACTGTCTGCATGGCAGAATAAATAACACTGGCCATGCAACCAAATGCCCACTTGTATTGAAGGGGTGTATCTGATTTTTCCCATTATTTCTATGGTTATAGGCAGTATGCAAAACAAAACAAAACACGACCCCCCAAAACAACAACAACAACAACAACGAAAAACCCAAACAACAAACAAACAACCCCCCCCCCCCCCCCCGTGCAGTAGGCTTTTGTCTGTTTGAGTTGTGTGGGACAGCATAGGGGAGTGGGGATGCTTTCTGTACTCTCAGATCCATTTTTTGTGTGCAGAATTTTCTTGGATGCATGCATGGACGTTGTTTTCCCCTTGCTGCTGGTGGTGTAACTGTCTGCATATTCTGTCTTTGATGGCCATGCATGCTGATTGTTTTTTTTTGTTCCCATAAGCTACAGGACACTGACATGGTTCACAGAATCTTTAACTCTTTGACTCCCGCACCCTGTCCACCAGCATCCTGCATTGTCAAATGTTCTAGCAAAGCAAAAACTTAACTTTTTTGACTCCCCCACCCTGTCCACCGGCATCCTGCATTGTCAAATGTTCTAGCAAAGCAAAAACTTAACTTTTTGATTCCCTCACCCTATTTACCAACTTTCTGCAGGAAGCTGGTGGAGAGAGTTAGGGAGTCAAAGGGTTAAGTTTTTGCGGTTGGCGGATAGGGCGCGGGAGTCAAAGGGTTAATGTACATATATGTGATGTTCTGCGTGCGTGTATACACACAAGGAGTTTAGGCATAGGTAGTAGGCCTGCACACATGCTGACTTGGGACATGGGAAAACAATTTCCACACTTTACTCACCATGTGGGAGGTACCCAGGCAGTATCGAACTCAGACCTTCTGATTGTTGTGCCTGTCGGAATATTGTCCTTTGTTACCTCTTCAGGCTTAAAATGTTTTTTCCAGATGGGATTGGTAGCTGAATGGCAATTGAGAAAATCACAAGTTCAGTAAAGAAGGAAGTAAGTCAGTTCCTGCCCTTCACACAGGCATTGATATTAAAGATATAGATCCCAGGGCTCAGGTGTTAACACGTTTCAGTTTCCTAGACGTGTGCTTAATGTTTAAACTTTTTGTTCTACATAGTTTTCATAAAAACAGTGCAATAATTTCAGCATTTATCAGGCTTCTAGAAGATTGGGACATATTGTATACCTGGGCCAGGACTCCTGACGGGGGGTGGGGGTGGAGGGTGGGGGTGGGGTGTACTCCCTGGGCAAGATTGTTCACGTCTGCTGCAGAATCCTCGTACCTGTGCAGCTGTCTGGTGCAGGGGTCACCCAGGGTAGACTGACAATGTGACACCGCCAAAAGCATGACACTCCTCCAGTGCTAGCCTACTTGTGGGACAACAGTGTGGCCTCAGGACAACAACCGTGGACATTGAAAAACTGGCTGTACTGATGCAGTAGCAGCATAACAGAAGTATCGTCGTTGCCATTGACATGTTTGGAGTGTTGTTGTTGCAATAGCAGTGGGGGCAAAAGAACAAGGGGGGCATGGATGTTTGTGACACTGGCCGCATGATGAAGAGTGCTTGTTTCCCCTGGGGGCGTTTGGGTTTTGTTACTGTGAAGACATTGTTAGATGGTCGTGGCAGGAGAGAGTTGTCTGATTATATCTAGAAATGGACAAGGAGACAAGCAGCTTGCTCTGTTGCACTTTTGTGATATGATCGATTCACTGTGCCTCGGGGCTTACGAGCATACTGGCATACTAGAGATGATGTGTCATTCTGCTAGCTTCATTACAAATTGTAACATCGTGGCAAATTTCTGTTATTAGAAAAACAGATGTTAAAAAGAATCAACTTGCAAATTATTCTGACAAAGAAGTTTATCTCCCCCATGGGGATGCCAGGGGCTCTTTCAGTATAAATAGCATCCCCCACCTTCTGGAAATTCTGTTCCTCTTTTCTGTTACTCTCTTTGTTTCTGCCTTGTTCCTTCGCTTTCTGTCATTTCTACCTATCATTTTCTGCCTCGCTGGTCCGTTCACCTGCATGTGTTCGATAAAGCCTTTTTGGTTTTTGGGAAACGAGATATGCAGAAGCGATTTTATGTAATTTAGGCTCGTTTTTGTGTATGCTGTAGTGTCCTTATTTATGTTTAAGTTTATATTCAGATTTGTTTTTTAAATCATCTCTGTGAAAAATTGGTCTGAGTGGTCTACGCTGGGGGCATCTGCATAAAATTATGTGCGCGACTGCATTGATGTGTGTACTTAGTTTTCTTTTCCTTTTTTCCTGTTGAAGTATTGTACATGTTCTGAAACGGTTATAGATCTCATTTGGCTCTTTGCAGTCAGCTGGGCTTTAAACAAAAATAGCAACAACAACAGTTTATGATAAAATTACAACATAGGAACAGAAAACAAAAGAGACTTGAGAAAAAATGCTCACGTTTCGGTCAGTAATATTCTCCACGTATTGAATGGAAAACGTGTGACAACTTTCCAGATGGAAAACTGTCGTGGTGAGCTAATTTGAGAGAATGACATGTTATCTTCAAGTATCAAAAATTGAAATGAGAAAAAGCAAACAAACAAACGAAAAAATTCCTTTGTTGTTCACAGTTGACCGGTTTGTGAGATAAATGCTGTAGGTGTGTGTGTGTGTGTGTGTGTGTGTGTGTGTGTGTGTGTGTGTGTGTGTGTGTGTGTGTGTGTGTGTGTGTGTGTGTGTGTGTGTGTGTGTGTGCGCGCGCGCGCGTGCGTGCGTATGCGAGCGTGCGTGCGTGCGTGCGTGCGTGTGTGTTTGTGTGCGGATCAACACACTCTTTTGTGTAGGGATCAGAGAGCTGTACAATTACTGAAGGTAGAGATGGGAGAGTCAGACCTTTCAGTTTTGCCTCGTTCCTTTGTCATCTTACAGATAACACAATTGATTTTCCCCCTGTCTCTTCTCTTCTCTTCTCTCTCTCTCTCTCTCTCTCTCTCTCTCTCTCTCTCTCTCTCTCTTTCTCTCTGTCTGTCCTGGTCTGTCTTTCCAGACCACAACCCAGCTCTGGAACCTCTTCATTGTGTGGTGAATGCAACATACGTGTGCTTGTTTGCATAGTGAAAGACTCCCGCACCCCGTCCACCAACTGCAAAAACTTAACCCTTTGATTCCCTCACCCTACCCACCAACTTCCCGCAGGAAGCTGGTTGTTAGGGTGAGGGAATCAAAGGGTTAAGGTTTTGCTTTGCTAGCATGGTTGGCAATGCAGGATGCTGGTGGAGAGGGTGCTAGAGTCAAAGGGTTAAGGAAAGCAGGTTCTGTGTACATGGTTCTTGTGCACGTTTGTTTAAGGAAGGAAGGTTCTGTATGTATGGTTCTTGTGCATGTTTGTTTAAGGAAGGAAGGTTCTATATGTATGGTTCTTGCGCATGTTTGTGTATGGAAGGAAGGTTCTGGTGCAGACACCATGTTTGTGTGCTTGTTTTTATAGGGAAAGAAGGATCTATGTGTGTGGTTCTTGTGCATGTTTGTGTGGGAGAAGGTTTTATATGTGGTTCTTTAACAGGCAAAGAAGGATCTTTTTATGTATTTTGTGCATGTTTATGTAGGGAAAGCAGATTCTGTGTACATGGTTCTTGTGCATGTTTGTGTACAGAAAGTTCTGTGTGCATGGTTTTTGTGCATGTGTGTGTAGGAAAAGACGGTTCTGTGTGTATGGTTCTTGTGCATGTTTGTGTAAGGAAGGTTGTGGTGCAGACACCATGTTTGTGTGCTTGTTTTTATAGGGAAAGAAGGATCTGTGTGGTTCTTGTGCATGTTTGTGTGGGGAAAGAAGGTTTTATATGTGGTTCTTTAACAGGCAAAGAAGGATCTTTTTATATATTTTTTGTGCATGTTTATGTAGGGAAAACAGATTCTATTTATACAGTTCTTGTACATGTTCGTGTAGGAGGGTTCAGTGTACATAGTTCTTGTGCATGTGTGTGCAGGAAAAGACGGTTCTGTGTGTATGGTTCTTGTGCATGTTTGTGTAAGGAACGAAGGTTCTGGTGCAGACATCATGTTTGTGTGCTTGTTCGTATAGGGAAAGAAGGATCTATGTGTGTGGTTCTTGTGCATGTTTGTGTGGGGAAAGAAGGTTTTATATGTGGTTCTTTAACAGGCAAAGAAGGATCTTTTTATGTATTTTGTGCATGTTTGTGTAAGGAAAGAAGGTTCTGTGTATATGGTTCTTGTGCATGTTTGTGTAGGGGAAAATGGTTCAGTATATATACATAAAGTTCTTATGTATGCTTGTGCAGGGAAAGAAAGACTGTACGTGGTTCTTGTCCATGTTTGTGTAGGAAAAGAAGGTTCTAGGGATATTGTTCTTGTGCATGTTTGTTTAGGAAATTTCTGTGTATATGGTTCTTGTGCATGTGTATGTTGGAAATTTCTATGTATGTGGTTTTTGTGCATTTTTATGTAGGAAATTTCATGTATATGGTTCCTGTGCATGTTTGTGTAGAGAAAGAAGGTTCTATGTATATGATTCTTGTGCATGTTTGTGTAGGGAATGAAAGGTTCTTTTTGCATGTTTGTGAAGGGAAAGACGGGTTCATATATGTTTTTTGTAGGGAATGAAGGGTTGTTGTGCATGTTTGTGTAGGGAAAGAAGGGGTTTTGTGCATGTTTTTGATTGAAAAAGGGTTGTACGTTTGTATAGGGGAAGAAGGGTTTTTGTGCATGTTTTTGATTGAAAAGGGTTGTACGTTTGTATAGGGGAAGAAGGGTTTTTGTGCATGTTTTTGATTGAAAAAGGGTTGTACGTTTGTATAGGGAAGAAGGGTTTTTGTGCATGTTTTTGATTGAAAAAGGGTTGTACGTTTGTATAGGGGAAGAAGGGTTTTGTGCATGTTTTTGATTGAAAAAGGGTTGTACGTTTGTATAGGGGAAGAAGGGTTTTGTGCATGTTTTTGATTGAAAAAGGGTTGTACGTTTGTATAGGGAAAGAAGGGTTTTGTGCATGTTTTTGATTGAAAAAGGGTTGTACGTTTGTATAGGGAAGAAGTTTTTTTTGTGCATGTTTGTATATTGAAACGGGTTTGTTGTGCATGTTTGTGTATGGAAAGAAAGGTTCTTGTATGTTTGTATTTGGAAAGGAGTATTGTGCATGTTTTTGTATGGAAAAGAATGTTCTTGTATGTTTGTGAAGGGAAAGAAGGGTTATTGTATATGTTTGTGTATGGAAAGAAGGATTCTTGTATATGTTTGTGTAGGCAAAGAATATTTTTTCTTGTATATGTTTGTGTAGGCAAAGAATATTTTTCGCATGTTTTTATAGACAAAGACGAGTTATTGTGCATGTTTGTGTAGGAAACGAAGGGTTCTTGTGCATGTTTGTGTGGCCTGGGAAAAGAAGGGTTCTTACATATGTTTGTGTAAGGAAAGAAGGGTTCTTGTGCATATTTGTGTGGGGAAAGAAGGATTCTTGTGCATGTTTGTATAGGAAACGAAGGGTTCTGTGCATGTTTGTGTAGGGAAAGAAGGGTTGTTTTGCATGTTTGTATAGGGAAAGAAGGGTTCTTGTGCATGTTTATGTAGGGAAAGAAGGGTTCTTGTGCATGTTTGTGTAGGGAAAGAAGGGTTCTTGTGCATATTTGTGTGGGGAAAGAAGGGTTCTTGTGCATATTTGTGTGGGGAAAGAATGGTTCTTGTGCATGTTTATTTAGGGAAAGAAGGGTTCTTGTGCATATTTGTGTAGGGAAAGAAGGGTTCTTGTGCATATTTGTGTAGGGAAAGAAGGGTTCTTGTGCATGTTTATGTAGGGAAAGAAGGGTTCTTGTGCATGTTTATGTAGGGAAAGAAGGGTTCTTGTGCATGTTTATGTAGGGAAAGAAGGGTTGTTTTGCATGTTTGTGTAGGGAAAGAAGGGTTCTTGTGCATATTTGTGTGGGGAAAGAAGGGTTCTTGTGCATATTTGTGTGGGGAAAGAAGGGTTCTTGTGCATGTTTATGTAGGGAAAGAAGGGTTCTTGTGCATGTTTATGTAGGGAAAGAAGGGTTCTTATGCATGTTTGTGTAGGGAAAGAAGGGTTCTTGTGCATATTTGGGGAAAGAAGGGTTCTTGTGCATGTTTATGTAGGGAAAGAAGGGTTCTTGTGCATGTTTGTGTAGGGAAAGAAGGGTTCTTGTGCATGTTTGTGTAGGGAAAGAAGGGTTCTTGTGCATGTTATATGTAGGGAAAGAAGGGTTCTTGTGCATGTTTATGTAGGGAAAGAAGGGTTCTTGTGCATGTTTGTGTAGGGAAAGAAGGGTTGTTTTGCATGTTTGTATAGGGAAAGAAGGGTTCTTGTGCATATTTGTGTGGGAAAGAAGGGTTCTTGTGCATGTTTATGTAGGGAAAGAAGGGTTCTTGTGCGTGTTTGTGTAGGGAAAGAAGGGTTCTTGTGCATATTTGTGTGGGGAAAGAAGGGTTCTTGTGCATGTTTATGTAGGGAAAGAAGGGTTCTGTGCATGTTTATGTAGGAAAGAAGGGTTCTTGTGCGTGTTTGTGTAGGGAAAGAAGGGTTCTTGTGCGTGTTTGTGTGGGGAAAGAAGGGTTCTTGTGCATATTTGTGTGGGGAAAGAAGGTTCTTGTGCATGTTTGTGTGGGGAAAGAAGGGTTCTTGTGCGTGTTTGTGTAGGGAAAGAAGGGTTCTTGTGCGTGTTTGTGTACGGAAAATCTAAAGGTTCTTGTATGTTTGTGTTTGGAAAGGAGTGTTGTGCATGTTTGTGTTGTATGTCAGTGTAGGGAAGGACGGTTTTGTGCGTGTTTGTGTCGGCTAAGGTTTTTTTTGCATGTTTTTGAAGGGGAAGATGAGTTCTTGTGCATGTTTGTGTAGGGAAAGAAGGGTTCTTGTGTGTGTTTGTGTAAAGAAAGAAGGGTTCTTGTGCATGTTTGTGTACAGAAAGAAAGATTCATGTGCGTCCTTTTGTAGGGAAAGATGGGTTTGCTGATATGTTTGTCTAAAGAAAGAAAGATTTTTGTGCATGTTTATATATGGAAAGAAGGGTTCTTTTTTCGTGTTTGTGTATGGAAAGAAGGATTCTTGTGTTTGTTTGTGTAGGGTAAGGAGGTTCTTGTATATGTTTATGTTTGGAAAGAAGAGGTTTTTGTTTTTTTACATGTTTTTGAAGGAAAGATGAGTTCTTTTGCATGTTTTTGTAAAGAAAGAAGGGTTGTTGTGCATGTTTGTGTAGGGAAGGAAAGGTTCTTGTGCATATTTGGGTAAGAAAGGGAGGGTTCTTGTGCATGTTTATGAAGGGAAACTAGGGTTATTGTGTATGTTTGTGTGGGGAAAGAAGGGTTGTTTGTGTGGGGAAAGAGGGCCTTTTGTACATGTTTGTGTATGGAAAGAAAGATTCTTGTGTATGTTTATGAAGGGTAAGGAGAGAACGTTCTTTTGCATGTTTGTGTACGGAAAGAAATGTGGTTTTGCAAGTTTGTGAAGGGAAAGGAGATTTTTTGTGCATGTTTGTGTCGGGAAAGAAAGGTACTTGTGCATGTTTTTGTTAGGAAAGAAAGGTGGTTGTGCATATTTGTGTAGGGAAAGAAAAGTTGTTGCGTATGTTTGTGTAGGGAAAGGAAGGTTGTTGTGCATGTTTGTGTATGGAAAGTATGGTTCTTGTGCATGTTTGTTTAGGGAAAGAAGGGTTGTTGTGCATGTTTGTGTAGAAAAAGAATGGTTCTTGTGCATGTTTGTGTCGGGAAGGTAAAGTTGTGTATGTTTGTGTAGGAAAGAAATGTTCTTCATGTTTGTGTAGGGTGAGAAGGCGTTTTGTGCATGTTTGTGTATGGAAGGAATGGGTTTGTTCGTGTTTGTCTAAGGAAAGAGGGAGTCTTGTGCATGTTTTTGTAGGAAAAGGTTTTTGCATGTTTTGTTAATGAAAGAATGGTTGCTATGCATGTTTGTGAAGGGAATGAAGGGGTTTTGTGCATGTTTGTATCAGAAAATAAGGGTTTATGTGCATGTTTGTGTAGATAAAGACGAGTTCTTGTGCATGTTTGTGTATGGAAAGAAGGGTTGTTTTGCAAGTTTGTATAAGAAAAGGATTGTTGTGCATGTTTGTGTAGGAAAAGAAAGGTTCTTTTGCATGTATCCAACAAAACAAGACAAAACAAGCGCAAATTTTCGGCCAACTGGCCTTTGTCAAGCGCGAACGCACGGTCACAAACAGATCACAAACACCAAACAATGGATAATAAAAACAGGACTAAAGACTTCCCTGCCGCCTCGTCCAGTGGGTAAGAAGGGGACCAAATGGATTTTGTTTTGTTGGATACGCGCTTACATTGGTTTTCTTGTTCTTCTGGTTCCTGTTTGCTTGGGCGCGGGCAGTCACACTTGTTTTGGTTCTTTTGCATGTTTGTGTAAGAAAAGAAGGGTTGTTGTGCGTGCTTATCAAGGAAAGCGGGATTGTTGAGCATGTTTGTGTAGGAAAAGAAAGGTTCTTTTGCATGTTTGTGTAAGAAAAGAGGGTTGTGCGTGCTGATTAAGGAAAGCGGGATTGTTGTGCATGTTTGTGTAGGGAGAGAAAGGATGTTGTGTCTGTGTATGGAAAGAAAAGTTTGTGCATTTTTGTGTAGGAAAGAAAGATGTTTGTGCATGTTTGTGTAAGGAAAGAAGGGTTCCTGTGTATGTTTGTGTAGAGAATGAAGTTTTTTTGCATGTTTGTGTAAGGAAAGAAGGATTGTTGTGCATGTTTTTGTAGAGAAAGAAGGGTTGTTCAGCATGTTTGTGTAGGAAAAGAAGGGTTGTTGTGACTGTCTAGGGATGTAAGGGTTGTTGTGTATGTTTTTGTAGAGAAAGAAGGGTTGTTGTGACTGTTTGTCTAGGGATGCAAGAGTTGTTGTGTATGTTTTTGTAGAGAAAGAAGGGTTGTTGTGACTGTTTGTCTAGGGATGCAAGAGTTGTTGTGTATGTTTTTGTAGAGAAAGAAGAGTTGTTGTGACTGTCTAGGGATGTAAGGGTTGTTGTGTATGTTTTTGAAGAGAAAGAAGGGTTCTTGTGCGTGTTTGTGGAAGGAAAGCAGATTGTTGTGCATGTTTGTGTATGGAATGAAGGGTTGTTGTGACTGTTTGTCTAGGGATGAAAGGGTCAGCATATGTTTTTTCAGGACGATGTATGTAGGACTAACTCTCCAGCTTTGCCGCTGTCTGCTGCTCATCTGATGAAAAACGAGATCGATTTTTCTCCTCTTTCCCCCGTCACTCCCTCCACGGTCCGAAAACCTGGGAATCTTTTTCTTGTGTCTGGTGCGTGCTATGCGACCGTTTGCCTTCAGCCGTTGGTAGTGTCTATCTATGATTTTTTTTGTCAGTCCTAGACTCTCCTTCTCCTGCTTCTCCTTCTGCCCCCCCTCCCCCCCCCCCAGCTCTCTGGCATTGATTTTGTCCTACCCATAGACATGGATAGGGATGGGGAGACAGGCAGTTGGCTTATTGACACCATAGACATGGATAGGGATGGGGAGACAGGCAGTTGGCTTATTGACACCATAGACATGGATAGGGATAGGGAGACAGGCAGTTAGCTTATTGACACCATAGACATGGATAGGGATGGGGAGACAGGCAGTTAGCTTATTGACACCATAGACATGGATAGGGATGGGGAGACAGGCAGTTAGCTTATTGACACCATAGACATGGATAGGGATGGGGAGACAGGCAGTTGGCTTATTGACACCATAGACACGGATAGGGATGGGGAGACAGGGAGGCAGGCAGTTGGCTTATTGACACCATAGACATGGATAGGGATGGGGAGACAGGCAGTTAGCTTATTGACACCATAGACATGGATAGGGATGGGGAGACAGGCAGTTAGCTTATTGACACCATAGACATGGATAGAGATGGGGAGACAGGCAGTTAGCTTATTGACACCATAGACATGGATAGGGATGGGGAGACAGGCAGCTTATTGACACCATAGACATGGATAGGGATTGGGAGACAGGCAGCTTATTGACACCATAGACATGGATAGGGATGGGGAGACAGGCAGTTAGCTTATTGACACCATAGACATGGATAGGGATGGGGAGAAGGCAGTTAGCTTATTGACACCATAGACATGGATAGGGATGGGAGACAGGCAGGCAGCTTATTGACACCATAGACATGGATAGAGATGGGGAGACAGGCAGGCAGCTTATTGACACCATAGACATGGATAGGGATGGGGAGACAGGCAGTTAGCTTATTGACACCCTAGACATGGATAGGGATGGGGAGACAGACAGTTAGCTTATTGACACCATAGACATGGATAGGGATGGGGAGACAGACAGCTTATTGACACCATAGACATGGATAGGGATGGGGAGACAGACAGTTATTGACACCATAGACATGGATAGGGATGGGGAGACAGCAGCTTATTGACACCCTAGACATGGATAGGGATGGGGAGACAGACAGTTAGCTTATTGACACCATAGACATGGATAGGGATGGGGAGACAGACAGCTTATTGACACCCTAGACATGGATAGGGATGGGGAGATAGACAGTTGGCTTATTGACACCATAGACATGGATAGGGATAGGGAGACAGGCAGTTAGCTTATTGACACCATAGACATGGATAGGGATGGGGAGACAGGCAGTTAGCTTATTGACACCATAGACATGGATAGGGATGGGAGACAGGCAGCTTATTGACACCATAGACATGGATAGGGGATGGGGAGACAGGCAGTTGGCTTATTGACACCATAGACATGGATAGGGGGGACAGGCAGCAAGCTCTGATTACTGTAGACTTGGATAGGAGGGGAGAAGGCAATTTAGCTCTGCACTCCTATGGATATGGGATAGGGAGAGCAGTTACTATTGTACACCATAGACATGGATAGGAGAAGCGGCTCTGTAACCCATAGACATGGTAGAAGACAGGCAGTTAGCTCATTCACACCACAGATTTGATAAGGAGAACAGGTAGCAGCTCATTACACCATAGATTGGTAGGAAGACGGGCAGTTAGCTATTCACATCATAGACATGAGATAGGGAGACAGGCAACTAGCTCTGCTATACCATAGATGATGGAAAGGTGTCAAATTGGTAGGAGACAGCTAGCTCTGTCACACCATAGACATGGATAGGGAGACAGGCAAATTAGCTCTGTCACACCATAGACATGGATCTGGTGACAGACAGCTAGCTGTGCACACCATAGACAGGACAGGGAGACAGATAACTAGCTGTGCACACATAGACAGACAGGGAGACAGAACTAGCTGTGTCACACCATAGACAAAGGGAGACAGACAACTAGCTGTCACACCATAGACAGGACAGGGAGACAGTAACTAGTGTGTCACACCATAGACAGACAGGGAGACAGACAACTAGCTGTGTCACACCATAGACAGACAGGGAGACAGAAACTAGCTGTGCCACACCATAGACAGACAGGGAGACAGATAACTAGCTGTGTCACACCATAGACAGACAGGGAGACAGACAACTAGCTGTGCCACACCATAGACAGACAGGGAGACAGACAACTAGCTGTGCCACACCATAGACAGACAGGGAGACAGATAACTAGCTGTGTCACACCATAGACAGACAGGGAGACAGACAACTAGCTGTGCCACACCATAGACAGACAGGGAGACAGAACTAGCTGTGCACACCATAGACAGACAGGGAGACAGACAGCTAGCTGTGCCACACCATAGACAACAGGGAGACAGACAACTAGCTGTTGCCACACCATAGACAGGGATCAGGGAGACAGATAACTAGCTGTGCACACCATAGACAAGACAGGGAGACAGACAACTAGCTGTGTCACACCATAGACATGGACAGGGAGACAGACAACTAGCTGTGCCACACCATAGACATGGACAGGGAGACAGACAACTAGCTGTGTCACACCATAGACAAGGACAGGGAGACAGACAACTAGCTGTGTCACACCATAGACAGGACAGGGAGACAGACAACTAGCTGTGTCACACCATAGACAAGGACAGGGAGACAGACAACAGCTGTGTCACACCATAGACATGGACAGGGAGACAGACAACTAGCTGTGTCACACCATAGACAGGACAGGGAGACAGACAACTAGCTGTGTCACACCATAGACATGGACAGGGAGACAGACAACTAGCTGTGTCACACCATAGACATGGACAGGGAGACAGACAACTAGCTGTGTCACACCATAGACATAGGGAGACAGACAACAGCTGTGTCACACCATAGACATAGACAGGGAGACAGACAACTAGCTGTGTCACACCATAGACATAGGACAGGGAGACAGACAACTAGCTGTGTCACACCATAGACATGGACAGGGAGACAGACAACTAGCTGTGTCACACCATAGACATGACAGGGAGACAGACAACTAGCTGTGCACACCATAGACATGGAAGGGAGACAGCAACTAGCTGTGCACACCATAGACATGGACAGGGAGACAGACACTAGCTGTGCCACACCATAGACATAGACAGGGAGACAGACAACTAGCTGTGCCACACCATAGACATGACAGGGAGACAGACAGTTGTGCACACCATAGACATAGACAGGGAGACAGACACTAGCTGTGCCACACCATAGACATGGACAGGGAGACAGACAACTAGCTGTGTCACACCATAGACATGGACAGGGAGACAGACACTAGCTGTGTCACACCATAGACATAGACAGGGAGACAGACAACTAGCTGTGCACACCATAGACATAACAGGGAGACAGACAACTAGCTGTGCCACACCATAGACATGGACAGGGAGACAGCAACTAGTGTGCCACACCATAGACATGACAGGGAGACAGACACTAGCTGTGCACACCATAGACATGACAGGGAGACAGACAACTAGCTGTGCACACCATAGACATGGACAGGGAGACAGACAACTAGCTGTGTCCACACCATAGACATGAACGGGAGACAGACAACTAGCTGTGCCACACCATAGACATGACAGGGAGACAGCACTAGTTGCACACCATAGACAAGACAGAACTAGCTGTGCCACACCATAGACAGACAGGGAGACAGACAACTAGCTGTGCCACCCATAGACAGGACAACAACTATGTGCCAACCATAGACAGACGGGAGACAGACAACTAGCTGTGCCACACCATAGACATGACAGGGAGACAGACAACTAGCTGTGCCACACCATAGACAGACAGGGAGACAGACAACTAGCTGTGCCACACCATAGACAGACAGGGAGACAGACAACTAGCTGTGCCACACCATAGACAGGGAGACAGACAACTACTGTGCCACCCCATAGAACAGGGAGACAGACAACTAGCTGTGCCACACCATAGACAGACAGGGAGACAGACAACTAGCTGTGCCACACCATAGACAGACAGGGAGACAGACAACTACTGTGCCACACCATAGACAGACAGGGAGACAGACAACTAGCTGTGCCACACCATAGACAGACAGGGAGACAGACAACTAGCTGTGCCACACCATAGACATAAGGGAGACAGACAACTAGCTGTGCCACACCATAGACAGACAGGGAACAACAACTAGCTGTGCCACACCATAGACAGGGAGACAGACAACTAGCTGTGCCACACCATAGACATGACAGGGAGACAGACAACTAGCTGTGCACACCATAGACAGACAGGGAGACAGACAACTAGCTGTGCACACCATAGACATGGACAGGGAGACAGACAACTAGCTTGTCACACCATAGACATGACAGGGAGACAGACAACTAGCTGTGTCACACCATAGACATGACAGGGAGACAGACAACTAGCTGTGCACACCATAGACATGGGAGACAGACAACTAGCTGTGTCACACCATAGACATAGACAGGGAGACAGACAACTAGCTGTGTCACACCATAGACATGACAGGGAGACAGACAACTAGCTGTGTCACACCATAGACATGACAGGGAGACAGACAACTAGCTTGTCCACACCATAGACATAGACAGGGAGACAGACAACTAGCTGTGCACACCATAGACATGACAGGGAGACAGACAACTAGCTGTGCCACACCATAGACATGACAGGGAGACAGACACTAGCTGTGCACACCATAGACATAGACAGGGAGACAGACAACTAGCTGTGCCACACCATAGACATGGACAGGGAGACAGCAACTAGCTGTGCACACCATAGACATGACAGGGAGACAGACAACTAGCTGTGCACACCATAGACATAGACAGGGAGACAGACAACTAGCTGTGTCACACCATAGACATGACAGGGAGACAGACAACTAGCTGTGCCACACCATAGACATGACAGGGAGACAGACAACTAGCTGTGCCACACCATAGACATGACAGGGAGACAGACAACTAGCTGTGCCACACCATAGACATGACAGGGAGACAGACAACTAGCTGTGCCACACCATAGACATGACAGGGAGACAGACAACTAGCTGTGCCACACCATAGACATAGACAGGGAGACAGACAACTAGCTGTGCCACACCATAGACATGACAGGGAGACAGCAACTAGTTGTGCCACACCATAGACAGACAGGGAGACAGACAACTAGCTGTGCCACACCATAGACATAGACAGGGAGACAGACAACTAGCTGTGCCACACCATAAGACAGGGAGACAGACAACTAATGTGCCACACCATAGACAGACAGGGAGACAGACAACTAGCTGTGCCACACCATATAGACAGGGAGACAGACAACTAGCTGTGCCACACCATAGACAGACAGGGAGACAGACAACTAGCTGTGCCACACCATAGACAGACAGGGACAGACAACTAGCTGTGCCACACCATAGACAGGAGAGACAGACAACTAGCTGTGCCACACCATAGACAGACAGGGAGACAGACAACTAGCTGTGCCACACCAAAAGACAGGGAGACAGACAACTAACTGTGCCACACCATAGACAAGGGAGACAGACAACTACTGTGCCACACCATAGACAGACAGGGAGACAGACAACTAGCTGTGCCACACCATAGACAGGGAGACAGACAACTACTGTGCCACACCATAGACAGACAGGGAGACAGACAACTACCTAACTGTGCCACACCATAGACAGACAGGGACACAGACAACTAGCTGTGCCACACCATAGACAGGGAGACAGACAACTAGTTGTGCCACACCATAGACAGACAGGGAGACATACAACTAGCTGTGCCACACCATAGACAGCGGAGACAGACAACTAGCTGTGCCACACCATAGACATGGACAGGGAGACAGACAACTAGCTGTGCCACACCATAACGACAGGGAGACAGACAACTAGCTGTGCCACACCATAGACATGGACAGGGAGACAGACAACTAGCTGTGCCACACCATAGACAAAGGGAGACAGACAACTAGCTGTGCCACACCATAGACAGAGAACAGGGACAAAGACATGGAGAACAAACTGCTGTGCCACACCATAGACAGACAGGGAGACAGACAACTAGTGTGCCACACCATAGACATGGACAGGGAGACAGACAACTAGCTGTGCCACACCATAGACATGAGGGAGACAGACAACTAGCTGTGCCACACCATAGACATGGATAGGGAGACAGACAACTATTGTGCCACACCATAGACATGGATAGGGAGACAGACAACTGATTGTGCCACACCATAGACATGGATAGGGAGACAGACAACTACTGTGCCACACCATAGACATGGATAGGGAGACAGACAACTAGATTGTGCCACACCATAGACATGGATAGGGAGACAGACAACTGATTGTGCCACACCATAGACATGGATAGGGAGACAGACAACTAGCTTGTCACACCATAGACATGATAGGGAGACAGACAACTAGCTGTGCACACCATAGACATGGACAGGGAGACAGACAACTAGTTGTGCCACACCATAGACATGGATAGGGAGACAGACAACTAGCTGTGCCACACCATAGACATGGAAGGGAGACAGACAACTAGCTGTGCCACACCATAGACATGGACAGGGAGACAGACAACTAGCTGTGTCACACCATAGACATGACAGGGAGACAGCAACTAGCTGTGCCACACCATAGACATGGATAGGGAGACAGACTAGTGTGCCACACCATAGACATGGACAGGGAGACAGACAACTGTGTGCCACACCATAGACATGGACAGGGAGACAGACAACTGCTGTGCCACACCATAGACATGGACAGGGAGACAGACAACTGACTGTGCCACACCATAGACATGGACAGGGAGACAGACACTGGTGTGCCACACCATAGACATGGACAGGGAGACAGACAGCTGGGTGTGCCACACCATAGACATGGACAGGGAGACAGCTGCTGTGCCACACCATTGACATGGACAGGGAGACAGACACTGCTGTGCACACCATAGACATGGGCAGGGAACAGACAACTGCTGTGCCACACCATAGACATGAGACTAGGAAGACAGACAGAGAACTTGTGTCACACCTAACATCAGGAAGTGCTGTCACATAGCAGGATAGGGAGACGACAACTAGCTGTGCCACACCATAGACATGGATAGGGAGACAGACACTAGCTGTGCCACACCATAGACATGGATAGATTGCACACGAGACAGAGAAGAACTAGCTTGCCACACCATAGACATGGATAGGGAGACAGACTTGGCTGTGCCCACACCATAGACACGGAAGGGAGATAGACACTGCTGTGCCACACACCATAGCACATGGAAGGGAGACAGAACTAGCTGTGCCACACCATAGACAGGATAGTGACACAACCTGCTGTGTTCACTACCTAAAGACAGATAGTAAGAACCTTAAACTGCTGTGCATACTACCTAACACAGAGAGACAGTACACTTAACCTGCGTGCCACTACCATCAAGACAGGAGATAGACTAACCTGCTGTGCCACACCCCAACACAGAGAGACTAAGTTGAACAACCATGCTGTGTCACCCCTTTCAGCTACCCTGCAACACTAGTAACCTAAGGATCAGGAACACCAACCAGCTGTAGGCTGTTCCAGCACCATAACAGGAAGGAGAACTTAAACCTTGCTGTGCTTTGCTACCCTCAAACAGAGAGATAGTAACCTAACCTTGCTTGTCTTCAGCTACCTCAGACATGAAAGAGACCTAACCTTGCTGTGTCGTCCAGCTACCCTCAACAACAGGAGAAGTAACTTAACCTTGCTGTGTCTAGCTACCACCATAGACATGGCAGAGGATACAGTAACTAACCTTGCTGTGTCTCAGCTACCCTCAACACAGAGATAAGTAACCTTAACCTTGCTGTGTCATTAGCTACCTCAACACAGAGAGAAAGTAACCTTAACCTTGCATGTGTCATTAGCTACCCTCAACACAGATAAGTAACCTTAACTTGCTGGTAGTTCAGCTACCTCAACACAAGAGATAAGTAACCTTAACCTTGCTGTGTGTCATTAGCTACCCTCAACACAGGAGAAGTAACCTTAACCTTGCTGTGTCATTTAGCTACCCTCAACACAGATAAGTAACCTTAACCTTGCTGTGTCGTTCAGCTACCCTCAACACAGAGATAAGTAACCTTAACCTTGCTGTGTCATTTAGCTACCTCAACACAGAGAGATAAGTAACCTTAACCTTGCTGTGTCATTTAGCTACCCTCAACACAGATAAGTAACCTTAACCTTGCTGTGTCATTAGCTACCCTCAACACAGATAAGTAACCTTAACCTTGCTGTGTCTTTCAGCTACCTCAACACAGAGATAAGTAACCTTAACCTTGCTGTGTCATTCAGCTACCCTCAACACGACAGATAAGTAACCTTAACCTTGCTGTGTCATTTAGCTACCCTCAACACAGATAAGTAACCTTAACCTTGCTGTGTCATTTAGCTACCCTCAACACAGATAAGTAACCTTAACCTTGCTGTGTCGTTCAGCTACCCTCAACACAGATAAGTAACCTTAACCTTGCTGTGTCATTTAGCTACCCTCAACAAGATAAGTAACCTTAACCTTGCTGTGTCATTTAGCTACCCTCAACACAGATAAGTAACCTTAACCTTGCTGTGTCTTTAGCTACCCTCAACAAGATAAGTAACCTTAACCTTGCTGTGTCTTAGCTACCCTCAACACAGAGTAAGTAACCGTGTTAACCTTGCTTAGTGGTCATTTAGCTACCCTCAACAAGAGATAAGATAACTGCTTTAACCTTGCTGTGTCATTGTGTGTCTACCTCAACACAGATAAGTAACCTTAACCTTGCTGTGTCATTAGCTACCCTCAACACAGAGATAAGTAACCTTAACCTTGCTGTGTCATTAGCTACCTCAACACAGGTAAGTAACCTTAACCTTGCTGTGTCATTTAGCTACCTCAACACAGAGAGTAGTAACCTTAACTTGCTGTGTCATTAGCTACCTCAACACAGATATATAACCTTAACCTTGCTGTGTTCTTCTAGCTACCCTAACACAGATAAGTAACCTTAACCTTGCTGTGTCATTTAGCTAGCCTCAACACAGAAGATAAGTAACCTTAACCTTGCTGTGTCATTTAGCTACCCTCAACAAGATAGAACAACCTGCTGGTATAGACCCTAGCAACACAGATAAGTAACCTTAACCTTGCTGTGTCATTTAGCTACCTCAACAAGAGAGATAAGTAACCTTAACTTGCTGTGTCAGTTCAGCTATCCTCACACAATAAGTCTACTTCTGTGATAGCACAAACAGATAAGTAACCTTAACCTTGCTGTGTCATTTAGCTGCCTCAACACAGATAAGTAACCTTAACCTTGCTGTGTCATTTAGCTACCCTCAACACAGATAAGTAACCTTAACCTTGCTGTGTCGTTAGTACCCTCAACACAGAGTAAGTAACCTTAACCTTGCTGTGTCTTAGCTACTACCCTCAGTTCCAATTGCTTGTGACAGTAGCCAATGGACTGAAGATCTTGATATCTTGTGTTCAGTCCTATCTATCTAATGTGTCTGTGTGTATTTGTAGTATGAGATAGTACTTGACCGTGCGGTGTTGTATATAAGATATGTATACCGTTACCTTGTGTGTGTTATGTGCGTGCGTGCGTGTACCAGTATTATGTGTGTCGGCTGTGTGAGTGTATAGTGCTGTGTGTGTATCTGACTATGTGCGTGCGTGTTGTGTGATGACTGTGTGTTGTGCAGTGTGTTGTCATGGCTGCGCGGTGTGTGTTGTGTGTGTGTGTGTGTATGTGCGTGTGTGTGTGTGCATTGTCGTGTGTATGTGTAGAGTGAGTTTGACTCCATGGACAGGTTATCGCTCCGTTTTGCAAGTAAAGCGCTCTTAGAAGTGTAGGGGTTGCATTCGACAGCCACAGAACCATGTGACTGATGTTAAGGGGAGTATGAGAAGTAGAGGTGCACCACAGTACGGGAGGAAAGGAAAGGGAGAGGGAGAGAGAGAGAGTGTGTGTGTGTGTCTCAAAGAGAGAGAGAGAGAGAGAGAGAGAAGAGAGAGAGAGAGAGAGAGAGAGAGAGAGAGAGAGAGAGAGGATAAATTAATGTTTTGTCACATCAAAGTCGACTTCTTTGGAGACGAATGTGGAGTTGTATTATCTGGAGATACGCTGGCCATTGACACGCAAGATAGCGAGAACTTGGAATAAGAGAAACTGGAATTTATTGAACTGTTCATTGTGTGCTCAGACAGTTGCAAACACACTCAACCCAAATCTGTCAGCGATGACCAGAGAGAGTTTTTGAGACCCCACAAAACCTTTGAGAATGAGACATCGAGATGGATGGAGAACGGGCACTCCATTCTTTACTGACCCTTTTACTCCCGCACACTATCCACCAACTACAAAAACTGAACCGTTTGACTCCCTCACCTTATCCACCAGCTTCCTGCAGGAGGGAGACAAAGGCAGGAAGGTGGTGGATAGGGTGAGGGAGTCGTAGGGTTAAGTTTTTGTTTTGCTAGCATGGTTGGCAATGCAGGATGCTGGTGGGCAGGATGTGGGAGTCAAAGGGTTAAATTTTTGCTTTGCTAGTAGCATGGTTGACAATGTAGGATGCTGGTAGGTAGGCAGGATGTGGGAGTCAAAGGGTTAAGTTTTTGCTTTGCTAGTAGCATGGTTGGCAATGCAGGATGCTGGTGGGCAGGATGTGGGAGTCAAAGGGTTAAACTGTAAATTCTCAGCACAGTTGGAGCAGGCCAGTTTCTGAGTTGCTGGCTTGGACCAGAGTTTGTTGTTTCGGGTATGTAAAAGAAATCTGCCCACAATTGTATGGACACATGGACACGGAAAGAGTGTGCGAGTCGAGAGTACTCCATTATGGTCAATCAGAGAGAGAGAGAGAGAGAGAGAGAGAGAGAGAGAGAGAGAGAGAGAGAGAGAAGAGAGAGAGAGAGGATAATTAATGTTTTGTCACATCAAAGTCTACTTCTCCAGAGACGAATGTGGAGTTGTATTATCTGGAGATACGCTGGCCATTGACACGCAAGATAGCGAGAACTTGGAATAAGAGAAACTGGAATTTATTGAACTGTTCATTGTGTGCTCAGACAGTTGCAAACACACTCAACCCAAATCTGTCAGCAATGAATGACCAGCAGAGAGTTGTTGAGACCCCACAAATCCTTTGTGTGTGAATGAGACATCGAGATGGATGGAGAACGGGCACTCCATTCTTTACTGACCCTTTTACTCCCACACACTATCCGCCAACTACAAAAGCTTAACCGTTTGACTCCCTCACCTTATCCACCAGCTTCCTGCAGGAGGGAAAACAAATAGGCAGGAAGGTGCATGTGATAGGATAGAGGGGAGTCAAGGGTTAATTTTTGTTTTGCTAGCAATGGCTTTGGCAATTGTAGGTAATGCTTTGATGGGCAGGATTGGGATGGGAGTCAAAGGGTTAAACTGTAAATTCTCAGCACAGTTGGACAGGAGTTTTTCACGCTTGGACCAGAGTTTGTTCGGTATGTAAAACTGGAGTAAGGGTTTGAATTTCAGCAGTGCAGGTACTCCCCTATCCACCAGCTAGTAACGAAGCAGGAAGCTGGTGGATAGGGTGAGGGAGTCAAGTAGGCCTACTAACGAAGCAGGAAGCTGATGTATAGGGTGAGGGAGTCAAAGGGTTAAGTTTTTTTTTGCTAGTAGCATGGTTGACAATGTAGGATGCTGGTAGGTAGGCAGGGTGTGGGAGTCAAAGGGTTAAGTTTTTGCTTTGCTAGTAGCATGGAGAGTTGTTGTTTTGGGTATGTAAAAGAAATCTGTCTACAGTTCTGTGGACACTGAAAGAGTGTGCGAGTCTGGAATACTCCACTGTGGTGTGTGTGTGTGTGTGTGTGTGTGTGTGTGTGTGTGTGTGTGTGTGTGTGTGTGTGTGTGTGTGTGTGTGTGTGTGTGGTGAGTGGTGAGTGGTGAGTGGTGAGTAGTGGTGTGTGTGTGAGTGAAGAGAGAGAGAGAGAGAAGAGAGAGATATTTCCAGATACGATATCATGTCCGTCTGTTCTCGTGCAGATTGAATGGGGATTTGCAAAAATTCCTTCCAAGTTCACATTCTTAAAAACAAAAATCCAATAAACTTTAAGATCCTTAATTTAAATAACGCCACAAGCTGACACATTTAAACACTTTCTTTAAATTGTTTGGTTCTTTGAGTTTGGTACCCTTTAAGGCGCTTTGCTTCATAAAAAACAACAACAACAGATTAGACTTGTAGATGCAAAGTCGGCTGCTGGGAGGAGAGTAGGTACATCGAAGTTATGTTGTAACCTGAGCCAGGTTCATCAAACAGTCTTCCAAGAAAATCATATTTGATAATTTTGTTTGGATCATACCTCCTCTTCCTCCCCCTCCTCAGCGTACTACTAATGATAATGATAGTAACAGTACTAATAACAGTAATAATGATAATGATGATGATGGTGATAAGAAAGATATAATAGAAATAATAATAATGATGATAATGATGATAATAATAATAAATAGATGATGATGAAGATGATGAGAAGAAAAGAAGAGGAAGAATAATAATGACGATAATGATGATAATGTTAATGATGATAAAGACAATAATAATAGAATGATGATAATGAGGATAGATGATACTATTGGTGAGGTAATAGTAATGATATTAATGATAATGATAACACGAACGATGATAATAATAATATTAGTATTTAGATGATAATGACAACAGTAATTCAAACAATTGTAATACTAATAAAAATGACGGTAGTAACAATGGTGATAATAAACCATTCCTGTATAAAAAATATACCTCACAAAGTAACAAAGAACATTAAAAGATATTTGTTTGCAACGTCGAGTGTCGCTTGAAGCCCTGGTTCTCATAGTATTTGACAAAGAGGGGGGGGGGGGGGACATGTTGCTCCCCATGGGGATGCTGAGGGCTCTTTCAGTATAAATAGTATCCCACCTTCTGGAAATTCTGTGCTAGATATTTCCTCTTTTCTGTCACTCTCTTTGTTTCTGCCTTACTCCTTTGCTTTCTGTCATTTCTTCCTATCATTTTCTGCCTTGTTGATCCATTTAGTTGTGTGCATTCAATAAAGTCTTATGTGTTTCCTCTTAGGATTGATAATTGGGTACTATATTAAATACATTTTAGGCTCAAGGGAATGAGATATGCAGAAGCCATTTTAGGTGATTTAGGCCCGTTTTTATATGTTATAATGTCCCTAGTTATGGTTCAGTTTGTATTCAGGTATGTTTTTTAAACCCCCTGTCTGATAAATTGGACGGAGTGGTCAACGCCAGGGGCATGTCCTTAGATAGTGTGCGCGAATGCATTGATCTGTACTAAATTTTCTGTTCCTTTTTTCCCCCTGTTGAAGTAGTACGTGTGTGTCTTGAAACGGTTATAGCCCTGATATGTCTCTACGCAGTCGGCTGGACTTTAAGCAACAATAAGAATGAGAATGTTGCTAATTCCAACGAAAGTTTTTGTTATTAATTTTTTTAGGATCATCGCACTCAGGGAGATTACCTTTGTACCCACCTTTTTTTTTTTTTATTCATCCCACTTTCTACGCCTCATTTACGGCCACAGAAGCTAGCTGGCCCTGTTTTTGCAATGCAGTGATGATGATGTCGATGAGAACGATTATCAGATGCTTATTTGCAGTATGGAGTTTCCATCTAGGATTGAGACTGCGTGACAGGGTTGTGCTCTACGCTTACTATCATGATATACCCTGGCATCAACCAGGCCCGAAAGAAACAGCGGTGCTGGTCAGAAGATTTGAGCAACACCTTCAGTGATGCATCCGTGGAGTGGATGAGACTTGACCGTTCGGTCCCAGTCTTCCCAATGAGTCCATAGCACGCCCAACTCTGGGTAGGAGCCGTTTAGATCCGAAAAATCCACAAAGATTTATTTTTGAAGGGACTGATGGGGGTTCGAACCCACAACCTTCCAGTCAGAGTAGTCCGTTGCGTTAACCACTACACCACAGCGATTGGTCAGCAGCGAAAGGTTTTGCCCACATGAACACATTTCCCCTCGCGGTTTGGCGTTCCCGGCGTGATCGATTGAACAAAAGAAATTGAGAAGAAGCGGCCCTTGGACGTCGAACCCCAACGCCATCTTTCATCCCCACTTTTCTCCCAGTTTCCACAAGGCCCCAAGTCGTTTGTCTTCCTTCTGTGTCTCAATTTTTCTTGTTTACTTCCAGTTCCAGCCTCCTCTCAGTCCTTCCCTCTTTGCCTGTCTCTGCTTCTTTCGTTCTCTGTCTGGAACCAGAAAAATACCAAAATAGAATCAGAACGCGTACTTAATGTGACAAGACTGGACAGGCGTACATTTTCGGCATCTGGATTTTTTCAAGTGTAAACTTAAGACTGAAATAACTTGCTTTTCCACTAAGGTTTGTGTTTGTCGTTTCTTATATGTTGTCTTGCGCTTTCGCTTGACAAAAGCCAAGTTGGCCGAAAATTTGCGCCTGTCTTGTCTTGTTAAATTGAACACG
>CM060310.1:89278521-89321021 GCA_030674185.1 Monoplex corrugatus | reverse complement strand
GGTGCATAATGAGGTAATATATTCTGAGGGCGATAAAGCTGTCTAGAGAACAATGAAGTGAAACTGCAAGTTTTTTGGCCGAAAATTTACACCTGTCTCGGTTTTGTGTGTGTGGTGTGTGTGTGTGTGTGTGTGTGTGTGTGTGTGTGTGTGTGGTGTGTGTGTGTTGTGTGTGTGTGTGTGTGTGTGTGTGTGTGTGTGTTCTCGTTACTTTTTAAAGTCTTAGGTACTATCTCTCAGGATTGATAATTGGGTACTTATATAGACTGCATTTTGGGTCTCGGGGAAATGTGATACACGGAAGCAATTTTAGGCAATTTAGGCCCGTTCTTATATGTTTCAGTGTCCTTAGTTATGTTTAAATTTGTGTTTAGGTATTTTTTTTTAAAATCCCGTGTGTGATGAATTGGACGGAGTGGTCAACGCCAGGGGCATCTTCTTAGATTAAGTGCACGAATGCATTGATATGTGTATTTCATTTTCTGTTCCTGTTGAAGTATGTTTTTTGAAACAGGTCATAGCCCAGATACGACATACGCAGTCGGCTGGGCTTTAAACAAGAATGACAGTAGTAACAGTAACAGTAACAACTTTTTGATGTGTGGTTTTGTTTCCCCTTTGTTTGAATGTTGGCAGTCGCTTTGATTTCGATTTCTTGACAGTTCAAAGCCGTCATACAGTGTGATTACCATGCTCTTTTCTTCTTTATACATACAACTACAACATACATACATACATAATACATACATACATAATACATACATACATAATACATACATACTACATACTACATACATAATACATACATACATCTACATACTACATAATATATATGTATGTATGTATGACTGAGGAGGGAGTCGTTTTGGATGAACAAAATGAAAACCATATTTCCTCTGGGCCTGAACTCTGTCAATTGACGTCACAACAATATCGAGTCGAGACTACGTAATGTAGCCTACGTAAAATATTCTGATGTGTTTGTGTAGCATATCGTAGTCAGTGACTAAAGTCCCCTTGAGGAAGGCGGGTGTACCGCCGAAAATTTGGGAAATTTTTACATCGATTTGTTGCCTTTTCTGTGCACATGCTGCTTCAATTATATATATATATATATATATATAATATATATATATATATATATATATATATATATATATATATATATTATGTTGTGTGTGTGTGTGTGTGTGTGTGTGGTGTATGCGTTTTTTGAAAATATTTTTTTAAGGATCATCGCGCTTAAGGTGGTTACCTGTGTTCATCTTTTTTTTTCGTCCCATTTTCTACGCCACCATAATGACCATAGAAGCTGGAACAGTTTGTACAATATGGATGATGATGATGATGATGATGATGTCGATGAGGATGACAACCATGATGCTATGGAGTTCCATCTAGGATTGAGACTGCGTGACAGGGTTGTACAGTACGCTTACTATTATAATATATCCTGGCGTCAACCAGCCCCGAGAGATACAGACACCAGCGGTGCGGGTCGGAAGAGTTGAGCAACATCCTCAGTGATGCATCCGTAAAGTGGATAAGACTCGACTGTGCGGTCCCAGTCTTCCCAATGAGCCCATAGCTCGTCCAACTCTGGGCAGGAGCCGGTTGGAGCCGAAAAATCTCACAACGATTTTTGAAGGGACTGATGGAGATTCGAACCCCCAAACCTTCCAGTCGGTAGTCCGTTGTGCTAACCACTACGCCACGGCGACTTGTTACTTTTCATCCTTTTTTTTCTGTCTGTCTGTCACCCCCCCTTTTTTTTGTCTGTTTGTCTGTCACCCCCCCACCCCCCCCCCCCCCCCCCCCCCCCCCAACATAAACACTGTTTCCGCATTGACACGGACTGCACTGGCGGCAGTTCGTTTGTCTTTTTCATGCAAACATCCGCATGCAGGTTTTGTTGTTCCTGGGTCACTTTTCTGTTTGCCCGGTTTTGCCTTGTCTCTGTCTCGTGTCCCTCTAGTTGTCGTTCTGTCGCTGTCTTTCTGTCAGTCTGTGCCCCAGACTTCTGTGTGTGTTCCTGTTTGTTGTGTGTGTGTGTGTGTGTGTGTGTGTGTGTGTGTGTGTGTGTGTGTGTGTGTGTGTGTGTGTGTGTGTGTGTGTGTGAGAGAGAGAGAGAGAGAAGAGAGAGAGAGAGAGTGTTGAGTGTGTGTGTGATTGAGAGAGAGAGAGAGAAAGAGAGAGAGAGAGAGAGAGTATTCACAGCTGTATCTGTGCATGTATGTGTATGTGTGTGTATTTGTGATATCTCTGTATACAGGTCTGACCAGATGATATTACTGTGACAGTTCTGATCCTCAGGACAGTCTGTCAGTGACACACTAAAGCCACTGTCCCACGATACATACATAACATATATATGTCCACCGCACAATGTAAAATTGATCATCTAAAGGCACATACAGTAACACACACACACATACACTCACACACACACACACACACACACACACACACACACACACACACACACACACACACACACACACACACACACACACACACACACACGAACACACACGAACACACACGCCCACATACGAACACACACGCACATACAGGCACACACTCTCTCTCTCTCACAAATACAGACACACACACACAGACACAGGCATACACAGACACACAATACACACACACACTCACAAATACTACACACAACACACACAACACACACACACACACACACACACACACACACACACACACACACACACACACACACCACACACACAACACACACACACACACACACACACACACACACACATAAAACACACACTCAAATACACACACATCTACATGTACGTCTCTCTCTCTCTCTCTCTCCTTCTCTCTCTCTGTCTGTCTTTCTGTCTGTGTTACACACATGCACTCTCGTTACAATCAGACGTGTGCACCGAGGAACCCTTGTGCTCGATATTTCATCATACCACAGCACCGGAGTGTCATTCTCTGGAGTCAGCGTGCAGTGAAGTCATATTTGATAGGCCGACTCCTAAACGTAAATTGAGAGAGACGCAAATGGCTCTGTCTCACAATATGATTTGATCGCCGCCTTATGCCACATGTTCGCGAGCGTGTAGAGCTGAATAACATTCCGGCGTCATTCCGCTAACGTCAGTTCAGTTTTGTGTCAGACTTCTGTGATTAGACAAATAGACGATAACAGTCAGTCAACTTGCCAGTTATTGTGGATGGAGAAGTTTACGATAAAAAAAATACTTCCCAAGACTGAAAAACAGAAAATGAAACATCAGAAGACGTTCCCATCTTGGTTACCAGTATGTAAACAAATCATGGTCACGTTAACGAACCACTGCTTACAAAGCAGCAAGTTTTTAAGTTGTTTTCTTATTTCACATCCCTTTATGAGGATTATGACCGAAATGAACAAATCGTCTGAAGTCTGAAGCGTCAATCTTTAAGTGGTGTCAGCGTTAATTTGATATGTAACCCTTTAGAACAAGTTGGAATCAATGATGAGGCTGCAACCGGTCAGAAGTAAACTGAATTACCAAGGTGTTTTCATGCACACAATTGTTATTGACTTTGTTATAAACAGTTGTGGTTACTCTGCTGTCCGTTTTACCCTAAATATCTGTGACTGGCTTTGATGCCCATTTCGCTGTAAATCTCTGTGACTAACTTTGCTGCATGGTTGCCCCACGGTATGGCTACAGGCTGTGTTGCTGTGAGGAAGCAGAAAGGGCATTAGAGCGTCAGTCAGCTACAGCCAGATGAGGGTATCGTTATCAGATCATTCCTAAAGCTACAGAGAGCACTACCACCTTCTGTGTGGAGAGTAGCAAGAGTGCTGATGTTGACCCATCACGGGCCACAACAGACTTAGCGCCCATATGAAGTGAAAGTTCAAATTCATGCGATCACCAAACTACCCCAGCGGTCAAGATGACCAGACAGTGGAATGCTTAGTGCAGCATTGTCACCGCCATCAAATACAGCGACATGGCAGACTACTGCTCTTCAGACCATTAAGCTCCCTGGCAGCTGTCAAGAAAAGGGAGAAGAATAGCAGGGTTCAGACATTCGCCTGCCTATAACAAAACTCGAGGTTCCAGGGTTCGTTTCCCGTTGAGGTCTCGACTTTTCTCCTCAGTTTGACTTGAAAATATGACTGAACGTCTAGTCCTTCGGAAGGGGACGAAAAACGAGTCGGACCCGTGTGCCTTCTGGCTGTGCACGCTAAAGATCCCACCGCAGTTGAAAATCGTGAAGAACAGTGTAGTGCCCAGCTGCCTTGGTATAAAACATTGGAGAGTTAGTTGATTTCCCAGGTCCCACCCCTTGAAGACCGTTTAGCCTTCTTGCCTTTCTTAAGTCTTGGTTAAAAAAAATGTGAATATGAATATAAATTTGAAGTGAGGGAGAGGGAATGGGCACCGCCCTCGTGGTGCTGGCCCCGGGAAAAGTTGAGGTCTCTGTCACCTCACTCCCCTACGACCCAGGGTTATGGACTATCTAGGTAGGACCTCAGAACCTGGCCAGCTCATGGGTTTATGTGCAGGCTTAAGGCTTGTGCCGTGATCATTCTGGATCTTCTCCATCACATGGCGCCTGTGACGTTAGTGCATATAGAATTGATTCCGAGCGCGGAGACGTCATCTTGAGAAATTGAAACTGAAACTGTCAAGAAGTGGGGGAAAAAAAACAGCCATAGTTTTATATGGCTTGACCGCGTAGACACCGTAGAAGGATGAAGAAGACAGGCAGTGTTGGTATTTACAGCTGTGGTTGGGGGGGGGGGGTGATCATCTGCTGCGGCCGTCATCCAGTGAAATTGAAATGGAAGCCACACTGTAGTCATTAGTGTTGATGTTCACATTTTTTCCTCTCCCAATTCTGCAATATTCACACAAAATGGAAAATTTATGTATAGCCTGGCAGTAATTCTGGTTCAGATTGCGAGCATGTCATTATCATTGACGGAGAAATTAAAATTATGCCTGCTATCTCATCGAGATCATCCTGGTTTTTATATCGAATTGTATTTTTTTCCCTGTCGTGGTTGATTATGCACTAACCATAACGCAGGAGGTTTCAGTGTAATAACATTACGCGGACAACAAAAAGCTTATCGGTTATATTAGTTATTATCCCTCTCCCTTCATCTCAACGTTCATATTGCGTCCAGCTATCAAGTTATGGGGCTCGGGGTTCCATTTGGACATGAGAAAATTTCGGTCTCATCAACGCCATCACACAATTACGCATTCTGTTAACCAGTTATATCACCCCCGCCTCCATTTGTGTGGAAGAAGGTTTTGATCACATCAGCGCTGTAATAACTGGGCCCCCTTTCAGAGTCACAGAACATTCTGATGGCATCGACGTCGTAACAATTGCATCCCATCACTGTCACAGCAATTTGATTCCGATTACATCGTGCGGTTTATTGATCATCACTATTGTGGGATCATTCAGTTAACCGTTGGTCCTGTTCCCGATGAGGGTTTGGAAGGAAATGCGACGTGCACTTAGAATCATGCTCCTTCCTCATCAAGGCTGTAATGGTGGGTCTACCGCCTGCATAATCGTCTGTGAATGACGACTTTCATCATCATCAGACTCTCTGTCTCTGTTGTCTCTCTCAGTTTCTTCTGTCTCTGTGTCTCTCAATGTCTCTGTGTGTCTCTTTTTCTGTGTCTGTGTCTCTCAATGTCCTTTCTCTCTCTCTCTTACTTCTGTATCTCTTCGTGTCTGTGTTTTTGTCTCTTTCTCTGTCTGTCTGTCTGTCTCTCTCTTTCTCTCTCTTTGTCCCTCTGTGTCTCTGTTTCTGTCTTTCTCATGAAACAAAACGACTGCTTGGCCTGTCTGTATTCATGTTTTTGTAATGTAAAGCACATGGACCATGTGACGTATTTAACACTCAATATATTATCACAACTCTAAACTTATTTTGCATTTTCCCCCAGTTGGGTTGCCGGGGGCTCTTTTAGTATAAATTGTATCCCCACCTTCTGGAAATTCTGTGCTGGAAATTTCCTCTTTTCTGTCACTCTCTTTGTTCCTTGTTGCCTTGCGTTCTGTCATTTCTACTTATGTTCTGCCTTAATGGTCCATTCACCTGTATTTTTTTGATAAAGTCTTACGCGCTTTTTCTTCGAATTGATAATTGGGTACATGTATTAAGTGCATTTTTGGCTCTTAGGAGGTGAGATATGCGGAAGCAATTTTAGGTAATTTATGCCTGTTTTTTTATATATGTTTTGGTGTCCTTATGTATGCTTATATTTGTATTCAGGTGTGTTTTTTAAATCTCCCCTGTGCAATAAATCGGACGGAATGGTCCTACGCCGGGGGCATAGTCCTTATATTATGTGCGCGAATGCATTGATATGTGTACTTAATTTTCTTTTCTTTTTTTTTTTCCTGTTGAAGTTTTGTGTGTTTTGAAGCGGTTATAGCCCTGATATGGCTCTACGCAGTCGGCTGGGCTTTAAACAACAATAAAAGAAAAAGAAAGAATTTTGCATTTTATGTGTCATTTTTTACTTTGAACGCTAATATTCTGAGTGTACAGTGTCAGGGACTTGCTGTAAGACAGATCCAGTGGGAACGTATGCCACTATCCTTGAGTAATAAAGTGGCCTATTCTGACGCCTGTAGTCTGTCTCTCTTTGTAATTCTTGTGAGCTTGTAACTCAGGGGGGGGGGGGGGGGGGGGGGGGGGGGACAGACCATCTGAAGTCTGAAGTCTCTCTCTCTTCTTTGTCTGTCTCCCTCTTTATCTCTCTGTCTTACTCTTGTCTCTGTTTCTTTTTTTCTCTTCCCCCCTCTCTCCCTCTCTCTTTCTCCCTCTCTCCCCTCTCCCTCCGTCCCCTGTCTCTCTCCCTCCCCCTCACACACACGCACACGCTCACACACACACACACACACGCACGCACGCACGCACGCACGCACGCACGCACACACACACACACACACACACACACACACACACACACACACACACAGACACAGACACACAGAGACAATCTCACGTTCTAATCTTGTGTGTGTGTACTGGGGGAACCTTTGCATTTGATGTTCTTCATCCCACTACAGACAGCATGGCGGTGTTATTCCCCTTGAGACGACGTGCAATAAAGTGATATTTTGATAGACTGACCTCACTACACTGACATGATGTCCTACTGCATGTTTTGTCTGTTAGACAATATAATTATATCTTTACACTTTATATAATAAAGACAATGTCATTATTTATGCTGAGGCTTGGTTGGCGTAGAGGTAGAGCTCCCATCTTCCAGTCTGCCTGCACCGGTTTGCACAGGTTTTCATACCCACTCCCACCCCCCCACCCCTTGTGGGGATGTCGGGGGCTCTTTCAGTATAAATAGTATCCCCACCTTCTGGAAATTCTGTCTAGAAATTTTCTCTTTTCTGTCATTCTCTTTGTTTTTGCTTTTTACCTTTGCTTTCTGTCAATTCTTCCTACGATTTTCTGCCTTGCTGGTCCATTCATCTGTATATGTTCGATAAAGTCTCAGGTACTTTTTTTCTTTGGATTGATAACTGGGTACAAGTATTAAATGCACCACCACCACCACCACCACTACCACCACCTGCTAAAGGAAGTCGAAGGATTAAGTTTTTGTTGTACTGGCTTGGTTGAAAGCGCAAGAAGCTGGTGGACAGGGTGTGGGAGTGTAAGGGTTAAGCGTAACGCACAGTGAATCCCAATGAGTTTGAAGTAGAGTGCTTATAGAAGAACGATTTGTTATTATAGGAAAGAATGACGAATGCGTCAGAGTAATGTGTGACCATTTGTCTAGTCAATAGTGTTGGCGTGTGAACGGTAGTTAGTCGTGGGATTCTTGAAACTAAAAAAAATACTGTGGCGCGCGTGACGTCCCTACTTAGTTTGACTGAAGAGACTTTTGCGTGTTGCCTGTCTCTGCCTGTCTGTCTGTGTGTCTGTCTGTCTGTCTCTGTCTCTGTCTCTCGTACGTACACATCATTCTCTCGTATACAGTCGCCTGCATACACCCACACCGATAATTTATGATCTCTCTCTCTCTCTTTTCTCACACACACACACACACACACACACACACACACACACACACACACACACACACACACACACACACACACACACACACTGTCGCTCTGTCTCTGTCTCTGTTTGTCGCTCTCTCTCTTGTCTCACATGCACACACATTTCTCGCTGTCTGTCCGCCTGCCTCTGTCTCTCTCTCTGTCTTTCTCTCCTCCCTCTCCCTCCCTCTTCTTTCTCTTCTCTCTCTTTTCCCTCTCCCTCTGTCTCCAGCTGTCTTTCTCTCCCTCTGTCCCTCCCCCTCCTTTTTCAACTGTCTCTCACAGAGTGTGAGCAAGAGGCCCTGGGCTTTGTTTTTGGAGGGAAAAGTGAATTAAGAAGGCGACTGTGGGAGGCCTCCCTGTCAGACTCCATTTGTCACTGTGGGTTGACTGGAACCAGTGGAGCTGTCATTTTGAGGCAACACTTCCCTGGAACTCGCGCGCGCGCGTGCACACACACACACACACACACACACACACACACACACACACACACACACACACACACACACACACACACACACACACACACACATACATACATCAACACCTGACACGCTCGCACGCATGCACGCACGCGCGCGCGCTCTCACACACACACACACACACACACACGCGCGCGCGCGCCGCTCCCGCACGCATGACAACACACGCACACACAGACACACACACATACACACACACAACACACACACTCATCTCTCTGTGTCTCTCTGTCTCTGTCTTGTCTCTCTGTCTCTGTGTTTCTGTCTGTCTCTGTGTCTCTGTCTCTCTGTCTGTCTTTTCTCTCTGTTTCTCTCAAAAGAAATCGAGTGTATATCCGTTCCGGTTTGTCGCATAGATAGACCAATCGCTTGCCCATCTGCAGGAGTTTGCGCCTGTATGAATCACGCTCTGGGAACTTAGTACGTGTGTCCTCCAATTTGTGAGCGGGTACTGACCGTCTTCAAAGTTAGAAGAAAGGTTACTTAAGCAGCAAGGGAGAGGATATAGGCACCCCCCCCCCCCGGCCCCTCCATAATGCTGGCCTTCCAGAAAAGTTGAGCTCTTTCTCAACCGCATCACTCCCTTACGATCTCATGGTTATAGAAAAACGTTTTCTTTAAAAATTAAACCGAATCTTTATCGCTCAGGAACAACGTATAAAACAACAATGGTGATGACGATGTCGGTGGCGATGATGGAGACAATAACAACAACTGCAGCAGCAGCAGCAGCAGCAGCACCAACCCTCTTCCTGGCCATTACCGCCAGTAACAAAACGAACAACTAGCCACAAAAAGACTACGTTTTACAGATAAATAGAAGTGTTAGCATTCCACCAGACTTCACGAACAACGTGGAGTTTGGCGTTTGCTCAAGAGGGACTCGGCACATTCGAACAGTTCTATATGTGATCTAACAGGTCTGCCAGCACTTATCTGGTAGGCACCCACCCTGAGCTTACTCAGAACCCTACGTGCTATCAAGTTCTTGAAATGGGGAGTGGAGAAGGGAAGGTATCTATGAAACACTAAGTGGACGCCATCAGAATGATGGAAACATTAAGATGGGCAGGGAACAGGCCAGTGCTTTTTTTTTTTTTTAAACGTTGCAGGCTGGGATTGAATTCGAGACATCAAATCTCGAGTTCATGGCTCTGTTAAAAGAAATGATCAGCCCGCATAAGACCCCCCCCAAAAAAAAAACAACAACAACAACAACAACAAACAAACAAAAAAACAAGGGAAATTATATCAGCACACACAACACACACACACACACACACACACACACACACACACACACACAACACACACACACACACACACACACACACACACACACACACACACACACGAGAGAGAGAGAGAGAAAGGGAGGGAGAGAGGGAGAGAGAGAGAGAGAGAGAAGAGAGAGAGAGAGAGAGAGAGAGAGAGAGAGAGAGAGAGAGAGAGAGAGAGAGAGAGAGAGAGAGAGAGAGCCGGTGTCCAATAACGTTGAGGCCGAAGGGAGTGATACATTAGAGACACTCAGTTTTTTTGTGGAGTCCTCTCACCCATCCTCTCCATTTCAGCTTTACTTTTCGCAACCCAGAATCGTCATGTTTCCCATTCACTGTTGGGTGAAAAACAGACTGCATGCAGATTATATTTTTCTCACCCGTACAAAAGTGTGAGGTCAGTAAGATTAGTAAGCAGGGGGAGGTGGTTTTTAAAAATTTTTTTTTAATATTTTTTTTAGGATCATTGCACTCGGGGAGGTGACCTTTATGCTCACCTTTTTTTTCCGTCTCATTCTCTACGTCACCTTAATTGCCACAGAAGCTGGCATAGTTTTTACAATGCGATGATGATGATGATGTCGATGAGGATGATAACCATGATGCTGTGGAGTTCCATCTAGGATTGAGACTAGTAGGGGAGTTCTGTGCTGACCCAGGCCTTCATGTGAAAACAGGATCAAGGCACAAGGAGAAGGAGAATGTATGCATAGCATCATTGTAGGCCTACTGTTTGTATTGATCTCAGTCAATAAATTTCCCCCGTGGGGACGCCGGGGGCTGTTTCAGTATAAATGTATCCCCATCTTCTAAAAAATTCTCTGCTAGAAATTTCTTCTTTTCTGTCACTCTCTTTGTTTCTACCTGGTCACTTTACTTTCTGTCATTTCTTCCTATAATTTTTTTGCCATGCTGGTCCATTCAGTTGTGTGTGTTCAAAAAAGTCTTACATACTTTTTCTTAGGATTGATAATTGGGTACATGTATTAAATACATTTTTGGCTCTAGGGAGTTGAGATATGCGGAAGCGACTGTAGGTAATATTATGCCCGTTTTTATAGATATGTTTTGATGTCCTTAGGTATGCTTAAATGTGTATTCAGGTGTGTTTCTTTAAATCCCCTGTGCGATGAATTGGACGAAGTGGTCGACGCCAGGGGCATGTCCTTAGATTATGTGCGCAAATGCATTGATACGTGTACTTAATTTTCTTTTTCTTTATTTTTTTCCTGTTGAAGTTTTGTATGCTTTGAAGCGGTTATAGCCCTGATATGGCTCTACGCAGTTGGCTGGGCTTTACACAACAATAACAATAATAGTAAGTCAATAAATTGTGTTGGCGCGTTGTCTGTGGTGGTGGTGGTAGTGGTGGTGGTGGTGTGTGTGGGAGGGGGTGAGGGGGGGAGTGTTTGTGGTCGCTGGCCCCCTTTCTGTCCATGTCGTCTGGTGGTTTTCACTTTTTGTTAGTTGTCAATCGATTTTTTTTGTTTTGTTTTTTGGTTTTAAACTGTGGCAACGATTTTCATGGTCTCTCGGTCGTGCTTTTCAAACTAGATTGTCCATGACTCGTCACTTAGCTAGCAATCCCTCCCTCTCTTCTCCCTCCCTCTCTCCCTCGCCTCCCTCCGTCTCTCGCGCTGTCTTGTCTGGAGTCTTCCTCCGTTTTTTCTTTTTTAAGTACTCTATTGATTTCTGTTTCTAAGCTATAGTAAAGATTTTCTGTCTCTTGGTCGTGCTTTTCAAACTAGATTGTCAGTGACACTCTTTCCTAGAAGTAGTTTTCGCACACACCCCTACACGCTAAGAGAGAGAGAGAGAGAGAGAGAGAGAGAGAGAGAGAGAGAGAGAGAGAGAGAGAGAGAGAGAGAGAGAGAGGAGAGAGAGAGAGAGAGAGAGAGAGAGAGAGAGCATGTATATGGTGTGTGTTTGTGGTGTGTCTGAGTGAGTGAGTGTGTCTGTGAAAGAGAGAGAGAGAGAGTGTGTGTGTGTGTGCGTGAGAGAGAGAGAGAGAGAGAGAGGGGAGAGAGAGAGAGAGAGAGAGAGTGTGTGTGTGTATGTGTGATGTGATGTGATGTGATGTAATGTGATGTGATGTGATGTGTGTTTGTCAATGAGTGAGTGTGTGTCTGTGAAAGAGATAGAGGAAGTATTATGGATGTGTGTGTGTGTGTGTGTGTGTGTGTGTGTGTGTGTGTGTGTGTGAGAGAGAGAGAGAGAGAGAGAGAGAGAGAGAGAGAGAGAGAGAGAGAGAGAGAGATTCAGGTCGGTATTGACCGCATAGTAGTGTTGATCCTAGTTTTTGAAGGCAGTGCTGTACTCGGTATCGTTTTTATTTTGTTGGTTTTATATATCTCTCTTTACTGAAGTAAGGGAGATTGTTCTACCATAGGGTGTGTGTGTGTGTGTGTGTGTGTGTGTGTGTGTGTGTGTGTGTGTGTGTGTGTGTGTGTGTGTGTGTTTGTGTGTGTGTGTTTGGTGTGTGTGTGTGTGTGAGAAAGAAAGAAAGAAAGAAAGAGAGAGTGTGTTTGTGTGTGTGTGTGTGTGAGAGAGAGAAAGAGAGAGAGAGAGAGAGAATGTGTATGTGTGTGTCTCTCTCTCTGTGTGTGTGTGTGTGTGTGTGTGTGAGAGAGAGAGTGAGAGTGAGAGAGAGAGAGAGTGTGTGTGTGTGTATGTGTGTGTGTGTGTGTGTGTGTGTGTGTGTGTGTGTGTGTGTGTGTGTGTGTGTGACGATAATGTATGAAAAGGATGTTCACAGCACAGTGTGGATGGATCTTTCACCAGCTTGTGGTCAAAGCTGTGAACTGTTAAGGAGTCACGAAAGCATACTGTTGGAAGCTAACGCGCCAAGATCACGCTTGCACGTACCAACAATGTTGCCTAAGATGGGCACTTTTTGGGGAGAGAGTTTGAACAATATTTTGTCAGGAACTAATGGCAACATTTAACATCTGTTTTCATTCAATGTTGTGCGACAGTCTACCATTGTCCTCTTTTCAAGTATTAACCCTTTGACACTCGCACCCTATTCACTAACTGCAAAAACAACCATTTGACTCATTCACCCTGTCCACCTGTCCTGTAGGAAGCTGGTGGATAGGGTGAGGGAGTCAAAAGGTTAAGTTTTTGCTTTGCTGGCGAGGTTGACAATGCAGGATGCTGGTGGACAGGGTGTAGGCGTCAAAGGGTTAATTTATCTGATGCTTCTTCAAAGTGATTCTGACCTTGAGAAGTACAAAACCTGAATATTTCTGTACTTTTTTTTCGTGTAAAAAGGGACATCACTAAAATGGCTTGATCGTCTTGTTTTTTTAAATATTTTTCTTGTTGATTTGAAGTTCCGTCAGTGTTTTACGGGAGACTTGGAAGAGTGTATTCGAGAGGGACTTCAAAGGAAGACCATTCCTTTGATGTTGTTTTTCCATGCTGGCAGTCGATGAGCGGGGTTTAAGTTGGTGTCCGTTTCACGTTTTATGAGAAAGGACGATTGGCATTGGTAAAAGACGGGCACGATAGTACATTTGTTAAGACATTGACATTGGTAAAAGACGGGCACGATAGTACATTTGTTAAGACATTGACATTGGTAAAAGACGGGCACGATAGTACATTTGTTAAGACATTGACATTGGTAAAAGACGGGCACGATAGTACATTTGTTAAGACATTGATATTGGTAAAAGACGGGCACGATAGTACATTTGTTAAGACATTGACATTGGTAAAAGACGGGCACGATAGTACATTTGTTAAGACATTGACATTGGTAAAAGACGGGCACGATAGTACATTTGTTAAGACATTGACATTGGTAAAAGACGGGCACGATAGTACATTTGTTAAGACATTGCAGCACTAAGCAGTAAGAGAAGAGAAATCCAATTAAAAAAAATATGATCCGACCAAAAGCATATAATCACACTTCTGATGTGGTCATCATCAGTCCCCAGGTAAGGTTTCCCATTGCATGAACATTGAAGTTTTGTAATGTTGGGGGAGAATGGAACTTGTGGAACTATTAAGCCAATACCATCAGGACACACCCCCCACACACACCTTGAGGATGCCGGGGGCTCTTTCAGTATAAATAGCATCCCCACCTTTTGGAAATTCTGTGCTAGAAATTTTCTCTTTTCTGTGACTCTCTTTGTTTCTTTCTTCCTCCTTTGCTTTCTGTCCTTTCTTCCTATCATTTTCTGCCTTGCTGGTCCATTAGTCTGTATGTATTCGATAAAGTCTTACATGCTTTCTTTTAGGGTTGATATTGGGTACATGTGTTAAGTGCATTTTTGGCTCTGGGGAGGTGAAATGTGCGGAAGCAGTTTTGTGTAATTTATGCCTATTTTTGATATATGTTTTGGTGTCCTTGAGTGTGCTTAAATTTGTATTCAGGTCGGTTTTTTAAATCCCCTGTGCGGTGAGTTGGACGGAGTGGTCGACGCCAGGGGCACGTCCTTAGATTGTGCGAACGAGTGCATTGATATGTGTACTTTGTTTTCTTTTCTCTTTTTTTTTTTCCTGTTGAAGTTTTGTATGTTTTGAAGCGGATATAGCCCTGGTGTGCTCTACGCAGTCGGCTTGGCTTTAAACAACAATGACGATAACAATAACAGTAATGAACACAGGCAAGGAACAGGCTAGTTTTCTTGTTGCAGGCTGGAATTGAACTCGAAGTGTCAGGTCTTAACCCTTTGACTCCCGCACTCTATCCACCAACTGCAAAAATAAATTAACCCTTTGACTCCCTCATCCTATCCACCACTCCCTACAGGAAGCTGGTGTACAGGGTGAGGGTATCAAAGGGTTACGTTTTTGCTTTGCTAGTATGGTTGGCAGTGCATGATGTTGGTGGACAGGGTGCGGGAGTCAAAGGGTTAATGTTTATGGCTGTCACACGTCAGCCTGCCAGGCCGCCAAATAACGTCAGATTGACTTGGGTAGGAGCACGTGTAAACGATGACACAAGCGAGGAATCCCAACAGACAGAGAGTCAACGCTGTGGCTTGACGATCACCGTTTCCTCTGTTGTTCTTCCACGCATCTTGGTTTTCTCCGTCCTGTCACAAAATGACTCTTCTTCCATGGACGTTTACCTTCACTGCCTCCCCCTGCCCACACACACACACACAACACACACACACACACACACACACACACACACACACACACACACACACACACACACACACACACACACACACACACACACACACACATACACTCACACACACATACACCCCACACACACAACACACACACACACACACACACGCACACGCACACACACAAATACGCAGACCCCATCCTCCTCCTCCTCTCTCATCATCATCATTCATTATCATCATTAATGAAGAAGATCAACATATACAGGAAATTTTACGAAGCAAGAGAAATTTGAGCACCTAGTCACAATAGGAAAGCTGGAGGGAAAAAGAACACTAGGTAGACTCGGGGAGAAAATATTGGCCAGACTTGCGGAGTGGATGAGGACAGAAATGGAAGGAGGTATACTTGCAGCGACAAAAAACAGATTCATATGGAGGGCCATGATCGCCAGCGCCATGCGGCAAGGCACATGATGATGATGATGATGATGATGATGATGATGATGATGATGATGATGATGAGAGTGTACCAAAACACACTATTTGAAACTTTGCTGATTGTTGTCAGGAGTCATGATACACTTATATAATCTTGTTTGTAAGATGAGTAGGCCTACCTAATACAATTTTGTACTGTTTGCTGCTTATGGGGAAAAGTGGTGGGGAGGGGGCAGACCTCCATCAACATTTTTCAACCACAGCTGAAGGGCATGTGGCTTAGTGGATAAAGCAGCCACTTAGGAATCGAGAGACTGGTGTTAGATTCCTGATTGGACAAGGATTTTTGCTCCTTCCCCTTCTACTTGATCTTTAATGGTGATCTGGGCGCTAGTCTTTCGGGTGAAACAGTAAACTGAAGCTGCATATGCGGTATGCACACGTTAAAGATCCCATGGCAATAGAGGAGTTGTCCTTGTCACGATGGTATAACAAATCTACTTCTGTTGACGGGGGATGGATGGGGTGGGGGTGGGGGTGAGAAGTGGGTGACGCCTTGCTTAGTGAACGTGCTTTTCCCAGCGAGTGTCCTTCATTTTACCCGTAGAAAAATCCTTTATAATATGTATCTATAAAACAAAAGAAATTATCATTAAAAAAAAAATCCTTTATAATATTGTAAAACAAAGACAACAACAACACAACAACAAACAACAAAACAAGTAAACAAAGAAACAAACCAAACCAAATTAAACCAAAACAAACAGGAAAAAAAAAGAACACCAACAAGAAAGAAAAACAAGCAAAAACAAACAAAAAACAAAACAAAAACAATCAGTGAAGAAAAATCTTTGTAATATTGTTGAAAAAAAATTAGTGAAGCTTTTATAAACCAGTTTATCCAGCTCCCTGTTTCAGAGTGTCAGTGATTCTGCTACTGGTTCTGATTGACAGTTTTCAAACCAAGAGCGGATTAAGTTTGAATGCTGACGTGGAAGGACTGATGTTCTCAACTCTGGAATCAGACGAGTGTGGAGACCAACGGGGAGGGGATTGACTTTTTTTTTTTTTTTTCGAAATGGGCGTCGATTAAGTTTAATACCAAAGGCTGAGGAGATTGGCATTTCAAAAACATGGGAGTCATTGATGAAGTGTGACACCAGTGACTGAAAGGGTTGACATTTTCAGAACGGGGGTTACAGGGGGATAAGTTGGGAAAGCCCAAAGACTGACATTTCCTGAGCCCATGTTGACGAAATGTCAGCGTTTTAAAACCAGGAAGCGTGTGATGGAATTTGACAGCACGATTTTGTGAAACACTTTGTTGTGAGGGTCTTGGCGACCGTGACCATTTTCTGCCTCCTGTGTGGTTGTTGGGCCGAGTTGTGTGTCTGTTACTCTATCTGTGTGGACTACTGGGTCAAGTTGTGTGTAAATTTATCTTATCTGTGTTGACTGTTGGGACAAGTTATGTGTCTGTAAATCTATCTTTGTGGACGATTGGGTCAGGCAGGTTGTGTGTCTGTAAATCTATCTGTGTGGACTATTGGGTCAGGCAGGTTGTGTGTCTGTAAATCTATCTGTGTGGACTATTGGGTCAGGCAGGTTGTGTGTCTCTAAATCTATCTGTGTGGACTATTGGGTCAGGCAGGTTGTGTGTCTGTAACTCTACCTGTGTGGACTATTGGGTCAGGCAGGTTGTGTGTCTGTAAACTCTAGCTGTGTGGACTATTGGGTCAGGCAGGTTGTGTGTCTGTAACTCTAGCTGTGTGGACTATTGGGTCAGGCAGGTTGTGTGTCTGTAACTCTAGCTGTGTGGACTATTGGGTCAGGCAGGTTGTGTGTCTGTAACTCTAGCTGTGTGGACTATTGGGTCAGGCAGGTTGTGTGTCTGTAACTCTAGCTGTGTGGACTATTGGGTCAGGCAGGTTGTGTGTCTGTAACTCTATCTGTGTGGACTATTGGGTCAGGCAGGTTGTGTGTCTGTAACTCTATCTGTGTGGACTATTGGGTCAGGCAGGTTGTGTGTCTGTAACTCTATCTGTGTGGACTGTTGGGTCAGGCAGGTTGTGTGTCTATAACTATCTGTGTGGACTATTGGGTCAGGCAGGTTGTGTGTCTGTAACTCTATCTGTGTGGACTATTGGATCAGGCAGATTGTGTGTCTGTAACTATCTGTGTGGACTATTGGGTCAGGCAAGTTGTGTGTCTGTAACTGTCTGTGTGGACTATTGGGTCAGGCAAGTTGTTTGTCTGTAACTATGTGGACTATTGGGTCAGGCAGGTTGTGTGTCTGTAACTCTATCTGTGTGGACTATTGGGTCAGGCAGGTTGTGTGTCTGTAACTCTATGTGGACTGTTGGGCCAAGTTGTGCGTGAATCTGTAACCGTGTCTTTTGGGCCAAGTTTTGTGGACATTTGGGCCAAGTTGCGTATCTGTAATTCTGTCTTCTGAGCGGACTATTGGACCAGGTTGTATGTCTATAACTGTATCTTCTGTGCGGACTATTGGGCCAAGTTGTGTGTGTGTGGTGTGTGTGTGTGTGTGTGTGTGTGTGTGTGTGTGTGTGTGTGTGTTTGTGTGTGTGTGTGTGTGTGTGTGTGTGTGTGTGTGTGTGTGTGTGTGTGTGTGTGTGTGTGTGTGTGACTCTTGTCTTGTGTGTGGACTATTGGGCCAAGTTGTATGTCTGTAACTCCGTCTTCTCTGTGGACTATTGGGCCTGGCTTTGTGTTTGTAACTCTTGTCTTCTGTTGGGCCAAGTTGTGTGTCTGTAACTCATGTCTTCTGTGTGGACTATTGGGCCAAGTTGTGTGTGTAACACGTCTTCTGTGTGGACTATTGGGCCAAGTTGTGTGTGTAACACATGTCTTCTGTATGGACTATTGGGCCAAGCTGTGTGTCTGTAACTCATGTCTTCTGTGTGGACTATTGGGCCGAGTTGTGTGTCTGTAACTCATGTCTTCTGTGTGGACTATTGGGCCAAGTCGTGTGTGTAACACATGACTTCTGTGTGGACTATTGGGCCAAGTTGTGTGTCTGTAACTCCGTCTTCTGTGTGGACTATTGGGCCAAGTTGTGTGTGTAACACATGTCTTCTGTGTGGACTATTGGGCCAAGTTGTGTGTCTGTAACTCATGTCTTCTGTGTGGACTATTGGGCCGAGTTGTGTGTCTGTAACTCCGTCTTCTGTGTGGAAATCAGCGCTTAGATTTGATTTTATCAAGATTTTGCGCTATATAAATAAAATATATTATTATTATTATTATTATTACTATTGGCCAGGCTGTGTGTAACTCTTCTGTGTAAACTATTGGGCCAGGCTGTGTGTGTGTGTGTGTGTGTGTGTGTGTGTGTGTGTGTTGTGTGTGTGTGTGTGTGAGAGAGAGAGAGAGGGAGAGAGAGAGAATTGTGCGTGCGTGCATGCGTGCGTGTGTGCGTGCGTGTGTGTGTGTGTGTGTACCAATTTGGTCCGTCGGATGATGACAGCAACTGCCGGGCAGGCAGGCAGGCAGGCAGACGGGCAGGCAGGCATCGTGATTGGAAGGCCGATCACGGACCCGTGTGACAGGGCCGGACATCCGTGAGGCTTTCCGCGCCTTCCGGCCCCAGTGATGGATTGACTTGGCTGGCTGTGCCAGTAGATCAGCCGGTGAGAGGTAAAGGTAACGGTTGGCCCCCAAACACCAAAACACTGAGGTCGTTGGGGAGTGAGGGTGGGGTGTGTGTGTGTGATTTGGTCAGGGAGCCAGTGTCTTTAGGGCCGTGCCCGTCTCTTCACCCTCGTTGCTTTACCTTTACCAACCCCATTTCAAGCTGTGTGGACTGCAGGCCGCACGTGTTAATATTTTTCCCGAGTGGGACTCGAACCCATGCAGGCGGGAGCTCTACCACTACGCTAAGGACGCCTTTGAAACACATGGCACATGGTAGCCAGTAGCCATTGATGGATGCATTTGAGAGGAGATGGAATCGGTTTGTTAAGATCATGTTTAACCCTTTGACTCCCGCACCCTGTCCACCAGCATCCTGCATTGCCAACCACGCTAGCAAAGCAAAAAACTTAAGCCTTTGACTCCCTCACCCTAGCCACCAGTTTTCTGTAGGAAGCTGGTGGATAGGGTGAGGGGGCCAAAGGATTAATTTAAGTTTCGGCAGTTGGTGGATAGGGTATGGGAGTCAAAAGGTTAAGAGGAGCTGGAATTGGTTTGTTAAGATCGTGTTTTAGAGGGGGTGACATCTGTTAAGATCATGTTTAAGAAAAACAGAATAAGGAATTTATTCAAACATGATTCCGAAATTGAGAGGGGAGGGAGAGTAGGAGAGAGAGGAGTGAGTGAGAGAGAGAGAGAGAGAGTGAGAGAGAGAGAGAGAGAGAGAGAGAGAGAGAGAGAGAGAGAGAGAGAGAAATGAAATGAAACGGAACTTTTTCTTCCGATGATGTAGATATTAATTAGCACATAAACCAACTTACACATGTGCCGATGCTAATTTTCTTACATTTACACAGCAGAAAGTAGCATTTTGCGAAAAAAATTAAACAAATTAGACAAGAGGGGGTGGGCAGAGAGAGAGGAGAGAGAGAGAGAGAGAGAGAGAGAGAGAGAGAGAGAGAGAGAGAGAGAGAGAGACGAAATGAAATGAAATGAAACGAAACTTTTTCTTTCGATGATGTAGATATTAATTAGCACATAAACCAACTTACGCATGTGCCGATGCTAATTTTCTTACATTCACACAGCAGAAAGTAGCATTTTGCGAAAAAAATTAAACAAATTAGACAAGAAGGGGTGGGCAAGAGAGAGAGAGAGAGAGAGAGAGAGAGAGAGAGAGAGAGAGAGAGAGAGAGAGAGAAGAGAGAGGGTGGGGGGTATTTAAGGGGGAAAACAGATTATAAAAGAAAGAAAACCACCACAAAGATATAAAAAAAGAAAAGAACCCCACCAGCATCTCAATAGGCGCGGATTCAGTGGCACGCTGAAAGCAGTTAGCCACAAACGTGCAGCTCGGCGGTTTGCACAGATGAGAGCTAGCGTTTCCAGTCCAAACAGCAGACATTGATACCCTGAGAATGGAAGCTCCCAAAAGGGTGGGCCCTGCACTATGATAGAGGACAAAAAGGAACGTCGGAAGAACCGGACAGCCAGGCGAAAGGAATGAAATTTAGCGTCAAGAAGCTGCCAGACCACGCTGTTGGAAAGTCTTTTTTTTTGATAAATGAACGGTGGACATGAAATAAGACGTCGGCTGACTGGCTGTGTTGGCAGAAAGTAGACGCGAGATCTGTGATCTGGGGTTCATTTCCAGCCTGCATTAAAAAACAAAAAACAAAAAACAAAACAAAAACACAAAACAACAACAACAAAACCCACAACAACAAAAAAACTGCCTTTTCACAGTCCATCTTGTCCCCTTGACGTCCACATCCTTTCCACCATCTGCAAAAAATGAACTCATTGACTCCTTCCCCTGTCCACCGCTTGCTTGAAGCTGGTGGATATAGTGAGGGAGTCAAATGGTTAAGTGTTTGCTTTGCTGGTATGGTTGACAACGCAAGCTGCTGGTGAACAGGGTGCGGGAGTCAAAAGTGTTTATGCTCCAAACATTCTGGCAATGTTCGCTGAATGTTCTTTGGTCCCGTTCTTTTCTTGCCTCTTGATCTCTTCAAAACTTTGCCAGCACGTAAGTTTCGCTCAGGCTCGAGGATTCTGCCAGATGATTATATCTGATTTGGGTGGTGCGCGTATGGAATTGTCCGAGTGTGATGAGTTTCTGTAGAGCAAACTCTGAACAGGCGAGGAACCAATTTTCCGGACAAAAGTATTAAGAATAACATAAGCTTACCAGCATAGCATTTCCTTCTTTGCAGTTGGCTGGGCATTTTTGGTGGCTTTGAACATAACTGCGTGTGTAGCTTTTAGTATTTTGAGTTCCTCTCTGTTGAAAAAAAAAAATCCAAATCTTCATCTGCTTTTGGTAAAGATCTGTCCGTTTTACGCACACTGCGCTTAGGCGTACTCATGCTTATACGCAGTATGCACGTTCTCGCACGCGCACACATACAAACCACATACGCTCACCGTCTGAATATCGGTTGAAGTGAAAAGAATGAAAGAACGAACACACGCACAGACACAGACAGACAGACAGACAGACAGACACAGACAGCAGACAGACAGGACAGACAGGACAGACACGACACACACACACACACACACACACACACACACACACACACACACACACACACACACACACACACACACACACACACACACACACACTACAGAGCCTTGCCCATTCTAGATATTTCTCAGTCAGTCTCTCATTCCCAAGCCTTTTTTTTTTTTGGTCCTCCATACTGCACTCAAAAACAGGAGATCGAAAAATAATGTCTAAGCTGCAGTTTGATCACCAGCCATTGGATTATGCTGCTGAAGCCTGGAAATTGAGACGGGAGTGTAGTGAGAGGGTGGGAGGGTGTGAAAAACTGGGAAAGGGGGGGGAGGTAGGGAAAGAGATGGATGGAGGGATGAGAGGGAGGGAGATGGGCTGAGGAGCCGAAATTGGCTGCTTTGGCCCAACGCACACTAGATTTCGCAATAGCGTTATTGCAAGGTCTTAGGGGAGACTGAATTTGGCCCCTGGGACTTGGAATCTAAATCTCTCCCCGCTTCGTTTATTTCGTCTGCCTGGGCCAGTGGACCTATCACCCCCTCCCCCCCCCCCACCTCTACTGTCTCTGTCTCTTTCGTGTCTGTCTCTTCCTTCCACTCTGTCTTCCTGTCGTTGTCACAGTGTGTGGGAGAGTGAAGTGGTGGTACTGGTGGTGGTTGGTGGGGATGTTTTGGTGTGCATACGCTTCAAATAAGTGCTGCTTCTAGCCACCGACGGCTGATGGCAACCGGCTTATCATCTACCTGCGAACCATCCAACTAATCATACTTCTGGCGTATCAGCCACCCAGACATCCATCCATCCATCCATCCATCCATCCATCATCCATCCATCCATCCATCCATCCATCCACCATCCAATCCACCATCCACCATCCAACCAACCAACCAACCAACCAACCAACCAACCAACCAACCAACCAACCAATCCCCGTGAGGATGCCGGGGGCTCTTTCAGTGTGAATAGTATCCCCATCTTCTGGAAATTCTGCGCTAGAAATTTCCTCTTTTCTTTCACACTCTGTATCTATCTTGTTCCTTTGCTTTCTTTCGTTTCTTCCTGTCATTTTCTGCCTCGCTTGTCCATCACCCGCATGTGTTCAATAAAGTCTTACGTACTTTCTCTACGGATGGATTATTGGGTATATGTATGAAATGCACTTGTGGCTCTAGGGAAGTGAGATATGCGGAAACAATTTTAGGTGAGTTGGGCCCGGTTTTTTGTTGTTGTATGTTTTAGTGTCCTTATTTATGTTTCAATTTGTATTGAGGTATGTTTTTTTTTTTTAAATCCCTTGTGCGATAAATTGGGACGGAGTGGTCAACACCAGGGCATCTTCTTAGATTATGTGCACGAATGCATTGATATGTGTAGTTTTCTTTTCTTTTTTCTTTTTTTTTCTGTTGAAGTATTGTGTGTTTTGAAACATTTATAGCTCTGATATGGCTCTACGCAGTCAGCTGGGCTTTTAGACAAAAAACAAAACCAAACAAAAACCAAAACAAACATTCTCCACCCCTCCCTTCAAGAGGTTCAGAGTTTTGCTGGACGTTGATGGGGATATAGCCACAGGTTTGAATTCCGAAGGTCTTTTAGAATATTGGCAGGCGTTTGTGTCCTAGGGGGTCTGTCTCACAAAGTTAACTAGAATCACCCGAGAGTGCTGAATGGGACACAGAGCAACAGTGCCTCACAACTGACAGGACTTAAAACGTTCCACGTCTGGGCGGAATTCCGCGATTTCGGTTTGTAAAAAAAAAAAAAAAAAAAAAAAAAAAAAAATTCCCGGGGGAGCATGCCCCTGGACCCCCCTAGTTTCAGTGTTTTTTTTCCTCCTCCTGTTTTAAGCCCTGAACTGGTCAGTCTCCTCCCGACTGTGGCCATTTATGTGCTGGAGGTTTGTCTCACAGAATATAGTCTCACATTTATGTCCTGAGGATCTGTGTCACAGCACACGTATGTGCCCAGAGGGTCTTGTCTCACAGAACACGAAGTGGTTGAAGATGTGATGATAGCACTTCAAACTACATATGGTATAAAATATACGTGAGAAAGGAGGAGTTAGTATCATCATCCGTTACCGGTGTGTGATCTTCATTGTGTATAGATCTAATTTGTAAAGATTTTGTTTTGAGTAGAGCATTTTCAAATCCGTTAAACGTTCCACCGATAAATCGCCGTGAAAACATCGCTGAAACCGTTCACGATTAAAAGAACGCAAAACACACAAAACAACAGCAACAACGACGAAAACCAACGGAAAAAAAACACACACACGCACACCCCACGCACGCACACACACACACCACACACACACACACACGCACGCACGCACGCACGCACGCACGCACGCACGCACGCACACACACACACACACACACACACACGCACGCACACACACACAAACAAAACAACAAAACAAAACAAACCAAAACAAACCAGACCAAAGCAATACAACTACCCACATCCACACCCACACCCACCCACACCCATATCCACACCCACACCCACACCCACCCACACCTATCCACAAACAGATCACAGACACACCCTTACACACACACACACCACACACCCACACCCCCACCCCCACACACACCCCCACACACCCCCACACACACCCACACACATCCACACACAGATCACACACACACATCCCTACACACACATCCCTACACACACACACACACACACACACACACACACACACACACACACACACACACACACACACACACACACACACACACACACCACACACACACACTGACATGTTCACACACCCGCTTACCCATCCACAAACAATGAAACCAGGGATTAGTTTGTGTCAGTCTTAGCTTAGCGGCGTAGTTTTTGTTGAAACCGAGAAGGGCAAAATTGAAGTGGGCATAGCGTCAACAGCCTACTAACAAGGGCAGCTGCTGCCACATTAAAATGTCTGCCAGACATGCCAGTGGGGACAAAGTTGTCAAAGCAAAACGACATGGACACAGTGTGAAAATAACCCTTTGACTCCCGCACCCAGCGGTGAGCATGGTTTTTTGACTGTTGTCTATCTTAACCGGGTTGTCGTTTTTGACGTGGTGTTAGCCCTGATACGGCTCTAGTAGTCGGCTGGGCTATAAGAATGTGAAGTGGACTTCCGCATCCTATCCACCAACTTCAGAAACTTAACCCTTTGACCCCTTCACCCTGTCCACCAAATTTCCTGCAGGAAGCTGGTGGATAGGGTGAAGGAGTCAAAGGGTTGTTTTTGCTTGGCTAGCGTGGTTGACAGTGCAGGATGCTGGTGGATAGGGTGAAAGAGTCAAAGGGTTAAGTTTTTGCTTGGCTAGCGTGATTGACAGTGCGGGATGCTGGTGGATAGGGTGAAAGAGTCAAAGGATTAATTTTTTGCTTGGCTAGCGTGTTTGACAGTGCAGGATGCTGGTGGACAGAGTGAAGGAGTCAAAGGGTTAAGTTTTTGCTTGGCTAGCATGGTTGACAGTGCAGGATGCTGGTGAACAGGGTGCAAGAGTCTAAAGAGATAAGGAAGGGTGAGTCACGATGGCTGTCCGTTGTGCACTACTTGATTAGTCCTGTGCTGTCACTGCCACACGCCATCAAAAGTTGCGAGTTTGGAGTTTGTTCAAGAGGGATTCATCGCACTCGGACAGCTCCATTTGCGCTCTATCCATCTCTGCCAACAGTTGTCTGGCAGACTGATCATGCAGCGAACGAGGAGATGTCTGGTCACACTGAAGCACCCGTCCATGTTTTTTCTTGAGCCTGTTTAACCCTTCGACTCCTGCACCCTGTGCGTCAGCATCCTGCATTGTCAACTGTGCAAGCAATTCAAAAACTTCACCCTTTGATTCCCACCCCCCCCCCCACCAGCTTCCTGCATGCAGCTGATGGATAGGGTCAAGGAGTCAAAGGTTTAAGTTTTTGCGGTTGGTAGATAGGGTGCGGGAGTCAAAGGATTAAAAAGGCCAACACTTTAGTTGTCGTGGGTTAGCTTACGTGTCCAAACTGTATACTGTTCATAACACTGGCTTTACCGTTCCGTCCCAATGTTATAATGTTATATTCATATTCATATTCATTTTTTTTAATGCCTATCAATTAACACCAGGAAGAAAGTTCTTGAATGTTATATAGAACCAATACTGTTGTACGGATGTGAGGTGTGGACAGTCAACAAACAAAACCAGAACAAGATTTAGGCAGCCGAGATGTGGTTTCTAAGAAGAATGTTGAGAGTTCCATGGACAGCAAAGAAAACAAACGAGACAGTCTTGATGGAGGCAGACACAAGTAGATCACTCATAAGGAAGATTAGGAAAAGACAGGCAACATTTATAGGCCATTTTATGAGGAAGGGGGATTTGGAGCACCTGGTCACAACGGGAAAGCTGGAGGGAAAGAGAGCACCGGTAGACCCAGGGAGAAAATGCTGGACGGACTTGCAGAGTGGCTGGGGACGAGGGGGGTGGGAGAGATGCTAGGGGCAACGAGAGATAGAGAGAGATGGAAGTCCATGATCGCCAACGCCATGCGGCAAGGCACCTGATGATGATTTTGGGCTGCTTTCCCCATTTGACAGCGTGTGGCCGCAATATAGCGTTACACAGTTTTTTTGCCTAAGACTTCAGAGAGGCAAAAGGCTGATTGGTCTTCAAGGGCAGGGACCTGGAAAATAACCAATCTCTCCAGTGTTTTATACCAGGGCAGCCGGGCGAAAGCTCTGCTTTTCACGATTTTCAACTGTCGTGGGATCTTTAGCATGCGTGAGCCGGAAGGCGCACGGATCCGACTCGTTTTTCTTCTTCTTTTGAAGGACTTGATGGTCAATTCGATTTTCCGGTCAAATTGAGGAGAAAAGTCGAGACCTCAACGTGGGACGAACTCTGGAACCTCGAGTTTAGTTGTTGGCTGGTGAACGTCTGAACCATTGTGCCACTCTTCTCCTTTTCATAGGTCAGTGATTCTGTCCAAAAGATTAGCCTATGTATGTACGTATGTATGTATGTATGTATGTATGTATGTATGTATGTATGTATGTATGTATGTATGTATGTATGTATGTATGTATGTATGTATGTATGTATGTATGTATGTGTGTGTGTATGTATGTATGTATGGATTAGCCTATATATGTATGTATGTATATATGTATGTATGGATTAGCCTATATATGTATGTATGTATGTATTATCTGTTATCTATCTATCTATCTATCTATCTATCTATCTGTCTGTCTGTCGTCTGTCTGTCTGTCTGTCTGTCTGTCTATCTAATCTATCTGTCTGTGTCTGTCTATCTGTCTGTCTATCTATATGTCCACCTATCTACCTAATGTATCTATCTATCTATCTATCTATCTATCTATCTATCTATCTATCTATCTATCTATCTATCTATCTATCTTTATCTATCTGTCTGTCTGTCTGTCTATCCATCTATCTACCTGTCTGTCTATATATATATAGATATGAATATAGATATATACTGTCACCCAAGGAGAACTAGAAATGGGAGGAAACTCCGTCTTCTCCGGAATCAAACCATGGACATCTGGCGTCCTGTTCTGGTGCTGTAAAACCAGGCCAGCCTTCAGTCTGTGTGGCATTTATTTGACAAAGTTAGCGAGTTATTTTCGGTTTATATTCTTCATGTTTGCAGTTATTTTCACTTTGAATTCGTCGTGCTGTTTGTGCGTAATACAGTTTTTTTTCTTTTCTGCACGGAGAACTTTACTCGGATTAGCAACTTTCAGAGGGCAGACCCGACTGCTTTTTGGGAGGAGAAAATGTGCTGACGGGGCAGGATTTAGGTGAGTTAGGTCTTGACTAGGAATGTTCTAAAACAGGCATGCTTGGACATGGAGGAAAGCTTGCAAATTGATTTACCTGCCGACAGGGGAGCTCCCAAAGTGTCTAAAAAATCGAATTGTTCACGTTTGGTGGGAGAGAGAGAAGGCGGAGGCCTCTAGCAGCCTCCTTGTCGTAGTTGGATCAAGAAGGGGTCGCTGTATGTTGCGGATTCCATATATGGCTGTGGCCGCCCTCCTGGTTGTCAAGAAGGCGTCATTGTGCACGGAGGATTCCTCATGCGCTCTGCTGATAATCACCACCGGGGTTTCATTGTTCGTTTGTTACCCGCGGGGTGGGTGGTGGGTGGAGGAAGAGCTTGGCCGTGCACTGTGAATTGTTTTTGTTTTGTTTTTAATATCTGACGAAACCCATATGACATAATGTGTGTAGTATTGATGGGTTTGGGCTTATTCTTATTTTTAACATGGTTCTTATGTGTGGATGTTGTGATCTGAATATTATAAAGATCAACGTTATAGTGTGAGGGGGTTAGTGTGGAACTGTTGAAGTGTTACTTCTTGACTTTTAGATCATCATATTTAGTGGTGATAGTGTTCAGATATGATAGTGCCCGGTGGTCCTCTGCTGTCACCAGTACAGTGTCTTGCCAGCTGTGGTGTAGTTGCCTCCCCTGATGAGGTTGCCTTCAGAGTGTCTTTGTACCGCTTTAGCTCGTTGACTCCCTCACCCTATCCACCAGCATCCTGCTTCGTCATCAGTGGTAGCAAAAGCAAAAACTTAACCCTTTGATTGCCTCAGCCTATTCTTGCAGGAAGCTGGTGGATATGGTGAGGAAGTCAAAGGGTTGAGTTTCAGCAGGTGATGGACAGACTCCCAATTGAACAGCGAAAAACAGCTGCCATTCAGAACAGGTACCAGCGGAAGCTGAATCCAGGGCCACAGGATTCTTTCCTTTGCAGTGCCTGAAGGTGGATATGTGGTTGCTGGATGGATTTTGTGTCCCACATGAAGACCCACACCACGCGTTGAAGACCTGCTAGTATGACTATTATGATATCCGTCGGATCGGCTGGATAGACCATCATCAGCATGACTGTTACAACACTGAAGATGAAACAGTCAAATAGCAACAACATCTTCTCGCTAAAGTAAAACACCTACAATAGAATAACCTCACATGGAAAGGATTCTTTTAATGATCAGATTAAAAAAAAAAAAGGCACCTATACCATAAGACTAATAATGACTACATCTTACCGAGGTAATACACCAACGCTAAATCCAAATGATGTACAAGTCACAGGTCGCTGTTTGATTTATGGATCAGTGTTAGTGACGGTGTGTTGCTGTTTGAATATCTTAACTTCTTTTTCACTTGTATGTGGTGGTGTTGCTTTTGTGTGAAACTGGAGGAGTGAAGAAGTTTTGAATATTGATATCGATTTCCTTGTAACTGTGGAGATGATGTGCGAATACTCAGTCTTCCATTCTGGTGTAGAGGTCTCATTTGAGTTGTTTGCAGGGTGTTTTTGAGCGTTTACTCTTCGTTTTTTGTTTGTTTTTGTATTGGTGTTTTAGAATGCGGATGATTCTTTAAACACCAGAAACTATGATCGAATATTCAAATTATTTTTACATTCGATCATTATTATTTTCTAGTGTGGAGGGGTTGATTTGAGTTTAGTGTGGAAGTTTAAAAAAAATTTTTTTTTAGCCTTAAGTGTTGTTATTGATATAGGTATGTTATTTCAGTGTAAGGGCATTACACTTTGAATGTTTGGTCAGTGTTGTTGGCAGTTTAAAGTTTTTTTTATTTCATATTATTTGTATGTTTTTTAACCCCTTGACTCCCGCACCCTATCCACCAACTGCAAAAACATAACCCTTTCATTCTTTCACCCTATCCACCAGCTTCATGGCTGACAATGCAGGACGCTTGTGGACAGGGTAGCGGGAGTCAAAAGATTAATGTGGGGGCGAGCTCTTGAGTATTCGGTCAGTATGTGGACGTGTTTTGTAATGTTACGCTTTGAATATTTGATCAGCGTTGTTAGCCGGGGGTTTTTGTTTTTGTTTGTTTTCGTTTTTAATGCGGGGGCGAACTTCTTTAACACTGTGATCAGTATTGTGGACGTGCTTGACACGGCCTAACCTCCCCTGTCTCGGGCTTTCTCTCCCCTAACCACGCACGTGCTGCGAAAGCAGAATGGCGTCATTTTCCCCACACAGCGACCAATATTAAACCTTTCTATTCCACCGTAGGGATGCTGGGGGGAGGGCTCATATAGTATAAATACTGTCCCCTCTTTCTGGAAATGATATGCCAGAAATGTCCTCTTTTATGTCATTCCCTTCGTTTCTGCTTCCCCCCCCCCCCTCCCCCCTTTCTTTGTTTTCTGTCGTTTCTTTCGTTTTCTGGTTCGCTGTCTGCATTGCATGTCGTCCGCTGTATTTGTTCCATAAAGCGTTGCATTCTGTCTGTCAGGATTGATAAATAAGTAGTAGCAAGAAACTCTGGGGATAGCTGGACAGCAGAAAGTCCTCAAAGGAGAAACCCCCGTCAAAACAAGTGTTTCGGCCCTTAACTCTTGACCCTCTAAGGGGGCCGGGCCGCGTCCAGGTCATGACTCCTAATTAATTGTGTTTTTAGTTCTTAAGGAAATGTGAACTGCATGGTGGCATCCTATAACCCTTTCTCTTCCTGACCCTGTCCACCAGCTTCCTGTAACCCTTTTACTACCTGACCCTGTCCCAACTTCCTGCAATCCTTTTTCTTCCTGACCCTGTTTACCAGCTTCCTGTAATCCTTTCACCTCCTGTCCCTGTCCACCAGCTGCATGTGATCTTTTCACTACCTGACCCTGTTTACCAGCTTCCTGTAATTCTTTCACGACCTGACCGTGTCCACCAGCTTCCTGTAATCATTTTACTGCCTGACCCTGTCCACCAGCTTCCTTTAATCCTTTTACTACCTGACCCTGTCCACCAGCTTCCTGTAATCCTTTACTACCTGACCCTGTCCAGCTTCCTGTAATCCTTTTCTTTCTTGACCCTGTCCACAGCTTCTTGTAACCCTTTCATTTCCTGACCCTGTCCACCAGCTTCTTGTAACCCTTTCACTCCCTGACCCTGTCCACCAGCTTCTTGTAATCCTTTCATTTCCTGACCCTGTCCAGCAGCCTTCTTGTAAAACCTTTCATTTCCTGACCCTGTCCAGCAGCTTGTAATCCTTTCATTTCCTGACCCTGTCCAGCAGCTTGTAATCCTTTCATTTCCTGACCCTGTCCAGCAGCTTGTAACCCTTTCATTTCCTGATCCTGTCCAGCAGCTTGTAATCCTTTCATTTCCTGACCCTGTCCACAGCTTGTAACCCTTTCATTTCCTGACCCTGTCCAGCAGCTTCTTGTAATCCTTTCATTTCCTGACCCTGTCCAGCAGCTTGTAACCCTTTCATTTCCTGACCCTGTCCAGCAGCTTCTTGTAATCCTTTCATTTCCTGACCCTGTCCAGCAGCTTGTAACCCTTTCATTTCCTGACCATGTCCAGCAGCTTCTTGTAATCCTTTCATTTCCTGACCCTGTCCAGCAGCTTGTAACCCTTTCACTCCTGACCCTGTCCAGCAGCTTCTTGTAATCCTTTCACTCCCTGACCCTGTCCAGCAGCTTGTAACCCTTTCATTTCCTGATCCTGTCCAGCAGCTTGTAACCCTTTCATTTCCTGACCCTGTCCAGCAGCTTGTAATCCTTTCATTCCTGACCCTGTCCAGCAGCTTCTTGTAATCCTTTCATTTCCTGACCCTGTCCAGCAGCTTGTAATCCTTTCATTTCCTGACCCTGTCACCAGCTTCTTGTAATCCTTTCATTTCCTGACCCTGTCCAGCAGCTTCTTGTAATCCTTTCATTTCCTGACCCTGTCCAGCAGCTTGTAACCCTTTCATTTCCTGACCCTGTCCACCAGCTTGTAACCCTTTCATTTCCTGACCCTGTCCACCAGCTTCTTGTAACCATTTCACTCCCTGACCCTGTCCACCAGCTTCTTGTAATCCTTTCATTTCCTGACCCTGTCCAGCAGCTTGTAATCCTTTCATTTCCTGACCCTGTCCAGCAGCTTGTAATCCTTTCATTTCCTGACCCTGTCCACCAGCTTCCTGTAATCCTTTCATTTCCTGACCCTGTCCAGCAGCTTCTTGTAATCCTTTCATTTCCTGACGACCCTGTCCACCAGCTTCCTGTGACCATTTCACTCCCTGACCCTGTCCACCAGCTTCCTGTAACTTCCTGACCCTGTCCACCAGCTTCCTGTAACTTCCTGACCTGTCTACAGCTTCTGTAACTTCTGACCTGTCCACAGTTCCATAACTTCCTGACCCTGTCCACAGTTCCCATAACTTCCTGACCCTGTCCACCAGCTTCCTGTAACTTCCTGACCCTGTCCACAGCTTCCTGTAACTTCCTGACCCTGTCCACAGCTTCCTGTAACTTCCTGACCCTGTCCACCAGCTTCCTGTAACCGTTTACTACCTGACCCTGTCCACCAGCTTTCTGTAACTCTTTCACTCCCTGATCCTGTCCACCAGCTTTCTGTAATCCTCTTACTGCCTGTCCCTGTCCACCAGCTTTCTGTAACCATTTCACTCCCTGGCCGTGTTCACCAGCTTCCTGTAATCATTTCACTCCTGACCCTGTCCACCAGCTTCCTGCAGTGATTACATTTCACTATCTGACCCTGTTCACCAGCTTCCTGCAATATTAATCTTGCTCACCCTGTCCACCAGCTCTCTACTGTAATAATCCTTTCAGTCCTTTACCATGTCCACCAGCTTCCATCAGTCCTTTCACTACCTCACCCTGTCAAGCTCTCACCCTATCTACCAGCTTCCCACAGTAAATTGATGGGCAGCGTGAAGGGGGTGAAAAGGATGAACACCCCTCTGTCTCTCCCCTCTGCTCTTTGCAGTGATTTGGTCGAAAGCTGGTGGGTAGGTTTTTTTTGGGAGTAAAAGAGATGACCATCACACCCCCATCCTCCTCCTTGCAGTAAGGTGACAGAAGCTGGTGGATGGCATGAGGGGATGAAAATAGGTAAACAGACCACCTCCAGTACCCCCACCCCCCACCCCCCACCCACCCCCTCCTCAAAATAGCTGTTGTCTTCGAAATGTCAGCAGGATGTTGTGCGTCGGCTGCCTTCCGTGTCAACAAGGCCGTGTCAGAGAGGTTTTGAGAGAGAGAGAGAGAGAGAGGGAGAGGGGGAGAGAGAGAGAGAGAGAGAGGGAGAGAGTGACAAAGAGAGAGAGGGAGAGAGAGGGAGAAAGAGAAAGGGTGAGAGAGGGAGAGAGAAAGAGGGAGGGAGGGAGAGATGGAGAGAGAATGAGAAAGAGAGAGAGAGAGAGGGAGCTAGAGAGTGAGAAACAGAGAGAGAAATGGAGGGAGAGAGAGAGAGAGAGGGAGGGAGAGAATTGGAAAGAGAAAGAGAGGGAGGGAGGGAGAGAGAGAGAAGGGGGGGAGAGAGAATGAGAGGGGTGAGAGAGAGACACACACAGAGGGAGAGAGAAAGGGGGAGAGAGAGAGGGAGGGAGAGAGGAGGAGAGGGAGGGAGAGAGAGGGAGGGAGAGAGAGAAGGGTTGGGGAAGAGAGAGAGAGGGGGGGATCAGAGACAGAAGACTCAAAGAACGTTAATGACGTAGGCCAGCGGTCCCTATCACAATGTCAGGGGAGTGAAGGGGGTGGGGGGAGGGGGAATATGACGGTGGAAAGAATTCATCATGTGACAGTACATGTAGCCTACATACAAATTGTCACTATTGTGCTGAAACGATCAGAGAGAGAGAGAGAGAGAGAGAGAGAGAGAGAGGAGAGAGAGAGAAGAGAGAGAGAGAGAGGGAGAGAGAGAAGGAGAGGAGGAGGAGAAGAGAGGAGAGAGTGGAGAGAGAGAGAAGAAGAGAGATAGGAGAGAGAGAGAAGAGGAGGAGAAGAGAGAGAGAGAAGAGAAGAGAGAGAGGAGAGAGAGAGAGAGAGAGAGAGAGAGAGAGAGAAGAGAGAGAGAGAGAGAGAGAGAGAGAGAGAGGAGAGAGAGAGAGAGAGAGAGAGGAGAGAGAGAGGAGAGGGGATAGTTTTGTAATGGGGGATGTGGTCGATGTTTTAGCTTTGGTGGATGATTGTTGGTGAGAGGAATGGAGCATTGTGTGTGTGTGTGTGATGTGTGGGGTGGATGTGTGTGTGTGTGGTGATGTGGTGAGTGTGTGTGGTGTTTGTGTGGTAGATGTGTGTTTTGTTGTGTGTGGAGTGGTGGTGGAGGAGATGGGTTGGGAGGAGGAGAGGGAGGGAGAGGTGGGGGGATGTGACGTTTGAAGAGACGAGGGAGGAGATGTGGTCGAGTTTTTACGTTATGAGGGAGTATGATGGTAGAGAGATGCTAATTTGTGTGGGGGTGTGTAGTGTTTGATGGTGGATGTGGTGTGCTTTTCGTGGTGTGTTTGTGTGTGTGGTGTTAAGTGTGTGTGTGTGTGTGTGTGTGTGTGTGTGTGTGTGTGTGAGAGAGAGAGAGAGAGAGAGAGTGAGTGAGTTAAAATTGGTATGTTTTGAATCGTGGAAGGTAATTTTTACAATTTTTTTCTCTCGTCATGTTGCAAATCCAGGAATCTGCTTGAGATACAAATACATCGATAAATCAGTGAAAGAGACGGTACGCAAGGAGAGAACGATAACATTTTTATTTTGCAATAGTGAAAGTTAAGAGCTGAAAGTCATTTATTTAAAAAAAAAAAAAAAAAAAAAAGAGAGAGAGAGAGAGAGAGAGAGAGAGAGAGAGAGAGAGAGAGTGTGTGTTGTTTGTGTATGTGTGTTTGTTTGTCTGTGTGTGTTTGTGTGTGTGTTCGTCTCTCTCTCTGTCTCTCTCTGTGTCTCTGTCTGTCTGTCTGTCTGTCTTGTTTGTGTGTGTGTGTTTGTGTGTGTGTGGCCAAGAGTGTCGTGGTGGGTGGTAGTGAGAGCTGACGTTCTGTGACACCGACACGGCGACAAATAGAACCAAGGACAGAAATAATGAAGGGGTCGGTGTCTGAACAGTGGGGAACAGTTTGCCGATAAAGTAACACCGTTCCCAGTCTTGACGTTTATTCTTTTTGTTTTGTTTTTGTTTTCGTTTATGTGTCAGGAGGGTGATGGTGGTGGCATCCTGTTCTATTAAGTGCAAGTAAACCAGCTTCGCTTTGGTGGAGGTAACGGTTGTCCCATGACTAAGGTTTTAGGGAGAGTGAGGTGGTAGAGACCATGCTATCTCTCGGGACTAGCGTTAAGGGCGATGTCCATCTCCTCTCCATCGCTGCTTTACCTTGCGCAGCACCTGAAAAGGATCAGTTACCTCTTTACAGCTGGATGGACTATGGAGACTTTGGTTTTTTTTTTCGGGCTAGATTTACACCCGAGCCATCAGATTAAAAGACGGAAGCTCTACCTCTAAACCAACCAGGCTTCCCGCGGTTTTCAATGTTGGCGTTTTTCTCTTTGGGTGGCGGGTTGGTGGTGGCTTTTCACGTTAGAAATCGAATGGGGAATACTTGGATATGCTACTTTTTGTTGTTATAGAGACTCTTTCTGTTAGTTTTTGGAGAATCAATAGTTTACACGTTTGCTGCCCTGTGGGTATTTTTTTTCCTGCTATTTTTTGCTGTCTTTTGGAATATTATTTTCCTGTTAGTTTTTGATGAGAGTTTCGGTACTTTATGCACTAGCTTATACATATATATTTATGACCACATAGTCTATGACAATTGTTCACAATGCTATGATCTTGCATGAGAAAGGAGATGATAATCATGCTCCTTTGGAGTTCCAGTTTAGTTTGAAATTGTGACAGGTCTGTATTCGACATTTCCTTTCATAGTATATCCTGGCGTCAACCAGGCCCAAGTGATACAGACACTTGCGGTGTTGGCCAGGAAATCTAAAAATCATCGTTAGTTTTGTTGTTGTTGTAGAATGGCCGAGACTCGATTGTGTGGTCCCAGTTTTCGCAGTATGCCCAGAACGCGCTTAACTGTTTGACTTCCGCACCCTATCCACCAACTGCAAAAACATAACCCATTGATGGTCTCACCCTTTCCACCAGTTTCCTACAGGAAACTGGTGGAAAGGATGAGGAAATCAAAGGATTGTTTTTGCTTTGCTAGCATAGTTGGCAATATAGGATGCTGGTGGAGAGGGTGCAGGAGTCAAAGGGTTAACTGTGGGTAGGAAGGAGCTCCTTTGGCCTTAAAAATACCACGGTGATTTTGACAGGGCTGATGGGATTTGTAAGAAGAATGTTGAGAGTTCCATGGACAGCAAAGAAAACAAACGAGACAGTCTTGGTGGAGGCAGACACAAGTAGATCACTCATAAGGAAGATTAGGAAAAGACAGGCAACATTTATAGGCCATTTTATGAGGAAGGGGGATTTGGAGCACCTGGTCACAACGGGAAAGCTGGAGGGAAAGAGAGCACCAGGTAGACCCAAGGAGAAAATGCTGGACGGACTTGCAGAGTGGCTGGGGACGGGGAAGGGGGGGGGAGATGCTAGGGGCAACGAGAGATAGAGACAGATGGAAGTCCATGATCGCCAACGCCATGCGACAGGGCACCTGATGATGATGATGATGATGATGATGATGATGATGATGATGATGATGATGATGATGGGATTGATAGTCGTGGCCCAGTATTTGTGTTGAATGACGGCCCTTGGCTTCGTTGTGGCACAGCTGATCGTGTATGCTAGTCGGTTGGTCTTTACTGTGCTGACAGCTGCAGGAAGCTGGTGGATAGGGTGAGGAAATCAAAGGGTTATATTTTTGCTCTGCTAGCATGGTTGGCCATGTAGGAAGCTGGTGGATAGGGTGATGGAATCAAAGGGTTGTTTTTGCTCTGCTAGCATGGTTGGCAGTTCAGGAAGCTGGTGGATAGGGTGAGGGAATCAAAGGGTTATGTTTTTGCTCTGCTAGCATGGTTGGCCATGCAGGATGCTGATGGCCATGGCACGGGAGCCAAAGGGTTAAAGCTGAGCCCACTTTGTTGTGAAGAGATCATGTTTGCTGAGTGTGCCGCCGATGTTTATGGAGACATTTAGCTGTAGGCTGTAATTGTGTGTTATGTTGTTGGCGTTGTCCATGATGCCAGTTGTGCACATCATGCCGTGTTGCTTCAGTTTTGGAAGTTGGGGGGGGGGGGGAGGGGAGGGGAGGGGGGGAGAAGGTCTGCATTGAGTGATGAGTACATTTGCAGAGGAAATGGATTCTGACTGCACCATGTATTTGCTATAATTGCGTTCGTGGTTTAGGAGAGGCACATACGCACGCACGCACGCACACTCCCACGCACGCACGCACACTCCCACGCACGCGCTCGGTATGCTGCACGAACCCGATTACTGTCAACGTATCATTAAAAGCTCTGAGTGTTTGACCTCGATTGCTTTTTAAGTACACTGAAGTACACCGATGGAAGGTCCATTATCAGCTCTTTGATCCCTGCACCTGTCCACCAGCTGCCTGCATTGTCAACCACGTTAGCAAAGCAAAAACTGAACGTTTTGACTCCCCACCCTATCCACGTGTAGGGAGCCGGTGGATAGATGGAGGGAGTCAGGTGGTTAATGTTTTGCAAGTTGGTGGATAGGCAAAGCAAAGCAAAGCGAAACACAGCAAAACACAGCACAGCACAGCACAGCACAGCACAGCGAAGCAAAACAGACCAAACCAAACCAAACCAAACCAAACCAAAGGCAAGGCAAGGCAAGGCAAGGCAAGGCAAGGCAAGGCAAGGCAAGGCAAGGCAAGGCAAGGCAAGGCAAGGCAAGGCAAGGCAAGGCAAGGCAAACCAAACCAAACCAAACCAAACCAAACCAAACCAAACCAAACCAAACCAAACCAAACCAAACCAAAAAACGAAAGAAAGAAAGAAAGAAAGAAAGAAAGAAAGAAAGAAAGAAAAAGAAAGAAAAGAAGCAAGAACACTGGCCTGTACTAGTGTTGAACCCACAAACCCTGCATTATGAATATAGACGCTGTAACCACTGAATGAGTGGAACATTGGGGTGGACACCGAACGAGCCATGTTTATTGTTGCAGGCTGGGGGATTGAACTTGAGACATCAAAACATAATGATGCGGTGAATAGGCTACCTAGTGCAGTCAGCACACGGTAGTCACACATTGAACAGGTAGTCCCCCAAACGACTGCTTACAGAAGACAGCAGTCTATCGCATGCTAGACTGTTTGATTTGGTTCAGGTGTCTACTGTTGATTTTGTTTGGGGTGGGGGGGTAGGAAGGGGAAGATGATTTTTACCTGATTGTATACATTACTGCTAGTGCGTACAATCGAGACTTTTTTTTTTTTTCGTGATGTCCAAATCACTAAGTAACATAACTCTTGAGAGTCAGGGAGTTATCTCCCATGTAGAATTTCTCAAACCCAACACAGTTTGCGCTACCCAGTCAGCTAGCATAGACGCAGCCACGAAGCATAAAGTGGTAAGCTCAGACAGAACATTCCAAATCACTGTTTCTATTTTTACGTGGTCATATGTGTTACTATTATTTTGAAGTTAACTATTGTGCTACTGTTAGTTCAGAAAACAGAAATTTGCGTGATACTTAATTCGCTTTCTAAAGCATTGTTGACTCTTTTCCACATACACAGAAATATTGTGTAGTCTTTTCCACAAAAAGATATTGATTAGTCTTCACTCACAACAAGCTGTAATTCAGTCTGTCTCATGTAAGGTGTAATTTAGTCCCCCCCCCCCCACACCCCTCACCCCACAGAATATTGTTTAGTCTTTTCCATCGAAAAGTTTATCTCCCCCCCCCCAAGAAAGATATTGCTTGTCTTTCCAACAGAAAGGTTTTGTTTCTCTCTAAAAGATATTGTTCAGTCTTTGCCACAGAAAGATTTGTTTAGTCTTTCCTACAAGAAATGTTGTTTTCTTTCCTACAAGAAATGTTTGGGTTTTGTCTTTCCTACAGAAGGATTTCTTTAGTTTTCCTACAAAAACGTTTAGTTTTTTTTCTATGGAAAAAGAGTGTTTAGTCTTTCCCACAGAAGAGTATTGTTTAGTGTTTTCCATAGAAAAGTATTGTTTAGTGTTTTCCATAGAAAAGTATTGTTTAGTGTTTTCCATAGAAAAGTATGTTTAGTGTTTTCCATAGAAAGATTGTTTAGTGTTTCCACAGAAATACATTGTTTATTCTTTCCCACAGAAAGATGTTTAATCTTTTCCACAGAAAGACATTGTTTGCTCTTTCCCACAGAAAGATACTGTTACAATGTCTTTCCACGGAAAGATACTATTATTTTCCATAGAAAGAAAGTCGTTTGGTCTTTTCCACAAAAAGTGAATGTTTTTAGTCTTTCCCACAAAAAGACATTGTTAGTCATTCCTACAAAAAAAAAAAAATTTTCAGTGTTTTCCCCACATTAAAGATTCTTCCCCAGCGAAAGGTCTGTTCAGGCAATTCGTGGAGTGTTTGAAAGATTTTGTTTTTAAAGAGAGAGAGGAGAGGGAGGAGAAGGAGAGAGAGAGAGAGAGAGAGAGAGAAGAGAGAGAGAGAGAGGAGAGAGAGAGAGAGAGAGAGAGAGAGAGCGAGCTGGGTATAGAGTGGTTGCAAGTCAGTGCGTGACCTTGGTAATACAGTTGATCAGCGTAGGAAATGACATGATTTTACGGACCGTCAGCTGTGCTTAATAGAAAATCTACGGATCGTAACTGTGGAACTAAGTAACCTCTTTTGGTGGAGGACAGGTCAGGAGCTCTGATTTGCGTGCCTCGTAGCAGATTTGATTCTAATCCTCTCCGAAGAGTTGTCTGGCACATGATTGTACGCGGAACTAATACCCTTGGTCCTTGTCCACAAGAGGCAGAGGCATGTCACTGCACGCTATGCTATTGATTTTTGGACATGGAGGAACCTTCTCGAGTGACCAATTTCGTTGTTATTACTCTGGTGATCGTTGTGGCTAATGCTAGTGTTATTGTCTGATTTTCTTTATGGGTTTTATTTACGCTTGCCTTCTTAGTTTCCCCACCCCCACCCCCCACCTCGATATTGTTTTTTTTTTTTTTTAAGGGATGTTATTATATTATGATCGGGGATGTCTGTCTGTCTGTCCGTTTTCGTGTATCGCCATAATGTGTTCGCAAGATTTTCTCGTTTTGTTTCTGGATGGTTCTTTATCAGATTTGAGTCAAATGTGTGACGTTGAATGTGTGGACGTTAAGGAGTCACGAGTGCATCAGTTTTGAGGACAAGGTGTGGAGATCAAGGTGACATGGACCGCCAAACGTGCCCAGAATCAGTACTGGTTGTGTGATTATGTGAAGAGCCCTTTCTGGGGATATTTCGATAATACTTAAGTCCTGTTTTCTTTATGGTGACAGTCTACTGTTGTCCTCAATGCACGTCATGTTTCGTTTCAACTGAAGTCTGAAGTTTTCTAAGGACGTTGAGAAGTAAAAAATGTGGATTTTGTTAACAATTTTTGTATAAAAAAAGAAAAAAAAAAACCCTGTTCAGATGGACCAACCATCTTTGTTTTTGCCCCTTTGTTATTGTGGACTTGAGTTAAGAGCATTATCCGTTCGATGAAATGTGCATTACAAAAAAAAAAAAAAAAAAAAAAAAAATGGTTACTATCATTTATGATTATTAACCTTTTGACTATCGCACGCTGTCCCGTAGCATTCTGCATTGTCAACCATGCTAACAAAGCAAAAACTTAACCCTTTGACTCCCTCACCTATCCTGCAGAAAGCTGGTGGATAGGGTAAGGGAGTCAGAGGGTGAAGTTTTTGCAGTTGTTGCATAGGGTACGGAAACCAAAGGGTTGATTTGAATAAGCTGGAAGGCGGAAATACAGAAATCGTCCACTGTTTCTGTTGTTTTATGTCGGAGTAAAGACACCGGCTTTCTTCTTCTTGGTGAAACTATACTTTTTATATGGACACCGGCTTTCTTCTTATTGGTGAAAATGCTTTTTATATGGACACCGGCTTTCTTCTTGTTGGTGAAAATGCTTTTTATATGGACACCGGCTTTCTTCTTGTTGGTGAAACTGCTTTTTATATGGACACCGGCTTTCTTCTTGTTGGTGAAAATGCTTTTTATATGGACACCGGCTTTCTTCTTGTTGGTGAAAATGCTTTTTATATGGACACCGGCTTTCTTCTTGTTGGTGAAAATGCTTTTTATATGGACACCGGCTTTCTTCTTGTTGGTGAAAATGCTTTTTATATGGACACCGGCTTTCTTCTTGTTGGTGAAAATGCTTTTTATATGGACACCGGCTTTCTTCTTGTTGGTGAAAATGCTTTTTATATGGACACCGGCTCTCTTCTTCTTGGTGAAACTATGCTTTTTATATGGACACCGGCTTTCTTCTTCTTGGTGAAACTGCTTTTTATATGGACACCGGCTTTCTTCTTTTTGGTGAAACTGCTTTTTATATGGACACCGGCTTTCTTCTTCTTGGTGAAACTGCTTTTTATATGGACACCGGCTTTCTTCTTTTTGGTGAAACTGCTTTTTATATGGACACCGGCTTTCTTTTTTTTGGTGAAACTGCTTTTTATATGGAACACCGGCTTTCTTCTTTTTGGGTGAAACTGCTTTTATAATGGACCACCGGCTTTCTTTTTGGTGAACTGCTTTTTATATGGAACCGGCTTTCTTCTTTTTGGTGAAACTGCTTTTTATATGGACACCGGCTTTCTTCTTTTGGTGAAACTGCTTTTTATATGGACACCGGCTTTCTTCTTCTTGGTGAAACTGCTTTTTATATGGACACGGCTTTCTTCTTTTTGGTGAAACTGCTTTTTATATGGACACCGGCTTTCTTCTTTTTGGTGAAAACTGCTTTTTATATGGACACCGGCTTCTTTTTGGTGAAAAGGCTTTTTATATGGACACCGGCTTTCTTCTTCTAGGTGAAAATGCTTTTATATGGACACCGGCTTTCTTCTTCTTGGTGAAACTGTGCTCTTTATATGGACACCGGCTTTCTTCTTCTTGGTGAAACTATGCTCTTTATATGGACACCGGCTTTCTTCTTGTTGGTGAAACTATGCTCTTTATATGGACACCGGCTTTCTTCTTGTTGGTGAAACTGTGCTCTTTATATGGACACCGGCTTTCTTCTTCTTGGTGAAACTATGCTCTTTATATGGACACCGGCTTTCTTCTTCTTGGTGAAACTGTGCTCTTTATATGGACACCGGCTTTCTTCTTCTTGGTGAAACTATGCTCTTTATATGGACACCGGCTTTCTTCTTCTTGGTGAAACTATGCTCTTTATATGGACACCGGCTTTCTTCTTGTTGGTGAAACTATGCTCTTTATATGGACACCGGCTTTCTTCTTCTTGGTGAAACTATGCTCTTTATATGGACACCGGCTTTCTTCTTCTTGGTGAAACTATGCTCTTTATATGGACACCGGCTTTCTTCTTCTTGGTGAAACTGTGCTCTTTATATGGACACCGGCTTTCTTCTTCTTGGTGAAACTGTGCTCTTTATTTGGATCCTGGACGAAATGCACTGGTCAGTCCTGATGGTTTTGCTGACCGAGGTATGATAGTCCGCTAGGCCTGATGCTCCCTTTCCTACCTTCCTGCTCCTCCCGCCCTTCCATCTGTATTGTTCAAAGATGACACGACCAGATATTGCACGCCGTGCCTTTTGTTCTCTCCGTGGAGATACGGGGGGCTCTTTCAGTATAAATAGTATCCCCACCTGGAAATTCCGTGCTAGAAATTTCCTCTTTTCTGCCACTCTCTTTGTTTCTGCGTGTTCGTTTGCTTTCTGTCATTTCTTCCTGTCATTTTCTGCCTTGCTGGTCCACTCAGACCTGTATGTGTTCGATGAAGTCTTACTTTCTCTTAGGAGCAGTTAGGTACATGTATTAAGTGCGTTTTTGGCTCTAGGGAAATGAGATATGCGGAAGCAGTTTTAGTTACTTTAGGCCCGTTTTTAAAAAAAACATGTTTTAGAGTTCTTAATGTTTGAAATTGTATTAGGGTATATTTTAAAAAAAAATCCACTGTGTGATAAATTGGATGGAGTGGTCTTTAGATTATGTGCGCAAATGCACTGGTATGTGT
>CM060310.1:89271021-89273521 GCA_030674185.1 Monoplex corrugatus | reverse complement strand
GTTGTGTGTGTGTGTTGTGTGTGGTGTGTTGTGTGTGTGTGTGTGTGTGTGTGGTGTGTGTGTTTGTGTGTGTGTGTGTTGTATGTGTGTGTGAATAGTGTTGTATGTGTGGTGTGTGTGTGTGTGTGTGTGTGTGTGTGTGTGTGTGTGTGTGTGTGTGTGTGTGTGTGTGTGTGTGTGTAAAACTGTTCGCACAAACATAAATTTCACTCAGAAACACATGACGTATCCTTTACTAAAACTCCCAAATCCAAGTCATCATTGGTGAAATCATACAGTTCACATGTTTCATTTCCCTTTGAAAGAACAGTCTGAAGAATAAAATGTTCTTCTGTCTTTAATGAAACAATACATAAAACATTCATCGGTCTGTCCGAAGGTATGAATGATTGAATGAACGAATGAATGAGTGATCAGTAAATGAAACAGATGAACAAATCAATACATAAATAAATTTTTGAATTATAGAGAAATACATGAATAGATAAAATAAATAAATGAATAAATAAATAAACGAAAAAATAAATATATAAATGAAAAAAAAACCCGATCCAGACATAAGTGAATAAATTGAATAATTAATTAATAAAGTAAATGAACAAACGATAGATAATTAGGTAGATAGATAAAGAATAGATAGATAGATAGATAGATAGATAGATAGATAGATAGATAGATAGATAGATAGATAGATGAACTGGAGAATACCACGTAAAACCGCTTTCACATTTATTTGTATAAATATACAAGTGATCGGAGTAACATGACCTTTAGAACCATCACACACACACACACCACACACACCACACACACACACACACACACACACACACACACACACACACACACACACACACACACACACACACACATACACACACACACACACACCACACACACACAGACACACACACAACACACACATTCGTACATACATATATATTCGAATCAGGATTTCCAGTCTACTTCAGGACATCAAAGACTAGGTCTGATAAAAGGAATGAACGATGGTGGAGGAGGAAAGGGGGAGGAGAAGGAGGGCGAAGAAGATGGAGATTGTGGTTGGCAAACAAACAACACACTCACAAACAAACAAAAAAAGATGTAGTAATAGCAATGCTGTTGGTGTGATGCCTAGTGGTCTTGTGAGGACCTTTTTTTACCTTCTGCATGATGTATGGTGGAGGAACAGATATACGTGTATGTGACCCCTACTCAGAAAGGGGGGGGGGGGGGGCTGAGTTCATTGTATAAAAGATTTACATCACCGAAAAGTAGAAGGATTGCTCTTTTTGAAAGTGTTTAGATCACACCTCTAATGTCAGTCGCCTGTTCACCTGTCGGTGACATCATTCTTGATGGTAGCCGCTGATGCATGTCCCGTCAGCTGTCTCCATCCCCTTCTGTCTACAGTCTTTCTGTAGATTTCATCTTTCGGCAGCTTCGTCCCTAATGTCAATAGTGCCCGAGATATAGCTGTTTAACCCCTTTTACCCCCTCACTCTGTCCTCCAGCGTCTTGCATTGTCAGCTATGATGACAAAGCAAAAACTGAACCCTTTCCCTCCTTTACCTGTCCATCAGCTTCCTGCAGGAAGCTGATAGATAGGTGAAGGAGTGAAAGGGTTAAGTTCAGGAAGCTGATAGATAGGTGAATGAGTGAAAGGGTTAAGTTTTTCCAACTTTGATATAGGGTGCTGGAGTGAAAGAGTTAAACGGGGTAGGTGAAGAATCGGCCATTTTGAGAAAAGTGTAGTCAAAGGTAGGCATTAAGTATTCCAGGTTTTTCCTTCGCAATCAGTGCTGAAACTTTGTTAAAAACTTTTCCAACTTGCAGAGGTGTTGCACATTGACTTATGAAATGCCAAGCTCCTACACACTTTGATAACTGTAAGCGTTGTGCGAAACTCGGATTTTCGCTGAATAAACTGCTTTGTTTTGAAGGGGATGTATCGTGTTAACACTTTGACTCCCTCACCCTGTCCTTCAGCATCCTGCATTGTCGATCATGCTAGCAAAGCAAAAACTTAACTCTTTGGCTCCCTTACCCTATCCACCAGCTTTTCTAGTCACGATTTCTCTTTGAGCTGTCACTGTATGATAAATGTAGAGTTTCTAAATATAGCGACACAAAAATCTGAGAGTGATCCGGATTGATCAACATATTTTCTGGGCTGTTACTTGCCTTGACACCATCGACTTTGGCCCCATTTTGTGAGAAATGGTCACATGTTACAGATCACACAGGGCATGATGCATTTAGCTGGGCTAGATTGTGTAGATATATTGGACAGGACTAATTTTTTTTCGTTCCAAAACTCATGAAATTCGGGCCGCTGTCCACGAGCTTCGCTGTAGTCTGGCGCCACCCATTATTTTATCTAGTTTTTTTTTCTCTGTATGCGAATAGGCTGATACAATACCATTGTAAAGTATAGACTGGGTAAAACAGAGGCCAGGTAGGGCCTCAGGACCTGGCCAGCTCATGGGTTTATGTGCAG
>CM060310.1:89258521-89266021 GCA_030674185.1 Monoplex corrugatus | reverse complement strand
ATTTCTTCTTCCTAGATATGATAACTCCTATAGTTATAGATTGACATGTTTTCTGATTCGAGATGGATGGCTTGTTTAGTTCTTAAATAAATCGACATTTATTTTATGTAGTAGAAGAATATATTTTTTTTCAAGGGACAGATTCCGTAGCATGGCTAAGATAATGTTCAATAACACACTCGTTTCTTTCTTATTGTAAAAAAGAGGTGTTTGTACACATACTTTTTTCTTTTGTGTTGGGGCGGGGGGACCTATTTCACAGTGATGTGGAGACAAGACGTGTTGAGATTTTTTTCATCTCCATTGTAGAAAAGACACTTTCTTCACGAGAACTTTGAATCAGTGAACTGAAGGGCCTATGGACATGTGTTTCCTTTCTGTTGTAAAATGAGAAGTATCTGTGCCTTTTCACAATTTGCACACTCTTTTCCTTTTCACAATTTGCACACTCTGTTTCCTTTTCACATTTGCACACTCTCTTTTCCTTGCAGTTTTAATAGGAGAAGGACCCTCATTGTGCGCAAGGATTATGAAGGTGAATATGTTTCGATACTGCTTCCGTTTACCATGTCTTCCTGGGAGACTTTGAAGTGTGGCTGAGGGTGTATAACCACTGTTTCTTTCGTTTTACAAAGGAAACCTTTGCTTTAATGACAACTGATACTGAGGAGTTACTGCAAGGAACTGCTGTCATCAACGTTGTAGAAGAAACACTGCCTTCACAGGGTGTTTGGAGTAGGTAACTCATGGAGGGAGTATCGACATGTATTTCATTCATGGTGTAAAATGAATCTGTCACCTGTAGACAGCCAGTATGAAAGGGGTGGGTAGGCGCTCATGCAAGATGCTGCTGCTGTCATTTACATTCTTTAACATATATTCTCTTCTCATGGAATTTGAAGCAGGTTACTCCAAGGTATATCGGACACCTGTTTCTTTCGTGTGTAAAAAGACACATCTGCCTTGAGCACAGGCATATATCAACATCTGTTTCTCTCCTGTTGTTAGACATTTTTTTTGCCTTTAAAGGAGCGAGCGTGCATTGGCAGATGTTGCTTTCGTGTCATGCGGGAGCGATTTGCCTTCAGAGGAGCAAAAGGCATACCGACGTGAGTTCCTTTCGTATTGTCATGAAACCTTTGCCACTGAACGGAGCAGGGTTGGGGGAGGTGGTAAGCAGTTGTGTGGTCGTCAGCATGTCAGATTTGACTGGTGCTGGAGCTGGCCTGTTCTGGGGGCATGTCCAGACAGTCCCTGTCCCTGAACACACAGGCCCGCGTCAGGCGTCCCTTCAGTTTGTGCACGGCATGGTGCACCACGCTGTCCATGCAGATGATGATGTGCGGGTAGATGATGGTCTGGATGGCGGACAGGGCGCGCGCGCACGTGCTGATGTTGACGTAGGTGTGCGGGAGCACGCTGCTCTTCATGGCCTCGATCAGGAAGAGGGGGAAGGTGCACAGGAAGAAAGTCAAGGTCATGAGTAAGGTCATTTTGACGAAGTCCTGATCGCGGTCCGTCAGTCTGTTGCTGTTGCTCTTACAGCTGGTGTCTTCTTCCTCCTCCTCTCCTCCTCGCCACTGCAAGGGTTGCCGTTTCCTTCGTGCTGTCCTTCCTCTTCTTCCTCCTCCCCCTCCTCCTCTTCATCCACAGGCTGTGTGACAGGCAGACAGGGAATGTTGGTCAAGGCCGCTTTGTCCATAATGGGCGTGTACTCAGTTCTGGTGGCGGCACAGTTGGGGCTCGTGTCCATACTTTTGTCCACACCATCCCCATCACTCCTTTCCTCTACGATCACTTTTTCTTCTTCCTCCTCCTCCTCTTCTTCTTCCTTGATTTCGCCCTCCACGTCCTCCCTGACATCCTCCGACACGGTGATGACCGGGGGTCGTGCTGGCACTGGCAGCTTGATGCCTCCCCCAGCTTCAGCCCCTCCTTCCACCTTAGGTCCCATGCTGGGCAGAGGCAGGAGAGGCGCCCTGGGCTCTTGAGGCTTGTTCTGCTCCTGCTGCTGCTGCCTCTGCCGGAGGTCCTGGTGGGAGGCGAAGGGCAGGGTGTCCTTGAACATCTTGGGGTTCTCCAGCTGGGCCTGCAGGGCGGAGATGTCCACGGAAAACTTGCGCACGTAGTTGTACTGCTTGGCCTTAGCGATGGGGTCTGCGGGCGTGCTGGAGTCCCCGATCTGACAGATGGTGTGCCGACGGCGGCCCAGTACCTGTGGGATCAGAGCCAGGCAGTGTTTATACTCCGTGCTGATTAAAGTGTGCTTGTCAACAAACAGCACCCCTTTAATTTATTGGCGTCTCAGTCAATTTGTGATGATGATGATGATGATAAATGCTGACAGTAGTCTATGAAGGTGATATGGAAATGACAGTTTATGAAGGTGAGATGGAAATGACAGTAATTTATGAAGGTGAGATGGAAATGACAGTTTATGAGGTGAGATGGAAATGACAGTAATTTATGAAGGTGAGATGGAAATGAAGTAATTTATGAAGGTGAGATGGAAATGACAGTAATTTATGAAGGTGAGATGGAAATGACAGTAATTTATGAAGGTGAGATGGAAATGACAGTAATTTATGAAGGTGAGATGGAAATGACAGTTTATGAAGGTGAGATGGAAATGACAGTATTTATGAAGGTGAGATGGAAATAACAATTATCTATGAAGGTGAGATGGAAATGACAGTAATTTATGAAGGTGAGATGGAAATGACAGTTATTATGAAGGTGAGATGGAAATGACAGTAGTTTATGAAGGTGAGATGGAAATGACAGTATTTTATGAAGGTGAGATGGAAATGACAGTTTATGAAGGTGAGATGGAAATGACAGTAATTTATGAGGTGTGAAATGACGTAGTTTATGAAGGTGAGATGGAAATGACAGTAATTTATGAAGGTGAGATGGAAATGACAGTAGTTTATGAAGGTGAGATGGAAATGACAGTAATTTATGAAGGTGAGATGGAAATGACAGTATTTATGAGGTGAGATGAAATACATTATCTATGAAGGTGAGATGGAAATGACAGTAATTATGAAGGTGAGATGGAAATGACAGTTATCTATGAAGGTGAGATGGAATGACAGTAATTTATGAAGGTGAGATGGAAATGACAGTTATCTATGAAGGTGAGATGGAAATGACAGTAATCTATGAAGGTGAGATGGAAATGACAGTTATCTATGAAGGTGAGATGGAAATACTGACAGCAATCTTATGAAGGTGAGATGGAAATGACAGTAATCTATGAAGGTGAGGTGGAATGACAGTATCTATGAAGTGAGAGGAAATGACAGTAATTTATGAAGGTGAGATGGAAATGGCAGTTATTATGAAGGTGAGATGAATGACAGTAATCTAGAAGTGAGATGGAAATGACAGTAATTTATGAAGATGAGATGGAAGTGAAGGAGCAAGTCATTGTAGCTGAGGGAATAATAGGAAGAATAATACAATATTTTTTTAATTTTTAATTTTTTTAATTTTTATTTTTTAAGAAGACCATACTTAATATTGTTTTTGCAACTCCTTGTTTGGACAGAAATCCGACCCAGTATTAAAAAAAAACATGATCGTTATAATACGAACACTCTGTAATGAGACGGGGGGGGGGGGGGGGTCTCAAAGAGAATGAAACGTACGGAGACACACAAATGCACATATCACGCATCAGCCTCAGTTATTCTTCTTTCTTAACACACACACAACTGTTGGACGAGATGTGTATAAAAAGCTTTGGCATTACGAAATGCTGATAACCGAATATGTGAAAAAAGTGCACAAAGCTCTGATATTACAAAATGCTGATAACTGAATCAGTCTGAAAAGAGATCCATTTACAGTTCCCTTGAAAAGCTGATCAGCATTTACACTTTTGTTAACAGTTGTAACATGAGGACATGGATTTTAACAGTTCATTAGAAACGACATGGGAAGCAAAGGACTGCTGAAAAAGGCGAGTGTGTCTTACCTGAGCCATGTTAACCCCCAGCATTGACGGTCCTCGTTGACCGGAGCCGGGCAGTTCCCCCATCTTGGCAGGATTATGTCCCTTGACGGGTGTGGATGGCGTGACGTCAGGTCCGATGATGTCGGGCAGTTTGGAAGAGGAAGCAGAAATGGAGAGCTTGTCGACGTCCTCATTGGAAGCGGCCCCCTCCATCTGGTTGACCAGGAAGCGCGGTACAGTGTTTGCACTGTTGGACTCGTTGGACTGAGCGGAGAGAAAACTTTCCGAGGTCTTCACGACCCCTCTCCGGATGGCCATCACCCCCGCCATCACCACGGCCACCGCCCCCGCCACTACCATCAGCACCAGCATGGTCAGGACGGTGACGCGGGCCGTGGAAGAGTCGGCGTGCAGGATGAGGTAGCTGGCATTGCCGTCATGCAGCGGGCCAAGCGAGGTGTAGAGAAAGGACAGCGCCATGAGCAGGCACACCAGGAACATGGCCAGACACACAGACAGTGGCCAGGCGTTGCGCAGCGCAGGGCTGAAGGCTCCCACCATCCTCAGCACGTTCTCGGCGCAGAAGGCGGTAATGAGGATGGCCAGTCCCGCGCAGAGGAAGATGTAGATGGTGAAGGTGGCCACTCCGAAGTCCAGCGTGGGGTGGTGCAGACTGTGGTGGTAGGTCAGCAGGTGGGCCAGCTCCATGGGCGACCACAGCACGTCCAGCCCGCAGCACAGGAAGAAGAAGACGAGCACCAGGGTGTAGCTGTACTTCCGCACACGCCGGCTCTGGAAGATGGCCAGCAGAACTGACACGCTGCCCCCTCCGCCCAGCACCACGGCCAGGACCAAGGCCGCCACAGACAGCACCACAGAGTAGGCCTCCACCGTGACAGGGCCAGAGGGCCAGTTGTCACCGTTGTGAGCCGTGCTGCTAATGTTGCTGCTGTTGAGCGTCATGATGACATGCAGGCCGGAGCAGGCACAAGGCAACAAGATGTACAAAGTACTGGAATTGTCCACTGGAGTCTGCTATTTGGCCATTTGTCTTTCCGTAACTAGCTAGAGAACTTGTTGGTGAAGGATCGATCTTGATTTTTCCATTGACTCGATGTTTTTCGTGGGACTTTAAAATATGACTTTACCTAAGTTGGGAGTAGTAATTTGCTGTTGTAGTCATCACCAGAACTTGTGGTAAATGAGGTAAAACTTTTGATTGTGAGGTCTGTTTGCTTCATGTCATTGTCAGTGTTTCTGTGTAGTGGAGGGATAATTTTCAAATCTTTAGTGTGACATTTTAACTGAAGTTGACAATGTGGTTTCCTGTAGGATAGTCACACATTTACATCATACTTTACATGTACTGCGCAAGATGGTTTCTTTTGGACGGGACTTTTTGGTGGGAACTTACATGATATCGCTGTGGAATTTGTTACAAGACTACGTTACAAATGTTATCTTGGAAGAACACGCAAGCAGTTGATTTGATTTGATGTACCACACATAGGAAAATACAAGCACACTGCAATTAATGGTGGTAAGTCCCACTACAGTTCACAGTTGATGTGTTAACACAGAAATCGATGTTTTTTAATGATCACACGTAGAGACAAACGGATCTCTTCCACGGAATAGCAGCGAATAATTCCATACCAGTATAGTACTGGCCAGAAACCACTGCTCAGTCACTAAGCCATTGGCTGTGGAACGTCTTTCGTGCACCGCAAACAAAAGCAATCCTGAAGATTAAGAACTCATCACAAAAGGATACACTAGTGTGAAACATCAGTTGATGTGAGAGCTTACAATTTACGGCCACTGTCCTCAACTACGTACATGACATGACGGTAACATTTGTAGAACTGACATTCATCTCAAGATGACTGGGCATAGCTGGATGTCATCTGTGATGTGGACATGGCAGCAGTAAGGTGACCTCAGAGTGGCAGTCAGTTGTACATGGCAGAAATCAGGTGACCCCAGGAGAGTAATCAGCTGCAGTAGAGCTGGTTCAGGTGTTGGTTCAATCCATGTGATCTGACCAGGACAGTCAGGTCCTGCAGGCACTGTTGTCAGTCACCTAGCGGTGTACATGCCATGTCAAACTAAAAAGGATTCTCCTAGTGAATGTCCAGTTATGTTCAGCATCTGCACACACACACACGTTGCACAAAACTGTTATTATAGTGTTAATAAGATTACAAAATAATTTCTGTATTATCGATGGCCCTTGTGCCGAAATCAACTGATACATAGATTTGAAACAAAAACAAACAAACAAACAAACAAATAAACACAAACAAACAAACAAACAAACACAAACAAACAAACAAACAAACAAACAAACAAACAAACAACCAACCAAACAAACCAAACAAACAAACAACGCCTCTGTGAGAGCCCACCGCTGTAAAAACTTAGCAGTAAGTGGTGAAGTGATGATTTGTGGCTGTCAGTGGATGAAGTGTGATTTTGTTGGAGTTTTGATTTTCCGACAGGTTTTCTTTCATTCCACGATCACTGACACTGTTGACGTGACGAGAAACAAGCGTTGAGTGACAAGCTCCCACACAGAACACGTCAGGAATTTGACGGCCGTTACGAGTGACAACAGACAATGATTGAACATTACATATATATATATATAGCTACAGTCACCCACCCAGTCCCTTTATTAGTGTGTATAAAGAGCGATAGGTATCGTCGCTAATTGATTTCCGTCGGCAGCTTGCTCTACAGACTGTTCCCATGCATAATGCACAGTGATGCTGATTGCTGTCTGTGCCCGTTCACCCTGTGTCATGAAATATAAACAGGTCCTTCCCTGTGAAAGGATATCTTGTTACTCGTCGGAATGTTCCACGTCATTATTACTGCAACATGCGTCGGAAAATCACACCAAATCAAACATCCTTTCTCTCCAATCAGCAGCAACAGCAGCAGAAACAAAACAACAACAAAAACAATAGCAACAGCAACAACAGCAACAACAACAGCAACAACAAACCAGCCAACCAAACGAAAACCAACCAACCCAAACCCACCAACCAACCAACCAACCAACCAACCAACCAACCAACCAACCAACCAACCCTACAGTTGCACTATCATCCAACAAGTGAGGGCTTTAGTGTTATGGTCCAAGAGACTAACAGTTCTAATTCAGTGGTAAAGATTTTCTTGAAATTCATGCTGTGCTTTAGTAACGAGCTGTAGGGAATCTGACTTCTGCATTGTAAAGATACCACCATTGAGAAGTACCGGTAGGCAATACCATTGAGAAGTACCGGTAGGCAATACCATTGAGAAGTACCGGTAGGCAATACCATTGAGTGAGAAGTACCGGTAGGCAAGAGGAACAGTCGCTCGTCTTCCTTTCGCTTTCGCTCTCGCATGCACACACGGACGCACGTTCAAGCACACTAGCACACTCACTTTTCTCCCACTGGACGAAGCAGCAAGGAAGTTTTACTTCTTTTCTCCTGATTTTTGTATTTGGTTTTTGTTTGTTTGTGATCTTGCGTCTACGCTTGGCC
>CM060310.1:89243521-89248521 GCA_030674185.1 Monoplex corrugatus | reverse complement strand
GAGAAGAAGAAGAAGATGAAGGAGAAGAAGAAGAAGAAAGAGTAGCGGAAAAAGAGGAGGAGGAGAAAGACGCTTAGTCCTGTGTTAGAAGCCTTATTATGTCTGATCTGTCTTTGTTTTTCTTCTTTTCAGTGCCTTGTATCTGATGGGCAGGTCATGAAATTAAAAAGAAGTTGAAGAAGAAAGGATTAAAGAAAAGAAACGGAAGATGTGGAGGAGGAGAAGGGAAGAATGAGGGGGATAGATTGATTGATTGAAGGAAAAATATGAAGTGGTACATCCCCGTTTGAAATCGTCTGAAGTTACTTATCTTGACAGAGACAGTGAAAGTACTTGTCCTGACTAAGAGACAGAAAAAGGTACAAAGGTACTTACCTTGGCTGAGACAGTGGAGGTACTTGACTGAGAGACAGTGAAGGTACTTGTCTTGACTGAGACAGTGGAGGTACTTGACTGAGAGACAGTGAAGGTACTTGTCTTGACTGAGAGACAGTGAAGGTACTTGTCATGACTAAGAGACAGAAAAAGGTACTTGTCTTGACTGAGAGACAGTGAAGGTACTTGTCTTGACTGAGAGACAGTGAAGGTACTTGTCTTGACTGAGAGACAGTGAAGGTACTTGTCTTGACTGAGAGACAGTAAAGGTACTTGTCTTTGACTGAGAGACAGTAAAGGTACTTATATTTGACTGAGAGACATTAAAGGTACATATATTGACTGAGAGACAGTAAAGGTACTTGTCTTTGACTGAGAGACAGTGAAGGTACTTATCTTGACTGAGACAGTGGAGGTACTTGACTGAGAGACGGTGAACGTACTTGACTATGAGACAGAAAAAGGTACTTGTCTTGACTGAGAGACAGTTAAAGTACTTACCTTGATTGAGACAATGAAGGCGCTTGTCTTGGCTGAGAGACAGTGAAGGTACTTATTTTGACTGAGAGACAGAAAAGGTACTTATTTTGACTGAGAGACAGAAAAGGTACTTATTTTGACTGAGAGACAGAAAAGGTACTTATTTTGACTGAGAGACAGAAAAGGTACTTATTTTGACTGAGAGACAGTGAAGGTACTTGTCTTGACTGAGAGACAGAAAAGGTACTTATTTTGACTGAGAGACAGTGAAGGTACTTATCTTGACTGAGAGACAGAAAAAGGTACTTGTCATGACTAAGAGACAGAAAAGGTACTTATTTTGACTGAGAGACAGTGAAGGTACTTATCTTGACTGAGAGACAGTGAAGGTACTTGTCATGACTGAGAGACAGAAAAGGTACTTATTTTGACTGAGAGACAGTGAAGGTACTTATCTTGACTGAGAGACAGAAAAAGGTACTTGTCATGACTGAGAGACAGAAAAGGTACTTATCTTGACTGAGACAGTGAAGGTACTTATCTTGACTGAGAGACAGAAAAAGGTACAAAGGTACTTGTCTTGACTGAGACAGTGGAGGTACTTGACTGAGAGACAGTGAAGGTACTTGTCATGACTGAGAGACAGAAAAAGGTACTTGTCATGACTGAGAGACAGAAAAAGGTACTTATCTTGATTGAGAGATAGTGAAGGTACTTGTCATGACTGAGAGACAGAAAAAGGTACTTATCTTGACTGAGAGACAGTGAAGGTACTTGTCTTGACTGAGAGACAGTGAAGGTACTTGTCTTGACTGAGAGACAGTGAACGTACTTATCTTGACTGAGACAGTGGAGGTACTTGACTGAGAGACAGTGAACGTACTTGACTATGAGACAGAAAAAGGTACTTGTCTTGACTGAGAGACAGTGAACGTACTTGACTATGAGACAGAAAAAGGTACTTGTCTTGACTGAGAGACAGTGAACGTACTTGACTATGAGACAGAAAATGGTACTTGTCTTGACTGAGAGACAGAAAAAGGTAAAAAGGTACTTATCTTGACTGAAACAGTGGAGGTACTTATCTTAAATGAGAGACAGAAAAGGTACTTATTTTGACCGAGAGACAGTGAAGGTACTAATCTTGACTGAGAGACAGAAAAGGTACTTATTTTGACAGAGACAAAAGGTACTTATCTTGACTGAGACAGAAAAGGTACTTATTTTGACAGAGAGACAGAAAAGGTACTTATATTTGACTGAGAGACAGAAAAGGTACTTATATTTGACCGAGAGACAGAAAAGGTACTTATATTTGACAGAGAGACAGAAAAGGTACTTATATTTGACCGAGAGACAGAAAAGGTACTTATATTGACTGAGAGACAGAAAAGGTACTTATATTTGACTGAGAGACAGAAAAGGTACTTACAATTGACTGAGAGACAGAAAAGGTACTTATATTTGACTGAGAGACAGAAAAGGTACTTATATTTGACTGAGAGACAGAAAAGGTACTTATATTGACTGAGAGACAGTAAAGGTACTTATATTTGACTGAGAGACAGAAAAGGTACTTATATTTGACTGAGAGACAGAAAAGGTACTTATATTTGACTGAGAGACAGAAAGGTACTTATATTTGACTGAGAGACAGAAAAGGTACTTACATTTGACTGAGAGACAGAAAAGGTACTTATATTTGACTGAGAGACAGAAAATATACTTAAATTTGACTGAGAGACAGAAAAGGTACTTATATTTGACTGAGAGACAGTGAAGGTACTTATATTGACTGAGAGACAGTAAATGTACTTATATTTGACTGAGAGACAGTAAAGGTACTTATATTTGACTGAGAGACAGTGAAGGTATTTATATTGACTGAGAGACAGTAAATGTACTTATATTGACTGAGAGACAGTGAACGTACTTATATTGACTGAGAGACAGTAAATGTACTTATATTGACTGAGAGACAGTAAAGGTACTTATATTGACTGAGAGACAGTAAAGATACTTATATTTGACTGAGAGACAGTAAAGGTACTTATATTTGACTGAGAGACAGTAAAGGTACTTATATTGAGAGACAGCGAGTTGGACTGAAGTAGAAGAAAAGGGAGGAGAAGAGTGAGGTGGACAAAAAAGAAGAAGAAAGCAGAAAAAGGGGGAAGGGAATGAAGGAGGAGGGGGCAGAACTAGACCTGTGAAACAGTAACCTGACATTACCAGAGTGACTGGAGCATTAACTGATTAAGATGGACAACGAACAGGCAGTAAGCTTATGTCACGGGCTGGGATTGAACTCAAGCCTCCAGATCTTGAGTCATCGGCTTTGTCAACACAGCCACTAGCCGACCCGTTGATTAAAAAAAAACAAACACACACAAAAAAAAACCCAAATAACAAACAAACAAACAAACAAACAAACAAAAACAAACAAACGAACTCCTCCGGGATGAAGGAAAGTACGTCGAGTTCATTTCATTTGGAAAAAGGGTTGAAGGTACTCATTTTGACTGAGACGTTGAGCTGCACTGGGGCGGCGTGGAGGGGGGGGGCGGGGCGGGGGAAGAGGACGGAGTAAGGGGAGGGGGAGGAAAAAGAGGAGGAGAGGGACAGAAGGGGTTGAGGAAGGGGGAAGATGATGATGAAAAGAAAAGTGCAGCTAGTTCATTCTGATGTGAAAACAGCTGAATGTACTGTTTTTGATTGAGACAATATGAGGAGAGAGAGAGAGAGAGAGAGAGGAGAGAGAGAGATGGGTGAAATAATGGAAGGGGAGGGGGGGGGGGGAAACCGCTGCCGCTTTCATTTCAGTTTGAAAACACATGAGTGAACTTACTTTGGTTCAGACACACGTTCATTCTGGAACTGTGTGATGATCTAATAATACAAGAAGCAAAGGCATCAACAGCCTTTAAGCTGAGATAATGAGCTGATATGAAGAAGAAACCGAGGTAAAGAAGAGACGGAAAGAAAGGACGAGCAGGGCAGGCAGAGACTTGACTGGGATGATGGGGGTGAGATGGTGCTTAAAAGAAATTGCAGAAAGTTAGTTCTTGTTTGAAAATAGTGGAAGTTTTTTTTTCCTTCTCTCTCTCTCTCTTTTTTTTTTTAAGGGAATGAGTTAGGCTTGGGAGAATATTACGAAATATTTGAAAGCAAGCACCTTCAGGATAACCGCTGCGGGCCAAAGTCTTTGACTACCCTCCCTCGTTTGTTGTTAATGCCTCCGTTACTTTCTTCTTTCCTTTGATTTAATGTCTGACTCCTCCCCACATTTTTTTGTTACAAAACGTGTATATTACTGCTACTGCTGTTACCCCCATGGGGATGCCGGGGGCTCTTTCGGTATAAACAGTACCCCCACCTTCTGCTGGAAATTCTGTGCTAGAAATTTCCTCTTTTCTGTCACTCTCTTTGTTTCTTTCTTCCTCCTTTGCTTTCTGTTATTTCTTCCTCTCATTTTCTGCCTTGCTGGTCCATTCACCTGTAAGTGTTCGATAAAGTCTTACCTACTTTGATAATTGGGTACATGTATAAAATGCATTTTTGGCTCTAGGGAAGTGAGATATGCGGAAGCAATTTTAGGTAATTTAGGCCTGTTTTTATGTATGTTTTAGTGTCCTTATTTATGCTTCAATTTGTATTCAGGTATATGTTTTAAATCCCGTGTGTGACAAAATGGACGGAGTTGTCAGCGCCAAGGGCATCTCTTTAGATTATGTGCACGAATGCATTGATATGTGTGCTTAATTTTCTTTTTCTTTCTTTTTTTTTTTTTGTAGTTGAAGTATTGTAAATATTTTGAAACGTGACATGGCTGCACGCAATCGGTTGGGCTTTAAACAAAAATAACAGTAACAATAACTACTGCTGTTATTATGTTTTTGTTGTTACTGTTGAGGTTGATACGAACGTGTACATTGGTTATAGCCCAGATATGACTCTAAGCAGTCGGCTGGGCTTTAAACGACAATAACAATGAAACAAAAACAAGACATGCATTTGCTTTACGTGTGTGTATTCCTTTGCCTCATGGTTTGTGTGATGAATTGGACGGAGTGGCTTTCCTTAGATTGTGTGCGCGAATGCATTGGTCATCATCATCATCGTCAGGTGCCCTGCCGCATGGCGTT
>CM060310.1:89218521-89238521 GCA_030674185.1 Monoplex corrugatus | reverse complement strand
GAGAGAGAGAGAGAGAGAGAGAGAGAGAGAGAGAGAGAGAGAGAGGAGAGAGAGAGAGAGAATAATTATGCATCGTGTGTGTGTGTTGGATGGAAAGGTAAAGGGGTGGGAGAGGGAAAGTGGGCTTGGCAGTTACATTGATCTCCCCCCCCCCCTTTTTTTTTTCTCCTTTATATATCACAGACGGAAATGAAAACAGTGACAACAACAACAGTAATATCAATAATGGACCCCTCTTCCCCCCACCCACCCCCAGTCGGCGTCAGTGGCAGTAACGGAAGTATCAACAACCCCCGTGTTGAAGCCATCAAATAACAGTCCAGCCATGTGTATTCACACAGTGAGTCTACACACGTTTTTTTTTTTTTTTTTTTTTTTTCATCCAGAAAAAGTTGACGAGTTCACTGGATCACGGAGCAGTGTCCCCGAGGGGTGATGATCGCTTTAACCCTCATGAATAATGAATGACCGTGTGAAGAGCGCGTGCTTACTGAGGTCTGGTACGTCACGAAAAGCTTGCCATACATGCAAAACGTGTTGTTGTTGTTGTTATTGTTGTTGCTGCTGAGTATATTACCGAGATCTGCCCCTCTCTCCTTCCCTGCTTTCTGATCATGTTACATTCCCCCCTCTCACCATCTCTCTCTCTCTCTCTCTCTCTCTCTCGTCTCTGTCTCTGTCTCTGTCTCTGTCTCAGTTTCCAAAGAATGCTTGTGCCAAAATTCTAGAATTATATCCTTTGCTATTTTATCCCCCGGTAAATGGTATTCAGACATCAATCAATACATTCCATCCGTATATGAAGCAAATTTGGATCCAAACCGCTGAACCTCTTTTTTCTACAAACACAAAGTTTAAGGATGCAAACTGTCGAACATCTTTATATTACAAACATCTTTTTACTACAAACACAAAGTTTAAGGATGCAAACTGTCGAACATCTTTATACTACAAACATCTTTTTACCACAAACACAAAGATTAAGGATGCACACTGTCGAACATCTTTTTGCTACAAATACAAAGACTGGGGATGAAAACTGCTGAACATCTTTTTACTACAAGTACAGAGCTTTGGATGGAAACTGTCGAACATCTTTGTATTACGAATACAAAGATTAGGGATGGAACACCACACAATATCAATCTCTGTCTAGTCAGTTCCTCTCTCGTTACGACACTAATGCAAACATCCATAATGCCTTGGACTAAAAAAATAGACATCTTCACAAAACCCGCTTACAATTTGTAGGCATACATCGATCTCCTCCAAAAGCCCCAGTCTTGCTGTACTGTCCCCTTCTGCGATAACAAACTTTGGCCCGTTCTCCGTTTTATAATAATAAATAATAATAAATAATAATCATCATCATCATCATCATGATGATCATCATCATCATAATGATAATAATGATAATGATAATTGTAAAGCCCAAACAGTCCAAGTGAAAAGCGTGCACTTATTGCAGTTTCAATAGAAATCGATTTAAGGAAAGGATACTGCAGAAAAAACGTGGTCAATTCATCAAGTGTAGCAAGAGGTAAGATTTGAAAAGAAAGTTATTAATATCACTAGCCATGAAAATTACTAAAGGGAATGATAAATGGAAGTGTTAAGTCTTTCAATAAACACCACACACGCACACACGCACACACACACACACACACACACACACACACACACACACACACACACACATCACACACACACACACACACACACACACACACACACACAAACACACAGCAACAAAACACGCAACGCAACGCAACGCAACCACAAACACACACAGATCATTTGCATCATGAATCAACTTAGAAAAGTCCTAAGCCTTACTAATTCTCAGCTAACTACTTCTTTGCAAACAACCCTGAAATGGCCAGCGCTCTCCCACCATCACCGCCACCATCATCATCACCACCACAACCACCACCACCACGATCCAATCGCTAAGTTCTCTCTCAGCCGCCTGAAATTGTAGGCTTGCATGGAGAAGCAGGGACTTTTTTTTTATCAAGCGGTAAGCAGAACGAAATGACTGTGGTTATGTTGGCCGGTTGTATTGGTTGGTGGTCTGGAATAACTGGCGTTACCACTTCACCGTCGATGAAATGAGAGGATCGAGATGATGATAGTGATAGGGTAGAGATCCAGAGCGAAGAATAAATGCAGAGAGGAGTCACATCTGTTAGCGAAGAGGTGGCCAGACGATCTAGCACAGCAGTATTCATTCATTATTTCATTCATGTCATTATTCATTTTGCATACTCATTTTGTCACAGTGGATTCTACCATGTGAAACTCGGGCTGCTCCTTTTGTTGAGAGCGCGTCGCCGCGGTGCAGCGCCACATTCTATTTATTTAAAAAATTTTTTTTTTTAGTAAGACTTCAGAAAGGCAAGAAGGCTAATTGGCCTTCAAGCGGAGGGACCTGGGAAATAAACCTATCTCTCCAAAATTTTATTCCAGGGCAGCAGGCCGAATGCCATTTTTCACGATTTTCAACTGTCGTGGGATCATGTAACGTGCGGGAGGCCAGAAGGCACATATGTCTGACTCGTTTTTCATTCCCTTCCGAAAGGACTAGACGTTCAGTTCGATGTTCCGGTAAAATTTGAAAAGTCGAGGCCTCAACAGGAAACGAACCCTGGAACCTCGAATTAAGTTATTGGCAGGCGAACGTCTGAACCATCCCGGACCACATCCGCAATTTCAGTTTCTGAAATGAAATAATCCATAGCATGACGCCACTGATGCCGTGTGTGAGAAATGAATGACTATAGCGTAGCCTTCGCCCGCACACAGTACGTACAAGGCTCAATTTTTTTGTTGTTCAGTCTAAACGTTCGCGCTGGCGATTCCGCGATTTCGCTGTCAAAAAACAAAACAAAACAAAACAAAACCGAAGAGCAGCATCCGTGATCGGGTGCAAGCGTTCATAGCAACGACGCGCAAATTAGGCCTGATTTTCTAGAGTTATTATAATGTTTTACCTTTCACCTTTCCAATATATCTTCGTATAATAGGTTTACTGCAATTTATGCACAAATATCTCTTGAATATTCCAAAGCGCGAATGCATAGATTACACTTGGTTTAAAAATTCCGGGAAGATGCCCCCGGACCCCCCCCCCCTAGTTTCAGTGGATTTCCTCCTCCGTTTAGCCCTGTGTTTTTTTTGTTTGTTTTGTTTTGTTTTGTGTGTGTTGTGTGTGTGTGTGTGTGCGCGTGCGTGCGTGCGTGCGGGTGGTGGTGGGGGTTTTTGTGGGTGTTGTGTGGTGGTGTTGTGTGTTGTGTGTTGTGTGTCTCAGATTGACAAAACCAGACACCCAAACACTTGCTTTCTCGTGGGAACCGCCTGGGGAAAGATACAGGGGCGGACCAACAGGCACCTGACGACGCACAGTTTCGCAAGAGATGAGGGAAGCCCGGAAGACATGGGCTGAACTGGTCTTGGATCGCTCATGACCTTCGTGGCTGAAATTGGGTTGACACGTTGAGCCGTCTGCAGCCGAGAAGATTGAAGGAGTGGTTTGATCAGAAGCCCGTGAATAGGGGAACTATGTTAAAAGGTGAACTCTTTGACTTCCGAATCCTATCCACCAACTGCAAAGACTTGACCGTTTGATTCCCTCACCCTATCCCCCAGCTCCATGGATAGGATGAGGGAGTCAAAGCAGGAAGCCGTTGGATAGGGTGAGGGAGTCAAAGGGTCAAGTTTTTGCTTTGCTAGCCGTTGGATAGGGTGATGGAGTCAAAGGGTTAAGTTTTTGCTTTGCTAGCCGTTGGATAGGGTGAGGGAGTCAAAGGGTTAAGTTTTTGCTTTGCTACCATGGTTGACAGAGCAGGATGCTGGTGGACAGAGTGCGGGAGTCAAAGGGTTAATAATATCTCTTCAGCAATCCTACCATCGGATGGATTCGATCTTGATTTAGTTTTACATGGATTCATCACGTTCCATCCAAATCTGCCAGTGATCAGCCTTGCAGGTGTCTTAAGCTTGCGCAAACTCTTATGCGCTCTAGCAAGATCTTGAAATGGAAGCAGGAGATGGGGAGTGGGGGTGGGAGACCTGCAAAACACAATGCTGACACCACCAGAATGTTTGGAGCATTGATTAAGCCATTGACTCTTGCACCCTATCCCTGTCCACCAGCTGCAAAAACTTGACCCTTTGGTTCCCACACCCTATCCACCAGCTGCAAAAACTTGACCCTTTGGTTCCCACACCCTATCCACCAGCTGCAAAACTTGATCCTTTGGTTCCCACACCCTATCCACCAACTGCAAAAACTTGACCCTTTGGTTCCCACACCCTATCCACCAGCTGCAAAAACTTGACCCTTTGGTTCCCACACCCTATCCACCAGCTGCAAAAACTTGACCCTTTGGTTCCCACGCCCTATCCACCAGCTGCAAAAACTTGACCCTTTGGTTCTCACACCCTATCCACCAGCTGCAAAAACTTGACCCTTTGGTTCCCACACCCTATCCACCAGCTGCAAAAACTTGACCCTTTGGTTCCCACGCCCTATCCACCAACTGCATAAACTTCTTGCAGGAAGCTGGTGGATAGGGTGAGGAAATCAAAGGGTTAAGTTTTTGCTTTGCTACCATGGTTGACAGAGCAGGATGCTGGTGGACAGAGTGCGGGAGTCAAAGGGTTAATAATATCTCTTCAGCAATCCTACCATCGGATGGATTCGATCTTGATTTAGTTTTACATGGATTCATCACGTTCCATCCAAATCTGCCAGTGATCAGCCTTGCAGGTGTCTTAAGCTTGCGCAAACTCTTATGCGCTCTAGCAAGATCTTGAAATGGAAGCAGGAGATGGGGAGTGGGGGTGGGAGACCTGCAAAACACAATGCTGACACCACCAGAATGTTTGGAGCATTGATTAAGCCATTGACTCTTGCACCCTATCCCTGTCCACCAGCTGCAAAAACTTGACCCTTTGGTTCCCACACCCTATCCACCAGCTGCAAAAACTTGACCCTTTGGTTCCCACACCCTATCCACCAGCTGCAAAAACTTGATCCTTTGGTTCCCACACCCTATCCACCAACTGCAAAAACTTGACCCTTTGGTTCCCACACCCTATCCACCAGCTGCAAAAACTTGACCCTTTGGTTCCCACACCCTATCCACCAGCTGCAAAAACTTGACCCTTTGGTTCCCACGCCCTATCCACCAGCTGCAAAAACTTGACCCTTTGGTTCTCACACCCTATCCCCCAGCTGCAAAAACTTGACCCTTTGGTTCCCACACCCTATCCACCAGCTGCAAAAACTTGACCCTTTGGTTCCCACGCCCTATCCACCAACTGCATAAACTTCTTGCAGGAAGCTGGTGGATAGGGTGAGGAAATCAAAGGGTTAAGTTTTTGCCTTGCTGACACAGTTGGCAATGCAGGATGCTGGTGGGCAGGGAGCGGGAGTCAGAGGGTTAAGTTTTTGCCTTGTTGACACAGTTGGCAATGCAGGATGCTGGTGGGCAGGGAGCGGGAGTCAGAGGGTTAAGTTATTGTCTTGCTGACACAGTTGGCAATGCAGGATGCTGGTGGGCAGGGAGCGGGAGTCAGAGGGTTAAGTTATGCCTTGCTGACACAGTTGGCAATGCAGGATGCTGGTGGCATGGGGCGGGAGTCAGAGGTTAAGTTATTGCCTTGCTGACACAGTTGGCAATGCAGGATGCTGGTGGGCCAGGGAGCGGGAGTCAGAGGGTTAAGTTTTTGCTTTGTTGACACAGTTGCAATGCAGGATGCTGGTGGGCAGGGAGCGGGAGTCAGAGGGTTAGTTTTGCCTTGCTGACACAGTTGGCAATGCAGGATGCTGGTGGCAGGGACGCGGGAGTCAGAGGGTTAAGTTTTTGCCTGCTGACACAGTTGCAATGCTGATGCTGGTGGGAAGGGAGGGGAGTCAGAGGTTAAGTTTTTGCCTTGCTGACACAGTTGGCAATGCAGGATGCTGGTGGCAGGAGCGGGAGTCGAGGGTTAAGTTTTTGCCTTGCTGACTCAGTTGGCAATGCAGGTTGCTGGTGGGCATGGGCGGAAAGTCAGAGGGTTAAGTTTTTGCCTTGCTGACACATTGGCAATGCAGGATGCTGGTGGCAGGGAGCGGGAGTCAAGGGTTAAGTTTTTGCCTTGCTGACACAGTTGGCAATGCAGGATGCTGGTGGCAGGGAGCGGGAGTCAAGGGTTAAGTTTTTGCTTGCTGACACAGTTGGCAATGCAGGATGCTGGTGGGCAGGGGAGGGAGTCAGAGGGTTAAGTTTTTGCTTGCTGACACAGTTGGCAATGCAGGATGCTGGTGGGCAGGGAGCGGGAGTCAGAGGGTTAAGTTTTTGCCTTGCTGACACAGTTGGCAATGCAGGATGCTGGTGGGCATGGAGCGGGAGTCAGAGGGTTAAGTTTTTGCCTTGCTGACACAGTTGGCAATGCAGGATGCTGGTGGGCAGGGAGCGGGAGTCAGAAGGGTTAAGTTTTTGCCTTGCATGACACAGTTGGCAATGCAGGATGCTGGTGTGCAGAGCGGGAGTCAGAAGTTAGTTTTTGCCTTGCGACACAGTTGGCAATGCAGGATGCTGTGGGCAGGGAGCGGATCAGAGGGTTAAGTTAATTGCCTTGCTGACACAGTTGGCAATGCAGGAATGCTGGTGGGCAGGGAACGGGAGTCAGAGGGTTAAGTTATTGCCTTGCTGACACCGTTGCAATGCAGAAATCTGGTGGCAGGGAGCGGAGTCAAGGGTTAAGTTTTTGCCTTGCTGACTCGGCAATGCAGGATGCTGACTGGGCAGGGAGCGGGAGTCAGAGGTTACTTTGTTTGCCTTCTGACACAGTTGGCAAAGCAGGATGCTGGTGGGCAGGGAGCGCGTAGTCAAGGGTTAAGTTTTTTGCCTTGCATGACTCGTTGGCAATGCAGCGATGCTGGCTTGGCAGGGAAGCGATCAGAGGGTTAAGTTTTTGCCTTGCTGCCCTCGATTGCAATGCAGGATGCTGGTGGGCAGGGAGCGGGAGTCAGAGGGTTAAGTTTTTGCCTTGCTGACACAGTTGGCAATGCAGGATGCTGGTGGGCAGGGAGCGGGAGTCAGAGGGTTAAGTTTTTGCCTTGCTGACACAGTTGGCAATGCAGGATGCTGGTGGGCAGGGAGCGGGAGTCAGAGGGTTAAGTTTTTGCCTTGCTGACTCAGTTGGCAATGCAGGATGCTGGTGGGCAGGGAGCGGGAGTCAGAGGGTTAAGTTTTTGCCTTGCTGACTCAGTTGGCAATGCAGGATGCTGGTGGGCAGGGAGCGGGAGTCAGAGGGTTAAGTTTTTGCCTTGCTGACACAGTTGGCAATGCAGGATGCTGATGGGCAAGGAGCGGGAGTCAGAGGGTTAAGTTTTTGCCTTGCTGACACAGTTGGCAATGCAGGATGCTGGTGGGCAGGGAGCGGGAGTCAGAGGGTTAAGTTTTTGCCTTGCTGACTCAGTTGGCAATGCAGGATGCTGGTGGGCAGGGAGCGGGAGTCAGAGGGTTAAGTTTTTGCCTTGCTGACTCAGTTGGCAATGCAGGATGCTGGTGGGCAGGGAGCGGGAGTCAGAGGGTTAAGTTTTTGCCTTGCTGACACAGTTGGCAATGCAGGATGCTGGTGGGCAGGGAGCGGGAGTCAGAGGGTTAAGTTTTTGCCTTGCTGACACAGTTGGCAATGCAGGATGCTGGTGGGCAGGGAGCGGGAGTCAGAGGGTTAAGTTTTTGCCTTGCTGACTCAGTTGGCAATGCAGGATGCTGGTGGGCAAGGAGCGGGAGTCAGAGGGTTAAATTTTTGCCTTGCTGACTCAGTTGGCAATGCAGGATGCTGGTGGTCAAGGAGCAGGAGCCAGAGGGTTAAGGTGGGCAGCAAACCGACCCATATTTATTTGCGAGCTGGGATCGAACCCGAGACACTGTAGTTTTTGAGTCCAGGGCTCTACCAGCTGAGTAATTACTGAGCTAATCAGGAAGCTGATGGGAATGAAAGGGTTAATGTCTTTCCCATCGGCCAGTCGCACCGTGGACTGGGAGAGAGGTCCATCAGGGGGGGTAAGGAGGAACACAATGACTGGTTATGGCCCCTAGAGTTCGCCGGGTCGATGACTTCTTTGGTTCCCTGACCAATGGGTACAGTCATAATTATGCGTAGTGTGGTCTTCATAGAGTCATATAACGCTGTCTCTATCTGTCTGTCTGTCTGTCTGTCTGTCGGTCTGTCTGTCTGTCTCTTTCTTTCTCTTTCTCAGTCTTTCTGTCTGTCTGTGTGTCTCTCTGTCTCTGTCTCTCTGCCTGTCTCTCTCTCTCTGTCTCTCTGTCTGCCTCTCTCTCTCTCTGTCTGCCTCTCTCTCTCTCTGTCTGCCTTCCTGCCTGTCCGTCTGTCTAGGTCACTCTGTGTGTGTGTGTGTGTGTGTGTGTGTGTGTGTGTGTGTGTGTGTGGTGTGTGTGTGTATGCACGTGTGCGTGTGCGTGTGCGCGCGCGGGCGGGCTCTATTCTATCGAAACAAGAAACACACACACACACACACACACACACACACACACACACACACACACACACCACACACACACACACACACACACACACACACACACACACTAGCAAACACACAAAACTAGCGTGAGAACACATACTCAATTAGCGAAACAGGACAGGCGCAAATTTTTGGCTCATTGTCCTTTGTCAAGAGTAAACACACACACTTACACATACACACACACACACACACACACACACACACACACACACACACACACACACACACACACACACACACACACACACACACACACACAATATTACACACACACACACACATACACATACACACACACACACATACACACACACAAGCTGGAAGCTGGTGGATAGGGTGAGAGAGTGAAAGGGTTTTTGCAAGGAGGAAGCTAATGGATAGGATGAGAGGGTGAAAGAGGCTGGAAGCTGGTGGATAGGGTGAGGGAGTGAAAGGGCTGTAAGCTGGTGGATAGGGTGAGGGAGTGAAAGGGCTGGAAGCTGATGGATAGGGTGAGGGAGTGAAAGGGCTGGAAGCTGGTGGATAGAGTGAGATTGAAAGGGCTGGAAGCTGGTGGATAGGGTGAGAGATGGAATGGGCTGGAAGCTGGTGGATAGGGTGAGAGATGGAAAGGTCTGGAAGCTGGTGGATAGGTTGAGAGTGAGAGGGCTGATTTTTTTTTTTGCATGGAGGAAACTGGTGGAGAGGGTGAGGAAGTGAAAGGATTGTTCTTGCAGCTTATGGACAGGGTGTTGGGAGTGAAAGGGTTAGGCATTGGCAGGTCGACACACGTGGTGACATAAGATATGGGGGGAAAATGTCCACATTTTATCCACCAGGCGGAGGTGTACGGGCGGATCGAACCCAGAACCTTCCCATGGGAAATCCGACGCTTACCAACTTGACCACCGCACCCACCAATCGTGAGACGAAGTCTGTGGGGTAAATTTTGTTCAAACCAACTTTCTCCAACACCTTGTATGTGATAAACTGATACCATTTCTGTTACCATATTGTACGTTGATGCTTGATTATCGTTCAGCAAAGGGATGTGGTTTGTGAAAAACGGGTTCATAGAGGAAATGTTGACATGTGCTTAGATTTTGATGTTCATTTTTTTTAAACCTCCAATGTGTAAAATATCATCATGTATAGTCTGTATGCTGTATGGAGTTCATGTATCAACATTGTCTTTTCATGTGTGTTTGGTTCTATGTTGTTATTTTTCGTTGCCATATTGTGTGCCATTTTTTTTCCCTCTGTGTGTGTGTGTGTGTGTGTGTGTGTGTGCGTGCGTGCGTGCGTGGTGCGTGTGTGTGTGTGTGTGTGTGTGTGGTGTGTGTGTGTGTGTGTGTGTTGTGGTGTGTGTGTGTGTAAAATCACTATTGTGAACAGACATCAAGTAAAGATTTCATTCCATTCCATACTGTGCGCTTAGATTTGATTTTTATCGAGATTTTGCGCTATATAAATATTGTAATTATTATTATTATTATAGATGTCTGTGTTGTGAAGCAAAAAACAAAACAAAACAAAACAAAAGAAAAACAAAACAAACAAACAACAAACAAAACAAAACAAAAACAAAATAACTTTCTCCATCACATAAGTGTCAGAGAAACATGCTTTTTCAAGATGAGCACTCCATCGGTCTGTCTGTCAGTCTGTTAGACTTTCATTTAGATAAGAGAATTTTCGTCTGATAAGCAAATTTCCGAAAAATGACAGCATTTCCTTTTTTTTTTTATATATCATTTTTTTTCCCCTCAAGGCCATTTTTTTTTTGCTTGCTAACTTTCTCTCAGAAGGAAAAGCAATAATCAGCAAAATTCATTCCACGTACAGAATGTTCGGAATTTAATTAATCAGTTTAACGGGAAATCATTTAGTGATGCAGAAGAAGTTTTTTTTCTCGATTGTTGAAAGAGCCCAGAGAGGCCCTTTTACCGTACATTCCATTTCCATTGTGATAGAATCGTCATTGCTTTACGTGTTGTGTTGGGAGGGAGGGAGGAGGAGAGAGAGAGAGAGAAAGAGAGAGAGAGAGAGAGAGAGAGAGAGAGAGAAATCTGGGGGTGCGGGAAGTTTGGTATATGTTTTATAGTCCTTAGATATATTTACATTTACTTTCAGTATTGTTTTTAACTACCCTTGTGATAAATTCGACGGAGCGGTTAACGCCAGGGGATATCCTTATATCATGTGCGCACATGCATCGATATATGTACCTAATTTTCTTTTCCAGGTTTTTTTTTTCAGATTCAAAAGGGCGTTGACATGGTGATAGCCTTGATATGGCTCTGTGATGTCGGCTGGGCTGTAATAAACATTACTGATGACAACACATGTTTCAGTCAAAATGATAAGCCTATCCCCTGCATGAGTGGACTGTATCAACGCCCCACATCATCATGTGATATAAAGCGACCGACAGAGCTGGCATCAGAGTTTGTTCAAAAGGTTTTAGTCGCGCTGGTACAGTTCCTTATGCGCTCCACTTTAACCTGGAGACAATTATCTGGCTGACTCCCTGAGCCCGCGCAAAACTCTATGCACTGGCAAGGTCTCAAAAAACAACAACAACAAAAACAAAAAACAAAAAACAAAAAAAGGGGGGGGGGGGGGGGGGCAGATGAAATATTACGCTTACACCACCAGAATGATGGAACATTAAGGTTGGCAGTGAACAGGCCAGTTTTTGGATTAATGTTGCGGGCTGGGATTGAACTCGAGATATCAGATCTTGAATCCGAATCCAGATTATTCTGTCTCGTCTGCCCGTGTCCATCCATCTGTCCTTCTGATTTCCCTGCTGTCTACGTCGTACTACGCACCTGTCGTGTTCGTTCACTTATGAAAGTGGACCCTTTTACCGATACGAGGTCGGGGGAAAATAAAGGAAGTTGCCATGGGTTCTTTGACGTGCGCCATTACGGTGAGGCGGAAATTAGTAGGGACGTGACTCGTCTCCCATTCAGAGGCGGGTTCCGGCCTATCGTGTCTCTGACCTGCGCTCCGACTAAATGTCTTATCATCATCATCGTCATCGTCATCGTCCACACCACCATCATCATTGTTATTATTATTATTAGTAGTAGTAGTATTAGTACTATTGTTATTATCAATGTTGTTGTTATTATTACTATCCATGTTGGCATCATCATCATCATCATCATCATCATCATCATCATCATCATCATCATCATCTTACACCATCTGACATCATCATCATCATCATCATCGCTGTTATTATTACTATCATCATCATCGTCATCGTCACCACCACCACCATCATTGTTATCATTATTATTATTATTATTAGTAGTAGTAGTACTATTGTTATCAATGTTGTTATTGTTATTACTACTATCCATGTTGGCATCATCATCTGACATCATCTGACATCATCTGACATCATCATCATCATCGCTGTTATTATTACTATCATCATCATCATCATCATCATCATCATCATCATCATCATCTGACACCATCTGACATCATCATCATCATCGCTGTTATTATTACTGTCATCATCATCATCATCATCATCATCATCCCCCCCCCTCCCCATTCATGCAGGTTTTTATCTCGTGTTAATTTCCATTAAAAAAAATTGCTGACTGGCGAAACAGGACAGCCCACACGCCCACGCGTACACGTCTACGGTTACAGTGGCTATCTGTAAACAAACACTGTGTGTGTGGAAGTGACGGTGATGTTCACCGTGTGTAGCCAACCACTATCCCCAGATCATCCTTACCTGTCATGGTCATCCATGTCTCTTGTTCGTTTCAGTCGTTTCCAGTCTCCTTAGTTATTTTAAAAAAAAAAGGGGTATTGTTTTATATTGACAGGAGACTGTACGTGCGTGTGTATGTGTGTGCGCGCGCGCGCGCGCGCACGCGCGTGTGTGTGTGTGTGTGTGTGGTGCGAGAGAGAGAGAGAGTGTGTTTTGTGTGTTTGTATGTGTGTATGCGTATGTGTGCATATGTATATATGTGTGTGTATGCCTGTGAGAGAGAGAGAGAGGGAGAGGGGGAGAGAGAGAATGTATGTATGTATGCGAGAGAGAGAGAGAGAGAGAGAGAGAGAGAGAGAGAGAGAGAGAGAGAGAGAGAGAGAGATTGATTGATTGATTGATTCTGCAGGTAATAATTCTCTGAATGAAATCCTAGATCAATAGTAGTCGTCTTTTTTCGGTACTGGCACATGCACACACACACACACATACACACATGCACACACAGACACACACATACACACATGCACACACAGACACACACATACACACACGCACACAGATACGCACACTCGCCACACACACACACACACACACACTCGCGCGCGCGCGCGCGCACACACACATACACACACACGCACGCACGCACACACACTCACGCACACACACACACGCGACGCACGCAGCACGACACACACACACACACAACACACACACACACTACACACCACACACACACACACATACACACAACACACACACCACGCACACGCACACACACACACGCACGTGCCATGCACACTATCTGAAACGTAATTATAAATATGTAACTTCCAATCAAGTTCTTTTTGTTGAACTTCAGAGTCATTGGTTCCAAGTCCAGTTTATGCATGACTTTAACGTTTATGAAGTTTGTGGTTTAGTGATGTTTTTCCTTTATATAGTTATTAGTGCCATTTATGCATGACTTTATAACGTTTATGAAGTTTGTGGTTTAGTGATGTTTTTCCTTGATAGTTATTAGTGCCATTTATGCATGACTTTAACGTTTATGAAGTTTGTGGTGTAGTGATGTTTTTCCTTTATATAGTTATTAGTGCCATTTATGCATGACTTTAACGTTTATGAAGTTTGTGATTTAGTGATGTTTTTCCTTATATAGTTATTAGTGCCATTTATGCATGACTTTTAACGTTTATGAAGTTTGTGTTTAGTGATGTTTTTCCTTGATAGTTATTAGTGCCATTTATGCATGACTTATAACGTTTATGAAGTTTGTGATTTAGTGATGTTTTTCTTATATAGTTATTAGTGCCATTATGCATGACTTTAACGTTTTATGAAGTCTTTGTGATTTAGTGCAGTTTCATTCCTTCCACCAGTTCATTCAGTGCTCTTTTGTGACTTTCTTTTATGAGTATGAGTTTAGTGATGTTAGTTAGGAACCACAGTTATTCGTCTCTATTATGTTACTCCTATTCCTGCTGTTTTTGATTTTGAGAGAGAGAGAGATGATACTAAGAGAGAGAGAGAGAGAGAGAGAGATATAAGAGAGAGAGAGAGAGAGAGAGAGAGAGAGAGAGAGAGAGAGAGAGAGAAAGAGAAGAGAGAGAGAGAGGAGAGAGAGAGAGAGAGAGAGAGAGAGAGGGTGTTAAATCCATGGACGGGACAATACGCTACAAAAAGTAGAAATTCTAGCTTCTCTCTCTCTCTCTTCTCTCTCTCTCTCTCTCTCTCTCTCTCTCTCTTGTGTCTGTCTCTCTCTCTCTCTCATATCTGTCTCTCTTTCTCTCATCTGTCTCTGTCTCTGTCTCTCTCTGTCTCTGTCTCTCTCTCTGTGTCTCTCTCTCTCTCTGTCTCTCTCTGTCTCTCTCTCTGTCTCTCTCTCTGTCTCTCTCTCTCATATCTCTGTCTCTCTTTCTCTCATCTGTCTCTGTCTCTGTCTCTCTCTCTGTGTCTCTCTCTCTCTCATATCTCTGTCTCTCTTTCTCTCATCTGTCTCTGTCTCTGTCTCTCTCTCTCTCTCTGTCTCTCATCTCTCTGTCTTGTCTGTCTGTCTCTCTCCTCCTCCCTCCCTCTCTCTAACAGATTTGTGTCTGTGTGCCGTTTCTGCCTTGTAAACACGTGTGCGTGTGCATGCGTGCGTGCGTGCGTGTGTGCGTGTGTGTGTGCGTGTGTGTGTGTGCGTGCGTGCGCGCGCGTGTGCGAATACAGACTAATTCAAAGCCGGGGGGGGGGGGGGGGGGATGGGAGGCTTGGCTGAAGCTAACCCGGGAATGCTGAATACACACTAGTTACCAGGATGTTTGGAGAATAAAACGAAATACCTCAGGAAGAATCTGATTTCTTTACTGTGTTTTAATGAAGAACACGTTGATATAGAGGCTTGATAGGCGCTATCCTGTGGTAGACTAAATACACACTCATTTTGAAGACTTCATGTGTTTGGAGAATAAAATGAAAATACCTCAGGAACAATTTTCGTGTCTTTACAGTGTTTAATGAAGAAAAAGTTGGTCTATAAAGAGAAGCTGAATGGGTGGGATAGTGGAAGTGGAAGTGGAAGCTCTCCACAGACAGAATCATTGGCTCCAAGTCCTGTTTATGCAATCATATATGGACAGATAAATCGATGATTTCGAAAGAGGCGTGTTTGGAGAGCAAAATGAAACGGTATGGTCAAACCATTCTGACATTTTCTGTGTACACACACACACACACAGACACACACACAGACACACACACACACACACACACACACACACACATACACACAGACACACACAGACACACACACACACACACACACACACACACGCACACACACACACACGCACACACTCTCTTTCTCTCCTCTCTCACTCACAGAGAAAGGGAGGGGAGAGAGAGAGAGAGAGAGAGAGAGAGAGAGAGAGAGAGAAGAGAGAGAGAGAGAGAGAGCCACTCTCCCTTTACAACAAACAAACAAACAAACAAACAAACAAGCAAGGCACAAAACAAACCAAAAAACCCCCAAAACAAACAAACAAGAAGAAGAAGAAGAACAACAACAACAACAAAACCAACGAAAAATGACTGTAGAACACACTTCAGTACTTTTCTGTGTAAGGGAAAGATAAATCGGTGTGGAGAAAACGTGTGTTTGAACTCTGCGAGAGGCAGGAGACTGAACATGTTCCAGTACATCTTACTTGGAGGACAGAATTACAGGAGACTGAACATGTTCCATTACTTCTTACTTGGAGGACAGAATTACAGGAGATTGAACATGTTCCATGTACATCTTCACTTCTGTAGGAAGAATTTACAGGAGATTTGCACCTGTTCAAATCTATTGGACGAATTCCGGACTGAATTTCACAGTACTTTCTATTTACGACGCATCTCGGAGGACGTTATTGAGATCAGAATTGCCCAGTCGACAAACAGTTCAGGTTCTTTTTCACTATCAAGCTTCAAGATCTGGAATGTTCATCTTCTTATTGAGACCACCTTGGCGTTCAATTTGAAACAGATTCAAAACAGAACATGTTTCATGGTACTCTCCCCTTGCGACCAGAATTAAGGAACTATAGTGTTCTAATTCTTGTTATTGTGATTGGCATGATCATACGTTGGGGTTTCATGTGTTTGTGTGTGGTGTGTGATTGGGATACTCTTTTGTGTGTGTTGCTTTGTATGGGTTGTTGTTTTGCCATTGTAAACGCCTAGGGCATTAATTTGATTAGGCGTACTAAATGTTCATAATAATAATAATAATAATAATGTTCCAGTACATCTTACTTTGAGGACAGAATTACAGGAGATTGAACATGTTCCAGAACATCTTACTTGGAGGACAGAATTACAGGAGATTGAACATGTTCCAGAACATCTTACTTGGAGGACAGAATTACAGGAGACTGAACATGTTCAAGTACTTCTTACTTGGAGGACAGAATTACAGGAGACTGAACATGTTGAAGTACTTCTTATTTGGAGGACAGAATTTGGAGGACAGAATTAATTTGGAGAACAGAATTGCAGGAGACAGAACATGTTCAGTACTTCTTACTTGGAGGACAGAATTACAGGAGACTGAACGATGTTCAAATTCTTCTTATTCGGAGGACAGAATCATAATGTTACGGAAAGAGCTTTCCATGTTTTGTGTGCGAGATGCTGCTGAATTGGATACCTCTTTTTTGTTGTTGCTGTTGTTGTTGTTGTTTGGTTCTTGTTGCACTTGAGAGGATATGATTAGCACTTACGAGAACAAATGCCATGGAAACAATGCCACGGAAATGGGTATTCTGTAACACGACACATCTGGCGTTTTGGACAGTACAGTGATTTCGAAAGAAGGGTGTGTGTTGGTGTGTTGTTGTGTGTGTGTGTGTGTGTGTGTGTGTGTGTGTGTGTGTGTGTGTGTGTGTGTGTGTGTGTGTGTGTGTGTGTGTGTGTGTGTGTGTGTGTGTGTGTGTGTGTGTGGTGTGACAGAGAAAGACAGGAAAAGACTTTAGATTTCAGGTGTTTTATTCAGAGAGAGAGAGAGAGAGAGAAAGAGAGAAGAAGACAGACAGACAGACAGACGGACAGATAGACAGATGTACGAGAGAGAGAGATATATACAGAGAGAGAGAGAGAGAGAGAGAGAGAGACGAGACAGAGAGACAGACAGACAGACAAGACAGAAAATGTTCCCAGCTTTATAGGAGTTATAGATGACACTGTAATTTAGAAGCAGTTTGTCCATGTTAGCGTGTATGAAGCGTATAACTTGGGCTAGTAAGTTATAATTCCTGTCATTTTGTGTTTGTGTTTGCATGCGCGCGCGCGCGCGCGTGTGTTTGCACGCGTGCGTGCGTGCCTGCGTGCCTGTGTGAGAGTGGAGAGTGTGTGTGTGTGTGTGTGTGTGGAGAGAGAGAGAGAGGAGAGAGAGAGAGAGAGGGGAGAGGAGAGGCGGGAGGTTTGGAAACATGGTAATATTGAGTTAGCGAGGATAACACATTGAACGTAGTTTTCATGTATGCATACTAGCGTGCGTTCGTTCGTTCATGATGTGTGGTGTGTGTGTGTGTGTGTGTGTGTGTGTGTGTGTGTTGTGTGTGTGTGTGTGTGTGTGTGTGTGTGTGTGTGTGTGTGTGTGTGTGTGTGTAATATGTGTGTTTGTGTGTGTGTGTGTTGTGTGTGTGTTGTGTGTGTGTGCGCGTGCGCGTGTGTGTGTGTGTGTTTTTTTTTCGATTCCGTGGCATGACGACGATGTTTTTTTTTTATGATTTAATTTATTATTTTTGTGAGCTGAGTGTGATTGTATGTATATTTGAAAACATTTTCCTTGTGTTGTGCACTGGGCTAATAAATCTTTTTATCTTGAAAATTTTTCATAGTGTGGGGCATGTAGCTGAATAGAGAGGGGGGATTGAAGTTAGATGTAATGTTAGGTATTGTGGGGGGGTGTGCTGTTGAGAGGGAAGAGAAGAGGAGGAGAGAGAGAGAGAGAGAGGAAGGAAGAGAGGAAGGAAGGAAGGCAGGATTGGGTGGGTGTTGGAGGAGAGAGAAGAGAGAGAAGAGAAGAGAGAGAAGAGAGGAAGGAAGGAGAGGAGGAAGGACAGGAAGGAAGGACTTCATTCAGATCGATGCTTTATTCATTTAGGTCTTATTCTTAGTCACACCCCCCACCTCCCACCACCACCATAAAAGCTGTGAAATACAAAACCAACAAAATCTGTCAGTGTTACTCGTCAAGAACGAAACGTTCAGACATTCACAATGAGAGAGATACTAGATCATTACAGATTAGGAATGAACAGTTCCATGGAATCGTGTGAGAGGAAAGTAGTGAGAGAGAGAGGGAGGAGGAGGGAGGAGGAGGGAGGGAGGGAGGGAGAGAGAGAGGGGAAGGGAGAGGAGGGGGAGGGAGGGAGGAGAGAGATAGGGGAAGGAGGGAGGAGAGGAGGAGGGAGGGAGGGAGAGAGAGAGAGAGGGAGGGAGGGAGGAGAGAGAGAGGAGGAGAGGGAGAGAGAGAGGGAGGAGAGAGATAGGGGAAGGAGGGAGAGAGAGGAGAGGGGGAGGGAGGGAGGGAGAGAGATAGGGGAGGGAGGGATGGGAGAGAGAGGGAGGGAGGGAGGAGAGAGGGAGGAGGAGAGAGGGGGGAGGAGAGGGAGAGAGAGAGAGGAGAGAGAGAGAGAGAGAGAGAGAGAGAGGGAGGAGAGAGAGAGAGAGGAGAGCCCATAGTAACACAGCTGTCGTCGCTCCAACGACCTCAAAAGTTTTATCACCAAGAGAACTGGGACGCTTTCAGACCGGTCGATCGATCCTTGCTCATCGTTCACGTTTTTTTTTCTCCCCTTCTTCTTCTTTGTTTAGGTTTTATTCTTTGTTCTCCTTTGTATGTCCGTCATCAACATCAAGACTATTATCGTTACCATCGTCATCATTATCGTCGTCGTCGTCGTCATCATCATCGTAATCATCATCATCATTATCAGCATCTTGTTCTCTGCCATGTCCGTCGTCTTTGTTTTGACATCTTTGAAATATACATATGTTGCTGGTGACCGATATCCAAGAGGTTAGGACATCCGTCTTCCCCCCGTGGGGATGCCGGGGGCTCTTTCAGTATAAATAGTATTCCCACCTTCTGGAAATTTTGTACTAGAAATTTCCTCTTTTCTGTCACTGTCTTTGTTTCTGGCTTGTTGCTTTGCTTTCTGTCATTTCTGCCTATCATTTTCTGCCTTGCTGGTCCATTCACCTGTATTTGTTCGATAAAGTCTTATGTACTTTTTCTTAGGATTGATAATTGGGTACATGTATTAAGTGCATTTTTGGCTCTAGGGAGGTGAGATATGCGGAAGCAATTTTAGGTAATTTATGCCTGTTTTTATATGTTTTGGTGTCCTTATGTATGCTTATATTTGTGTTCAGGTGTGTTTTTTAAATCTCCCTTTGCGATAAATTGGAGGGAGTGGTCAACGCCGGGGGCATGTCCTTAGATTATGTGCACGAATGCATTGATATATGTGTACTTAATTTTTCTTTTCTTTTTTTCTTTCTTTTTTCTTCTTCCTTTTTTTTCTTTCTTTTTTTGTCCTGTTGAAGTTGTGTATGGTTTGAAGCGGTTATAGCCCTGATATGGCTCTGCGCAGTCGGCTGGGCTTTAAACAACAATTACAACAACAATAATAACAACAACAACATCATCCGTCACAAGGGTGACTTTGCCTTGAGAAACGTGACCACCTTGGATGCGCGGGTTCGATTCCCGAAGGAGGACACATTTCTATTAAAAAAAAAAAAATGGCGACAGCAGAGGGGCATCCTGGAGTCATGACCTGGATATGGCCAGGCCTCCTTAGAGTGTCAGGAGTTAGGCTACGGACCGAAACACTTACTTGATGGGGGTTTCTCCTCTTAGGACCTGCTGTTCGGCTCTCCCCAAAGTTTCTATTTCGTAAAAGTTCAACAACAACAGCAGCATGGCAACAGCTATAGCAAAATGCAACTGCAGCAGTGGCAGGTTGGCTGCTGTTTTTAGCTGTGGAGCCCAGATCTGATGCTTGAGTTCAATCCCATCTTGCAACATTACTAAATCATGATGATGATGATGATTGATGATGATGATGATGATGATGATGATGTATTTATGATGATGATATGATGATGATGATATTATTATTATGTAGTGGTAGTTGCAGTAGTAGTAGTTGCAGTAGCAGTAAGAAACTCTTGAGAGAGCCAGACAGCAGAAGG
>CM060310.1:89208521-89213521 GCA_030674185.1 Monoplex corrugatus | reverse complement strand
TAGGCTGATTATATCTGGGAGGTAGGCTGATTATATCTGAGATAGACTGATTATATCTGGGAGACAGACTGATTATATCTGAGAGATAGGCTGATTATATCTGGGAGATAGGCTGATTATATCCGGGAGATAGGCTGATTATATCTGGGAGATAGGCTGATTATATCTGGGAGGTAGGTGATTATATCTGGGAGACAGGTGATTTATATCTGGGAGACAGACTGATTATATCTGGGAGACAGACTGATTATATCTGGGAGACAGGTGATTATATCTGGGAGACAGACTGATTATATCTGGGAGACAGAATGATTATATCTGGGAGACAGAATGATTATATCTGGGAGACAGGTGATTTTATCTGGGAGACAGGTGATTATATCTGGGAGACAGTGATTATATCTGGGAGACAGAGTGATTATATCTGGGAGACAGCTGATTATATCTGGGAGACAGGTGATTATATCTGGGAGACAGACTGATTATATCTGGGAGACAGACTGATTATATCTGGGAGACAGGTGATTATATCTGGGAGAAGGTGATTATATCTGGGAGACAGACTGATTATATCTGGGAGACAGACTGATTATATCTGGGAGACAGATGATTATATCTGGGAGACAGACTGATTATATCTGGGAGACAGAGCTGATTATATCTGGGAGACAGGGCTGATTATATCTGGGAGACAGACTGATTATATCTGGGAGAAGGTGATTATATCTGGGAGACAGATGATTATATCTGGGAGACAGACTGATTATATCTGGGAGACAGACTGATTATATCTGGGAGACAGACTGATTTATCTGGGAGACAGGATGATTATATCTGGGAGAAGTGATATATCTGGGAGACAGACTGATTATATCTGGGAGACAGACTGATTATATCTGGGAGACAGGTGATTATATCTGGGAGACAGACTGATTATATCTGGGAGACAGGCTGATTATATCTGGGAGACAGACTGATTATATCTGGGAGACAGTGATTATTCTGGGAGATAGGTGATCATATCTGGGAGACAGGTGATTATATCTGGGACAGACATGGAGACTGATTATATCTGGGAGACAGACTGATTATATCTGGGAGACAGACTGATTATATCTGGGAGACAGTGATTATATCTGGGAGACAGACTGATTTATCTGGGAGACAGACTGATTATATCTGGGAGATAGGTGATTATATCTGGGAGACAGACTGATTATATCTGGGAGACAGGTGATTATATCTGGGAGACAGACTGATTATATCTGGGAGACAGGCTGATTATATCTGGGAGACAGACTGATTATATCTGGGAGACAGACTGATTATATCTGGGAGACGGTGAATTGGAGTGATTATATCTGGGAGACAGACTGATTATATCTGGGAGACAGGTGATTATATCTGGGAGACAGGTGATTTTATCTGGGAGACAGACTGATTATATCTGGGAGACAGACTGATTATATCTGGGAGACAGGATGATTATATCTGGGAGACAGGCTGATTATATCTGGGAGACAGGCTGATTATATCTGGGAGACAGACTGATTATATCTGGGAGACAGACTGATTATATCTGGGAGACAGGTGATTATATCTGGGAGACAGGTGATTATATCTGGGAGACAGGTGATTATATCTGGGAGACAGGTGATTATATCTGGGAGACAGCTGATTATATCTGGGAGACAGACTGATTATATCTGGGAGACAGACTGATTATATCTGGGAGACAGCTGATTATATCTGGGAGACAGGTGATTATATCTGGGAGACAGACTGATTATATCTGGGAGACAGACTGATTATATCTGGGAGACAGGTGATTATATCTGGGAGACAGGCTGATTATATCTGGGAGACAGACTGATTATATCTGGGAAGACAACTGAACATATATATCTGGGAGACAGGTGATTATATCTGGGAGACAGGTGATTATATCTGGAGAGACGAGGTGATTATATCTGGAGAGAGACAGGTGATTATATCTGGGAGACAGGTGATTATATCTGGGAGACAGACTGATTATATCTGGGAGACAGGTGATTATATCTGGGAGACAGTGATTATATCTGGGAGACAGGATGATTATATCTGGGAGACAGGTGATTATATCTGGGAGACAGAGTGATTATATCTGGGAGACAGGTGATTATATCTGGGAGACAGGTGATTATATCTGGGAGACAGGTGATTATATCTGGGAGACAGCTGATTATATCTGGGAGACAGGTGATTATATCTGGGAGACAGGTGATTATATCTGGGAGACAGGTGATTATATCTGGGAGACAGTGATTATATCTGGGAGACAGGTGATTATATCTGGGAGACAGGTGATTATATCTGGGAGACAGGTGATTATATCTGGGAGACAGGTGATTATATCTGGGAGACAGGTGATTATATTGGGAGACAGACTGATTATATCTGGGAGACAGGTGATTATATCTGGGAGACAGACTGATTATATCTGGGAGACAGACTGATTATATCTGGGAGACAGACTGATTATATCTGGGAGACAGACTGATTATATCTGGGAGACAGGCTGATTATATCTGGGAGATAGGTGATATATTTGGGAGACAGGACTGATTATATCTGGGAGACAGGCTGATTATATCTGGGAGAAGGTGATATATCTGGGAGACAGACTGATATATCTGGGAGAAGGTGATCATATTGGGAGACAGATGATATATCTGGGACAGCTGATATTATCTGGAATAGGTGATAGGAACAAAGACTGAAATGCGACAGCTGGTGAAATGTGAGTCGTTCAAAAGAGAACTGCGACGAATGTATATTAGACAAAAGGGTCGATGATAGAGGGTGGGGGGGGGGGGGGGGGGAGGGTAATGGGGAGTCATGATGTGGAAGAGGTCAGAGGTTAACGAGATGAAACTGCGACAGACAGTGGCTATATTTAGTCGTTGTCAAAGGACAGCGATGAATGAAAGCGGTCGAGGGAGAGAGTGGAGGTCAGAGGTTAATAAGGATGTACTGCGACATACCAGCTTTTTTCATAGTCTGTCAATTACTGAAACAAAAACAACAACAAACAAGACGAAGACAGAGATGAGGTGGAGTGGGAGGCTAGGGGTGTGACCCGGAAATTCAGTTGGCTTCTAGATAGATACAATGCAAATGTGATACAAAATAAGGGATAGCGATGAATATTGCGGCCTGGACAAAGTTTGACATTGGTATGGTAGATGTTGCAATAAGCTTTACCAGCGCGTACGTGTGCCTACGCTGGCATTCACATGCTTACCTGCGTACAAGCACACAGACACAAACACACAGACACACACACACGCAGACACACACACACACAGACGCGCACGCACACATACACACACACGCGCACACACACACACGCGCGCGCGCGCACACACACACACACACTCTCTCTCTCTCTCTCTCTCACACACACACACACACACTCACACGCACACACTCACACTCACACACACACACACACACACACACACACACACACACACACACACACACACACACACACACACACACACACACACACACACCGACATGAGAGGTAAAGGAAAATCAAGGAGAACATGACTATGGCTTCGATGAAAAGATAAAAAGAATTCAAAGACAATGTCTTGCTTATTGCCGTCTTTTACAACTTCTGTAACATTGAAGCCTGGTCTTTACAGTACTTGTCAAGGGCACTGTAACCGCGAAGAAAGCATCAGTTCACTGTTGGACGTGAAACGAGGACAATGGCTAAGACTGTCAAACGTTGAGAATAGAATGAAAATGTCGTTGGAAGGTTATCTCCCTTCCTTTAACCTTTTTGACCCCAGTACCCTTTCCACCAGCTGCAGAAACTAAAATCTTTTGACTCCTTTACCCTATCCATCATCTTCCTGCAGGAAGCTGGTGGATAGGGTGAGGGAATCAAAGGGTTAAAAAAAGTTATCCGCCTCCTTTTTTATTCTTGTTTGTTGTGTTTTTGGTGCTTGAGACTTTGACCTTTCGCCGTGACTTGCAAACCATGCATACGCTACCCCTCAACTCCCTACACATTTGATTCATGTTTTATAATGATGACCGCTTGCTAAAGATCCTTCCAGAAACACCAGAGAAAATCTTTCCAAGACAACACATTTGTCATAGGCAGACACGCACTTAACGTCAACACTCTTCTCCCCTCGATACCGGAAAAAATCTCCCATTGTTCGAGCTTGGTTGGTCGTGCCTCAAATGGTCATAATGTCTTAACATTACAGTCAGGTCGTCATTGACAAGAGGATTGCGTGTTAGGCAGGGCTTGCCAACATCAGAAATAGCCAGCAGAATCGGCCAAGCCAAAGCAACATTCAAGAAGACGAAAAGCGTTCTTACCAACAGATGTCCATCAGTTAGCATCAGGAAGAGAGAGTTCTTGAATGTTATACATAACCGATAATGTTTGTTATACGGTTGTGAGGCGTAGACAGTCAACACGCAACTAAAATGTGGTTTCTAAGAAGAGTGTTGAGTTCCATGGACAGCAAAGAAAACAAACGAGACAGTCTTGATGAAGGCAGATACAAGAAGATCATCACTAAAGAAAATTCGGAAAAGACAAGCAAAATTAACAGGCCATTTTATGAGGAAATGGGAATTAGAGCACATGGTCACAACAGGAAAGCTGGAGGGAAAGAGAACACCAGGTAGACCCAGGGAGAAAATATTGGACGGACTTGCAGGGTGACTGAAAACAGAGAGGGTGGGAGATGTACTTGCAGGGACAGGAGGGCCATGATGGCCAACGCCGTGCGGCAGGTCTCATGATGATATGATGATGATGATGATGATGATGATGATGATGATGATGATGATGATGATGCCAAGACTGCACGATCGTGATATGTGAAGTTAAGCTATTGCAAACCTTGCTTGTGCACCAGACATCCCTGTCACATGTCTGTGCTTGTGCTCAGAGGATCATGAGATGTGGTCATTCTTAAGGCATTAGG